>OY720633.1:137276432-138011787 GCA_963169105.1 Ceriagrion tenellum
GGAAGAGAGGGGGGGTGCAACCCTTAGCGATAGCGTTGGTTGGGTGGGGAGAGAAGCGATAGAGTGTAAGAAACAGTCTGACAGAGGGCAAGATGCAGGTCCGGGGAGCAAAATAGGAAAGGGCAAAGGTCAAGAGCATTTGTCAGCGGAGACGTGCGAGTATTGAGGGGAGAATCAGAAGGGAGAGTTGGGGCTTTTTGGCGTCGTAAGGAATTTTTCTTTGCTCTCCATTTCAAATAGAGTAGTTTGGAATCGAATCAAGGATCGGAGGGAGCAATCGAAATTGATTTTTTGATGGAAAATTTGTTCATGTGAAGGTATCAGGTTTGCTTTATTACGGTTGATTGAGTGTTTTTTCAGTTGCTTAAAACCCTAGTTTTCTGATTGCCTTCATCAGCGATGTTCTGCAATAATAATTATGTCACCGGTACTTTACCGAAAAAACGGAAAAGAGCATGGAATAAAGTGACAAAAAGCAGCATGCATGTTGCCTCATACTTTTATCATTTTGATCTGGTCAAATTTATCATAAAAATTCAATTCTTAAAAAAACGCGAGGCAAATATATCCAATTATAGCCGTGGTTTTTATTACCTGTAAGAAGTGATACGGAAAGAATCGCTTCTATACTAGTGCTTATCAAGATTTATATGGCATAGGGTAGCCTTTACCAATGGCACGATAAGAAGCATAGCATTTTCTATATTATACCTACAATTATATTTTTATCAGGGGCACGTCCGATTTAAAAACAATTACAAGAGCTTATCCACGACAACGTGAAGAGTATTGTTGTAAATGAGCAGTATAAATCTAAATAAAATTGATTTCATGTTTTTTAAATGGTTTTTTACGTAGCGATCTCTTTTTTCGTGATTTAGATAACGCATGAAGTGCTCAATAAACGATTCCTGCAAATAAGGATAAATAATAAGTATCCATTATGGAAAAACCCCATTTCAATTCGAAACCATGCCAGGAAAATTCTGATAACCTTTCAACGAGTTAGGCTATGCTGAGCAGAAACATTCAACGGTATCCGGCAAGATATTATGAAACATCATCATGAATTTTAAAGGAGAAACAAAGGCTTTTATTTTAAAATTCAGCAGAATATTTATATCTCTACAAACTCAAGAGCAAAAGGTCTTTCTAAAGCTTCAGAGCCAAAAATGTTTTCATAATCTCGACTTCTAAATATTTGGCTGGATTGTAATTAAATCAGGTTTTCATATCCTTATGTTGAAACACGAATAGGAAACGGAAAATGATTCAACCTTATGGCATTCTATTTGCAATCTGCATGGGCAAAAATGTGTTTCTACGCCATTAATCTATTTTATAAAAATGTTTTTTCATTTCTGCTTTAAGCTCTGCTATAAAAATCTATTTCATATCTTGGTAAATTTCAGACATACGCACGTTTATGCATTTGTAAACAAATATTATACTAATCGATGACTGTGATCTTTCAAGGTGTAAACACGCAAATATGCTAAAATGTAGAGTACTCGGTTTTTCTAAAAGTACCCTCAAATATACCATACCTGTAACGATCACGATAAGAAAGAAATGAATCTCATTCTTCAGACACCTAATTAGAAAATTGGAATATAGAATACATACATACATACCAATCATGCCGTTCCCTTAAGTCTCAAAGGTACAGTCACAAAGTTTCACTCGAAAATTCATAATTGTACATCTAACTCAGCTTCAATAATTGCTTCTATACTGATATATCCTTGAAAACCTCTTTTGCCTCATTTACTCCCATACACTGCTTCTTATACAAAAACAGGAGAAGAAAAAAATTATAGAAAAACTACGGAAAAATAAGACCAGCGTAAGATGGATTGCAGAAATTAAGAAAGATATGAGTGAATTACACATTACAACAGAAGATTTGAAAGAAAAGACAGACAAAACCATAAATCTCAAGGGCAAATAGATCACACAGTAAACCAAGATTATCGAACAGAGAATATGAAGGGTGATACCAGATGAAGAAAGAAAATTACGATTCGAGCGAATGAAGAAATACTAGGCTAACATAAAACAGAAGAATTCCATAAGATGACTGAAGTGGTCCATTGAAGGCCATAAAACAAAATAATAACACCGTAACTATCTAAAATTAATTGTAAAAATCATAAAATACGCATATCTGCGGATACAATTTTTGTAATGGGAGGTGTATTGGGATAAAATACAGGCGTCTGAAGGCTAGGGTATTAAGATGCTGAGACGTGTTCTTTTTATAGGAAATAGTAGAAAATATGGAAATGAGAGGAGGACTGGAAGGTAATAAATGGAGTATTACGGACAAAGGCAGCGGCAAAATAGAAGGAAGGGAAGCGTGGTGGAGGGACGAGGAAGAAAGTATTTGGGAGAACTGGAGAGGTTAGCGAAAGAGCATGGAGGAAAGACGAGAAGAGAAGCCATAAGAGAGAGAGATGCTGGGAAATGGGAAGGAAATGCGAGCGAAGGGAGCTTATTCCGCCTGAAATGGAGACAAACGGCCCCCCTCACACTCCCTCTCTCTCAAAGTCTGAAAACATCCCCCATCATAAAATATTAGCGAAAGGGTTGAGAGAGGTAAAGCGGACCTAGTTTGCGACACTAACATTTGATAAGATAGCCTCTTTAGAGATAAAACAACGCGTTTCAGTTTGCCAAAACTGTACGTTTCCTCAAATCCTCTTGTGGCGAAGCCAATTCTCTCCGGAAGTGAAAACACAGGACGTAAATACGGATTACATGAAACTTGCAGAGAGCCACGGCTTACTTTTTTAAAACTCACTTTCACTCAAATATTAGCGGATTTATATATAATGGAACTGCATATAGCACTCCAAAATTTGACTTGATGAAAGAAGAATGGATTCTGAAAAGTGAGAGTGGAGAGAAAGCGAGCGCGAGGTTGGTTGGCCCAGAGGACGGAAATCCCCGTAGTAAGTCTCCCCTGAGCTTTTGAAAAAGAAAGACCAGTTCAGGATGAATAAGCCTTAGGAGCTACGTCAAAATATAAATGGTACAGAAAGGAACGAGAGATATGCAGGATATAGAGTTGGAAAAGTCTAAGTAAATAAATCTGTAACAGAAACTACCATCAGATCTGAGAAACTATCGAGTGAAGAAAAGTATATGTACAGTGGCGGAAAAAATTAACGCAAAACTCATTGGCGTCTGAATGCGGCGTACACGGGAACTAATTGAAATCGCTTTTCCTTCGACAACTTGACAACATTGAGACAGCATATGGAAACCGGGAATATTCAAACTCTCTATGAATTGATATCGATTTTACCCGTCATGTAAATAGTCATACTAATAAGATTTACCTTCGCGAGATCGTCTGGGAGTTATAAACGTGATGAGCTTGCTTCGACCCGCACCCAGTCGAGGTTCCGAATTCGTAGTTGATTATATAGAGATACTTACCATATTTTTACCGTTTAAACAAATTTCTTGGTTGAAACTTAAGAAACAATGCGATGAAAGCATAATTTGTTAGGACAAAAATTTTTTTTCCTCGAGATCAAATTCTCTAACAATAAAATGTATTTCCGCGTGCAGGGAATAGCTGTGGATGAACACCGTTTTAATAGGCCTCAAACTACTTCCGAGAAATATGATGCATTACAATTAACATTTTGGCGTAATATCCTGTGAATTTCAAGTTAAAGTATGGGAAATCTGGTAGAATAGAATGGTTTCCATGAGGAGAAAATTTTTCTTTACAAGCATTTCCAATACCTTAAAACCCTACGTAAGTTTCCGCCCTTGTGCATTCAGGTCATCCTAAACACCTAAATTTCTTAATTCCTCCAAACGTAATAGTATTTACTTTCTGAAAACTACTTTGAAAACTCCAGAGCATTTTATTTGGCCCAGTTTTTAAGGAAACATTAGAGTTCCCATTTTACGTTGTATAGTAAGAACCACTGGCCGCTGTTTTCTCTTGATCGATGAAGTAGCCTAGAGGGAGAGCGTTCGTCTGCGGTTAAGAATGCCTGGGGTTCAAATCCTGGCGTGGCCTCTTTTAGTGCCTTTATAATTAATCTACGTGATGTGACTTTATTGCAGCCGAAACTTCGCAGGAATCCGCGGAAGGCCCAGGGAATGGATATTGACCTCAACCATGAGTGTGTGATTTTACGCATATTCGGGCTTTGTAAAAGAATCAGAGCGGTCTCCTTGGGCGTCGAATGAGAAGTTTACTTCCCATTCTCGGGTACTCAGCCCCACTTGATTTCTACGTCCTGTCTGTCGTATGGTGCTCATATCCACTCATTTCCCAATTTACCACTCAATGAAAAGCTATTCATGAAGGAGGGAACAGACCGGATCTCTGATTGTGTCAGTTACTCGATTTAGTGATCTTACCTGATGCTACATTCATCTTTAAATTAATTTGAAATGAATGAGTAAAGAGGGAAATTATTTTTATTAGGAATTAGAGTTTGTTTCTAACTGCCGAACTTGTAAATACCGATTACTTATTTGAGTGAGAGACCAAACAAGTGTGGAATTCTCTTCAAAATATCTTTAAAACGGTTTTTGAAGCTTTCCCAGCATTGTTTTCTAGGTTTGCTATGAACAATATATTAGCCGTGTAGTTCAACAGTTCAACTTATAGGATGGAGGATAATACTTAGAGGATAAGTTAAATTAATGAATCACTTATATACCTTTTGACATATTCGCAGTGAAAAATGTTTGGCTAAAATTACGCAGTTAAATTTTATGAGGAGCATTTTTATACCCACGCGTAAGTAATACTCTGACAAAAATGCATCGCGTATGAAAGTGATAAAATACTAAAAATAATCTTTTTCCATGTAGCGACTAAGCAGTAATTACATATTTTCCCTATGGTAATTTGTATACTCCTCATAAATCCGCAGAGTAGTCAATGGAGTACAAATTAGGAATGTGCACCATCAAAGATTATACGATTGCTACGTCCCTAAAGAATCTATTTCTCTTCAAATGTGTCGTAATATTACTGCTTCAATGGAAGTTAAAGTTGTGAGTACCGCCACATGAAGATATTAAAAGACTTTTTACAGGGTCATAAATTTCATCACTTAGTAGTAATGTATTTTAACGGATGTTGAAAAGGGACACTATAATGCAACGAGTGGAAAAGGGTAAAATGTATGTGTAATTCTCTAAATTTGAGTTATGTGTGCACATGATCACAGCAATTGATCATCAAGAAATATGCTGGTATTTACATAAAGAATGTGGATGTTTATTAGCCTTATAATCAATCCATCCCCCTCCATTCTCGATTTCCTGACCAAGTCTTTGTGACATGGAGTTGTCCACATTTTGGTATCCTCTTACTGGCTTCACTTCCCATTCTTCCTCCACGATTTTCCTCATTGCATCTTAATTGTGGGTTGTTTCGTTTGAGGGGGTCGAAAAACGTTTGTTTCTCGCGTTATCCTCATAATAAACGCTGCGCTCCATCTATGTTACATGATTTGTTTTGAACCATCTCCTAAAATTTTGACATTTGTGAACTCGCAAGTATTCCTAGTTGCGGACGAAAAATGAATATTGATAAACATTTGAATAAACATGGTTATTATTATAGCGGACATAAATTTAATGATTTTCGTTTGATAGTAGTGAGAAATAGGTTTTTTTACTTTTAAACACCAAATAAAAGTTAAGTAGGTGAAAGTCGAAGGCGCAACACCTCTTCGGGTAATTTTTCGACGGATGTTTTTGCCTTTTACAAACCTACTATCCGATTCCTCCACCTGGGAGAAAAATGAGGCATACTTAAAGGCTAATAAGATCTTTTTCCCCCAAGAATTTAGGGAGAAGCCGCTAAAACTTTGAACAATATCTCTGCTTGCGCTGTCCTCTCTGCTTGTTCGTCTATCGACGCTTGTCTCCGTGAAGCAGTTATCAGTAAACCTTGGCCAAGTTCCGGGTGGTGATGGTCGGGGTGGTTTGTTGTTGTGAATAAAGCACAGGTTTCAACTTCTCGCTGCACCTGAAAGAAAAGGCTCGTCGCGCTTCGAAAACATCGGAAGCACTCGTCAAATATTGTGAAGGGCGTAAGAGAAGTCAAATACCACTTCTTTCCTGTGAGTTAAACGACTGGCGTCCGAAACATTATCTATGGCAGAAAAGGTATCGCCCGCAACACAAGGGGAAAGTAAACTCTTATTAAAGGCATACTATTTCCCAAATCAATATAATACGGCCTTCATACATTCCAATTTTGAATGCATTAGTATTGGTGGCGCTTTGTATCGACGCAGGGGAACCTCTAGGGATCCTCAAAAGTCCTCCAAGATTGCTCTTTGCTTTAACTCAGACTTATGGTAGTTGGCCTCCAAACCAATGCATGAGGGGAACTAATGGCGTTTGATATGAATGGTCTGGGCTGATGAGGTGTAATCCGAGAACTACTTCTTTCTGTTTGTATTCCCGGGAGATTAGTATGCTTTTTCCTATCCTTGTAGTTATTTTAAACGTTCGTATACAATACCACCACTCATTTCAAAAGTAACTTAGTTCACAGTATACGCATACGGACGCAAATAAATTCATCGCAAGGATACGGAATAACATCTTAAATTCACCTTGACATAAGAAAGTTCAGTAGTTGTTACTGGGTTGCAAACCTGAATCACTATCATGGTTCTTCATGATAATATTGTTCGAGTATGCTCATGATTTCGAAAACGTGATCGTCATCAAGAAAGATCGGGTGCTACATAGCAGTGGAGTGCGCTCCAAGGACGTTGAGCATTGCCCTACCAATGCGGCTTGCTTTTTGGATGACGATAACGACCATAAAAAGAAAAGAACCGTGACCCCACCCCTGGTCGAGACATTGTTGAGTTTTTCATTCAATTTCTGGTCAAGTAAATTGATTTTTATTAGGCAAATTTTATCTCTTTTGTATTTAAAAAAAATCATATTATCTGCCAGTCATTGCAGCTACACATTACATTCAGTCATATCGCCAATATGAGAAAATGTATAAAAAAACTCATTTGTGTTCATTAAAAATCGAACACGGACCACTCTTTAGCTAGCCAAATACATCTTACAGCTACAACATTAACCGTTACCTATTAATTTATTTCATTAATGACATTTTACTTCAAACTGAAGTCTTTTAAAAGGCTTTTCTGTTAATTTTAAATGTGCGGCGAATTTATAGCTAAGCGTGTAAGATATTATGCAGTCAGACGTAATAGAGTTGTTTATCCATAACTGCACCTAACTTCGGTAAACTTTTCGGAATGTTTATTCGTATATCCTGCAGTTACTAGATAAAGCTTAACAGAGGACAGCTCGTCCTGTGATAAAATGAAAGAAATATCGGGAAAATATGCCTAGATTATTCGGTATCGAT
The DNA here is from genome assembly GCA_963169105.1 of Ceriagrion tenellum. Classification (NCBI taxonomy): domain Eukaryota; kingdom Metazoa; phylum Arthropoda; class Insecta; order Odonata; family Coenagrionidae; genus Ceriagrion; species Ceriagrion tenellum. The sequence goes on from OY720633.1 coordinate 137,283,826, forward strand.
GCGAGCACATTTATTTTTATTTTTTGGGTTATATATATTTACGTGTGTTTTCATAGTTTAATCCCATTCTGACGAACTAAAAACGGATTTATATTGGGTCAAGAACGATTCATTATTAATATCCGTTTTGAATTTAATAAATATCCGTCTAAGGAACTTCGTCAATCTACAAATGGAAAATCGTGAAAAATTTCATCTCGTAGACTATACTTATTTTAATTAAATCTTTTTTGTATCGACATTTGGTGCGGATAAATCTCGATTTATATCATTTCGGTGAAAAAGACACAGTACACGTCCTTCAAAAAGATCCTCGGAAAGTCGACCACAATAAATATCCCTTGGAGGTAGAAGATGAAGATTTCAGCATATATACCGAATTGGGTGGGATAGTGAATATTTTTTATGATCAGTCTTTCTCTATAAATGATATCATTCGACGTAAGAACTATGCTGAAATAAACACAGCGATACACCGCGACTGAATGTGCGAATAAAATGAGAAGAAAGTTCGAAAATGAGGCGATTGATGACTAAGTTTCACGCTCCAGCAAATGTGAGTTCCATTGCGGATTTCAAATATTTGCGGTAGGCGATGTTTTCCTCAGTGTTGCCAGTCTTTCGAGTGTGTACTGCTCCTAGAAGTTCCCAAAAATGCCGCATTCTGGAGCGCGAAAAATTTTGCGTTAATTTCTTCCGCCACTGTACTTCATATTCTATTATTAATAGCAAAGGAAAAGTGAAAAAACTTGTGCAACTGATAGTTGTTGATAAAATGGTTTCATGCTGTATATGGTGGAACCTGTCTTCAGGTATATTTTTACATTAAAAATGGATATTGGCCTTTTAAGGCACGATCTATAGATGTAGGTACTTGCGCCATTTGACCTATGGTGAAAGTTTGACAGGGAAAGGATCTTTTGGGTAATGAAAGAAGGATAGAGAGAAGACTTTTATCGTCATTAAAACCCTCTTAAAGACATCGACGAAAGACATCCGGGTCGATTGGTCTGCGTCGCATCTGACGGACTCCGTTTATGTGCCTACCACCACATAATAGCCAAGTTAAGGCATCAAGATGCCATTGCTGGGACTCGCATCTGTGCATTCGAAATAGGAGAAAGTACTCCTAGCTATTTCACCTACTAGCTCACCCTGGTAGGTGGCGCTTTTGTGCCAAATGACAGTCCAAGTTTGAGATTTAGGCCATTTCCAAAGATTCTTGTAGCTCCCATATCGTTGAACAACCATGCTGCCAAATTGTCTCCACCTCCCGAATAAAACTATTTCTGAAAATGTCTTGTCAACATGATATCGTCAGTTATTCCGAGCAATAAAATTTCAGTAACATTCAAAGGTTTCTAGAATGCTAATATTATGGCATTCAAAACAGTTAAACTTGAAACCATGTAATTGAAAGATAAAAATGGAACACGTTTAAAACATGGCTACAACTATTTTCGAATGGTGAAAGCGAAATCTTGGCTTTGGGAGCAAGTTTAAAAAATAATAACTCGAATCTTGAGAACATCTATCCAGGGGACGTATAGATTTTATCCGGAATCCTTCCGTCATCAGATGGAGGAAATTACTTGACCCTGTAATGGGATGCCTGCTTGGAGAGGCAGGGGAATTGATGAAAACAAGAAGAGAGAGGGAGAATGGAAGAGGGGCGAGGGAACCACTCACGGCCAGCTACTCAGGTTGTATGGGAGCCGAGTAAAGGGCCTCGGAAGAGACGAGATTGTCTATCTAGGGTTTTTAGGGGAAGGAGAGGAGCAGCATGCTTTTGACATGGAGGAAGCGGGAGGGGTCGGATGATGTGGGAGGAGGAACTAGGCGACGGTGAGGTAGGAGGAAGAGATGAAAGAAAGAACGGGAGAACGAGGAAAGAGGGTAAAGAGAAAGTAATGAAAGACAGACGAGTTTTTTTAGAGAAGCAGTAGATAGGTTGATAGATGGAGAAAGGTCTTACTATAAGATAGGCGTCTCTCTTTCCGCCTACCCTAGTGTCACCTTCTTAAGAGATACGTGTATCGAAATGACCGTGAGTAATATTTTCCCAAAAGGTGTGTTTGAAACTCAGTCAAATTTTTTCAGGGGGAAAAACTTGTTGTGAAAGGAAGGGAGACATTTTTATAAGTGATTTACATGTGTCAAGCAATCTGAGGAATGTTGATTGCACCACATAAATCATCAGTAATGTCAAGATAATTTTATTCGCCTGAGACTTCATAAACGACTTTTTTTATTTTTACTGCTATAGATAAAATACCAGTAAATATACATATTTATGTATTTAATTATATTCATCATCAAGTGTTTGTAGAAAATTAAATTACTAAGGAATGTATTCTAATTGCCATGTTTTGAATTGATTAAAATATAAAAAGTTAGGCAAATTGTGCAACCTATTTTTCAGGATATTCCAGTGCCAAGTTTAATAGTTTTATGGCGTTTTTTAAAACCAATTCCCTATTAGCGGACCCAACAAGCATTGAATATCAATAAATCCATAAGTGACTTGTGCCTTGTTTATAGGATAAAGCATCCTAAATAAAGTTAAAAGAGGATTTGAGCACAATTTTAAAAAAAATTAATCTTAACTACCCCGAATACAGCACCTGGGGCCAATTTATACCGGGTGAATGACTGTAACAATAGACGAACACAAACAACCATGCCCAGAGTTGCGATAAATCCACCCAGAATCCGCGTAATTTGAACCCTTGACCCTTAGGATAGGACTGTACCTCGTCACCACTGATGCCACCATTTGAAGAAATAGGCTGAGGAGGCATAGGGGATTTGTTTAGGCAATTGATTTATGGTTGTGTGTAGAGTTGAAGGTTGGGGACACCTGAAGGGAAAGTAAGGACATCTCTGTGAGGAGGAGAGGGGTTTAGAAGGACGTGGAGATGGTGGTGCAGGGAGGAATAAGGGGAGGAGGAAGGAGTGGCTTGGAAACAGCGCGAACGAGGGGCAAAGCGAAGAGGGCTTCGAATTTGGATTGGGTGGGTGTGTTGGGAGAATGGTGGGGATGGACTTGGTAGGAAGCGTGCGGGTTAACTTTAACAAACTTGGCCCTAGTGGGCTGTTTGACTGGGATTGGTGTACTTAGCATCGTACGGCACGTCCTTTGCATTTTCATTAGGGAGACTTTAATGGGATTGCCCACCCGCTTCCCTCTATTTATCTCCCACACATTCCTCCGCCTCTCCAACCTCTTTCGCCACGGCTCCACCGCCGCCGTTCCTTCTCCACCTCGCACATTTTCCTCTCCTTCCACCACGAAACCATTTCCCTCCACTCCTCCCCATCCTCTTATCCCATCGCCTCCTACTCCTAAACACAGCCTCCGTTGCCCTTATATACACCTCCCATCTTACTTGCCCCCTCACTTCTTTCCCGTCTAGGGTCGCATCCTGGTCGGAAGGCCAAAAACCCTTTTACGGATGGGCCCTTCAGCTCTCGGCGGCAGCCACTCCGAAATCCCAAAAACCTTATTTCCCGCCGATTTCCCTTCCCTCTTCATCGTTGTTTCGCGCGGGCTAGTGTGTTTGTGCGATGGCCCTGACCCCCTAAGCGGATCGCCAATTAGGGTAATACGGCGTGTGGGATGGGAATTAATGCGTTGGAAGGAGGATTACTCGATCCGCCAGCTATCCACGGGCGGGCGGCGGTCTTTTGAGGGCCCACCGTAATGATGCCACATCTTTTCACGCGTTTTATCGCGATGGATCGCGGTTGCGGTAACGACTAACTTAAAACAATCGCCGCGAGGTGTTGTGTTTTAGAGAAAGTAGGCACCATACATTTTGATTTCGATGGCGTTATTTCCCAGAGAATGATCATGCCTTTTGGTGGTGTTAAGTTTAGCAACTCATTCCACGGTGAGAAAAATCTCTCTACAAATTGGACTAATGGAAACTTTCTCGGCTTTGCAACGGTTCACTTCGGCGAAATCTCGGCTTTTTTTTCTTGCCCATTACAGTATGTCGATAAAATTGATGTTAGGTCATCATTCAAAAGAATCTTAAATTTATAGTGAATTCAACTATATATTCTGTGGAAGAGTCACTTGATAAGTAGAAAATGTGAACCAATGTAATCATGAAATATCACCGGCAGAGATCCCAGGGGTGAATAATTTTTTCACATTAAGCTCACCAATTACCAATCGCGTTGATGTGAAAATGGCTGGCTATAATAATTATATAAAATGTTATATTTGTTATAATGCTGAATTTTGTCTGATCCTTCATGGAAAATCATTTACGCAGTCCTTTTCTGTTTTAGTTTTCCGTAAATGAACACTATTTCCAATCTATTCCAAGGAATATCTTCAATTTATGATGATATTCCTTCCATGTAAATGTCGCAAAAATATCGTAATCTATAAATAATCGACGCGGGAGATCACCTTAGCCCCTGCGTCATCACCCACGAAAACGTCACGGAAATATTTGCTACCGATATATTTATTTTAATATTTAATACCGATCCGATACTTTATTTAGCTTTAATTACCATAATAGAAGCAATACATAGTTTTGGACAAAGTTCCATGCAACATATCATTTAAGGAACTATGATAACCATTATTAAGGACATATTTGGAGATTGAATAAGGAATATTAACCTAAGACTGGTGCAGTAAAAATGTTCTTTTGAACATAATAATTATCCAGTAACCATATATTCCTAAAGTTAAATTTGTTCAAAAATATTGCCTCCTCGTAAAAAGATGATAACAGTTTGGATTTTTTTAATGTTGGCTTGGATAGGGATAAGATGTAAGCCGATGGAAAAAAAGAATAATTGTGGAGTATTGATAGGTGTTTAAGTAGAGCTAGACTGGAGCTAACATGTGAAATTCAATGACGGCAGCAAAAGTAGTTGAAGATAGCAGTCTTCAGGACTCGACATGCTGAATAAGGCCATAAAGAAGTTAATACCAAGAGAGAATGTCAGAGGGAAGAAAAATCACAAAATTTTGGAACTAATGAATTCCTACAAGCAGGGAGGAAAAATGTACGAGGAGTTAATAAGGAACTGCTAATAGAAAAGTAGATATTTCTGTAATACGTCGTTTGAAAATATATATAATTTTTTTCCTATGGACTATTAAAATTTTAAGGTACCAATGATTATAATAATGATTACCACAGCGATCGACGGGTATTACAAATTTTACCTCACGAATACGAAAATTATTGGTTTGAATATATCGCCAGGAAAATGCAAAGGTAACCGTACAAAAGATGCCACTCCTCTCTAGGAAGCATGATACATGGCTATTTGAATAAAATTAAATGTTCTCTTTCAAGGCCCCGCCATATGCAAGTGCAACGCAGATAAAAATGGACGTTCGATGCCGTTTATTCAGGCCACAATGGGCAAAAATAATGGACGCATGTGCGACATTCGTTTTGCGTCACAACGTGCTGCCCTGGTTTGGAGTTCGCGGAGCCCTTGATGTCAGAGCACTCTCGTGTTAACGAGATTTTTCACTTTCCGAACCCCAAGGGGATGTCGCAAAAAAGTCACGACCTATATTTAGCCTAAGAAGTCTTGAAATGCCTGTATAAAAGGTTAAAGACCGGAAACATATGTCAGCCAAACTTGAACTCAGGCAGGAAAGGGAACGTTCTCTGTTGTAAACGAATGTTTATTACATTCTTGATGAATATTAAATTTGAAAAAAATGGAGTCACTTGCAAATAAATTAGCCAAGATGCGAATTTTTATGCCAAACAGAGTGTTATCATCACTTTTGGAGACAATTTTTTTCTAATCTGCTATTTTTATATCCTTGGGAACATGTAATGACATTGATTACGTTCTTTTCAAATTAGAAAATAAAATTATATCTCCACTGCTAGCTTATCCTTGTGCTAACAGCTCGCAACATAACGTGATTCATTCTCCGTCTTGCACGTAAGTGTTAGGACTGCGAACTTTTATTTCAAATTAATCAACGTGAGTAAATATTTCATTTTTGAAGGTAATCCTTTCATTTCGGTTGTTATGTAAGCAGCTATTACCTCTCGCACAGTCACAGATGAGTATAAAGGTTTTTCACTCAACCTTTATGGCAAATAAGCCGCATTTTCGTTCGTTAATGACATAATGCTTGAACATTTTCCACTTACATCACTAAACTTAGACAAATGAGCTTCGAGTTTATCATAAATGAATTTGCTGACTTACTTTCCTCTCCAAGTTTCTGGTGCGGATGCACACACACAACACTTAAAATCCCTCCAGCTCTTGAGCGAAGTGTGTCTCCCCTTTGCCTTTGAGTGTTTCCTTATTAGATTCAGTGGCGTTTTTTAATCCCAGAATTTAATTTCCTGTGTCTCCTGAGCGACTGTCTAACCTTACTATCGTAATAGTGCGGTTCGTTAATGTCATACTTTGAGTCTTTGTGGTTGTTTTGCGAAATAATTGTGCAAGTTTATGACTAAATATTCTCCACTTTTGCTGTCACTTGGAAAAGTTTTGATGGATGGATGGTAATCTAAGTTTATGATACACAGAATCACGCCTACTATTCTAAATTGAAACGAATTTGTAGAACTCATAAAGTATTTAACAACGCGTTCATATCCAAAATTGGTGAATAATTTTTAAATCCAGTAATCACGAGCATACATGATTCAATTTCTTCTGAAAATAGAATTTTTATTTTCTGCTGTTTTCCAGATGAAATCTCCGTGAGGCTTTTTTCCTATATCAAATCCATTAATAAGCTATAAAACATTTCAATTTATTTTTTTTTTAACCAGACTTATGTGCACCATTGAGCTACTCATTATACCTTAGTTCCCCCTCTTAAACTATATAATTAAGTACGAGGATATAATTGCTAAACCAGCATAGTTAAATAAATTTTTATCTTTTAATTATCTACGTCATTATATGCAATACTTTACAGTCAATGCAAGTGAATATAGTATAAAAAAATTTCAAGATAATAAGATACACTTGAATCGTCTCAGTATACAGGTATCTGGTAATATCATCCTCAGCTAAATCCCCAAACCTCTGGTCCATTTGTGATGTCACTTCTACATTGGGCTCAATTTTTCCCTGTGAAGACCCAAAATAGACGTCACAATCATCACACGCCGGGAAAACATGAGGTATTTGGCAGGGCCCATTGCATGGTAAATACGTTTTGCTCATACCCCAACCGCTTATTCGAGTTCCTTTTCCACTGATTTACGTCTTGTTTTTTTTTCTAAAGCAACATAGTCACAATTTTAAGCAATATTTGAAGATGAAGTTAAAATAATAAAAGTCAGTTTTCTAATCCTAAACTCGAATAGTAAACTATTTCGACCATACCCACCACTAAATTAATCGGCTTAATGGGATAATTTATTTATTTATGCATGAGTAACCGGTTTGAGATAAAGATATCTAGTTAAAGTAATTTGAGCTTTAAAACGTCTCGCTCGTAATGGAATGTGGAGGAAATGGCTTTAATTCTATCTCGGGATCGTCTGTCAGTTAAAATTTGGCGATGCGGGACGAATTGTTGGAGGTATGATGTCATGGACCGAAGGCGAGAATTTCACCCCACTTTCATCAGGCGGTGACTCCTCCGCATCATTCAATACTCTCCCATATCCCCCACCTCTTCCAATCAGTAGTTCTCGCTTTTTCCCGCAAATGTCGCAGTTTAGATTTCCGTTCACTCACCCGGCGTTGACAGGAATAGAAGAAAATGTGAATAAGTACGAATCCTCGCGTGAGGTAAGCAGGGAAATATTTTTTCCCGGACGCCGGAAAGCGTGTTTACATGGAAAAGGATCAACAGCGAATCATCCGCGTCGATGGTACGTGAAAATGGGCAAAGAATCTCTCATGTATATATATGCATTAAACCACCATTTCTGAGTCGTTCCGTTGAAGAAAAATTTAATATGGAATTCCGCGTAAGGCTTTTCATGTAAAAACTCTGAAATTCTATTTACAAGCATTCGCTTCATCGAGATCCACAGCACAGCGAAGACTAGTGAGGGAAGACTTTAAGAGAGGGAAGAGGGAAGAATTATTAAGGTAAGTAATAGCAAATTTGCACAAGTTGAATTATTTGATGAATGGTATATCATTATATTAAATAACTTGTATGTAATTTGACATCATTATTTAAGATGAATGAATAAATTTAAACGACTTTTATCTACAATGAATACAGTTAAAGTGAAATATAGCCTAAATATTGAAATTATTGGTATTACTATTATTCTTGGTAGAAATCAACCCTGAAGGAAGAATAACATGATTCTTACTTACAGCGATTTTTTCCCTTAAGTTGTCTTCTCTACTTAATGTTTAATTGAGTAATACTTCGGATATATTACCTAAACCACCACTAATGGCTCTTCTTACAGGGAAACAAAAGGTTTCGCCGTCACTCTTTCTTTACATCCATTAACTTCTACTTTATTCTCTTCCTTGGCCAAAAATTCTGAACTTGGTTTTTCAAATGATGATTCAGAAGTTAAGTACGTACTTAAAAGAGTAATGCGTAAAGAAGAAAAAATCTATGGCTAAGGATCTCACTAACAGAGCTCAATTCTAACTTGGTAAAAAAGAGAAAAATTCTAAAATATTGACTGTCTGCTATTAGCTAACCCTTACAACCCTTAAAATTAAATGTTGAATATTGTATTTAATATGTATAAAATAAAAAAGGAATTGACTTGAACATAACAATCATACATAAAATACAGTAATTAAAAAATAACTAACACATTCCTTTCATTTGTAAATTAATTATGTGCAAATATAAATCTTGACTGAAATTAGCATATAAGGAGAATGAGGCAAAGGATAAAAAAAAGTATGGCTTATAATTGCGATGAATTTTCTTCGCTCAAGAATATTTTTGAATTTTACAAAATTTTTCCCATGCTCAACGCTTGCTAAATTACAGTTCATTTCTATTTCTTCATCATCATTCCAGTGAGATTATGCTTCAAGTGTTTGCTACTGTACCAATGCACTACTAATTTCTCTCAATATGTTCTCACCATTCAACAAGTGAAATCCGCTAACTATCCAATACAATGGGGACGGATGGATAAATACAAGCACAAGAGTAAGTGGGCATGAAGAATTATGGCGAGCGATATGATAATGTAAATTCCAACGAATATACATCGTTTTACCGATATTCGCTCGACTCTATCCCCACCGAGAAACTCCAAACATATCCAGATTTTTACTTTTGTATATCGCCGATGGCAGCTTTTTGCAGAGGAGCCCTTTCTTTAACACGTGGCGATGCCGATATGATGGGGAATTATTGCCGGGAGAGGAGACGCTTCGATCCTCTCCGCATGACCGACTTAAGCCTCACCCTCGCCACGCGCGCCACTGGCTTATACCCGACGCTCCCCGATACACTCCCAAGCCTCTCCTTTCTCTCGCCTCGAATGAAGAGCGGAGAGAACTGGATCCCAGTTTCAAACTGAAATGAGGCGATGAATGGGGAGGAGGGTCGGAAACAAGGATTCCAAGGTCGAAGGAAAGTAACAGAAAAATTGCAGTTCCGATGATGATGAAGCTCAACGACTTGAAAAATAAATAAAAATTATTAACGGCCATCTTTTAAAGCAAGCCGATGGAATACACACCCTTAATAGCTTTACATATAGCCAAATGAACTTTCAGACCTCATGTACATATATACTCAAAATCTGTGGTACAGTCTTAAAGAAATAAGGGTTTATCAAGCGTGTAGTAGGAAGTTCCTCGGATTAAAAAGTGAGCGAGAGATGTTCACCCAGAATACGCCGGGAACATTTGTGATCCTAAAGAGAAAGATTTTAGCTGAACAATAAAAAAATACGAAAAAATTTCGCGCGCTTTGTAAAAACTGCTACGAGCAAATATAGGGTATTTTACAGCTATTAGAGGGACTACGTTGGGAGCCACTAGAGACTCGGTGCTTGGTTTATTTTGATCAAGACATAAAGAACAGGTATGTGCAAGTGTAACATTGAGAGTAACGTTTTGTCCCCGCACTATATCTCAAACAACGACAGAAAATGAGAGATGAACATTGCCGAACATGTCAGTTCAAACATTCGTTCTCTCCACGTAAAATAAGTGACCATAGTAAAAACTGACCTTCACTCTGAGCACTTAACATTCCGAAAATACAATTCACCATTTTCATTCCCTATCCCTGTCTCCATTGCACGATTGATCCTCTAATACCTCGTGCTACACACCCATTTGGTGGGTCATAGGATAGTATGTAGATGTAAAATATTGGTAAACGTATATAAAGCTACAGAATGGCTAAATTTCACTGGCTAATTGATTAATACGTAAGTTACGGCATTCTCAGTCAGTCTACTGGACTGAAATTTGATTAAGAAATTGTTCTTGTTCCACAATTACTGTGAAAAACGAAAATTCTAGAAGAGAACACAAAAGTTCAAGTCCAAAAACATTTTAATCCCAATGCGGAATAGCGCGTAATTAATTGAGATATCAACTGAAGACAATTTTAATTCAACTCTTAAATAATACACCTAATGTGGTTAGACTGGAACTAATTTATTTCTTGGAGATTAATTCTCATGAAATGGACTCTAAAATAACATTTTAGTTCCAACGTCTAATTTATGGAAACCACTAATTCTTTAGACTATTTCTCGCTATTCTGCTCATTGATTTTCGTGATAGCTTTTGCCTTTGCCATATTGAGTAAATTTGTTAATCCTTCAATCACTACGTCTACCAATCCATCTGACCGGATCAGCTCGGTATGGTAGACGCAACGGGCTGACTCGGCCCGGTTTCTCAGCCAGTCTGAGATTTCAGATCGATCTGAACCAGCTGGTTTGTGGTGCCATTTGTTGTAAAACAAAATATACCCGTTACTATTCAAGGTGTATGTTGTAACCATTTGTAACAAGAGTGCAGTCATGGCAAGTGAAATGACGTTGCAGATATCGTAGGACTTTGAAGTTCTACCTAGGCTTGTGCGATGAGTCGAAATCATCGCCGATGATTTTAGTCATCGCGTTGCAATAAACCGCGTCGATGACAATGAATGTCATCGATCATCGACGTCGATGAATCCATGAATTCACCGACGTCGATGATTCGATGAATTAACTGACATCGATGAGTTGATCAATGAACTGACGTCAATGAGTCGATGAATTCACTGATGTAGATGAGTCAATGAATTTTATTTGATGAATGATGAAAGTCACTTGAGATGATAATTATTTGTGTTGCGTTGCCTGTCCGTGCCTATCCGTAACTTTTCGTCGACGATGAATGAATTCATTGACTTATCGAGGTTGGTGAGTTCAGCGGCTCATCGACGGCGATTAATTCATTGGCTCATCGTCGTTGATGACAATCATCGAAACCAAATCACCTCGATGATTTTTTTCCATTGGTCCTCGATGGGCAAATCCGTTCATCGCACAAACCTAGATCTACCTCCAATTGGACAATTTTCTTCCCTTGGAATATGGCAGAAGATTTCCATTTCTGCTCTGGGACAATCGTGCTTCAACTGATAGGTTCCATTGTTCCCTATTTATTTTTTCAGTCTGTGCTTCTAAACCAGGCAATCTGAGTCTTGGAATTTTCAGAACGGTCCGAGTTCATATCGATCTCAGATAGACTGGTAAACGTAGTGAATGAACCAAATTAAGTTCAAATCAAGGTTAGAATTCTAAAATTATGTTCCTAGCTTTCTGAACGTATGTATCTCTTACGCATCGTTAAAAGTCCGTGACCATAAAACTCACAAGAGTTTCATCAAAATTTTTCAACATCAACATTGAGAAAATGGTGGCAAAAACCTTTAATTATGCGGCACACATTCTCCTTTTCTACTTTGGGCAACAAAGCTACGCTATAAAGTGAATTAAGTTACGAAAAAAAGACTGGGACCAAGAGTGCTGAAATGCACATATATTTGTTGCTTGGAGGCACCGATAATATGTGTCCCATTGAAATATTCTCATTAGATATTAATATATTCTTCAAAATTTCAAATTAACAGAATGATAAGGCTTTAAGGAGGTTAATTCATTACCCGTGTTGCCTTCAGAACTCATGAGGGGGCAAAGTAAGAAAGATAAATTTCTGAATTGTTAATTAAAGCCAATTTTTATTTAATTTCCTCAGTATCCATTTTCACGGCTGATGTTTAACAGCCCCTACCACACGCCTCCAAGGTGAAACGGTTGTAGATGTAGATAGTATACCTAATGCTGGCTGGCGAAGCATGGTACAGTACATGAACGACGGAGGCTCGGTACACAGCGAGGCACTTCCGAGTACATTCCCCATACGGGGACGAGTCGAGACGAAGGGACACGGGTCCGTTATATCGAAAAAAAAGCTCAAGTTTTACTGAAATGGATCCATTCACCTTATCTCTTCATACGAAATGGTTGGAGGAGGGAAGATTTCCCAAAACGACATTTTTACGGCGTGTGTATCCCACATCGTATCACAAAATCCTCTATGCCCTAAATGTACCAGGATGTGTATACACCATGAGGCATGGATGTCTGGCGAGCAAACAAGCAATGCCGTTCAAGAATGGGAGATTTATATTTTCTTACACAGGAAAACTACTCTCTCTTTAATGGCTGCGAAGCCATCTTGAAATTTCTGGATAAAATATGGCGCATTGGCGTGAGAGAGCAGGTTCTTTCCTTTTACTCGAAGCGTTGAGCGTGGTGGAGAGTCGCGGAATGAGGGTTTGTCCGACCCTTTTATGCTTGATCGCTCGAATTTGAACGCTCGATAAATGCTGAAAGAGGAAATATGTACTGCGGAGGTGGTTTGATATTTTTGTCGATATCTCGGAGGATGAAAACCTATAAATACGCGATGAGATCTATACGTTCCAAGCGCATATGAATTTTTCAATATACTTGGATCATGTGTTCATACTTTTGAAGTTTATTAAGGTGCTGATCATTGTCGATTTCATCCTTCATAGTTGCATTTGGGTCTGTTCCATTGTTAGATAGGCACCTAAATTTCTTGAGAACTCATTGTTTAGGGGCAAAGAATGATATAAATTAAGATAAACTGGAAAATAAATCAAAACTCCTGCTCCGTGGAGGATAGAAGCAAACGTTGCACACTATTGAGTTATCCGCTAATACAAGTGAACTTTTTTCATAGCCTAGGCAGCTGTTTGGTATGGAATGAAAGAAGTTTAACGGATGTAAAACGAACATTATCTAAGTCAAGAATGAGATTTTACAAAAAAATCACATTTTTGTTCAAAGATAATACAATTACCAATAAGGAAGTTGGACTTGCAAGCATTCGTTTGGAGTGTTGCAATATATGGCTCAGAGACATGAGCAATTAAAAATCTGGAACAGAAGAGAAGATCAATAGACTTTTAAAACTCGGTGGAGAAGGAAAATGATGTAGATAGAAGGATAGAATCAGAAAATAGGGTATGCACAGAAGACTGGAAGAGGAGAAAATTACATTAGGAACCACCAGGAAGACAAGGATGAGATTAAGGAGCTAAATTGTGAGACACAATAAATTTATATGGAACATAATGGGAGGGAAAAAAGATGACCAAGGAACTAATAACACAAGGGTTCACTACAACGGTACACTAAATAGAAGAGCTACAAGGACACGAAGGTATTAACATGGGATGAAGTATCAGGGTGGGCTTCAAGCCACAGGTTGTAGGATTTCATTATTAATGACGTTGGTGATGGAGGCATAAAAGGCCAGAGGGTTTAAAGGGATTAGAGTAAGTTTATTGGCAATACACTGTGTTTCCGCCTCGAAGGCCCGAGATCAATCAATGGAAGTGATTATTTTTTCCGAAGAAACAAATTGAGTACGTTTCAAAAGTGGGGAAAAGAAATAGATGCTCAAACTAAGGACCCTTAAGACCTTTTGTTCACAGTTGGCTCTCTGGTGTAATGAGCGTAAAGGTGACGCCAAAAATTTTTGATCACAGTGTTAATGATACGATCTGTAGCTATCTGATGTCAACGCCTGTACGAGATACGAGCATGTATGTGATCTCACTCGGATCAGTAGCCGACTCTTAAGCGGCGAATTTATCTGCGCCGAATGAATTTTTCAAAGCGGGCACGTAGTCTCTGAAAACACGATGTGTTTGCCATTACGCACATTGTATCCCCTTAAAATTGGAAGGGCTGCATTAAGCAAGAGCACCGAATCGGAAAGGACTCACGCGAGTAATCCTCAAATCCAATTATTCGATGACCTAATCGCTTACGCGGAGCTCAACACAGATCGTCGATCTCTCTTTTCCCTTCAGCTTACGCAAACGGAAAAAATATCGTAACAATCCCAATGGATGTGGGGCAGAATCGATCACGCCAAACGGGAGACATTCCTTGCTTGAATAAATAATTCTCTACGAGGCGGAGAATCGAACATCGAGGAATTAAAAAAAAAGAATTTCAATTACAAAAGCTCGCTCTGTAAAGGTGGTAGCTCGAGTAATTAAAATGCGATCAAAATTTGCTCGAACGAACGAAAGAGTTGGTGATTTGAATTCGGTCGAAAGATTGTTCTTTTTTGCTGGAGTTGCAAAATAGGAAGTAATTACCGAACCGTTTCGCTGGGAGGAGGAGGAAGGTAAATGGTGGGCATATACGATGCGTATCGGGGTTGGAAAAAAACATATCTTTTGATAATTTGAAGATTTTTCCGTATCGCAGAAGGGGAGAGGCAGTGGAGACACGGCTCGTAATCGTCTTTTTGATACGAAGCACGAAAATATACTATCTTTCACGTGCTACGGCGCTGCCACCCCCGTCTCGTGACCCACGACAGTAAACAGAAATGCCTCGAAATGCTCCAAATTACGACCTTTTCTTGACTTGCATTAAGCGACGGAGATAAAGCTAAACGCTTAGCGAGATAGTAAATTATTTCGTATTCCGCCGTTGGTGATTTTGTTGGCCATGGGCAAAAGGACGCTATGAAATTAGGTTTTTTTCAAATGAAGGAAAGAGTCGTAGTATTTCGTTTCTGGTAGCAAAATTTAAATATTATAGAGAGGTAGTTATTCCGTAAAATAATTATGCAGCCTATCATTAAGACATCAAGCTTAACAATGTTTTCATTATCTTAAGAGAATCTTTACTTGTGGATTAAACATTTTATCGTGTTTATACATCTTGAGTATCAAGAAAAAAAATTCCAAACAAAATAAAGTTAAAAAATGGGTTTTATTGAGTGAATGATTTAAAAAATATTGAAGCTACATGCAAATGGCATGACTTTAAAGAATGTGCCCCATTTAAGGTCGTACCGATACTAACAACACGGCTAAGTGGATTTAACCCATGACTATGTATCCAGTTACGTAAAATTAATTTATACCATTTCAAAACGGCTTAAAATTTGACTTATTCACGATTAAATACCTAATAATAGCTACCTCTACCATTCCCAGAAAGATATCTTTAACTTGGAGATGATAAATGCGCCATGAAATTGAAATAAATTCTGTGCTATTTTCCTTGAAAAACTAGGTTGCGCTGAATACTAATGCTAGAGATAAGATGAAATAAAAAAGGAAAGGAGTGCAATGCAACAAAATTTAAAAAAATCTTCGTATCATAATCGAGGCACACATTATATGAGAAACTAACCATCAGGGATATGGAAAATATGTTTTCCGATTCATAAAACTGGCAAATCAATAACATTTCGGCCGGCCACCTTCAAATCCGAGGGGTGAGACGAAACTCCCAAATGATGTAGCGAAAATTCTGCCAAACAAAATAAAATATTCCAAATGTATATTTGGATAAAATAATTTGGCTTCTGTTACATCCTTATAAAGTACAACAGCATACATGAATACCCAAATCTAAAAATAAATACTGAGATCAAAGGTTAACATAAAAATCTGGCAATGCAAATGCAAAGAATAAGTGCCTCTGAGAATGCCTTAAATGCAGTGATGGATACAATACAGTTATTTTCATTGTAGTCCTTCTCTTTCATAACAATCCATTAATAACATAATTAACTAAAAAGCTGAGTGCCCCACGAAAAAAATATTTCAGGCTTCATTATTACCCTATTTAGTAACATCAAGTAATCATAAACTTTATTATGGACATGAGTAAAGGTAAAATACATTTCATATTTTTAAATATAATTATGTTCCAAACTCATCAAATCCATTATCATAGTGTATACATTGATAAAAGCATTGTCCTGCGTGTAAACTATGCACCTACAATCCATGGCAGTGTGAGAAAATAGTAAATATTCGATATTTAATAAATTTCATCATTTTTACTAGTTTTATATGTATTTGTGATTTTGCGGATACAGAGAAGTCAATTGAATGTACGTTTTACGACAATCAGGCTGTAAATTCTTAACCCTCTTAGTGCTGAGTCCTTCCAGCGGTTCTAGCGAGAAATTCGGAGGGTAACTTAATGACATGTATCACTCTAGGAACATAAGTATTATTGTTTCAAATATCCATACTCAGTTTTTCTTATTGTATATACATTGGATTAGGTAATGATCAAAAAAGACTTATAAATCATACAAAAAATAATAGTAGTTATATTTGTGCGCTAAAGTTAAACAATTTTTTCCCTACCAGCCGAGATATCGGCCCACCGCAGTAAGAGGGTTAAACAACTGAGTATATTTCACATTTACTTCAGGCCGTATTTATAATTCCGGCCGATCGACTTATTATTTCTGTGACTTCGGCTTCATATTCAACCCTGCCGATTTGCATCCCAATGAACTTAATGGCTAATTATCTCCGTCTAATATTTTTCAGCGGTCATACTTTCTGAAGAGGTACCTCGGCATATAAAAAGAGAGAAACCAAGTGGAGAAGTTTGCCTTCCACCTTTCAAGGCGGATGCATTTTAATCTCACGCGCCGGGGATTGCTCCGCAGCCAAAACACGTGCAGCGCTCGCTTCAAGTTTCCTATTGACATTCGCGGAGGGGAGCGCGGCACCCACCGCCCCTTCCCGGTGACCTACTACGCCTTTGCAACCGCGCCCCCCCGACGCACACCCATCCACATACTTTCCGCACACGTGGAGCTTAGATGCCGCACCCGACGACGCGTCCCCATGCCTAAAAGCTGCTTACACATGAAAGTCACTTCTATAGCGGTAGCCCTATGAACTACTGGCAAATAACATTTCAGTCTGCAAGCGCAGACTTCAATTGCAGAGCATGGTAAGAGTATAGCAGTCGTCATTAGGTGTAGTATTGATCGCAGTAACGATTTGCACGAAAAATAGATGCCCTCCAATTTTGTGTGCAAGTAGCACTTTGATTCTGCGGAAATATTTCCTTCTTAGATGCATTTCTTGACTTACCAATGAGACCAATCAAACCCAAGCAGGTTTTTTTCCCTCATCAATAACTTTTTGACTTGTCTATCTTTCATCCATTCTTTATCTCCTTCAAATTTTACGATTTCCTTCTTGTCATCGTCCCATCCTCGGAATCTTGACCTTCCCAGCGGTCTTGTACCACTTGAATTTCCCTAAAACTCTCTTAAGGGTCGAATCTTCTTCCATCTCTTACATGCTTGTCCAGCTCATCTCAACCTACAGCATTTTGCCAATTCTATGATATCAGGATTTGTATATGCATTTCTTGGTTATTTATTTTTTCTCCCCAGCCATTTTATTTAAACGAGTTCATTGTTGTGATTTCTTCAAATAGCCATAGCAACTGCTTACTTACGTTATTTATTCTTTCTCGGTGAACCAAAAACAACGTGTAAGTGAAACAATACCTTGCAAGTAGTAATAAACACTACTGAACTCTCCACCACCATACTCACATATTATGTGTTATACCGTCTTTATAGCATTGGATTGTTTTTCATCATGAGTCATATTCCTTGAATTAGACCACTTCTATACATTAGGATGTCCGGACGATCAATACTGCGAAACAATGTCTCGAGTATATTGCATGTTGAAAATCATGGCAATTATAATAATCCGTTAATTCCATTGAAGTATACAGAGAGGGAACTACGTCATCAAACTGAAGCCTTGCAACCAAAATAACAACTATATTGTTCAACCCTGCTCTCTCCTTACATTCTTTTGGATATCACATCAGAATGGACGAATTAGCGGATGTTAAACAATAATAACAACCATCTTTTTGAAACTTAAAGCAGAAAACTCTTGAAACATATATTGGTTGCTTAATGCTATGAACTTCATTCAATTTAACAATAGTTTTAATCTGGAATACGAATAATTTGAAAGTTAAATAAATTAAAAAATGAATTAGCAGAATTCACGTTAAAGAAGTAAGTGCATGCTGATTTCTTTTAAGTTAGTAAGTAAAACATAGTAAGGTTGCAAAATTAGTGCGTTTGCCTGCAAGTTCCATAAAAATATGAGGGTTGATGAATATAGCGGACTGGCTTTATCTTCTATCATGGGCCAGGATAGCAAGTGCTCTCTTCGTGTACCTCAGTGTTAATTCCCTCAATTGTAATTACATCCCCCGAAAGGCAAACTCAAATTCAAATCGAAAAAAATGATAGAAAAAAAACTTTACATGTTTTGAGTGCTTCATGTAAAAATGATGCGGTATCATCATAAAAGAGCCTATTATATATTAATATGTGTAGAACGTCAAGCGTTTTGCTTCTTTCTTGTGGGACTGTTCTACAAAAGCCTCTACCTCTAAGATTATTTTAATTATCAAATTGCACGTTTAAGCTATCTTTTTCTCGAAATGCGTTGCATATCGCAGTTTTTAATCGCAACGCGATAAATCTAATTGTGCGGTTGGTAAAGATTGCAATGCGATATCTATAACGTACTGCGTATCACACTCCACGCATCGCAATATCTCACAGATTCAAGTCTCTGTCAATGAGTGCGTCGACACACGCTCCCACAGTGACACCTACCCGTCAATTTATTCGCTAATTCCCTACGCGTCAACAAACCCGCCTATGCCAATCACTTCCATAGTTCTCCTTCATTCCCCCTCGTGCTTCTCTAACGCCTAATTAACTCGGGGCGGTGGGGTAGCAGTTGACGTGGAAACAGGGAAGTTCCCCCTTCATCGCCTCACGCACCTTCCTTTATCCCCCTTGCAGAATCGAAACGATGCTCTTCAACGCGTCGGAAAGCAGTGGAGGCGTTGAGGAGGGGAATCCCTTTGGCGACAGTCGAAGACCGGCGTGCATCTACCCCACACACTCTTGATGCTCAAGTTCCTTTTGTAAGCACAGCTGTGTTCGAGGGCCGTGGGAGGTATTTCGAAAAAGGCGTGCGGAAGCCTTTGATCGCCGCGTCAGGAGACAATTGAGGGGCGAAATTGGAACGCGTCGGATCGAAGGAAAGGAAGAAGGTTTCCTCCAAAGTCTGATGATCAGGGCGTCAGACGAAGACGGGAGAATCAAATGACGGAATACGTAGTGTCACGAGGAGGGCGTCACACCAACCCACGCATGCCACGAGTAATCATACTCATAGATGGGTTTCCGGCTGAATTGAAAGGCAGTAGGAATAAGCGTGGGTACAGCAGGCGTTATTACGCCAGTGTTTGCATTGCTCACGCGTTAGTAAGACATTAATCAAGCTCAAAATGTAAATTTTTATCAAATAGCAGGATGGATTCCGAACTTATATGGGAAATTCAAATGCAAAAGGAAGAGCATAATTTCCTTGAAAAGGTTAAAATATGATTTAGCTATAAAATAACAATATCTCGCATGAGATAGTGGAATTTATCTATAAAATAAGGATTACCGTCCCTCATAACAAATTTCATTAGATCATTAAACCATGCAGCCATAATTAAGCTTAAATATTCGGTGGCTGGTAAGCAACGAAAAATTCTTCCGCGTCAATAACATAGTGTACCAGAAACTAGTCAGTAAATGTTACTCATTCATAGAACATTGATTCACTAGGAGCTATACTGGTTTAACTCAGTAAGTTATAAATAAGAAGTCGCAATTTTTCATGTAAAATAATTTTGGGCACAAATAAATATAAAAGCAAATATCTTTGAAGAATACACGAAATATGAATATGCAGGAAAAACTGCGATATGTCAACTTTTAAAGTTGATGTTAGCGAATAATAGAAGACAATAAAAGCCCTAAAAAACGCATCTACGCCTCTGAGAGAGGAACACGAAGAAAATGTTGAGGGAGCAAGCTGGAGGCAGAGGAAAATAAAATAAGTATTAAATTTAGGGTTTAAACGTATAAAATAGTCAGAGATATAGTAATAATCAAAGGCGGGTAGAATACTTAGCTGAAATCTAATTGAGTGCTGACAGGCAAATGTAAATGATATGTTTGAGTAAACGAGCAAGGGCTAGGAAAAGGAGAAAGAAACAGTTAAAACTAATATATGCCATTTCTATGGACGGAAAAAAATTGGAGGAGGAAACGATAGTAAACAACAACCCTCTAATTATATGTTAGCTATTATAAGGCTTTCTTTTAAGCAAACTTGATACTGATTAGCCGTCGAGAGCAATTATCCTCTAAGCGGGTGGACGCTGTGACCATACCAAGAGTTAAACAATTCATACAAGAAGCAATCAGCTCGGTATCACGAAGTTGATAAACTAATCATAGGGAATATACCATGAATTTCGGTGGAAATAGCGAATGATGAAGATCAATAAAATGAGGGAGCCACTATTTATGTAGCGTCAAGAAAAGAGGAAGAACGGGACGAATCACCATCGAAGATCTGTTGAGAGCATGTGGGGAAGGTACGAGTAACTGCTGAAAGGAAGAAGTTAGTGAAATACTTCTCCCACCTCGAGTTGTTTCATAAACTAATACTTATGGAGTAGGTATGGTGACATAAATTGAAAAAAAAACTATTAAATGAAATAGATATTAGTATGGAGGTTTGTATTTATCCACAAAAAATGCTGTAACTTGCAAATCTATGTGTTAAGAATTAGGTCTAAAAAGAGCGGTTGAAGGTAGCTCTTATAGTGGTAGAATATAGCTCAATTGGCAATTATCCAAAGCGCAAAATTTATGTTAAAAGCATTAAAGTATGCTTGCGTATAACGATCAAATATAGTTCCATCAACGTTAGCGATCAAGGAAATGTTTACAGAAAAAATGGCAGTATATTTCTGCGACTTGTACTTTGAGTTTCAGTAGCTGCTAAAATTTTCTGAGTCGTTCTACGGATGATATCTCAGAATTAGGCATATAATATTCAACATATTATATTAATTCGCCTTGTAAACTCCTTTTTGTGTGCTTTACGTTCTAATTTCAGAAATATTTGAACATTTTTCCCGTAAAATATATATTTTTTATTATTTCACAATTTGACTCTAGCATACTGTTCTTTGATTTACGAATTCTATTCATCGTGGTTTAATCCCTTTAAATAGCCCAAATGCTTCCAAACAAAGACACTTGCAAGTTGATTGGGTGATTTCACGTCAAGGCTTTCTAGTTTTACGAAACGTTACACGAGAATTTACACATATTACGGGACACTTTGCCTTTTAGCGAGATTATGTTGTCATATTAAAATTGGCCATATATTTTGTTAACCATGATATCTTCGAATGGCAATGAAATTTGTTCGGATATCTGTTTAAATAATTTCCGAAGTAAAACACATGTTTGGCATTCACAATCATGTAGCACAGAGACCTGTCAAAGTTATTCCCGTCCATGCGAATTTAATGATATTTTTACTCAATTTAGAGTACTTCTTGCTTATTTTAAAATCCAGAGGAGAAATGTCGTGCACGACTTATCTTTAATTCGGTCTAGACGCAAAAGCGGGAAACTAAATCCGCAATTTTACGTCAGCGTAAGGCAGCATTGACAATTCGCAGGTGCGAGTGAGGTGTCCCAGAGATTGCAGTTCCTTCGAGAGCTTTGCGTCTGGATGAAATCCTAGAGACGTTCTCCTTACGTGAAGGTTGCTGCTCCAGGGAGTGTCACGCCGGGGTTTGAGATGCGAAGGCTGGCGCAGACAGAAGATCCGCGGGTGACATTGCGTCTTTCCCTCGGAGACGCCATTGGCTGGCGAGGGTATGGATGTGCACTTGGATTAGGCGAAGGAGGGGTACGTTTCTTGCGGCACATATCGTGAAGAGATGAAGACGCAGTCAAAGATTTAAGGAGTTTAAAGCAGAGAAATATATCAATGCCAATTTTAATGTCTTCTAGCTCTCGAAGAACAAACATTATCTTTGTTTTGACCAGAAAAAGATGTAATACTTTGATTAAAGAGGAATAACTCAGTAATACATTCATATTTTTTATTTATCTCTCAAATAATTTGCAGCACTATTGTGAATATTAACGAACATTTGTAACTCCATCCGCATGAAAGGAAAACTAAGCAGTAAAATACAGATCACATTTTCTTTAAAGCACAAGAAATTATTTGATCAGAGACTAAAGACCGGAATCCTTATTACGGTACGAGAAAACTAATTTTACTTTCCAGCATTAATGGTTTCGTAAGAAGCCCTACTGTAATGTGTTTCCTTCCGATAAGTAACTTGGAAGTCGAATGAACATAAATTCAGAGAAAATTTCCAAATTAATAGCGCATTAATTAGCGCAAAAATTCATTAATCACTTCAGTAGTTGAAGTAAGAGTCCGCCGCATTAGCTTTTCCCACTAAAATTTTTCTTTTGCAGTAGAGAAAGTTTTTTTTTTATAGCTATCAATTATATTTCGCCCTAGTTTAGATAAACTTTTTTACTAAAAACTAGTTATCTTCATTATATACCCTCCGTTTTATTTTTGTTCTACTCCTCTTTTCATAGCACACATCGAAGATTTATGGATTTTCTTTCTTTGAAGGAAGGTACTAAATAATAATAAATGTGAAGCAAATATAATAGTTTTCAATGTCAATAGCAATGTTTTGGCATTTTTTCAGCAAAAGTAAAGTGCCATCACAAGTATGTACTCATTTTTTGTGGCTGAGAGGTGAGCTAATAGCTCGTGGTAAGTCTAATGTTACCACATAGGAAATTTTTCAGTTCTGCTCCTTACGTCAAGTTGTCGGGCTTCCCCTTGAAAGATACTGCGCCTGGATCCCCTGTCCCTTATAACCTTAGGACACCCCTCGAGTTCCTCCCCCTACGTCCCCATCCGACCGATTCCCTTTGCCACCCCTTACATACATTGGCTTCTTTCCTTCCGTCTGTAATTTCTCCCTTACCACACCAGCGGGTACTGCGCTCAAGCAACAACTCGTAAAGAAAGTTAGCGAAATCAGATGTCCAAGGTATTCACACACACAGCGGAAATGCCACTTTCCCCTCTCTATCCGCAGGTTTCGTGAGGCTTACTTTCCATTTAGGAGATGCAAGTTGATTAGGAAAGAGCGGAGGTTAAGAGTGTAAGGAAACGACAGAAAAAAACTAACAGAGATGGTGACGAAGAAATTGGGATGGAGTAAAATGACGATGCTGCATAGATTTTTGTCCATCCAATTTATATAACAGGGACTCTTAGGTGCCACAGAAGAAGCCGATGAAGACGCTATCTCAAACGTTTGCGGCAGTGGGAGAATAATATTAAGGAGTCGATATTTGACGGGGTCCTTACTCCATGACCCTTGAGAATCAACATCAAAGAATTTTCAATAATTCCTCAAAGAAAATAAGTTTTGTTTTATGAGTATGTTTGAAGAGAGCAATGGGCTTAGGTTTTTTGAGGTTCTTTGCAGTAAACACCCACGTTAAAGTCACGTACCTTACATGTGTATTTTTTAATAAAAAAGAGAAGAGTAGAGAAATCTTACTGTGGTACCGGCATATTTTATAGTATAAAACTGTATTCATATTCTGTACAAATTTGGGCTTTGTACTTCACATATAACACACCCTTCTTTAAATACAACTATCGAAATCTGGATTCTACGGAACGCAAAAAGGCAGCGATACAAAATATTCTGCTATTGTTGTGTACTTGTGAAAATTTTCGGATATTTTCTGCACGGATGATCAGATGAGGTTGAAAGATTGTTAGCTGGTATTATATGCGTTCCTCTCCCATTGTTTCGTCTTGAGCTTCTCGCTGGTCATTTTATGCGCCACGGAGGATCCAAAATATCTATTCATATGTGCTTAAACCTAGTCCAAAATACGTACTTAATTTGTCCAATTAAAAACTGAAGAGAGGTTTTGAATCATAATATACTTAATTTTTCATTCATTTATTTGAAGGACTCATTTTACCCAAACTTTCTGCTGATTATTGTATGACTCATTCGAGTCAACTAATGATCATCACCAACTTGTGGAACTACAACAGCTCCTCCCCCTCTCTCTTTTCTCCTCCCTAGTGCTTCCAATATCACCCTATCCCCTAACCCTGCTCCCTTAGCTCCTTGACTCTCCATTATGATATTATTTAATTGTAAACCTCTATCAACGACCTAAGTTCGGTAAGCAGGGACACCCAGCACCAAAGCCGTGTTTTCTGCTTGTTGGTGGTGGATCTACAAACCTGCCGCACAAAGTTTTCATTTTTCGGCTAGTTGAAATACATATGCCATTGTATATTGTTTGATATTAAGTGCCACGGGTGAGCAAAGGGAAAATGTCTGCTTTCAGCTTTCGGTTATTTACGGACAGTGGTAACTAAGGGGAGAGAGAGGAGATGGGTAGGATATCGACTGAAAAGCGTAGGTGGGGATGGAAGAAACTCGCCTCGCCTTTTGCTTGCCTTTTGCTCATTAACCGAGTTGCGAGGAGGGCGAACGCGTTGCAACTTGGGCTCAAACGTGGAGGGAGGACAAATCATGCGCAGCTGCCCCCTCCGTGGCGCTTGCAGAGGGGTTTTTCTGGTGAACGAGGGGATAGGTCGGAATTTGAATGAGAGAGGGGTGCTGTAATCACAATACTTCGACACGGAGAGAGACTTGTGTAAAAGGGGGGTTGAAACGAGCCAATCCGAAACCCTGAGGTTGGGGAAAGCGTAACGAGAGTGTTTCAAAATCATGGGTTATAAATTTGGGAAGCCGCAGGGGTTAACGGCTTTGTTTGCCGGAAACCTTTGGTTGTGCGAGGCAAAACTGAAACATGCTATTCATTGACGTTTTGTGTTTTTTGCTCCCAAAAGTTTTGCTATCAAGCCAGAACATTTTATACACACCTGTTTTCTCTGTACGAAATTAATCCGGCAACCATTCCAGAGAGGAATAAAGGAGACCATCGAGCAGTGATTGAAAAATAGGAATGCATAATATCATGTCTTAAAAATTTGTCCCATGATTTTACCACCATCTTATTTATCCTCACATTCCAGATATTATATTTAAAGCTACGACCGATTTTGGCTGTTTTTCCATCATCAGGTAAACTTCTAACCGTCTAGTTGTCATGACATGATGACGGCTCATGAATGATTATCTCACCAGCAGAGGCAGGAAGAAGTTTTGATATATTATTATGATAACCATTTATATTTGTCTTATTGATTAAAGCTATTTGATTAAAAACTCTTTCAACAATGTCGAGAGGATTTTTTAAAACACCCCAACTGGATGAAAATAGGAAGAAAAATGGTCTGACCTGACAAGTAGAATAAGGGGGAGGAAATATGAGGGTGTATAATGGCTGAAATTCACAACTTTACCACTAGAAGCATTAACAGGTCACTTCACACAGAAAATGAGCTCTCGTGATTGAAAATAAATATTTTGAAATATGAGACATTTCAATTAATCTTAAAGGCTTTACTAAAGGTGAGTAAAGACGACAATTATTCTAGCAAAATTACATATGAAGCGACCATAAATAGATGTCAAAGATATATCTTTCATGAAAGGAAAGCTAACCTTAAAATAATGAGTGAATATTTGTACGTACAGGGCCCCGTCTTTTCACATGGTAATAAAAAATGATGAAGTGAGAGTTAAATGCAACACTTCACGGCTTATCTCACGCACCCGCGACAAAGGCGAAGTGTACGACCCTTGAGTTAACACATTTTTATAAAGCGACACATTCTATTCGTAAAACCATCGTGTGGCCCATGGCAAGGAAAAATATACGTTAGTGAGGGGTCAGTGTGCTCACAAAGAACGGTACTTAACGCTTATTTCTAAACTTTTGTGGTTTGGGTGGATGCTCCTTCGTAGCTGACCGCTGAGAGTCTGGTGCGGTCGAGACGCATGCATCATTTTCCCTTTAACTGGAGTTTCAGAGACAAAAAATGTAAATAAAAACGTGTTGAACAATATTTGACCAGTAAAATTGAACATAATTACAAGCTTTCGAAGCATGTCATTTTAAAATATTATTTTACTTTACTTCGGGAAGTCCACGTTTAAATGAAATATGTTGCAAGAGTAAAGCCATTAGTGTGTATTCTAATATGTATCTCTTAAAGTTAAAGTAGTTCTAATTGATGCACAGTATTAATCCAACAGGATCATTTGCATACTTAGTACCCGGCAGATAAAATTTAGATTTTTAAATTTGGCACCAATGCCAAAGGCGGATTTTAGTGAATTATGCATGCAAAAATCAACAACTTTTTCCCTCTTGACTGTTTTTCAAAGCTGGGAAGCACGCTCCTAAGGAACGGCCAAAAAGAATTTTTAAACCCATTTACTCTTAATTTCTCCCCATTTAAATGATGGCGCGCCAAGTGTTTGCTCTGGTATCCACTAACCGTCACTAATTACTCCGTATAGCGATGGAACTGGTGATTACTTACTAACTGGCATCATAATTTCCAGAAACAGTAAATTAACCATTAAGTTATTATTTTATGAATAGGCGCGACATTTCCTACCAATATTAACTGAAAAAAATAACACATTGTAGTGCAGCTCATACGGAGTTTGACGAGAAAATGAATTTTCTGAGAAGAGGGCTAAGCATTTATTTGAGCTGCACCAAAGCTGAACATCCAAGAATTAGATTGGCGGACAATATTTTTGATGCGCGTGGCAAATTGAGGAAAGAAATCGATAATTTGAATGAAGGCTCCAGAATACGTGAAGCCTTTGACAACAAACTGGAAATGCTTTCCTCTCAAAATTGATTCCCCCTTGTGGGCTATCATTGAAGAAATGTAG
This sequence comes from Ceriagrion tenellum, assembly GCA_963169105.1. Taxonomy (NCBI): domain Eukaryota; kingdom Metazoa; phylum Arthropoda; class Insecta; order Odonata; family Coenagrionidae; genus Ceriagrion; species Ceriagrion tenellum. Next base: position 137,310,936 of record OY720633.1, read on the forward strand.
GCATTGCGTAGTATCAGAAGACAATCGAGGTGCATCAGACAAGTTCACCAGAGACAGCTAGACGATCTTTATAGAGTGAATTACGTAAGGAGAAATGAAATCTTGCTGACCTTGTCGAATATTACGGATTTTGAAGCGATTTTACGCCTAAAATTCTGCACATTCAAGAAAAAGGACGGAATTTGGACGCCTTGAAGTAATTTGAGATTTTGTAATAGTTAATTCAAACGGATTTAATATTATTAACGAACTTTTGTGTCCCTCTCGTTCCCCCTTCTACACTTCCTGACTCCTGCCAACAATACCCGTACTCATCCCAAAACCACAACCCTCACTCAACCGACAACCAATGCCCAATGCCAAACGCTGCCGCTGCCATTACCTCCTCCCATGACGCTCTACCCAACGTTCGCTTCCCGGATTAAGTGTGATCAAAGACCGTCGCTCTCCAACCATCATCCAAACCCAATACCTTTCCTGCCCTAACCTGTGACTCAGCTACTTCTCTCTCCCCCGCCCTGTACCAAGTCGTGTAAATATAGAGTGAGAAATTATGTAAGTGCACCTGATGATGCTGCTCTACGGCGAAACCGGTCTTGCCAATAAATATAATACCATGTGGAATTGCAGCGTTAGTTCTTCTATCCCTTACATCAGTGAATACCACCAAGTAAGGCTCGAAACTATCATCTGAATATTACGGAGAAATACCCCATCAGCGTCGGGAATATAATGGTTCTTATGAGCCTTACTGTCGTGCTTTGGTACTATCAATATATCCTTACATCTGTTGATAAAATTTTATTCTTTTTTTACTTCACAACTTTGTGAAAATGATGATCCATCATTGTGAATATCAAGCAACTCCACTGTCGTAATTAATGAATTTTAGAGAACTGGATCTTTATATCCGCTGATTTTTTGACGCATAGATTGATGTGCCAAAAATATTGCCTTTCATCAAATCCTTTGCTGTATGGCTACGCTTGACTTTTGTGACCGCTTTACGTCGGTGTGTTTTAGGTGCGGGTTTAACCACCCATTGAAGTCCTTTGATCAAAGCCATCGTCATTAAGCTCGCAGAGAAATGGCTGTCGTACGGCACGACGCATAATTGTTAAAGCTTACTCCGACATAACTGTCAATCACATAGGGAAAATTTTGTGAGCTAAAAGACAAGAGCTCACATCTAGTCCGCTAAACCTTTTGATTTGAGGATAAAATTGGGTAATAGTGCGATTGAATAAAGGTTTGTTTGCCGTCAATAAGCTGTAATCTTTTCATTAATTTTGACCGGTTGTTATTCCACAGACAAGCAAATACGTTTAAATGACAGATTAATTTAGCTGTTTCGCAGGCCGGCCGGTAGAGCTAACATAGAGATTTTAACTGTATTGAAAGTCACGTGCCTATGAAGAAGGCGTTTATGTTCAGGACCGTACTAAGCCATTCTTTGAAGTTAATTATTTTTAAATACTTTTGGGTGTACCCTACTGTCCAGTTTCAAGCGGTTTAGAAAAAATATCATATTTTTATGCCCCTGGCAGTATGGCACTTTCTTAAGATGACGACTGCTATCAATCGTCATACTTTGTAGGAGAGGGGCCATTTAAGTATTACATAAGACAATTTATGCCATTTTGACCTCCCTTATTCCCCTATATAAGACAATATAAGATTTTCCTAACCCCACTCCCTCTCAATCTTACGTAAGACGTTGCATATTTTTATCTCCTCTCTCTTAAATGGTTGATTTCTAGTACCATAGCCGATAAAGTTGTAAACAATCACTGGATATTTGGAAAATAACACAGGATATTTGGAACGATACGTTTCAAGATGGACAAATATCTTACGTGAATTTGTTCCAGACCCCTTGATCCCCCTCTTCGTAAGACAATGTAAGATGATCCCAACCGCCCCACCCCAAAAAACATCTTACGTAATTCTTGAATGGCCCCAGAGTGTCCCAGAGGTAGAGCCGAGTATGCAAAAGGTAAATTGGACGCGCCATCTATTGTAAGGTGGAAAATTACTCTCTAAAAACAAGTCATAAGAAGTTTCCCGACTTCAGTGATATGGCCTCCGGTTCAGACCCGACAAAAAATTCGGTGTATAGTGTGTAAGACCCACTACATTTACGAGTATTAGATGGGAGTCAATGATATTGAAAGATCAATACGGTAATACAATAGGCTGAGAATACAAAGCGAAAAACATTTGCACAATATCATTATAAATCACGTAGTAAACGGATAAAGGTTAGTCTATTATTCAGCACGTTGGTGTTTTCTATTCGTACCTGTCATTTTTGTAGACTGAGAAGCAATGAACAGAGTTCATTTGGCTACGGAAATTATGTAACCTCTCCTATGGTGCTGAGCCTTGCCATAACTTCAGGTTTCTTAATTAATTTCAGGCAAATAAATAGAGTAACTTTAAACTTTGACTTAAATACGTAAATTTTAACATTTTTACCAATTTTTCTTATGCTTTGAGGTGTCTCGGAGGAAATTTCCATTTCCATCTCGTTTAAAATCCTTTTTTAATTTTTTTTAAATTTAAATTTAAAGTGCCAAATTCACCTTCTTTCTGACGTAGTTTTGTATAATGGCGTTAGTTATGGTGAGCTGATTTCAGGTTGATTTACATTTTTATGCCAAGCATATTTTTTTTCAATGCATGCATTGTCACAAGAAAGAGCGAAGATTTAAAATGCCCATCTATTTTACTCTTTCTGCTCTTTCTGAGTCTTTCTGCTCTGGTTTTCATAAGAAATTCAAGTTTAACCTTTCACCGGAACTGACCTTCCATCGAGGAATTGTAATCCGAGAAACGACGGTGGCGGCAGAACACTATTTGCGTACCCAGTCTGGCCACTAGATCCTCAATTCCTGCGCGCAACCGAAGCAAAGCAAGTGGCCTCGTTACATAAGAGAGGATGGCTGGAGTTCCAACTGCAGTTTCTTCCCTAGTTCGTTGACCTAACTCGTACGTTTCAAGTGCACAGCAGCGCGGCATGTGGGATGAATGGAAGAGGCAGCTTGCCTGAGGTTAAGTTAGTGCGACCTCTGCAAGAGGATAGATTGGACTAAGAAATTAAGGTAGGCGTTTTAATTAACGCTCCTCTTAAGATTCTACAAGATTTTATCAAACCAGGAGAAAGTTTATGCATTCTAATAGGTGATTACGTACAATGTCATTGAAATGGATATGAATTCCATTGGAATGCTCAAACTTTCCGGGAGACTTGGCCATAAGCTTCAATGTTCCTCTGTTGTAGTAAAAGATCGGGCATGTTTCCAACAATCAATATTTCTGTATGCTCTAAACCATTTTAAGAAGCATTATATCACAGTCCACTGATGTATCTAGTGCCCACTGTCGAAACTAATTTAAAGTTTGAAAATATCATCGGTAATTTTATACATCATTAACTGGATTGGATCCAAAACATTATAGCTGGTCCTCTCTCTTATTTTAACTTGTTGAGAATTTTGTATACATGGGGAGTATAACAATATATAAGGCAACTAACAACTGTCTACAACTCGAGATATAACAGCTTACATCAAATACATTCTTCACTGCATACTGCTGTTCAATTTTTTTTTTAACGCCAAAGAATAAATTCTCTATTTTTTTAACTCTACCAGAGATCCATATGCGCAGACATCGTAATTTTTCCGCAAAGGATTTTTCGGAATGGCATTTTGATTTTCATTCAATTTTCCATGCAACGAAACACCTGTGTTCCCAAATGCCACCCCCTATCCACCGTACGACAAATGTGCGCATTATTTTTTGTGCGAATGAAAATGGAACCATTCAATCGGAAAAACCATTTCCGCCGTTTCGGGGCACTATGCAAAAGACTCTTCGAGGCCGTTCAACATTTTAGAAAAAATATTTTTAATTCTTTAAATCCATTGGCATATAGCTGCTCATTAATGTTTTAATACAATTAAAATGTAATGATTATCACAACCAGGATTCATTACCGCTCATTCCCTTCACTGGAAGCAAATCGATTTCCACCTTTATCTTTATACAATCGCAATTTCCGAAAATTTGTATGGGAGAACAATATTATACACTCCTTATGCTAAAAGATAGAACTTCAAATAAGCCCCCACAGCTTTATATCTCAATCAAAACTCAAATAAAGTAGTGATCAGTATGATAGGACCGCACTCGGTTTTGCCCTTGTCTAAAAAATAATATTTAAACCGTGTCATATGCCGCAAAATTTTAAACTGGGTAGTAGGATACAACTTAACCCTTTCAGTTCCACTCTATTTTAATTTTAAGATATTTCACTGAAATTCGTTTCACATAGCTACTTATGTCTCGTAACACCGGTAGTAATCAAGGAAACTCACATAAGGCTGTGTACTCACATACACTTTTACACGTTTTTTAAGGAATGTATAGAAATATATTTATGTGATGTAAATGACAGTAATGTATGAATTTGATACTTATAATAAATATTAATGCATAATAAATTATATGTGAAAAGGTGAACACATATTTGAAAATACGAAGTCGATCGAAATTTTTCGAAAATAGGTTGCTTGTCGGCTAAAATTTTCAAAGTAGCTTCGGAATAAGAAACGGAAATTTTTGTCCCCAACGCACTATTTTGAGGAGACTTTTAACTAGACAGATAGTAAATTGTGCCAGGAAAGTACCTCTGGATTTTTATTTCATGCACAAAAGAAGGGCTTTTGTGTACACAAAAAAGATCGAGAAGTAGATAAATGTACATTTGGTACTGAAAGGGTTAAACTAGAGTAGAAACGGCGAGTTTAAAAAATAATTTACGGTCTCACTTGAGTTCCTTTTTTTCACAGCTTTCAGTTGGAATTTACTATCACTGAGGATTTTGGATGTCGTCAAGTCTCATGTCGGCAGAGGAAGATTAATGAGTAGATTTCAACTCTTGTGCACAATGAACGAGAAAGATCATTCCACCATAGATGGCAATTCAGTAAAACTTGGATTTTACCTCGTTGTCAGCATTCAAGTAGTAAATTTAAGGCAATATATAAACAAGTGTTTTTTAACGGTTTCAATTCTAACTGAATATCTATCTGGTACTCTCACAACTTGTTTTTTAATGACGATATCTGTGGCGAACTTACATCAGATAAATCGGTTAGGATAGCAGTGGTGTCAAAAGGTTGTCTATTATGTCACTTTCAATTACACAGCACCGACTATAACAATTTTTTAAAACAATAGGAGGATGTTGAAAGGACGTAACAGGACGTCGGCACCTTGTAGAAAATGAGGAATTCTAAATAATTTTTGAGGTGCATGGCGTTACCATGGCGGATTGGGAACCCTGAGATTGTACGAGGCAGACAGCAAACGTAATGTGCCATTTTTAGATGTAACATCATCCCCTCCCCATTCTCCATCCCTCCATGTAACGTTATCCCCACAATTCCCCCTGAGCGTCGGCAGTGACTACACCCTTAAAAACCCTCCCCTTGGTGTTGGCTGTACCTCCCTCCCCTTTCCGCCAACTGCATCCATCAACCTCACGCGACACTAGCGATGCTTTCAGAAGAAGAAACTCACTCCTTTTGTTCGAGGCTGGAGGGGAAAAAATAGGAGAGCAGAGGTGAGACGGGTCCGCTGCTTTTCTGCCGGGATAACCAGCGCGGGCATGAACAGTAAATGAAAGGGTTGAACAGAGAGAGAGAGAGAGAGGACGGTGATCCCAACCTCTCCATCCAAAAATGCTGAGTTAGCAGAAGCGCGGGGGAACGGTGTGTAAGAAGAAGGGACTTTTTTCCAGTGCTCTGGGTGAGATGGTAGGAAAACGGATAAAAAGAATGGGGAAGAGAATAAGGGCAAAAAGGGGATAAGGAGAGACTGAAAGGGGTATCTTTCATTGAAGAGGCGAGGGCATATTAGTAAGAGGATGAGTGAGGTTGAAGTGTGGGAGGACCTCGTTTCATTCCTCGCGCTATCGTTCCCAGGTAAACTTTTCTCGAAATCTCCGGAGCTAATGGCTTTCCAAAAAGCTTCAAATCCTCCGGAGCGTATGAATGAAACGCAGATTAAGGCCGGGGATGGAAGCAGGCGGGATGGGCGTAAGAGAGAGAGAGAATGCTTCTACTGAGAAAAGGAATGAACGAGGTTGAGTTTGCGAGAAGGGGAGGTGGGAGAAAAGGAAGGAAATTCAGAAACGGGGGGAGGGAAAGAAAGAGAGAGGAAGAAAGTGAAGCACGTAAGAGATGAAGGGAAAGAGTAGGATGGGCGTGAAAAAGGGAGGTCGACAGTTAGTTTAGGGAAAGTGAGAGGAATGATAGGAGAGTTGACAGGGGACAGGAAGAAGTGAGGCTGGGACTGGTGACAGAGGCCGGAGTGAAGAAATGCTGAGGAGGAAGTGGAGGCACCTGCCTCCTCGCAGCGAAGGGGAAAGAGGAGCAGGAGAAAAGACACGGCTCAGGGAACAACTCGGGATCTCTCGCTGAAAGCGGCTTCGGAAGGCCGCGCTCGGGGGGCGAGGGAAGATGGAAAGGGGTGATTCGTGCCCTTGGAGTTCAACTCGTGCGAGGAATGAGAGAAGAGATGAGAGAGAGAGACGGAGAGAGTGGTCTTTGGGATTTCAGGCTTTCTCGGATTGGTCGACCTAAATAAATAAACTCAACGTTGTCCGAAAAACTTTCATCCCACCGACCGAGGTTTGAGCATCAAACAGTTATTTTCAAAGCTACCACGGTTCCAAACGTGAGGCAAATACTTAGGCACTGAAGTAATATGAGATGAGGAGAATAAAAAAGGGGTGTATTATACTTTCTCACCCTGGCTTAACAAAAAAGAAGGGGGAAAGTGTTAATAGAGTGATCGAAAATGGAATGGCAAGGTCTGAAATCACACAAAAGGAGCGTGTAGGATTGTTAGCAGCACAAATTGTAGTGTTGGAGTTAAAAATTAAGGATTAACAATTATTTATTAAATAGTACCAATGCCGGCCTCGGTAGCGGCGGGGTAAAACCCTCGCCTGCCAAAACGAAGGTCGCGGGTTCGAATTCCGCCTGGGTAGGATATTTACACCTTCCTGGGCATGGTTGTGTGTGCTCGTCCATTTATATATCAATTACCTAGTAATTGGCTTCGGCTGTTAGGTATAGAAAAATTATGTTTTTTTTTACTTCTGTAACTTTCCCCTCCGAGTCCCCGTCAAACATCGGGTTTCATTGCCGTCATAATGGCCGAGAACTCGAGAGGGGAGGTGCAGAGTTCGTAGCCACTTTCGAAACTCATCGGATCAGTGGCTACGCTGCGTTCGGGTCGTGCGCACGAAGCAGACGGAGCGACCCCAAGAGGTCGGTTTTCTGTATGCGGGCTGCAAGTGATTCCGCCTGCGCCACGCAAGCAGGAATACACTTGATACTCTGTATCAGCGAGCCCTTGATTCCACCGAGCACACCTATGAATAGGACTACTACTTTTACAGAGTGTCCCGGGTACATCTGCCGAAGTTCAAACAGCAGGTCCTGATATTTCGTCCGTTTTTTCGCCTCTTTCGCGTCCAAGTTTGTATCGGCCAGAGCCGAAAACTCAATTTTGAACATGGAACGTGATAGACGGTCGAAGAGAACAATGTCAGGCTTATTCGCCTCCAACTGCCTGGTGGTGGGGAATGAGTAATACCACCAGATTTTTATTTTGTCGTTCTCCACGATGGACTCAATATCTCCAGGGGCATAGGGCAGCACATGTACTTCGTCGATGCCGTAATGATGTCGAAGGTGGAAATACAACACCCGCAGAACTGCGTTGTGCCGAGGTAAATACGCTGACTGCGCGGAATAACTGCAGCTGGAGAGAAGGTGACTCAGAGTCTCCGGCTTGGCTCGGCACGCTCTGCATCTCGTGTCCGCCACCTTCGCCTTGAATATAATTCGGCGGTACACGAGAGTGGTGATGACACCATCCTGGCACGCGAGAACGAAACCCTCTGTTTCGGACCTGAGACCCACGGAACGAAGGAAGGCAAACGTTAGCTCATTCGATAGCCCATGTTTTTCCATGTTTCGGAAGAAACATCCATGCATGGGCTTATCGGTATGTGTCTTGAGCAAGGTCTTCTGCTCAGCCTTTTGACCTCGAGCTTAAAGACGGCTGCCCTCAGTGACACGATTGACGTGCCACTGTCGTTACTGTTGGATGACTATTATTATTATCATTATTATTATTTGAGATTGTATTAGATTTTTGGGGAGGCGACCGACAGCTAAAGTCATTTTCGCCCTAGGGAACAGGTTAGGGAGGAAAGGTGAATAGAAACACGGCGTTGGTATTAACAAATGGTTGGTATTAAGGTCTCATACGACAGACGGAGTACTGTTCTTGAAGCGCCCACAAGGTACTTAAGTAGGGACCAGGTTTCCTTTGAAAAACATCCTCCTCTGCAGGGACTTGAACCCTGGCCGCCCGTATGGTTAGCCAGTCACCGCACCAACCTGATCCCCAACAATTAATTTAAGCGCAAGAATATTATTCCCCCAGTTAGAAAATAAAAATTCGTGTTTAAAGCTGATACTACATTACGAGGTTTAAGAAATTTCAATGTTGAAAATTAACCAGACATGGTAAGCCCTCTTGGAAGATATATGATTAATCTCTCCTTCATCTGAACTGCAACCAAAATAATATACACCAAATAGTTTGAAGATAAAACGTGACTCGATGAAATAAACCTTTTCAAACACTTTTATGCTTTTTTGTTTAAGCAGTTGAGTCACTAAGTAAATAAAGCCATGAAGAAATAATTTATTAATAATATTTTTCCTAATTACAGAGAATTATTTCTTTGTGATTCAATTATACCTAAACTCGGAAAGAACAATTCGGTGTTTTCCACATTGATTAATATATCTAATTCAATTAAGTCATTAACCAAAGCTTCACAGTTAATTATTCTTATCTAAAGTCACTTGGCACTATTGCTCTGGCAAATTTACGCAAATTGGGAAAGACTTGCCGAAGAAACTATTGAAAAAAGATATGATAAAAATAACGTCAACCGAGACAACGACTGAAGTAACATATACAAACCCGTCATCAATTTCATTCAACGCTCTTACAGGCTCCATCAGCAATCAATCAACTGCCATAGACGTAATAATGCATTGCGTACATACGTTATGCGTCATATTCTCACCCTGAACTCAACTCAACACCCACATTTTCTCCCTCTGTTGGTATTTGATAGCCTAGTATAGCGCAAAACAAGTGTAATCTATAAGCTATCTATAGCAATATAGGATAATTTGTGTTCAATAATAAAAGAATAATTATACGGTTTATGAAGAATATTAGAATTAATAATGGCTTGAAAATATAATTGTAGAGGCATTTTCCGCATATTGATATGACATTATTTCAAACGCAGATTTCATGAATGGAATACGTCAAAAATTTATTGGCCCTCCACAGCAATTTCAATCAAGGACGCACTTAGAGTGGTTTAGTTTCGCTTGGCTGTTTCTATTACTTGGATTGTCTGCGTGAGACCTTATTTTTCAACAACCTTTCGCATGGAGACATGATTCATTCCCAGTGCAGCTTGCGGGTGAACGGTTATTCTCAAATGGAGACTTTATGTTAGAATTATAAGTTAGAATGTGAACCTGAAAGTCTCCATCGGACCTTGACGTGTTAAACCAATCATTGGTTGCTAGGAGAATAAAATAATGGAATTTTGAAAGTATTTCAAGTTATAGAAGAGACGCTGAAGTCCGAATAAATTTCTACCCCAATATTTCAGTTCGGACCTAAGTTAACTACATTGTTTTCATAATTTCCAGTGGACGCATTAATTCTCCTAGAAATTGAAGTCGTTCAATGTTAAATTATTCCGCTGGCGCTAATGTAATTTCCAGTAGAATACATTACCATTCTCAGCAAAATCTGCACCTTTAAAAAAAGTGCCTAGTAAGACATTTCAGCAATCTCCCCATCATTAAATAAAAAATGAAATAAAAACTAGGAAGGGTCTCATTAGCATGCAATTCTCCCGCGTGGACGCAGCGAGAGGCACGGATTAAATTTCCCGCGAAATGAAAAAAAAGAGACCTCGCAATAATGGACCCTCCCTCACACCATAACCCACACACAACTTCGCACTTTCTATTTACCTTCCCACTTATGAATAATTTACTCGAGTAAATAAATGTCTTCCTTCACGGGCATTGGAGTCAAACAAAGTTACATATATATTTGAAAAAAAAAGAAAAACGAAGAGCTGACGGCACGGGCCGGGAAAATTCGTGGTGGAGGAGGGAGGGTAAGGGCCTTAACGCGTTAATAAAATATGAACCTGGGACCGAAAATAGACCTGAGCGCACACATATTTCCTTACTTAAAATCTCTCGGAGAGAAGCCTTAAACACGACCAGAATAAGACGCTATTTTTTGCTCGCGCTCTTTAACACCTTCTCTTCTACCTACTCGAGAGATGTTCCCTTCCTTAACCCGCTTTTCCGCAGGAGAACCTGCGCGACTATGGCCTGAGGCATTTTTTTACTTTTTTTAAAGGATCCGCATTCCGGATTTGATTCGCAAATTAGTTCCTCGAAAGCCGCCGAGCTCTAACGCGGCCGCCGCCGACGGCTTTGCTCGAAGGAATTCCTCCTCCCCGTATGCGTGTGCTGCCAATCCAACCTCCGCCCTCCCCTTTTGAGAAACCCTCTTATCCGAGATATTCCTCCGCGTAATTGAGTGTCGGAACAGAAAGGGAAAGGCCGAGACGATAGACGATATTCATTAAACTTTCGACGAGATTCCACGAAATTAACGGTCTTATCAGCGGGGAGTGAGAGAATGTTTTAACAAACTTACGGGAAGCAGCGGGTTTGGAGGAGGAGGAAAATTGGTCCTCGAGCTGCCGCTGTCCTCTCCACACCCCAACCGCCCTCTATACTGTCTCCGCTCTCCTTCTAATCCACACCCACCAACCCAACCACCGTACCCCCGCCTCTCTTCAAAGCCCCCCCCCCACATCCCCTCTTCTTCAAGAACTCAGCCAACCCGTCCGCCACACGGTAGTGCGTTATTCAATTACTGGACCCTTCTCGTTCCTTTAAATTCGCGGGGGCGCCTCGCTAAGCTAAAGTTCGCACTCCGATATCGGGACGAAACTTCGGCTGGCACACTGGTGAAGGTGCGTGTCACTTGACGGTTTAAGCACACTTGAGAACGAACATCAGAGGGCTCGGATTGGTGAGTGGAGAGCGAAGATCGAGAATGCGTTCCAGTTACGGCCCACATCGCCTGAGCCAGGTCATATACATGCCAGAATAACGGGCCTTCTTTTTAACCCTAAAATGCCAAGTGTAACGGTTTTTACACGAAATTATTGAGCCATTTCAGCTTATTTAGCAACGCATAAGGAGATGACTTCAGTGATTTCACTATTTTTCAATTGAACTTTATTAAAGTGATGTTGTTGCTGTTTCTCTAGCCTCCTTAATTTCATGATATTCTATGTCATCGACCAAATATTTGGTGCATAAAGTGAGAAATCATTTTAATGGCACTGATATCTCTTTTGGTAACTCATATGTGATGAATTTCAAGAAGTTGATATCAGGATCCGTATTAAAATAAGTATGAAACTAGGGCTGTTTTGTACTTTGGTACCTTTTATTCCATTAAGTAACTCATATCCTTCCAACGAGCGCATACTTCTAGTATTTCAATTGAGTATTGTTAATTTTTAATCACTTGTTTTTCGAGATTTGAAATGGCCATTAGTCATTACCCATTAGCCCATTTATTTATATTATTTTCTTTAATGTGGTGACTCTCACCTTGGCTTATCAAGTTGAAGGTCCAGGTTAGGAGCCCAGCATTGACAGGGATTTTTCAGACGATGTCTCTGATCTCTACTGGATCGGCATGTGAAGATCAACCGTGTATAGGCACTCGACCGTCAGATAGAACGCAAGTTTATTGTATCTATTCGACTTCAAGGGTTATTAGGGTACGTATTGAACGGATGGACAACTTTTGAGGTCACTCGCATATAGGGTCATTCAAAGGAATAGAGAGAGGTAGATGAGAATTCTGGCGTCAGAATCTGTCTACTCCTAACGAAAAACGCCAGGGGCTCTATAGCTTAGGATCCAACTTGTCCGTTGAGTCTCCTTACAAAATCCAAAAAATACACCCTTCATAGTTCAGTCAATAATTCCACAGAAACATCTTTCCCGCTGCCTATGATTTACATATCAAGTTTGCCTAGGTAATGTGGAAAATAAATAAGATACCAACTAAAGCATGACATTTCAATACATTAAAATATGTATATGCTGACGTAATGTAACAGTTACTTGACATGGCTGGTAGGTTTTATAAATATTACCGGATGAGAAAAAAAATTAAAAGACGGTAGTAGAAAAATTAATTCATGTGGGGTAACGTAAATATTAACGATAGCCCATGACAAACCGTGCTTTTACTTTTTTAGCTTGAGCCAGCACTGCACATCAACTTAATATTTAAAAGTATTTGACTGATTCACAAAAAATATATACCTTTCATTTATATGGCATTAAATGGATGATGAAATATAGAGACGGGAAAAATACGAGGGAAATACTAAGAAAAGAGGTGCAAAGTATAATGCAGCAACGGATATCATGAAATGCAAAAGCTAGAGCGAGACGTAAAAGCTGTCATCCCAAATGGACTCATTCGCCAGGTATCTAGGTGAAACTAATCTCTGCGAGCTTAAAGCATCTATGAAACTCATCTCAAATTGTCACGGAATGTTCTCAATATTGTGATTATATTCTCTCAAAAAATTCTATCCATTTCAAGGCGTCAGGTGTATAGGTATGTGATAAAAATCGACTTTCGTATGAAACTCATCTTCAGATGTGATTGGAAACGTAATTTCATTCTCGTGAACGTAGCACACGCTTTCAAGTCTTCAAATACGCGATCATAAATATAGAAGTCGGTGAAAATATGGAAACAGAGCCATGGAAGCGATGCTTACTATTTACACAGTCCGTAACAGTAATGAGATTTTCGAAATAAAGATAATCATATGGGATAGAACTACCGGAAGTGATTTATACAAGCATGCACATTTTCTCATCCAAATTATTGGAGCGAGACATCAAGAGGAGAATTAAAAACTCATTCTGATCATTTTAATTGTAAAAAGTAAGCAAATTATGACTACGAGCGATAAATTCCAGCAATGGATAGGCTCTACAACGTATGGTACATTCACTCTTTTTTCTAAAATGCTCTTGAATCTAAAACTAACAATGTTTGGTTATTCCGGAGTTGTGAACTAAGAATTGAAACATTGGTGAAACGTAATTTCATATGTAGAAACAATACATAAGATGCCAACATTTTTTATTATTCTTCATCTTTTTTAACTATTCTTTATCCAAAATAGTTGTATATTTAAACCTTCCTCAACTCTTATTTTTTCTCATAGCAAATTGTCTCCGACAGAATATCCAACCAGATATCAGGAATAATTTTATTTTCCTCTATTTTGAAATTAAACGCTCTGTTTAATAATCCACAAAATGCCTCGACAAAAAACGTTAGTTACTATTTTCCAAGTGAGATCGCAAATTAAATATGCACCAGAACTTGCCATTAGGAGATAATGGGTAAAGGATGATATAAATTGGCTTTGAGGATGTGCCCAACTCATATTTGATGCTCTCCAATATTATTATAATATCAGTGTACATGAGGACCCCAGAAATCAAGGGGTCTTAGTAACAAAATCGTTGTTTTGAGAAAACTTAAGTCAAAGTTGAAAATGTTTGGTACAACCCATTAAATAGTTAAGAGGCATTACCCTAGATAGCATCACCTGTCAAGAAAATCACTTGGATCCCTTTACTACCAAAAAGATTTATATTTTCACGTCCCATTCCTGTACATAACTTGTTTTTTTTAATGTCACTTAGACCCCTTGACTTCTGGGGTCCACACATGTTATAAGAGGAAAGGAGATATAGAGAACGAGATGGCGAGTGGGTGAGTTTGGGAGGGAGGAAATGGGTAGATCGCCCATTCGATTAGGTAGAAATGGACTCTGCGAGGATGGCATATTGCGACAATGTTCAGAGTATGTAGATACCTCTTTAAAAATTCAGAATTCTAAAATTAAGATACGGATCAGAACGAGTGGAGAGAGAACGATCTGTGGACGAGTTGTGTTTTTTCCCCTATTTGATAGATTCACTTCAATATTGTACTGATCTGCAGCAGAAATAGCTCACATCTTTTAAATATTTCTTTCAGTAAGTTGACAGAATGTCGGAATTTATAAACAATGACCACTTTTTTGACGAAATGTGTTCTTCATTTGAGTATTACGACTTCACTAATGTCTCTTTTTTAGTCACGTCTGTTTAAGGGATTCACTTTGAGAATAGAAGTGTGATTTTTGATGGGGTTTCTTGGGAACAAGGTAGACGGGGTACTAGTGTAAAAATATGGACTTAATGGACCGGTAATAGGTAGGATTATGCGAGAGCCGAATACCAAGCCATACTGATGGAAAAGAGGAGAGATTGTGGAATTTTTAGACAATTATAACGTGTCCACGGCCATTTTGGCATAATGGAAGACTGAGAATCCCCCTGGCATTTAGGATGATGCCGAATCTAGGAACATTGTGACTCGGAATGTGGAACAAGAATGAGCTGTATTTCTTTCAAAAAGAATACCTGCAAATATTTTTCTGTGAATGGTCAGAAAGATTCAATCCGAAAAATAAAGAGGATACAAAAGAAAGCTGCACACTTAAATGAAAACTGCTACATTCGAATGTATTGTTTCGCAGCTCTTAGTGGGATTAGATTGAGAGCCGATAGCAACTTGGAGCTACGCGCTAGGCTTAGCTTGTAGGAGAACTTTAGAACAGTTTTGCTGCACTATAACGTTGAGAATATCATTTGGACACCATTATACATCTCTAGGTCCGACAGAAGCGATAAAAAAGAGAGATACATTGCCGAAAGGATAGGTACAACATTTGTTCTTTCTACCCAAAATGAGCGATCCACAATAAAAACTGAGCTCCACATGAAACACTCCCCAAATACTTTTCACCTTTTGACAACTCTATCATCTTCTCCTTCACACCTTTATATGACTGATGTCCAAATCCCCCCACCACACGCCCATGCGGCGGCTCGCAGTGTAGTGTGCTGATGTAGAAGTGTGGTACTAACGGGGGAAGGGGAGAGAGAGGGAGTGGACTGGATGTGGGGGTACAGTAAAGGGTGGACGTGGGTGAGTTAGCGGGAAAAGGTAGTGACCCTGAATAGATTGCCCCTGAAGAGAGGGAAGGGGGGTTAGACGGTTGGGAGCGAGCGAGAGCGAGAGAATTCCGCCTTCCGCTTCCCCGGCAAATAATAAATGCACGCGGGTGTGCTGGAACTCCGCGCCGAGCGACGACGCATTCATCGCCTCGGACTCTCGTCGCGATTTATCCCGTCGGCCGAGTGGAGAGGAAGAGAGAAAGAGAGAGGGAGGGCTGAGGGGAAGGGGTCAGCCGAGGGAGGGACGCCGTACACGGTTGGGTGGAGTGAAGGGGAGAGCTTTGAAGGAAGGAGAGAGGGAAAAGGACGGGGTGGGAGGGAAGAAAGAGAGAGAGAGAGGTTAGCGGGAAAACGGACGGCAAATTGGGAGAGTCGGAAAATCGGCGTGAAATGACGCTGCCGAGCCCGGCGGCACACCTGCTCGGCTGCGGCGGCCGCTGGGGGGAATTGAAATGTTGACACGCAAGGGGAAAGGGAGGAGGATGGACAAGCGGGGCGGGGCCTCGAGATGTATCGTTTTTTATATGCAATATTAACTCGAAATCATCGGCTACGATGGTGGCGAAATCAAAGCTGGCTATACGGGGTTCAAGTCCCGTCTGCGCTGAAACAGGGCATACGATGCACGTGTTCATTTTTGTTACGGGGAGTGATCCTTGAAGCAAAAGCCCTGATGCTGTTTTGGGAGATAATTTTTAAATAAATAAAAGATGTGTCAACATCGATTTTGAGAGGATCGTGTTTTTATTGTAGCTCGTAGCTCGCTCTCTGACACAGGATCAAGAATTCTAACATGATGCGAGTACAACTGGCATCCATTGGCTTCCGAGGTATTGCGTTTGTGCGTCCGATTAGGATGAATTTTGCATCGTGATTTTTCGTTAAAACTTATTGAAAGGCATTATGTTGTCTGAATCAAAATTCATTGAGTAAAAACGTCAATTAACAACATTTGAGGACAAGATCGCCGGTTATTTTTTCTTTTCAAATGCACAACTTGAGTGCCCAAGGTCTGAAATGAATGGGAAGAAACTTGATAATGTGTAGCCATGTTAGTATCGTGCCAAGACAAAAGAAAAGCGCCGAAAAACCGTTGCCAGCATTATGTACTTTTGATCCGATTACAATAATACATCTTTATGCTCGTTAGAATTTCACCGTTAGAACACGTTAGCACCAACAGTAGTAAGCTTGTTCACCACATTGGAGTGTCTTGAGTAGGTTCTGGTTACCTAAATTTGAAATGCAGTTGAACGGAAGTTCAACGCAATGCAAGAAAACGGAAGGGGAAATCTCGGTTGAAATACAAATTAATAAAATGAAGGACAGACAGGCAGCAAAAATATACTGAAAGAAAAATTGAAGTTCTCGTTCATTAATATAGCCAGCAAGTCCATTTGAATAGGATTCATTGATTAACGTTGCATCATGGAAAGATCCAATACGTGAATACTGATCAGAAATTTTGCTGGTAAATAAGTTGCCTTGATCGTTTTATATAGTCATTCCTTTCTCTTCACCGAGGTCATCAGTTTTTCTATAATGGTAAACTAGAAATGATGTGAACGAACGTAAGATTAAGCCGCCATATTAACCATCATGAAACCCTAATAATGTAAACGGGGCATTGGAGTTCTTATCAGAGTAGAGTTTGAGACATATTTTAGAAGTAACTTTTGCTTTGAACTGGAGATGTTGCGTTTCAAGTACCACTAGTTATAGATTGTAAAGCAAAGCAAAAGATGAAGAAGAGAGGACTCAACTAATTAAAATAAAATATTTTGAAGAGACTACTCACGGAAGCCAAATTTACATTAACAACAGTACTCAAAATATCTAGGCTTACATTAGGTCACAGTCAATTGCCTTTCAGAAGATTAATAATATTATTTTAACTCGTGTTGTGAAACAGCTGCTGACTTTATGATATAGCATAACACTTCCCACCCTACAATGAGGTTCAGGGTTCACTCAATCAACAAGGTGTTGCAATAAAAAACACAGTTTAATAATAAAAGTAAATAATGGCTTTAGAAACGCAAAGCAAAAATGTAAACACCATAGAATATCGATGCGTTACACCAGAATTTGCTCATAATTTTGTTTGGAAATTAGCTCTTCATACGCGTCCCCAACTCTTTAACTTTTACTCTATTTCCTTGTGTTGAGTTTCATAAAAGAGAAAATTCAAATCTTTTGTTTATATATTTTTTATCTGTTTAATCATAGATTGCGTGGTGATCTGTCTCCAGCATCATTTAAAGTTCCCATGTAAGGAGAAAACATATGCTACGAAGGGATAAGAAATATATTACTTCGTTTCTATTACGCCAATTCTCTAACATATTGCTAGTTTTTGCGAGCCTGCAAATGAAGATTGAGTACTCAAACTAAATTGCGAGGGAATTCCGCAAGTTGCGTTCAACCTGTTAGGAGTGAACACAGCGCGCAGTTGTACCCAGCATATGGGAGGGCTAGGTAGAAAGTTGAACCAACTCACTAGGCTGAGATTGCTTGAAAAATTCGTCTCACGGACATTCAGAGTGAGACTGTGGATATTATTTTAACTAGGATAAAAAGCATATAGCTTATAGAGATTAATGTAGTAAATGCATGTTTAATTCAACGGATATATATTTAATAGGCCGCAGGGGCTGACTGAAACGCTATTTCTATTTAATAATCACTTTTTCACATCAACTTTACCGACTCTCACATTGCACACAATGCCATTTCATCTTTAGTTTGTAAAAAAGATGCGTGAAAACGTAGGATTTGATTGTCCGTACCAATGTGAGAACATGCTCTTCTATTGGTCGCCAGGATGTGAACACAACGGTATTTAAGTCATTTTACTCATACTGTGGCCTATTAAAATTGAATTCTTACGACTTCAATATCAATAGGCTTTGAGTTTGTCGCAATTGAAAATTGAAATTGATTGCAATAAAAATTGGTGCCATTGAAAAGTATGATAAATGCGACTGATATAATTTGAAATGAAATGAAAATTGATCACAAAATATGATTCATACAACTAGACTACTCCGCTTACATGATTCAATCAAGTAATATAAAATTTCTAGCATTTGTATGATATTTTATTTTAATATAGGCCTGGAGAAATTGTCATTCAATCACTCCTGTGTAACCGCCTTCACAGGCATCGTCATTTTACGATTGAACCACCCTTGAGAATTCAAGGATGAATAAAAATATGCTAGGCTAGATAAATAACAATTGGTCGATGCTCTCGCACCAATCATGCACGCTGATCGCAGATGCGACACAAGATCCGCACCACAAAGCGATACTCTATTTCCAAATGCCCCCGAGGCAAAGTTTTGCTGTGGGAATATCGACTCTCTCACCTTCTGTCGTCGAAAGAAAGGGAGCGCTGGTCAGCGGAGAGTCGCTTCGGCGTGGGAGGATGATTGAGGTTTGATGGGCGGGAATGAAGGGAAAGGGCCCCCGGGGGTGGGAGGAGGGGGATGGAGAGAGGGAGGAGGAAGGGTGGGTGGGTGGGAGTGAAGGGTTGATGGAGGGCCCAGAGAGAGGGGGAGTATGTGTGTGGGAACGAGCGGGAGTGGGCGACGGAGGTTTGGTTGGTTGAGTCGAGAGGAGAGGGAGAAAGGGTTTTTGCTGATGGGAGGGATGGGAAAAGACGGATGCCGAGGTGAAATAGGGGTCTTTCATTTCGGAAAAGAGGAAATCTCATCTTTTAGTCCCGGACCAAAGGGTAGCGCTGCCTTTTGCGCCGCTCGTCTATTGGTCTGGGGAGCACTTTATTAGCACTGATTTATAAAAACTCATCCCCGCGTTTCCGTCATCACGCGCCGTTACCGCCCCCTGGAGTGTATTACCTCCTGCATGCATGAAGTAAGAGAATGGGCGACGACCTGGCAAAAAATATTGAAATTTTATCGCAAAATATGATGCAAACGACTAGACTACTTTGCGTTCCAGATGCAATGATGTAAGAGAAAATATCTCGCTTTCGTATAATATTTTCGATCGGGAACGAAGTATCCCCCGGATGAACGAGATGAGAGTTCCTCAGAACTGAATGTCCTGGGGAACTTTATTAACTGCTATTACGCTGTAAACATAATTTTGTCGGTAGTAACAGTTGTTGGACAATCTATATTATTATTTAAATTATAAAAAATTTTGTTAAAATATTACGAAAAATATTGTAATTCATACTTGATTCTGTATTTTTTAATTCATAGCTTGATAATGTTGCAGTTTTTCAACACGAGCGTATTTCTGACGCACCAGATGCAACTCATGGGAGAGAATTTTTTGTCCGCCGGCAGATAACGAGGATAGTAAACCACCAGTGACTAATTCTCAAAGAAAACTCCATCTCTAACGCAGGTAGTCTCTGCACAGAAAACCACACCCTTTCCATTTTCCTCACGCGCGCTCATTTTTAACTACCGTTAAAAATACTTAGAGAGACGGTGGCTTACTCGTGAGCGGCGATGCATGCCGGGAAGGCAGGAAATTAAATTTCGAAGCGAATCTCCTGTCAGCGAAAGGTGACGAGGTCACTCAAGCTCCAATTTCCCCCCCTAACCACCCCGCCAACTACTCACCCCGTCGTCGCTGAGCGCTTGCAGCACTAAATGCCTTCATTTTCGCATCTGGGGACGCCTCCGGGGAACTGACAGAGCCGGAGAGCCGGAAAAAAAATGACTTTGCTTCCGCCGCGACCCCCTTCAACAGTCCGGAAGGCTTCAAACCGTATGACATTTGGACTCGTGACGTTCCCGAATGTAGTCACGGAGGAGGGCCAGGGGTCGGTGTCACATGCGTCCCCGAAAATTCTGGGAGTGCGAGCGGCCTCTCCTCCAATTCTCCCAACACGTTCAAAGCAACGCGACGTCCGCTGGAGGATGACGAATGCAAATTTGCCCCGAGTCCTTCCCTACTGCCACCCGACTTGCGAGTTGCTTCCCAGCGGTGTAGCAGCCGACCCTAACAGCATAATCCTAATAGTGTATGCGAAAAGGGGGAGTAAGAGCTGATGGCTCACCCCTCTTCCTATCTCGAAATACCGTCAGTGGGGGAATGAGTTTGGCGGGGGAGGAGAAAATGGGATGGGTGTGAGTGACGCTGAGTTATCTCACGGGAGCAAGGAGAGAATGGAAAGATACGGAACGGTTTAAAACGTTAAACATCTTCCGCGATGCAAATGGACATTTCAAGGAGTTGAAAGGAAAGATGAAAGTTGGGACCGAGAATGTAAGGAGTGGGAGTAAACTTAAAGTGGAAACTGAAAGACCCCTTTGTTTTTGGAGTTGTCCTCGAGAGTTTAAATATTCTCTCAGTTGAAAAGGTAGCCGCCAAAGGCTCCCGAAGTACGGCTCTGCGAGAAATCAGAATGTTGCGATTTGCTTCAGATACTCCTTTTAAGTTTTGGGTTCGTTTTTTTTCACCCTTAGCGATAGAGAACAATTCCTGTTACATTTGAGTGCAGAGTAAGTTTTATAAATCTTTGCTCTCTTCTGAAAATCAATGTCATAAGACAACTGCAAAAGGATTCGACATTGAATTTTAAAACCGTTCCTAATGGAGGAGATTCAGCATGAATTTTAATCAACGTTCTTTCGAGTTTGAAGAGTGGAACTTCTGAAAATCTCATATTTGTCTGTCAAGTGAGAAATACGAGCAGCGAATCAAGACGAAAAGTTAAGCTCCATGCTTCCATACATTTTATCTCTGTGTAGTCTGTACGTGAGTTAAAATACAAATCAAATGTATAAAATTCAATGCACAACATTTAAATTATATTAAATTAATGTTTTCCTCTCAAAGGGATGCATAGTTTTATACTTTGACGGAGGGATAGGGTCCTCGACTGCTATTCCTGGAGTTGCGGGTTCAAGTCCCACCTGGGTGGGTTTTTCACCACACAGGGCATGGATGTATGTTAAGTTCTGCTGGCCCGGTCCCTGGAAAACCTGATGGCAGGCTAAGCCAATGGGGATTCCAGGGACATATGGGCCAACAGAATCGTTCGAAATTCAAAAAAAGTAGTGAATCAAGAGATCAAAATGTCTGACAAGTTCAATCCAGTCAATGATTTTGACGTGGTTAGATCAACGTCTGTTAAAGTGAGTCGAAGAGTTTCATTTAAAATGTCAAGTAGAGAATGGATTAATTGCATGGGTTAAAGTTTATATTTTTGATGGAGAAAAAAGCCGTGAGTATTTCATTTTCATTTATAAACTCAAAATTAGTCTAGCATTTTTAGCTGGAGGGGTACTTAAAATATACTCTCAGCATTTCATCGCGCTCTTTTCTAAAATATATCTTACGACTGGTAAGCATTGAGAGAAAATCGTCTTCAATAGCTGGAAATTAGATCAGTAGGATACTAGGTACGAGTAAAAATTCAACATGCACGGCCTAGATGAACAATCCATACATCTGCTATTCGAAGCCTTGCTTAAGAGGACTTTTAAGCAGAATTTTGTGCCACAATAGGATTGAAAAACCAAATCTATCATTACATCACATGTTCTCGGTTACCATATCAAAGTTTGTAGAAGAGTTAGTTTATTAACTCTAATTTAAATTTTAATATAATTTTTTTCGAAAAACGTTATGTTTACGTCAAATTATTTTTGCAAAATCTAAAGAAAGCTGCAAAAATAAACATGACACATTACTAGGAAATTAATAAAAACGACGAAACGAAAAAACCCGTACTCTATTACTTTCATACTTAAATAGGAGATACATGTTCTATAAACGCCTGACTGATTGGTGTAGTATATATACAAAAGGGTATGTAGGATCTACAAGAGAACCCCTAAGAAATTGACTTATGTCGGACTTATTAATATTGAGTAAATATCCCTCAACGCCAACGAAAGCCATACAAATAATTTTAGAAAACCCAACCTTACGCAGCATCAACAGAGGGAAATCTCGAAATTTTATTCCAAGTCATGCAAGACGTATTCACGCAACATAAAGTTTGGAATTCTGCCTTCTCCCCGTTTGTCGCAAAACGGAGGAAAGACCGAAAGGAAGAGAAATGGAGTGCATTAACGTGTCCTTGGTCTCCCGTAGGGAGGGACAACAATCTACGGTGAGTGGTTGGAAAGCGTCCACACTTTTTTTCGGGGGTTCGAACCCTTGAGCCCCTAAATGTGTGACAAGTCACGCCAGACGCGCTTGACTTACGAGGCCTCGACACTCGAGGGACAAGTCACGCGATACAAGGGAAGGGGAAACAGGCAAATGGGAGTACGGGAGAGAACGGGGAAAATTCTTTCCGTGTCGGGGAGTTAACTTGGCAGCTGCTGGTAGGGACGGTGTTCCACAAGATGGAAATGGATGGACACGGAAGGAGTGAGCGTTGGGCTGAGTTGTTTGATTTTATTCAGATCAAAGAAAAAATTACTGATAAAATCGCCCCCGAGGGAATCAAAATTTATTTCATCGCACACTTTTCGAACCTTATGGAAACTTTTCAAAATTCGTACCCCGAAATCCGCGCATGCAAAAAAAAACAAAAATTTCCAAAAAATAAAGTCAGACAAAATACCTCTATCTGCTTGAGTTTTCAATATTTATGATAGAGAAATGAATCGAATGAGGGTACAGGTTAGACCAAAAAATTTGCGGGTGAATGGTACAGAAAATATTCTTCAGAGAAGAAATATTTGGAGTCGTACAAACAAGAAGGCGTAATTGAAGCAATGAATGACTGTAGTAGACACCAAATAAGTGTCCTAGAACTGGAGAAATATTTACAAGAAAGCTCTTTTCCTAGGCCTGGTGTCAAAAACTAAGCTTTTGACAGTGCCAGCCTAAAAGGGAATGACGCAGAGGTGTTTATTGTACATACATGAGTTTTTCTAATAGTAATGTCTTGATGTCCAAATAGTTAAAATTTTACAAAAAATAACACTCTACATTGAGTCCTGAACTTTTCGAAGTTAATTCAACGAAAATTGGAAAGTTGACTCATTAAGACCGGGCATATCCGAATGAAACAAACGTAAAATATGTTGCAAGAAAGTTTTTACTATTTAGGACCATTTCTCTTTGTTACTTTCAATACTGAATAACAAATTTACCTTGTACTGTAGACAACAGGAGTAGGATGAATGAACTTGGAGGTTTAATCGGAAAGAGTAAAAATTAGGGAGTTTATGTTACAAGAAAAGTGAAAGTGGATCGTTTGCACATGGTAGAAAAGCATAATTTTTCAAAAAAGTACTATTTAATTTATACTCACTGATCACCATAGCTCATTAGCGCGAGATATCTAATATAGTACATGTTGCTTTTTCTGTTTCAGGGTAAAATACACTGCGCGTATATTCGTTAGCTTTTACGGACGCTTATAGCATCCTGTATAACATTTCCTCCGATGCTGCGAAGCTTCTTTCTTTAGCCATATCTCCTGATTGGCCTTTTGTGCGACATCCTCTGAATTGTCCCAGGTATTCCTTTAATTCCTTTCCGCAGTTACTGTTTAGATGGCAATCTTCATTTTCATTGGAAGCCACTTATCTTTCATGATGCGTATTGAACGTTCATTAAGTGTCAGAGATCTTTCGGCAACAAACTATAAACATCATATTATTTATGTACTTCCAAGTATTTATCTTGGCAATTCTTTGAGTAAAGCATATATGCTTTTATTTGCTCATATATGATTTTTAGTTAAGATCTGTAGAAGTGCTTGCATGCGTAGTTGCAAACGACTCTGAGAATACAGGGAGTGTAACACTGCATCACAGCTTTTGAGAGGACTAGGTTGGGAGCCCCTATGTTTTGAGGGCTACTTTCTTGAACAGTGGTGAGATAACTTGAACTTTTCATATCATATTTGGTTCAAGATAACATGGAAGATATAAATTTAACGCAATCTTAAAACTGGTATAAGAAATAAAATATGCGAAATACGCTGTTGAACTCATGGACATGGCAATTACTTTTTTCGAGCAAATAATTGACAACTAGAATAACTACGCGAGAAATTAAGGCCCTCCTTCACAGGGTTCAACAGGGTTCAATATCATTCATTGCCTATTCCCTCCACTTTCCATGGCTGGTATCCTAACACCCTCCTCCCAAATACCATCGCGGTGGTTCGCACGGTGGTACGTAAATGTAGATGCAGAAGTAATTAGTATATGACAACCAATGGCGCTTTACAGAAAAAGAAAAGTTGCCAAAGAGATTTAAACTAATTATGTGGGTAGGTAGTGTTGGCCATTAGTGAATTTGATCCCAAATATTTCACAAGTTTCGTAACGAGTCTTGCATGACTCTGGCATCCCCGTAATTTATGTATTTGAAAAGTACATCAATAAAAATAGTTTCTGTTGAATTGGTAGCATACCTATAGAGCACTGCATTTTGTTGAAAAGTCACATTTTAACAAGTTTTGTTGAGGAATTTTCATTCTCAAAGGAATTTCCTTTCAAGTGTACATGATGGTGCGAACTTGGTGGCTTGAAGGATGTTATGTTGATAGTGATGCACTTCTTCTCAATTCTATTGTGCATAACACTGTTTGTCTGCAAGTACTCTCTCATATAACATTTGAGAAAAGTCGGGGATGTCTTCATTCCTTTTTCTATATTCACACTGACACGGGAGAGGGAGAAGCGTGTTGCACGTCACGGCCCGTCCCTTTCTTTCCCTTCGTGAGTCGCGTTTGTTTGCACCGCCTATCGCCATCGGCAGCAGCGGAATGTTGGCATTAGTATTCCCGGAGTCTCTCACACCCCTTTCGCGCTGAGTTCAATTTATGTGAATGGAATTGCATCAGTTCCAACCTACGCCCTTCCCGTTCCACATCCACAAATTTCCCACCCTTCCCCTCTCGCATCGACACGCGTATCAGGGAATACGTTTAACCGGGGAATTTGCATGAAAAAAGCGTGGGACCGAACGGAGAGCTCTAACTACCAATCAGATAACGCCAGTGTCACCGTTCCACAGGGTGAGAGTGCTGGGTGGGTTTTGGGAGGTTGGGAGTGTAGAACAAGGGTCGGCCTGGGTCAACATCTACATACGACTACCCAGCGAATCACCGCAAAGGACGCGTGGCGGTGGGTGTTAGAATATAGCATGGCTATGGGAGGAGGTTATAAGGAAAAGGAGCGTTAAAATGGGAAGAGCAAAAAGTGAAATTCATGATGACATATTAGTGCCTAGCTGTTTCAAATGTAATTTTTTATGAATTATTCATATTTCTTACATATCTGTTTTGAAAATGCATATATATTTTGTCGTCGCTCTATTGTGATAAACAGTTGCAGTTCGAAGGCGAAAAGGTGTTTTCCATGCAACATTCAATCATTTAATTAACTAAATCAGTGTGCTTAATAAAACTATTGAGACGTTCTGCCATAATGAGAACGGTTGTGCAAATAGAAATAAATGAGAAGAGTTATAGAGGATACAAGAAATGAAAAGCATCAAGCAAATCATGAAGGAGGTCAAAGTGAATAGTTATGCGGGAGTGAAGAGGTTGACTGTAGAAAGAGTGAAGTGGAGAGCCGCCGCAAACCAAACATTATATTGATGACAACTGATAAAAATGATGATGATCAGTGGTTTTTCAAGAAATATCTATGGACTGCGAAGAAGTATTTACAATGTTACGTAATAAGGCAGTTTCATGGGGCAAAACCTGATACGGTGCTTTACCACTAAATGTTACAAGTAGTATTAGTCTTACGAGTAATCTTTGAGTTATTAGTTGCTCTCAAATTTGTTCTTCCGTCATCTATCTCACACACTATGTTCACTGAAAGCAGTTTTTAAGAAAGTGTGAGGATTTCCTCCGTAATTTATTTAAGTTCAAGTATTAATATGTATCTACGGATGACCCCCATATGCTCTAGGTGTGGATGGTTTTTGAAGTTTTGGGGAGAATAAGAGGAGAGAAAAGAAAAAGCTCAGAAATTATCCGAGTATTTCGATTTCTCGTGTACTAGATAAAGATTTACGATCCTCCCATAGAGGCTGTTAGATTTTTCCACTCGACCGCAAACTTGGGCATAATGATGCCATTAGCCCAGTTCCCATTGTTGGAAGGGAAATCGAAATGCAAAGTGGAATCGTGCAATGAACGCAGCGTGTGCTTATGAATGGAACTGCGATAGGACCTCTGAAATGGGAAGAGGTAATTTATTTCGCGAGTGCTCTTTCGAAGCCTTTTATGAAAGCAAACTTCCATAGCACGGGATGGGTTAAGTGCGCTAACTACGGCGGATTGCTCAGTGAATCAGACGGAGCTTTCAATGGTGGTCGACGTTCTTTGATGGCCATTTAAAAGAGGCAATAATAACTCCAGGGTCTCTTGCTCAACTGGATTGGCTCCAACTTCTTCGAAAAAAGTTATGTACCGCAATAATCCATAGAAATCACTCCTAGCCCCTAGATTTATTTGGGTTTGTTCCCTTGAACCTGCATCCTATTACATTGAGTGGGAAAGTTATGAGCTATTATTTTTACGACCAACTCTCAAATCCAGATATGATTTGCCTTACCTATCCAACTGAGATTCTTTGATACCTATAGCAACAATGCATTGCTTAGTTGAATCTTAAGAAGTGGAACAGGAATAATACTATTTTCTGTACTACTGGAGTTTTTGTGTGGAATTATTTTACTTAATGGAATGCAGTGAAAGAATATAGGTCTAAAACTTAAGGTCTTCTTTGGTGATGCGATTATGATTATATGCTACAAGCATCAACGTTATTTATAACATTACACAGGTCTAGGATGCTAATTTTCTATTTGAAATGAAAATACATTCGCATTATACTACACGATGATATCCATAGCAACTGCTCCTAAGAGATTAAATGGGACTAAATAGAATTCCGACATGTTTGATGGAAAGAGTGCTGCACAGAGGCTCATAATATATGGCGTAGCTTTCTCTATACAGCAAATATGTATCTAAAATTATTGAGAGCAATGTAATTAGAGTAGGTCAAATTAATAATTTATGAATGAGAGGATACTGATAAGTATCTAATTATATTATATAGAGATCGAAAAGCTGTTACTTGGTTGGGAAAAGAAAAATCTCGCAGATTTACAGCTAGGATAGGTAAGATGAAGATAGATATAGATAGATACGACATGGAAAAAATTGATGGTCCACTGAAGCAAACAATAATAAGAACCGACTTTTGTTCCGTGGAATACCCAAAATTATCATGTCTTAGATAATATTTCACATTATCATTAAAAATTGCTCTTTTCCAAAAACAAACTCTCTTACCACAGCGCGTTACAGCTTTCTTACCCATTATCATTTAATACCAAGGAAGCCGTCCATTATCGCTTACCTGAATCTGTCAATAATAATCGTATATTACCCTATCAAATAAGCAAGTAAGATGGTAGGTATTTTTTTAAGCCCTCTAAAGTTGTAATTTACCCGCTGATGGCTGTATATCACACAAGGCTCATCACTCGACCAGGCAACTGTCACGAACGAGAACGTTTGTAGGCATGCAATCCGCGTTTGACCCGCTGAGGTCAACACCCGTCATATCCCAGCCGATGGATTAATGCACATATTTCTCTGATGGGCCCAAATTTATGTCAAATTTCGCATAATTTACACACCGGATGATCACCTCATTCGTTGAACATTAACAAATGTCAAATAGAAAGCCCTCGTGAATTACTAATATGCCTCGCTCCACCCAAAATCCCAAGCCGTTGCGGCGTGACCGGAGGGAAAGCGCATCGAAATGAATATTTAAACGGTTCCACGGCTCGGATTCAAATAAATCAATGGAGAGTGGGTGATTGTATCTAACGGCAGTGACATGGGAGTTGCCGCAATGTACACACGCACTCTCCTGGTACGTACCAACCTCTTGCCTTTCACCCTTCCCCTAACCATCTCTTGGAAAATCCCCTCAACATACTCCTTGGCCTGTTAAAGTCTCTTTCCAAACGCAAATCCAAACCCCTTCTCCAATGGATGAACCGAGAAGGCGTGGAGAGAGACCATTTATCACCCTCATATAATGTGTGGACATTGGAAAAATTTACCACCACCTTTGCCTGTAGCGATGTAATTTTTTCAGCAAAAATAAGTTTGCCACTGGCGTAAAAAAGGGACAGTGAATTGTTTGTGGTATTGCTGCCTCATTTGATTTGTTAGCACCAGAATGAAATTTTATGTCATTAATGGCGTGTTGACTGTTTTGGATGTTTTCATTGGGTTTGTTAAATCAGCGGAAAATGGTGAAAGTCACCAGGAATCATTCAAAAACGAAGAAAACAGTCCTTGATAAAAATTGCTTGAAATATTGCTATAAAATTGGAAAATTCAGCTTTATTCTTACACAAAAAAAATCTAAGAATACTTTTTCCATATCATGGCACTTAAAAGGGTTTTTAAAATAATTCAAATTTCTTCCAAATAAAATTTTGTAGCCTAGATAGATTTTTCTTATTTAAAAACCATCAAGGAACATATTAAAAATATTGTGTTACAATTCATTTCCTATTAAATTTACTTTTTCAATACAATCTACATGTCCAATGTTTCAAGGGCGCATGTTTTTCTTTGTTAAAAGTAGCTCAGAAATGCTTTTTACTTTTCAACAAAACTAAACTCAGCAAATTTTTACCACATATTAATGGAAGAAAGGCTAATGAATAGCTGGATTAAAATGGGAAAAAATGAGCCGAGTTAAAATAAATAAAATATCCAATGTCCAAATTGATAAGTTTGCTGATACATTCAACAAAAGAAGCGTCATAATCATCATCATTGGTTGTCCAATCCTAAGATTGCTTAACTGCAGCCCGCCACCCTTCCCTATCTAATAATATTTCCCTTACCTTTTGGTGTCTCTTCTTATGTATTTTCCTCTTTATTTGGTCCTTGAATTTATTCCTGGGTCTTCCTCTTGGGAATTTCCCCTATATTTTGCCTTCAATTATGTACTTCATAATCCCATTGTGTTTCAGGGTGTCCAATCCATCTTGTTCTTCTTTTTTCTATGATGTTCCATATGGTCCTTTCCTCTTCTACTCTTCTGTACACTTCATCAATTCTTATTATGTCCATCCATTTTATCTTCAGCATCCTCATCCAGCACCAGGTTTCTAAGGCTTTAAGTCTTATCTGGTCAGCTTTTCCATTGATCCATGCTAAAGATCCATAGAGTGCCACGCTCCACACGTTGAAAGCACATCTTAAGGAGGCAAAAAAAGTGTCAACGAGACTAAATATCCGGGCGTGCTCATCACAGGATAATAACTGCCCTATTGTTTTCCATGAAGTTGCATAAACTCTGAACCTGCCCATAAGTATCGCACCTAAACTTAACTCTGGATAAAACTCAACGTCATTAAATCAACTGATAAATGTTCAAGCAATAGTAAGAAGGTACTTGAATGAAAAAGATAAAGAAATATTTTATTTTGATTTGCTTTGGTCCTATCAAATAAACCGCATACACGTGGGGCCCAGCACTGAAGGATTCAATCAACAAAATGAATAGATTCAAAAAAAGCGCAATTATCGGAAAATACTGCGTTAATCGTGCAGTGTGTGACATAGCTGATAGGACTACTTTAGTTAGAGCCACGAGAAACTGGAATCAATCGCGCAAGGTTAAGGTTTAATGTAAAGTTGACATCTTGTGTGTTTTCGATGACACAGAGTATATTATTTTAACACTTCACTCTATCCATAGGACTGATGGTGGGATTATGTGGGAGAAATCACTTGCCATATTGATATGCAACAACTATTCCCCATGATCCATTAAGAAGGTTCTGTCGCAACTGTATTGGTTCAAGAAATACATAATGTCACTTTTTTTTATATTTGGGGTAAAAACAAGATTTTGGTTATAACCTGCATTACCAAATTCAAATCAAACTTTAGGCTCAACATATACATTTTTCTGATAATATATTTTTAATGAACACATTATATAGCCTTGAAAACCGATCGATACGTCATTTATATGGAATGACCACCTTATGACTCCAAATATCGTAGTAATTGATTAATATCGCAGTGCGCGGCATCTGTTTTGGTTCAACCTGATTTTTTCAAATTTTCCTTCTTATTAAGTTTACCGCAAATATCTGTATTATATAGCATGAAAAAAATAATAATTTCCTCGTTTCTCTCATTCTTCCATTCGGCAATACGTAATTTCAAGCCCAATTAGAGAATTTATTTTGGTGGAACGGCAGCATTTTGCTGTTTCTATCAGAGAGAAAACTTTTTTTTCTAAAATAAGACGGAAGATGAATAATATAGCAATCATTTTGTTCGGTAATTCTGTCATCATATTACGCCCAGTCAATTGAGAGTGAAGCCACTTCAGTGAGTGTAGCAAAATTAAAGATATTCAATAAGACACTCGGCTTGTACGCTTATTATTTTACCTTATTCTACCTCCTTTTTCATGGCTGGTACCTTGGGTCACCCGCTATAGTTCCACTGGTACGACATTATGTTGATGCATATTTAGGTATAATCTCCCCTTCCCAATCACCTACCCCTCACTCCCCTAATCCATTTGCAATCGGGAGCTATATGTTCATCCCGAACCGCAGACGGCGTCGGACCCTTCCGTATCCTGCATAGGATAACCCTATCTTCCCTTTGATCCCGAGGGGCCACAGAATAACACGAGCCGAGGGAGGGAACTGACACGCTCCCGCTATGACCTCATACCAAGAGTCATGAGCGGGGAAGCGGCCTCTCTTTTGCCACCAGGAATCTGTAAGGCGAGGAATGAGAGGCCGGGGGGAAGAGCAAAAGGGATGAGGCTTGGGAGGATGATGCGGCGGCTCGTGCATTGCGGTGCGGGAGTCTGCTCCTTTCACGCTCTGAAAAGCGTGCACCTCTCTAGCCCCCACACTTTGGGGCGAACCCTCCCGGCTAATCCCATGGTGAAAAGCTTCTGCCGTTCGATCGTCGAGGGATAACTTAGAGCCTCTAATGAGAGCTTTGACCGGGTAACTTTTTCTACGGCGGCACCAGAGCATCCGTTTTGGTATACGGGAGCGCCATAGCATCTCTCGATGCACGCAGCTCTGATTATATCCGCCAGAACCAGTCGGCCCACTCTCTCGGAAGCAGAGATGCATCATGCACTTTGAGCCAACAGCATGCATCAACCCTATTCATGCGGTGCAATAATCTACGCGTAAACGAGATGTTTGATGTGAAATTGATTGTGAGAATGAGTTATTGTTCCACAAACGATAAAAGAGTCAACAAATGAATATTATTCGTTTCCCAATTTACTAAAAAATTGAGCTAAATGAATTGTTCTCACCATCAAGGAGTTCACTCCGAAATCTATTTGTGGTCTATGTTAGTTCCTTTTCGTGAAGAACTATCTTTGAGAGGAACCATAAATGTGTCACAAGTATAGCATAAAATAGGATAATAGAATAAACAATAGCTTTAAGGTACACCCGATAAATTAAAATGGAAACAACATGGCAAACTTATGAACGAATTACGGAAAGTACGGAAAAATAACATGGGAGCACAAACAGTTGTAGACTAGTTCTGAGATCGTGGTGAAATTATGAGAAATAACTCTTTCTTAAAAATACACTTGGTCATTCCATATTTTTCATCTCAGTCATCGATGTCTACGATGGTAGATATAACCTTAAATTTTAAGAGATATTAAGAGATTATGCAATAATTGACTTTCTGCCTAGTTTTCTCGTTTATTAGTAGTAATGTATAGTGCAATATTCTTTCGGAATACTTTGAACCACATTAAAAAATCATTGCCTTATATTGTATCTTCTTTTGAACCGCTCCGCGTCATTTAGATTGAACATTAAAATATAATCCCTACGTGAAGAAAGAAAAATCTGGGGCCGATATTAGGCTTGAAGGGGAGGGGCTTGAACAAGTATAATCCTTCATCAACATCCGAAGCTGTCTGACATGGAAGGGAAGGAGAATAAGGAATATCAAACGAAGATTCGTTCAAGCGGAGTTAGCATTCATGATGAAAAAGTAGTAGGTGTATTTCTAAAAAGTGTATAAAGTCTGGTATTAAAAGAAAATAGGGTTAATCATAAGAAAGCAGTACCTAAAAATCTTTGCTTACAGTGTTGAACTTAATGGCTCAAAGTCATGAGCACAAGGTAAGATGGAGGAGGAGAGATTGGAGGCTTTTAAAATATGGAGCTTTACGTGTATCCTGAAGATCAAATGGACCATTAGGAACATAAACGAGGAAGTGTAAAGAAGAACAGAGGAGAAGTCATAACCCCGCTTAGTGCTTTTAGGAATGTAAGATCCCGATGAAGTGCAATACATTGAGATTTAATTAAATTGTGAGAAGCGTAAAAGTAAAAGAGAAAATAGAAAGTAAATACATAATATAAAGGCAATGGAGGAATACTAAGAGGCGAAAATACGACAAGATAAGACGGGCCATGAACAAAAGAGGAACATATAGAGCAAAGATATGTTCATGACAGAGTACAAATTAATATAGTCAAAATTTGCAGCTTGAGGTTCTATTGTTAAGAGTTTTATGAGAATTGTAAAGTAGTGGGAGACTGGATAAAAATCGTATGCTGTCACTATTGATATAATTGTCCCTTTGACAACTAGGCTCTCCTTGTAGCAGTCAACAAGTCATGCGCCAACCATACAATTTTCCTTCTATTTCCAGCAATGTTACAGCTGCAATAAATCTATTTTAAGTTAAGTCTGAAACCTTATATTTTGGCTGTATTCCGTACTTCTAAATATCTTTGTAGTCCGTTACACACACATTATAATACCACCCCTAATGGAGAAAATGAAGTCCAAAAATGGTTGCAAAAAAAGCGACAAGCAAGTGATACATTTTCTCAGAAAACCCTTGCATTACCTTGGCGCAATTAAGAAGTTTTGAGCGTAAAACATAGTTTTTAAGTTGCATTTTATATCACCTGTTTTTTTTTCAATATCTATTCGAAAACCTTTAACATATTCATTTTTTCATAATCGATTGTGTATGATTACATAATTGCACATAAATACATATATGGGTGTTGTTCTCTTATTCCATGGCAATTTTTATAAGATGGTGAATAACATTTAAAACCATATGAAATGCAATTATAACAGCCCGTATCTAGAAATGAAAAAGGAAGTTCCTAAATGATTATACCTGTCTCACGCTGCCTTATTATTAATAATGATATGTGCTGGAAAGCCCCCAAAATTGCATTCGAGTGACGTGATGTACATGTTGCCTTTCGGTATGTGTTGATTAGATAGTAATAAAATTGTTAGAAAAATTACTTTAATAAAAGCAGTTAAAATTATTATTATTGCAGTTAAATACGATTTGTTATCTCATAAAAATGGATCGTAAAGAAACCCTGTATTTGACAACTACGATAAGCTTTTAAGGAAAACCGCACTTTCACGTACAATTCTTTGAGTAACATTTACTTTCTTTAAAAATGTTTGAATTTCATCAATTATTATTATTATTATTATTATTACATTGTCTTCCAATTAAGGTAGGTTCAAATGGGAGTAATAAAAAGTTATTTAAATGAGCAAGGGGCAACCTACGATTACATTTCTTTCTTCATCTCTGCATTCTTTCTATCCTTCTTAATCCCGTCCATAAACGTATTCTCTCTTTTACACATCCCCGCTTACCCAACTTCCTCTCCTCTATCACGGTTTTAAGTTACCCTTTACCTTTCCGTGTCTGTTCCTACATGTACCTCTTGCTTCGCCCTAATCTCATCCAAAAGTTTCCGGTATCCACCCTCCTCTAAATCCGCATCTCAAATGACTACGGCCTATTTTTGTGTTAAGCTAGTCCACATTTCTTTCCCTTACAATAAATAGATAAAAAACGAATTATATCCCTTCGATTAACGTGCAGGTGATGAACCAGCGCCCTTTTGTTAAAATAAATCGACAAAATTGCAGGAGTACCATAGAATTAGAAACAAACACTCCAATTGTTAGAAAGGATTTCAGCCGTTTCCACATTTGCAAGTGGGATCTTAAATATGTGAACACAGTGTCCTCTAAGAGGATACCGGACATCCTACTACGAAAATTGTCACCTCTTTAAGTTTCATTTTCATAATTCTTTTACAGAGGTTATGATCATTCAGGAGATAAATACGTAAACTGGGGTGCAAAAGGGCATTTCTTGCCATAAAATACATTTTATACTTGCAATACTTTACAAACACTTAACATACTTTAATTACGTTTCATACTTAGTACATTCTAAGGGTCAGCAAGGTATTACTTAATAGTAATGAAAATATTTACTTCCTTTCATAGCGTTTAAAGCTCTATACATAAATATTTGAATAAATTGGGAATACCTGGAGGGAAAAATCTATCATGGGGTTGGTGCCAGATTAACTTAACAAGACGGATGCTGGGGGTTGTATATAACATTTTCATTTATGTACTTCAAATAAACAAATTTCTAGTTTACTTTTGTAATTTTTGTGCATTTACATTCCAAAGAAATTGAGCTTCTTGTAGAAATGGGACAGCGGCCAAATACATAAAAACCGTTTCCCCACAAGTTTTTCTCCCTAATGATTGCGTGTATACTTGTACGCGCGCAAATCTGTAGAATTCCATTCCTAAACAACAGCAAGCTTCTCTTCTGTAGGAAGTGGGACGGTCGTAAACTCGTGACCCACATTTCCGACGTAAGAAACACGTCATCGTGTCGTCGAGGACTGTTTGTAACCCCCTCCGCCCAGGTGCCAATATTTGCCCAGAATGCTGCCTCCCACCCCTTCTCCTCCGAGAGTTCAATGGGAGGGGAAAGCGAGACCCCATCTCCCTGATATGTTTTTAAAATTTCAGCTCTCTGCCGTTGGCGATGACCGCAATCCCGATGATGCGGGTAACCGACGAAGCCGATGGGAGCACGGGGAAAAGTCAACAGAGATATCCGTTCAAAAGTCAGTGCGGCAACCCAACATCCTAGCCCTACAACTGGGCAACAAAATAATTTCATAATTTATTCCTCATACATTTCAGCCTTCTATCGCTCAAATTTTTATTACTGTATATATTAAGAAACAAATTTAAATTCTGGTTCAAACGTTGGTGAGCATAGAATTTGAGCATTGTGCCTACTAGTAAAAAATTCCTTGATTTAAAAGCCACAAATCTCAATAAAATAAGGAAAACAGTTCTTTTTTGTTCAATACGTTCGAATTTTTAATGTAGCTGTGGATACATTTCTGTTCACACATGAGTCACGCTTGAGAATGCCAACTGTTGAATAATAATACTTTCAATCATTTAATGAATTATGCATTCAAATGCAATCTCAAAGGCTTAGGAATATGTTATTCATTTGATAGAATACTGATAGATACACGATGATTATCACGTCTCATGTCATTTTGAATTAGTTGCATCTGAATCCAGCCCACGAAACTTAAAAAAAATTACTATAGAACATCTATTCTTCATCACGTAAATACGGCACAGAGATGTATGTAAAAAGTATACGTATTTTTCCTATTCAATAAATTCTCACTTTTTCCCATTCTCGCAGTAATTGATTACCGCTACACGTGAGTTACATAGTAATGCAACAATACCTGCCACAAATTGATGATTACGTATCTCTGCACTTCTAGATGGTGCTCAGTCCTTTTGTCAACTAGCGTGTATTAGTATTGGAAGGAGAAAATTATGGGCTTTTTTAAGCACCATCATTCTCAGAGAAGTCTCAAGAAGCAAAGAATAGCATAGAAGATGAGTTGTCGCTTGCCGCTTTCGAAGGTTGCGTGAATGAGGAAGATGGAATGTACCTGATTCTCAAAACCCCGGGCCGGAATATTTATTATCCCGATTCTAGTCCATAATGGCCAAGCATTCTCTCTTAAAACACTCCTCTGCCTGTCTCCATTTGACCACAGCAGTGAAGTTTACCATTGACTTATCACAACCACCAGCAGTAATACACTTGAAGACTGATTTTTTCATGGCTGATATGTTTTTGCGCTTTTAATGAATGATGTGATAGACATTCTTATTTATTTTTTTAGGAGAGGAAGGTAATGCAGCAACGAAGATTCTACGAAAAGGCGTTCATTAAATTTAAAAAAAATAGTCAAGGAGGCTGTTAATACGTTACTATTAAGTTGCGCTCACAACCGATTAAAAAGAACTGTTCAACTTCCAGTAGATTTTCAACTAAACCTCTGTCAGTGCTATCAATACTCTATAATTTATACTCAGCAAACGAATTCTATAAAGTTCTATATTTTTAGAAATCTACAACCGTAATATTTATGAGGCATTTAATTCACAGTTTTGCTTACTTTTGGACCAATGGTTTAACAAAAGACATCACCTACTGGGCACGTTGGCCGACATAAAGTCAAGTCAAGAGCTTATTCGCACGGCATCTTATGTTTCTTTTGAGCTGACGCCAGCGCGTTTGGAGAGACGAGGAGTGCCTAAGCAATGCATCTCACGCCCGCCCCGTGTCAAATACACACGTCGCTCCTTTTCGCAAACATCCTCCCCTCCCTCTCCAGAACTCTTCACAACCTCTCTCAGAGTCGACTGTGCACCGAAGACATAATAAGGCTCATCGCAACGCCACACGACGTGGTTGTCAAACAAGTAGCAGGTGCGTGTGATGCCACAGACGCAGAATTTTTCTTATAACTGAGTCAAGTTTCTTGTTAAGCCAAGTATTGACTGCCATTCTCTGGAGAAGAAGATGATATCTGTATTATAGAGGTTTTGAAAAGTAAATAAGGGTGTTGCTATACCAAAAGAAATGTACCGAACCACGAACAACACCATAAATATAATATGCTGAATTTGCAAAGGAAATGTTTGTAGGCTTTGTGGTAGTTATCCATAATGGACCAAATAAAAATGGCTTTGTTAACTCCACTAGTGGTTTATTGGTGCGACCCTGGTTTCGACACTGAAGATGACACGAAGTGTCAAATCCCAGATCGTGCCAATAATCCTCTAGTGGAGTTACCAATTCATTTTTATTTGGTACACTGCTGAATTTCAATTTACTCTCCGAGAGATGTATACGATTTTAACTAGTTTATATGCGTGAAAAATTGTAAATAGTATACTCATAAAATGTTACTTATAGCTAATTTTACGGTTCGTACAAAAAGCACTCTTACGCCGAATATATCTGATCTAAGAGTGCTAAGATGCCAATTTGAGATCTAAGTTTACTCTAAATTACAAGATTAGTACGTAGTGAAAATACTAGAAAGCTAAAAATATCTAAGCATGTGAAGAATTTATCACTGTGGAATCATAATATTTACTTTTACACATTTTTAGTGCGTTTAACTAGTTTATTAACGCTTTTTAAGATAAAATTCCCGGGAAAATTGATAGAACACTGATTTTAGGAGTAAAATTGTGCTCTTTTTTCAGAGAATATACGTATGAAGGTCAAAATATATTGCAATATTTCTACATCATTAAACTAAAGGGCCCATTCAATTAACAAATATTTGGACTTAATTATTCATATTCAGATGTGGAGAGCAGGTTTTTTTACTCTAAGTCAAAACGTAGCCTTAATTTTAAGTGATCAACAGTATTCGACAATGTGTCAATCACTGTTAGCCAACCTCTAAACACTAACTAAACCAACTACTCAACGGATATACTGCTATTAATCAGAACAACTAAAGAAAAATATGAAAAAACTCAGTCGAAAATATAATTTACAGAATTTACTTTTGAAAGATATACTGACACCCAAGCAATATGTTCTCTGTTAACTACTCATAGAGTATTATAGTTATGTCTGTCATGGCAATAAAATTTTTTGTTAAAATTTGAGAAGCACGTGTTTTTTATTCCAGGCATTTATTTCACAATTTTTAGCTAAAATAGATGAAAAAACGGGATGTATCAAATATTTATAGATAGTGACCACTAATCACGTCTGTCCGACTTAGGATATTATAAATGAGAAAGCTGACATTCAGAGAACTAAATGAATGTCCGGAATACCTCATTTAATGTACAACAAAACGATGGTGCATGAAAATGATATTTTGATATTAGAGTGATGCAATTAATATGGTCGTTATCTTGAAACATATTGTGTTCCTTGATACTTGATATGAGAGCCATAGATAATAAAAAATGTCAAGTTTGAAGATACAGGCATTTTTAGACGGCACTGTAATTTTTTCCTCTGGAAATCCATCAGTTGATGGAGGTACGAATTGGAGTCATAGCTTATGAAAATATATAAAATCGATCTGAATTCGTTGGGAGGATAAAAAAATATGCTTTGGTGATGGGAAAAGGGACTGGCGATGGATACTCACTCCCACTGACGGCCTCATTCCCACTGAGGGTAGAATTTGTGTGATACATGCTGGTTGACGAATAGAAGGAGTGGAGGTTGGGAGGTTTATAGAAGGGCAGGGGAGCTGTTGACTGACTATTTTCCCGGGGCGAAAGCAGGGAGTGGGAGAGGGTTGGCGAATTTCTGGCCCGGACACTATTCCCTGCGGGGCATTGGTCCAAATCGCTTTGGCCAACACATTCAGCCGTCGAAACGAAACCGCTGTGGGCACATTTAATCCCCTGGGTCAAGTAGGGCTGGAATTATTAGATTCCGGAGAAATTTGCAACGTTACCTTTTGATAGGAAAGAGACGTAGAATAAAGAGTGAGATGTTGAGCCTGAATTGGGAATAGATGAATAGATGGTAGAGGAGAATAGATGGTAGATGGGCAAAATGTTTACTTATGCGAAGCTTTTAGGGAAACATTATGTTGAGTATATTATAAAAGAACTATAACTACAGTGACATGATCCATGCAGTGCTGAAATTAGCTTCTACTCTGCTAAAAACTCACTTTAATATAAGATAATTTCATTTAAAAAAATAACAACACAAGGAAATCACAGTGATCGTTTGGGACAGTTTAAGTGCTCATTGAGAAGCATAAATTAAATGCTAGGAAATCGTAGCAAATTTCCTACCGGAAAAAGGATAGGGAAATCTTTTCAACCAAAAGTCACAATAGGCATTTGTACACGACTCCAAAATTTTTCTCTCTATGATGTGTTTTAAACAGTCATAAATTATTCAATAAACCACACATAGTCACACTTTGCTAGCCAATAGGATTTCGATATACTGTCAAATGGAATAGGAAAAAAACAAATGCATAATAAATGCAATGGATTCATTTTTAAAAAGGCACTATTAAATTAGGCTTGATATATATCAGGGGCTTTAATTTATTTTACTTTATCCATATTGAGTGAACATGGATGCAACAGCAATTCTGAGTATCCCTTTTTTTGCTAACAATTTTGTCCATGCTATAAATCCAACAGGTACAGCTGGACCTAGTAAATTTTTTGCAGATTTTTAAAAATCATTAATCCGGCTTACACACAGTCTGCAATCCTTTGCGTACTTTGACCTCTGCTACAATGGCTTTGGGTTTTTGACCACACACGTATGACTGTGGAAAACTTTAATCCAATTTGGCGGCTGCGAGGAAGCAGATGCCAGCTTCCC
The DNA here is from genome assembly GCA_963169105.1 of Ceriagrion tenellum. Classification (NCBI taxonomy): domain Eukaryota; kingdom Metazoa; phylum Arthropoda; class Insecta; order Odonata; family Coenagrionidae; genus Ceriagrion; species Ceriagrion tenellum. Next base: position 137,350,840 of record OY720633.1, read on the forward strand.
AAAATTCCCGCCCAATAGAATTCGTGGGGAGCAGCGAGGAAGAAAGAAGCATTTGCACGTAGCCGATAACGGACTCCTTCACACACTGTCCGCTTTTTCCCCTGAATGCGGATTTGTTTCACATGAGCCGCAATTGTGACTCAATCTAGCTTTCCAGCGCCATAAAAACATCCGTCTCATTTCAAAATGCGAGGAGACCATATGGGGATGACAAGTATGAAATCCATGCGAATCCCTTCGAAAACTGTCAAATTTCCTCGGCAAGCTATTCGAAGGGGCGGATTACATTGGTAAAAATTGTGCAGAGCGATGGATAGGGGTCGTTTGGGATTTCTAGGGCATCAGCCCGTTTTGACTTGATTGACTCATCGTAAATCTGATCGGTTGAAGGGAAATTTTCTTTTTTTGTTTCCGCAGTCTGGCGTTAGAGTGATGCCTAGTCAGCGAAGTTGCTCTAATGGCTTTTTATCATTCAGCAATAATCAGCATAAAGTGGACAATTTATTCCACCCACATTAATTTATATTGTCATTCGTTCCCAAAAACTATGAATGAAGGTACAATGAAATTAACGGATAAGAGATGTACAACACAAGTCAAATTTTCATTAAGTAAGTTATACGACACAGTGATGTGTTAATTTCAAATTAAAGTGAAACTGCCCGGGACAAACGACAGGAATTAATCTGATCTGATAAATTCAGCCAAATTTATGACTAAAAATGTTAATAACGCATGATAAGTGTCATTATTTTTTCTCGAAATCAAAAAACATCATTTACAATGTTTCATGAGAATTAAAGACATAATGTTGATGTTAGCTAGTGAAAGCTTAAAAGTGCAACCTGAAGTAAAAATGAGGAAATATTTCAAATAGAAATAGATAAAAACTACCTTTCATGTGATCCCAGAAGTTTCTTTGGCCAAATATAAAGCCGATAATGAGGATTAACAAAAATTAAAGCAAGCCAGCGATAGTAAGCATAATGTGAAATGGGATCATTAAGTTACCAACACAATAAATTATCTTTGCATACTCTTATACTCATCGCATACTCAATATATAATTCTAATCTAACGATCTGATCTAATCTCTTTTTCATACATCTCAATGAAATCTGCCTGTATAAAACTTAAGCATACAGTGGCGTAAATTTCACTGGCTGTTTTAACTGCCAAAATTTCACTGTTTCAACGCCATCTGTAAAAACTCAACGTTTCTACGCAGCTTCCATGCGATAAAAACGACATATGTGGTGATGAAATTATATGTCATATTCATAACTGATTTTTGGGAGGGATGAAAAATGACAATGAACAGAAATACGGCAACACACGCTTGTTTATTCATACCTAATGCCACGTAAAGACGGCGTTTGCAATGTCTTTGTGCTTTCTGTTCAGTTTTTATGACTCCACCAACTGAAAAGCGAGCAATAACCAAGTGCTCTGTTTAGGGAGATGCGAATTTTATCGGTTATTAACGTCTCACAAATGAGGCCAGCGCTTAACAACGCGCGCGCACAACTTTTTTTTGGAGACGCTTCCGTCATCTATTTTTTCCCCCCATCCCGTCCCTTCACTACTGTTCCCGCCACTCACCGGCCCGACTTTTTTTTACGCCGTCTGTAGGTCCATTTGGAAGAGTTTTCATCTAACGAGAGAGAGAGTCAGGGGGTAAGGGGAGAAAGAAGGTTGCGGAGAGGGCAGGAGAGCTCAAGGGAGGAGGGGTAGAAGCATGGAGGAAATGGGTAACGGGGATGGGGGGGTGGATCCAGGAAATATGGCCACTCGGCGACTCCACTGTGATAGCAGCGTGGCTGACCCAGAATTTGAATCTTTCTTCCTCGGAAGACTCTCTCATTCTCACTCAAAGATGAAATTGAACGCGTTACTTTATCCTGGGCCTCCACCCCGGCGTCACATGAGGGACTGACGAAAAGGGGCAAAACGCCGACGTTGCGTGTCAAAAATGTGAGCTTCCTAGTGGAGCTTTAGTTATAAAAAAAACTCAGCAGAGATGCACTCCGTTAGAGATTTGAACCACTGATTAAGTTGATCAGGAAATACTAGGGCTGTCAAAGTGCGGCTATTGTCCATAGTTGGCTGGAGTAAAAAAGTGGAGGAAAGATTAAATGAGATGATGAAAGCAAGATGTGGAAGCAAGCAGATAATTAGAATTGAAATGAAAAGAGAGCTGTGTTATCTGACAGTAAGGCGTGGACTAGAAATACTCTGAGAAGAAAATTCAATTCTTTTAAATCTTACAGCACAGCAGAAAAAAAGGAAGAGGCAGTTAGATTGAGAGGCAAGATATAGAGGTATGTTAAATTATGACTGTGTCGAGAGACAATCTCTTCCTACAGAACAATGTAATGTTCGAATACAGATTGGGACCTTCACTAGATAATAAATTAAAATAGATGAATTGTTCTTTGATATTGATAAGTTAAGTATTCTTGTTCCTCATGAATGAGATGATTGGGACCTTCACTAGATAATAAAATAAAATAGATGAATTATTCTTTGATATTGATAAGTTAAGTATTCTTGTTCCTGAATGAATGAATTCTGAATATGAAATAGCATTAGATTTCGATTTACGAGATAAAAATCCTTTATATCAATGACTTTTTTCAACCAATAATTGCTAATTTTTGTTTTATACCCCTCTGTTTGGCCATGTTTCTCTCATATTTTGTTTGCTTTTATCTGACATAGAGAAGTAGTGCGGCGTTAAAATGATATTTATTGTGTCAATATGAAACTCACCTGTTCCAATCAACGGCAAAAATTTTCATCTATTTATTTCCTTAAAGTAAGTTCGAATATGCCTTCGTTTTGAGGACTCCCTATGTTAAGGGGAGGTTAATGTTATGTTAAGGGGTACATTGCATAGACAGAGTTCAAAAGTGTTATTGAAAAATGTGCACTACTTTAACTAGAAAAGAATTTACCTGCAGTTTGAGAACTGATTATTTAATGGAAATAAATAGTATTTGAATATAAATGGAAAGAAATACGAACAAAAAGATTGATCATACTTGCCTGACATGACTAACTCTTGAAAAATATTTGAATCTCATTCAATTAGCTATTTTATAGGTGCAAACGTATAAATTACACCAATTAGATTACTCAAATTCAAAAATATAGAGCTAAGGTTTAAAATCAAAATTTGGCAAATCGTGACAATTATCATACAATATTGGAAGGAAATGTTTTAGTTTGTAAGAAGAAACCAAAGCTCTGTATACACTTCCTAAATTTATTAAAATATTTATGCCTGAATACTTCTGAGAATACAATAACCGATACTACAAAAAGTATTGTGCCACATTCCCTGCATTTAATTTGATTTGGTGGACTTAATACACAAATAAACGATGCTGTTCATCCATATTTACTTAACGAACGAAAAGCAGCACGAAAGCTTTTGATTAATCACAACCATTATAAACTTATATTTAAATGAAAAAAGAAAACTTCACGCATACTAATCCATTTAAAACGCTGATACTTCTCTCTTGAATGTTTGTCCGGAGATGCCCTGTTGATACCTTGCGGCGAAGGTTTTTTGTTTTGGAGATGAAGTTTGGTAGTTGGAGCCGTTGAAGAGGAACAAAAGCCTGTTTGTGCCCTGATTTCCAGAAATTTATTCACAAATAACTTTGATGGACATCTACAAAGTAATAAATAACTACAATACAAAGAATGTTTAGTAAATAGAGTTTTTATGAACTCCTGTACCTCATCATTTTATTTTACCGTTCAAATTTTTCTACAAGTGACGGAGTGCTGCTGTAGATAAGAAGTATTGGACTGCAGGAAAATCCTTTTATTTAGAGCCTCAATGTAGGTGCAAGATATAATGTCCCTGCTGAAACAACGTCAATGTTTTTAAGCATAGATAGTTGGCATAGCTAAATAGGGGCACTATACGATTCTAGTATGTTGGAATGCATTAGGATTCTGGATCACATGATTTGATGCACGGTCTTTTGGAGGTATATGCAGTAAAACGTAACGGAGCGAGCCATGATGGTCTGGACCTGATCCTAGTATCTATATGAACGGTAACCTCTCGGAGGATCGTCTGACGATTATACATGTGACACCACGCTCTAGACCGGCCATTTCTGGCTCAAGGAAAATGGTAGGAGTGAAGTCGACTATTGAGAATGCTCTTTTTCTTGAATCACTACCATATGGGCCATGAAATTCGCTGAAAAGGCTTGAATATCATTCCACTAGAGCAAGAAAGGATAGAGGAGAAATATAGAAGGGTCCCAAATCTCAACTTGGTCTACCTCGATTTTGGTGATTCGCGTCCAATGTACGGAGAACATTAGGTCGTATGTGCCCGGCATAGACTTTTATTCAGATATGTCTTTTCTAGAATCAAGCCTTAGTTGATTTGATAAATATAATTTTAGAGGCTTCCAAAGCCTAATTTCATCATTTATCTATATAGATTTTCAATTATCGCTGAGAAATACAAACCATATGCGTGCAAAAAGCAGAACTACATAATTGAGTCAAGAACTTTGTGAGCAGTCTGATGGGCCAATGTAATCAAAATTATTGATCTATAAACACTTGTAATACTAAAAAAGTTTGATTTTAGTGGATTCATCGTGGGAACCGTAATTTGAGTGGTAAAAACTGGAGCAACTTAATTTTTAAAAATGTTTTACAATCATAGTAGAATGAATTATTACCAATAATAATTAATTCAGATACTTCTAAAAGTATAACTAATCAGAATGGCTAAAAGTGCAAGTTCATGTTGAGCAGTGAAATTCACGTTACATAAATTGAAAAAAGTTAATTTTCAATTTAAATTGCAATTGAGTGATATTGCTGAGCTATAACATCATTCTGTGCCTACAAAATAGGAATGATTGAAAGTTATGAATTAGCGTTGCTCTTTAAAAATATGAAATCTCAGGCAAATTGCCGTTTGTGAAATAATACATCCTCTCATGATGTTGAACTACTTCAATAAGTAAAGGAAAAATACTATACTTTAATCGCAAACCTCTCTCGCCCACGGAAACCAGCGACATTAAGACCTTGTGAGCTGCAACTGATAGAGGAAAGTTCAGTAACTTCATTTTTATTCAGGGATAAAAATATTAACAAATCATAGAGCAAATGTCAAATCCGTTAAATTTGGAATAGGTCAAGAAAGCAAAGAAACAGCCCTTTCTAGTTCAAAAAGCCTCGAATGTGGCGACAGACACGAACGACGAGTTGATACACTAACGGACGTGATTTTGTTGGTGAGAGGTTTGAGAGAGAGAGAGTCTGCATCTTTGGAGCGTGAAAAAAACCAATCCACTGCGGATTCCTGGAAAGCAGCTCTCGAAGAAATTCAAAATTAATACGCGAGGGCGTGGGATGGTTGGAGGGGGAGTGGGAGAGGAGGTGGCGGGAGGAAGAGGCTGTAGAGGGCAGAGGGCAAAAAGTGAGCAGAAATCGATGGAACCCATTAACGGCCGAGCGCCCATGACTCATTCCTTTTGGCTTTCCCCCCCTTCTCCACCCCTTTTCTCCCAACCTCTCCCAACCACCAAACCTCGGCGAAAAACTTCATTCATCCCCCTCTCCCCCGCTCGCCCAGTCACCCTCTTTCTCCCTCTCCCCCCAGACCTTCCTCCGGTTCATAAAACACGAGGCCATTGCGCAGTTTTTACTGTCTGGAACTGTTCCAACGTTATGTTTTTTCCTTCGTCGGATATCCCGACCCCTGGCCTTCCTCCCTCCACCATCCCATCCCCTTACCCCCGTCAAATCATTCTATCTCTCTTCTTCCTTCGCCCGACAAACTGACTCCAAAACTCTTCCAAAATACCTTCTCCTGCCACGCCCCCGTCCCCTTCCACATCCACTGTGGTCCAACCACTCTACTCTCCCCCCAAACCAATCCCCACAAACCCCCCTCTCCACTGATGCTGGCTCGGGCCGAGGCAGCCATGAGATTGCACAATAAAAGCTGCAATGGTGAAATGTTGCATTTGAAAATTGAAGATGCACTCGTCAGTTGTATATTTTGAAATAGCGGTCAAAGGAGTAATCATTGTCCATAAATCTGAGCATAGATTTTCTGTAGCTCTCCATTCTCATATCAGCTAACCGCTTCATTTCTACATAAATGTTAATTTCAGTGTCCCTCGTTATTTGATCAATGTATTCAATTCTAAATCACCCTCAATTGTTATTCCCATTTACATTTTCGTAGGGAATATGCCATCATGGGTGACTAAACACTGAGTCTCCGCAAACATTTGCAGAGAGCAGCAACTTTCAAGAAAGCAAATAATATAATTAAAATATAATTGTTGAAATTTACATGCCATTGGTGCATCCTCCATTCATCGTCTTTTGGTGCACTTTCTCAAGGCCGCTTTACACGGTACATTTTATCGTACGAATGAATGTTCCATTGAGTGTACAAGAAACAATGAAATTAGAGCAGGTTCTATTTCCCGTTAAGTCATTCAGACAACTATACCAATAGCCGCTTTACACGGTACAATTTCCTTCGTGAAGGAATTCGTACATTCGTTTGTACAATAAAATATACCGTGTAAAGAGGCCTTTAGAAACGCTATATGCTGTGACTTTTTTCCTTAAACCGTTAGAAGAAAATGATGAAGACTCTTGCAACTAGCAGTCTCCTTCAACTTCTAACTCATTCCTCCGCATTCTTCTCCTTCCAACGGGTTTTCCACCCCATTCACTGACGCCTTTGCTGTTTATGGATAATGGCTCAGTTTTATGACTTTTGACTGTTTTAATCGTTATATGACGTGGATTTTACGCCGAAATGAGATAAAATCACAAATTTGGTTAATGAAGTTTATCACACCTCAGTTACTTAGCGTGCGGATTTTAACTTATAGAGCATGAACATATCAATCGAATTACATAGAAGAAATGATTATCCAGATACTATTAAAACGGATGCAGAAACTCCATTGGCGCATTAAAACACCAAAGCTACTTACGTTTGCCATGAAAATGACAAGGGCAATCGAGACAATACCTCGCAGAATACGTTTTCGGAATTCATTCGCTGAAGCTCAATTGGCATATAGTAAACCAATATAACATTCAACGGACACTTGATTCATTCGAGACACCTAATGAAATCCTTAGTTTTTACAGCGGAGAAATGTTCAAAGTTAAGATCATTATTCTTTTTAATATATGAAATGTGAATTATTTGCATTTTACCTTTCCATTAAAAAAATTGCGATATCAAAGAACCGTTTCAACATCACCATTTGAGCAGAACTTGAACAGAAATAATTCATAAAGCGTCAGGAGAAGCATTTTATTAGCATATTATTGACGGTGCATTTCGACTACGATCGGCATATAATTTAAGAAAGTTAAATCAAACATTTTCATTTAAAACATCCTCTGTCTCTCAAATGCTGACTTTCAATTTTAGTGATTCGTAACTTTACGTATCACTGCGGCACCAGGGGCCTGACTCGGGCACCATCATCCCCTTTCCCGGATACCAACCAACTCAGTGTCGTTTCCCGTTTCCCCTATAACCACCACCCCTGGTTACCCCTCACTTTCCCTCTCCCTTCTTAAGCCAACTACCCACACCACCCGAACCGGAAAGATTTTCAAAAAGCGATCCGACACCCAAACGACTCCCAAATGCGAGCGTCCTTTTGCTCTCAAATTCCTCCCTTTCCTCTTCTTGGCACTCCCTTCCGCTCCCTTTTCAACCCTTAGGTTCTTCTCAGACAACTGATTTATGCGTGGAATCCGAATAGGGTGGTGAGTTTTGGGGTGCGTGGGTTCAAGGAAAAAGAAGAAGATGGGACGGGAAGACTGAGGCCCAGATCGAGGAGGATAGGTGTTTTTGGAAGGGCGGGAGGGGAGCAGTAGGGATTCACAATCAATCCGTCAGCTTGGGAAAGAAAGTTGAATCAATGGGGAATGAAAAACATTGGTCGCAGTTCTAACTGAGAGAGAGAGAGAAAGAGGACGAAAAATGAGATGCAGTGAAATGAGTGGCATAGCCAATGTTCAGTGTTGGAGAGGGAAAACGAGGGCAAATAATGGAGGAATAAAAATGGAAAGATTATGTGCAAACATGAGATTCATTGAGAACTTTTTTGCTTTTATTGTAATGGAGTAGAGTGAAATGAAGAGAAAATGACCGAAGGAGTAGTTCGGTGGGCAAAAATTCTAATAACGCAAAAAGAGGATTAAGGTTGGTAATTATATGAAACCGCCTTAGTCCTTCAATTTAATATTTAAACTCGATTAGTTATCTGTAGTAAATAGAAATGGGAAAACAAAAATCTTGGGTTAGTTTTGGTGAATTATTTTGCTCTTATAAACGGATAGTGATTGTAGACTAAAAATTATATTAGAGATCGGAAAAACGATTTTTAGTAATGCAGCGGATCTGAAGTCAGCCGTGAACAGATCGTACCTCGGATTCATTCCTAAATTAGTCGTAACAATCTCGGGGAAGAGTGTGACAATAAATTGAAGAATATTCAAACTTTTTAGTTATGGATAGTATGAGGAATAATAAATTGAAGAAACGTAAGGCCTAGGAGAGTGAGAATGAAAGTATTAGGAGGAAATGTGAGGAAGTAGAAAAAACAATGTGAGTCAGACGAGAGATAAACCAATAAATTGCTAGTTGTGCCAGAGAGGAGAATGTTAAGTTACCTTGGAGGATAGGGATTATAATTAGAATTAAAAAAGAGGTAGAAACTGTGCCGAGCTGCAGAGTGAATTTATGTTAGGCAAGAAGCTATCACACTTTCAAAACTCTTTTAACTTTCAGAAATAGTTTTATTCACCAAACTAACACTGCATCACTTGAAAGAACAAGGGCTATAGATGTGGCAAAGATTTTTTGAGAAGTGACTAGCCATAAAATAAGAAAAAATTGATGCCTCTATACTTCCGAAAATTTAACAGCCGATATATTTTGCCATGTTTACGGCTGTCAAACTCCCAGAGATACCAATCTAATTTTGACGCGACCTTTGTCCAGAGCATACAATATCTTTAGAGTCACGCGCTTTTAGAATGAGTCAGTGAGGGTTAGAAAATATTTATCCAATACTCCGAATTACAATTTCGAGCTGGAGATAAAAGCTCTAAGGTGGGTGAAGCTTCTTAGAGTGGTTGGAACATCACTAAACAGAGTGGTGATATACGAATGGTGTTCCTCAGGAGTTTCCCATCAATGACGACGACGCGTTACTTCATTTTATCCTACTAGTTATGTTACGTTAATATCAAATAAATTAAGCGTGAAGTGTATGCACTAGGATAAAATGATAAAATCTCTTTAAGGTCTTCAATCATTGGAAATGAATAGGCCAATACTGGTGATTTAAATATCTGCCTTGGGATACAGCAAGGACCAGTAAAAATTTCATGGTAAAATCAAAGATTAGCCTTGATCATCAAGGATATATGGACGTGACTGATACATCAGAAAACCAGCCGAAAGTAGGTACATATAAACCAAGAAAGACAAGGTTAACAAAAAAGGTTACCAAACTTCAATCTTCGATCTAATAATGACAGACACTATTTTTTGTCCACTATTCGCTCTTAAGTCTATTTCTTTATACCAAAAAATACTTTGCTGAATTTAAAGGAAATATTACGGCACATGCATGCAAATTTCTAGTAAGAACACGTTAGGGTACATTTATTCAATATTTTTACAATATATTTACATCTTTTAATACATATAATTTAAGAAATTTTTATTTTTTAGGAAGGAAACTCTTATGGCTGTTGAAATTGTTGCACATTTTAAAATGATAAATATTATGTTAATGCTGCTGTAAACTTAGTTTCAAATAGATGATAATATTTTAAATAAAATAAACTATACAGAGTATAACGAGCCCTCCTCTGTATTTAATTCTTCAGCATAGAAAAATACTCTTGGGGTATCTTACAAATATTCAGTACACCTTGATCATTCAGCTTTAGATTAATACCGACCAACGGTCATTTACTTTGAAAGAGCTTAAGATGCCTACAGATGGAAAATGTAACTTTACTTAAGCATAATTTTTCAGAAGTTATTGACACTTAAAGCCTTAACTTAATATGCATTAAAAGTTTAACATTAATAAAATAGAGGACCCGTAATTTCATTTAGTTCATTACTTTCAACAGATGGGCTACTCTAATGTTCAAACTCGACTAAACGACTCTACTCTGATATGACTTTTGACAAGTAAATGAAGAACACATATTGAATTTCCCCCGTAAAATGCCGAGAGTAATTGATTATTAGAATTCAAAAGATCGCGCTACCATCCCAAATAATTCAGATTTATAGAAATAATGTTTTGCCTTGATGTAAACCAGGGTTACTTTTGGATTTTCGACTGCTTAAAAAATTTCATTCCCTTTTGATACCTCTCGCAAACTTGAAACTGGACTAAAATTCCTCTCAATTGCAGGATACCTTCACCCTTTACAACCTGCTCATACGTTGTACTCTGCCCGGATAACTAAACTATCACTATTACCTGATCTCTCTTCTCATTGCATGATTCTTCTCAAACAATTGTCAGAAGAGGAGGAGCCTGGTCATCCGGTCGCGAAACTCAAATCGAAATTTTTTCGTGGAATGAATGATATACGCGTCGGGGGAGGAGAGGAAAGGATCGTCATGGCTTCTGACTAGTTAATGGGTTTACACGACTGGGATGCAGTTTGTGCTCTGATCACACGAACGGAAGATGGCATTCGGTTTGCGCGTATGCACATTTTCCCATCGAAAGCGTGTTTGCTACCATGAGTCGCTGTGAGTCGAATGAAACGGGTCCAAACATTTTTTTTTTCCACCCGCCGTTCAGCGCCAATGAACGCGACGAAGGGCTCGCGAAAACACATTTTGGAGTGCAATCGGGATGGTATCAGGCATAAACGATAAATCTGGAAATATTTTTTATTCATTAATAAAAGAAAGAGCCGGAGGGACCCACTCGACATTTGCCGGCCGAATCGTTGCTTGAAATATCTCCACGTGACGGGCAGTTTCGATTATTTTTACCTCTCATTCTTTTATTCTCCTCTCACTGCTGTGACAAGTTAGATGCGGTACGTTGAGCACTTTGACCTTTTCACGCGCAGTGTCTGCGATGCTGTGACTAATGTTTGAAAAAATAAAACAAATAAATAAATAAATAACCGACAGAGAGAGAGAAGAAAAATTTTATGTCTAAAGAAATATCACGATTGAACGAGAGCACAACCGGTTTTCACGCCAGGGCTAATCTCCCGCTTGGAGCACGGCCGACGCGCAGCGTTTACTTTCAGAAAACGCAGAAATGATGAAAACATTCGATCGGTTTTTAAAGCGATAGGGAGCGAGACGGACAGAAGAGAAGCGCAAAGCGAAATGTCATGCGAAAAACAATGGAATGGCCAGCACGGATGATACGGCAGCTACGTCATTTATTCCGACCGATTGGCGCTGAACAGCGCCGGTAAAGCTACGTCTCTTGCCTGACAGTAAAAAGGATTTTACGACTACATCCCTCCCTCCCTATCCGGCACTTAAGCCACCCGCGAGCCATATAATGCCGAATATTAGGGGATGGGTTTAGTTTGCGGGGTGTTTGTTTCGTACACAGAGACAGACGCTTCTCCTTTGAGTGACGAGGGGAAATGGAATGTCACGGCTCTTCTGCATATATACGCACGATACAGACCGTGGTTTGAACGATAACACGGTTCGCCTAGACTTGACACAACATTACTTCCACCCGAGAAGGCCGATTGTGTTTAGATAACTCGCACGTTAAGCCAGAGACACTAACTTAGTATGAGGAAACCGAGCACGCATAAATCAATAGCGACGTCTCCCATTCAGGTGGAATGTTTGCAGTTCATTTGTGCAATTGAAGCCCTTATTCAGGTAAACCAAATCCTTATTCTAGAATATGTATCACAGTGCTCGGTTGCAATTCGTAAAGAAATAGAATATTTTATCATATACTCTACTTTGCAAAGATTCTTTTTGCATTTTATACACAATATGATAATTAAATATCCATGAATTAGTAAAAATGCGCTTCTTTAATCTTAAATAAATTACTTGTAGCATGAATTTAAAAAATACAGAGAAGTGATATAAATCCAGAAAATGCTCTAATATATGCTATAACAAACTAATGTTGCTTCCGACGTATTGTTCTTTGCTCCTCTAACCCTTGAATTGCAGACACCTATCTGGTCACCAATAATCGAATTAAAAATTATATTTTAGTTGATATATACATATAAAATAGAAATATATAAAAAAATACATTTTTCTTCATCAGCATGAAATTTGTTATCAATAATTTCTATCAACAAAGAGATTCCAATGTTATTTTTCACAATCAATAATTATTTAAAACTTCTGCTAAAAAAATCAAAGGCAAAGAGTATCGTCCAGAGAAATCTTTTGGACAAAAAGTCACTCAATAACACGCATCATGACCCTCAAAAGTATATTTAATCTGTTTTACATATGCCTTCGCTTCAAAGTGAATTTTCCCTCATCCTTTGATGATGGAATTTTGTATCATTGGTAATCTCACTAAAATTGATCACCATCATCACCATTTGACATTTCAATACCCAGTTATCAGTAATTACTTTAATTTACATTCTCTCACTAGGGCTGTAATGGAGCTGCAAAGAACGCTATACAACCTCAATTTTCCAAATTTTAATAACAGTTCCCTCTAACAACGTATACTTTAAGCTTAAGAATTATCAACCATTGTATAAAATAATAGTATTCTAAACATTCATTTTTATGCCCAAGTTTCTTATAAGTTAGTAATATGCTATTAACAAATGTAAGGGGTTAACTAAATCCAATTAATGCTTGCAATTATGTAATTATCTCCGCATTTAACTGGCCTTTAATTGAATGTCTTTATCCTAAATATACCTCACCAATTTAGCCAACGGATCTTTGCCTTAATTCATCAATTTTTCCCTTTAATGGCAAATGAAATTTGAGGGTAACCGGCATGCTAATCCCACTTTTGAAATATAATGTTAACTCTCTAGGAGGATATATTTTATAAGTCGAATTTAAATGTTGTTCAGCTCAATCAAAGAAAAAGCAGTGCAGCAATGTTTTTCCGAGCTCGCGAAAAATTTTCATGACCATCACTACGGAAACTTTAAGGTCATTAACATACGCGGTAATGATAAAAAAGTAGCTTCTATAGGAATTTAAAAATGCAAAAATATGAGCAGATAGATCACATCCGCTCAATCTGTCGGACAGACATAAGTTCCGGGCGGAAAAAATGCGTATTTTTTTATGGTCTCTAACCCAATAACATTTTGAATACATCATGGAAACCCAATAATATTTTGAAATCCTCAATCAAAGTATCAGAAATTTTACTAAAAAACACTGCAATGTTGTTTGCAAAGTACTAAGGTATAAGTATTTCGTCATCGACACTCTGAGAACTGAGGTCAAATCCGGATCAAACATAACTGAGGTGGAGTCGATAAGAGAGGAAAAGTGGTGCGAAGAAAAACGGAACCGGAGAAAATACGGATTCCTCCCTCAAAGTGAAGTGTGAAAGAGTCAACAACCTCGATGAAAAAAATAAGTATTTAAATGCAAAAAACCTCATATAATGGAATCAGATGGGAAAAACACGACAGGCATGGTTTTGGAGGCCAAAGTTACTTCAGAAGATGAATGATTTCAAACGCCATTGGCGCATATTGAACGATGCTTCCTCAGTCGATAAAAGCTTTAAACTACCGAAAAATGTTATAGTCAAACAGGGTGCATTTCATGAAAATAATTTTTTTGTAAAATTGCAAGAAACAGATGATAACTTTGGCTATTCATCTTCAGTCCAAATTTTTCAAATACAAGGATTGGTGCCAGTAGAATATTCAACGATACAGGTGGGTATGAGTGGGTAAATTAATCCCTGTGAAATAACGAAAATTAGCATAGTAGGTACATCTCTTCATTGACCATAATGATAAATTAGCCTTGAAATTTTAAGTTTCTTAGGTGCACTGTCACGCGCCTGTAGTAATGTCTGAACCACAGTTATGATTGACACAGAATATAGTGGTATAAACCTTACCTAAGAAGTACCTCCCTTGAAGAGAGTACAAATCTTTAGAGTCAATTCAATAATATTCACATCAATATGATAAAATTCTAGTATAACCTCAAATTTCTTTATGCTCTATTCAATTTCTCCTTACTCTTTTACTGCTTTGGGCTGCAGGTAATCACATCATAAACTACTCTCTTACAGAAGGCTTTGAAAAGGTCCAAATTGAAATAATTAAAAAAACAAATACTAAATGGATTAACGCTTTCCATTATTTCCGTCGTATTCAGCAAAAAGTTAATGGAACATGAAAAAATGCGATCCAAATTAAATAAAAATCAAGAAAATTAGGAGGAGCAGGAAATAGGGAAGCAATATTCGATCTCACTTATAATTAGGAAGAATCCCCAAGCTCGCCGTTTCATTCCACCAGCTCTAAGATTCTGCCATGGGGTAGCTCCTTTCAGGACTTTTTAGCATCCAATTTTATATTTCAGTCCCCTGATACCATCTTATGAACAAATTATTCCTTTCTTATGGGGTACGGAAAGGTTACCAGGCTCCCTCACAGTCTGATTGGCTATTTCATCAGCTAAGTCTTTTACAATAATTTTTCAAATTTGATTTTCGTATTTAATCAAGCTCTCATTTATTCACCCTAATATTCTTAGTTGGTATTATCACATCCAATGAGCACTGGTTTTACAATCTCTATCTTTTTCCTCGGTCTCAACTCCAGCTGCTCCGTTTTATTTGAATTCAGTGTAATCATTTCAATGCAAGGCTTTTCTCCTACCTATAATGAGTTGACACGCTTGAACGTAACTTTCTCTGATAGACAAACCTAACATTTTATAGCTTATCTATAAAGCATTATTAAATGTTACCAAAATTCTAGTAAATGTGGAAAGGTATATAGTGGCAAGGACTACCACTAATTATCTAATACCACACATTTTTGATTTTATTTCTTCTTAGATTTTATAACTAATGACGAACAACATTATTGTTAACAGCTCGTAGTATTTCACATCGGGGGTCATTAATATAAGATAAAGAAAGAACATACAAAATAATGGCAGAGGTGGGAAAAGTCCATCTTTATGGGACTCGAAATTGCAACCATTGAGGTCAAAACTTTACTTCACTTCACTTCTACTTAGGCCGGCTGGTTTTCTTGAAACCGAGAGCAAATATGCAGCATTGTATTTAATAAAACTCCAAAATCCAAAAACTATGATAACTTATCATTGGTATGAATAGTATTAAAAGTAAAAACTGTATAGGATATCTGACAATAAATCATCTTTAATCAATATTTATTTTTACAGTTGTCCCAAATAGGCCCCTACCCAACCATTAATTTATTATGCCTTGAGAGATATTTACAAGCACACGCAACATTTTTTCCATCAAATTCCACAGCAAAAATATTCGGTTTTAATCTAATCATCTAATAGATTACTTAAAATATTTTCCAAGAGATACTGACTCTGGAAATTAAGTTTTAGATCCCACTAAAGCGGGCTTATGAAAAACAAATGTCATTAATAAAGCAAATGCCTACAGAGTAAATACGACTTCTTTTACCACCTTCACATATTTACTTTACAATTAAAAAAAATTATTTATGAAGTTGAATAAAGTATGTAAAATACACATTAGGGAAATCCTAATCCGTTGCTGCTATAGTATCATATACTTATACAAAAAAGCGTACGTAATAAAATTTTTCTCTACGGTAGTACAGATGAGAGATAAATCAAAGAATATTCTTGGGTGGTACATGTAAATTACATTCTGAAGTACCGATGGTTAAATTTACTTGCGGGTTTACATATGATTCACGAATAGTTTACCTTTTAGCATTGGATGCTACTGAGGTGTTATTTGTGGCTCTTCAACCGAGTGAATGGAATTTACTAGAATAATACATGGTCTCCACTTTAATTTGCGTGCAATTTCTACCTTGCTCTTTCCCGCTGTTTATTTGGCTTCATATTTTCATCACCTGTGTTTGCATATGAGGAAATTTTTTCTCTCCATAAAAATCGACTTTAAAATATCAAAAATATTGGTATCCTCCCTTCTCTGACTGCGGTAACCCCCATTGTCTTTTTCCACCTGGGCTTCTGGCCATAAATGAAATATAAATGATGTTTATTATTTATTTTTTCTCATACCCTTCCCATCCTCGTTTTTTCGCCTGTTTGCGCTGTGGTTTTTTTCTGTTCAAAAGGGGCAAAGGTTATTGGTTGAGGGAGAGACATGTCACTCGTCTCGAATCCCAACAAAAGCGCTCAATTCAATTTATTTCGCACGTCTCTCCTCGCCCAGCAAACGCTTCCGCCGAAAAATCGCGGCTACCTCTCAAGTCATTTACGCATGGCGCCTTCACTGGTACCAGAGCCAACCCGGGAATCAGCTAGAGTCGTCTTTCTCTGTGTGAACTACCAAATTGCACAACATTAGCTGGCCTGTGATTGCCTAGCTGCAATTTGTCAGGAAATTTACGCGCGTTCCAACTATCATGTGTTTTTGTAAATAGAAAAATGTTGCGCGAAGAGGAAGTTTTTTAAAAAGAAGCCTTTAATTTTTATTAATATAATCAATAAGATTTTACTTAAAAATCAGATTTTAAATTTAATGGCGTTATTATTTATTCTTCTGAGCAAAATTCACAGACACAAGAGTGGTGTTTCCCGCTTTAAAGAATGTAAGTATTTCCAATAGCTGTTTCTGAGGTGTGGTATTCGATAAAACAAGGTTTTAAACCTTTTTAAACGTTTCACACAATTATATTTTTATTATCAGGACTTAAGCTTAAAATAAATTTTTATGTGCAAAATATGCTGAAACTTGGACTACCATTCATTGGAAGTGGAAAAGGTAACCGTATGTAGCCATGTTTTATTGAAGACAAGCCCTATAAAAACCTAATGAATACTAGGGCTTTATAGCTTATCTATAAATCATTATTAAATGTTACCACAATTCTAGTAAATGTGGCAAGGTATATAGTGGCAAGGAAGATATCTAATACCACAAATTTTTAATTTTCTTTCTTCTATACTCTGAGGGCAAAACTTAGCTGTCGTCAAAATGTAAATGGCGGTGATGACGATCAATTAACTCGAGTCAAAAAAATAATTCATAGTTTTCTTATGAGTATTCATTCCATGCATACTTGTACTGGTTTGAGACTGACCATTTCACCCCCGTCATCACACTCCGTTCCTTCCTCTCCCAACACCCTCAATTTTCAGGAGTCATTCTCTACGTGGCTATAATTTGGTCCGTTAATGAAGTTTTCCAAAAATCAAACCAATTTTTGAAACGTCAATCGTGTGCTGAACCTTCATATTATAATATGTCATCATTGCTGTTTGTGAGATAAATTTTACTCACATTTTATAATCAGGAAAGGTCCCGTGGCCATTTTACGTATTAGACGCTCCATATTTCTCGACGTTGCGTTTGGAAGAGGGACTCGTTCTTCATTTTAAGGGATTCTGAACAAAAAACGAATCTGCACGGAACGTTGCATAGTAGGTTCAAATCGGAAAAATCTCGCAAAATTCAAATTTTTAACTTTTTTTAGATTTTTTCGTCAGTTGTTTTATTTTTTATATGTTCTATAAGTTCTCTCGAATAAACTTAGTTCTGTTTGCTGTTACGTGATAGCAATCAGTCAAAAGTCAGCGGCGATGGAATTAGGTATATAAAATATGAATCATTGGGCTATAGCTTCTAGTTCCGCAACATAGTTTCGTCGATGTAATTTGCTAAAGTAATAGTCATTTTTGTATGAAATATTACACATAAAGTAGATATGGAATACTTTTGTTGTTGCTGTACTTATTTGATAGTTTTCGTTCATTTTTGCCCTGGCTTTTCTCAATGTATCATACCAATATTTGGATTTCTACTGTGAATACATTTGTACCAATGCCAAAATGAACTTCGAGGGTAAAATATACTTTGAATTGACGCTTTGAGCACATTAATGCAGTTTATGATTTTTAGCCTGCTTTTTCCGATTTGGGCCCACTGTGCGTCAGGAGATATGGATGGATCTTCCAACCAAGTTGAACATCTGAGAGACCTAATTCATCGTAGATTAGGTACACCAAGAAAATCTTAGATCCTTCCCACTATAATTATTAGTTTAATAGTAAAACATGAACTACAAAAATGGCAGGCTTTTAGAAACCTCCGCCGAACGTTCTCTCGGCAACTCACGTGGTCCAGCGTAGACCAGGCTGCTGGCTACACTTCTCGTCCAACCCGGGCGAGCCAAGCTCTCTCACACCAAGACGGCCTAACATTCTCCACTCACTCTCCCCTCTCAACCCATTCCTCTTCCCCCCTCTCCTCCTCCCACGCTCTCTCCCTCCCTCCCATCACTTCCCACCCCACTTATCTACCATTTCCCCCAAGGGATTTCGAGTGAGTTCGACCAGCCGCTCGCCTTGTGCCGCCTCTCAATTCCCCCCACGCCATTACGAATCCTCCCGATTGACCACACAACAGAAGCCCCCCCCCCCCCTTGTGCTCGCCAGCCACAGGGTGTGGACGACAGGTGATATAGGGACCGATACAAGGGAATGGATCGGGTGAGATGGCGGAATTTGTTTTTTTTTTTATTTTGCCTGACAACACGATGGAGTAGGTGTGTGGTGGGGAGAGGGAAGAGAGTTTGTGGAGTGGGGAAGAGGAGAGGTGGGGTATGGGGAAATGGTTAGGCGTGGGAGGCGATTGAGAGGGCCCAGGGCACGACAGAGGAGAACTGTAGAGGGCCCATTTCATCCAGGAGTACTCTTCTTTTCTCGGAAATTCTATTTACTCGGCCCAGTCCCACAAGATCGGTTGTCCTCAGCACGACCCTTGTGGGATTAGTGTCGCCCGACAGGACGATCTCGCAGGAGAACACGGCGGAGTGGAACAGAGAAATTTAATCGAGGTTGGTGCGTTTAGTAATGCCCTCTTCATGTGTTTATCTCCTCGCGGCGAGTGCATGCTGCAGCATGTAAGCATTCTGGTTAAAGCCCAAGTGATTCTAGCAAACAGTACCCTGAAATAGTATGAGGTCGTCATTAAGTGACACTAATTAATATTAAGTTATACATATATCAACATTGCAAAGAGACGTATAAATTAAATAGATTTTAGTAACCTGAATAATAATTTGCACGTTAATACTTCACCACTTAAAGTATGCCTTCAACAAAGTTCAGTGATGGCAGGAGCATGTCATTTCCATTGTATATTTACTTGGGGCCAAGGTATTGTCAAGCAATTTGAGTTAATTAGTTAAAATGAGAAAAATTAACCGTATTATATACTGAAATAATCCTCAGTTTCGTGGAAAACTTGATTATTTCCAAGACATTGCGGGAAACTTGCAAGGAAAAATATGAGCACTTCATGAAAGAAGCACAATGCTCCTAAATACTACTTGAAAGCAATCAAAGCTAACCCTTTTTTCCGATATAAGTTTGGAATGGGTCGATAGGCTGTAAGAAAGGATTGACTACAACCGAATACAATTAAATGAATTCCATAAACTACTTAAAACCAATTATTGTATTTTCAACCTTTCGAATGCTTAGAGATAGTATTCGAATGTACAAAGGTATCGATGTAAAAACATAGTTTCATGGTCGATTAGAGAGCAGTTTGTACGATAAAAGATAGTAAAAATCTCCCCTATTGATAGCCACACTCTAATTACAAGGGAATGCGGAGAACAAGATAAGTCACTAATAAAAATCTTTAAATTTATGACTGTGCTGTCACCAGATACATGAACCGAATATTGAGTATGTTACTTTTTTGTTAATGCCAATTATCTACAGTGATGGACGTAACTCATCCTTGATTAAATCGCAGCTCATAGCAGCGTATAATGGAGCATCACAAGGCCGTGACCGAGAAATCCTTCCCTTAGAACGATATGTTTTAGGTGGAATACGATGCATCAAAATTTTCTCTCGAGAGTGTTCACCACGTGTTCAAAGGACGGGGAGAGTCTGAAATCCATGCCAAAACGATAAAAGTGTCATTCGTTTTCACAGTGAGAAGATTAATTACGCTTCGCGTTGAAAGCAGAAGCTAGTGATTTGAAGAAAACTTTTCCTACATTTTGAATTCTGTATTCGCAGACCTACCCAATGACTGTTTTATATATTTTGACACCTTTCGTATCCGAAAGCTGCCATAAGTCAAGGGAAGCACTATTTATAATGTAAAACTGTAAAACTTGGAATGGCAGCTGAGATGGAAATTAGTTATGCTCAAATTATTGAGATGTTAAAATCTAAATTTAACTAAGAGCATTTTCATTGAAGGCCTATTTAATACAAAGTCATCTACAGATTGAATTGATTCTCGGGAAAAAAGAACTTTGACGACGTATAAGCATTTGTTGCCAGAAATAAACACTAAGATGCAACATGCTACGTGAAAGATGGAAAATTCATTCAAGTAGAAATGTGTAATGTTTTTTTATGACTTATGACTGACTAATTATGACTTCTTAGTCTGATTTCAATAGCTTCTTGATATATCTAGCTTGAACTATTTACTGAAAACAATTTTTGAAACTGAAATGATAACTAATTACCCTAATTATGAGAATATATTTGCAATCAAAATTTATATTTAAAAAAACATGAGAAAAAAATCCCGCCCTACAAAGAATTTAGAACAAAATACAAATGGTTTTTTCCAAAAATATAATTTGGAAAATGGCAATGCCACGCTGAAGAGAATAACGCAATGTGCAAATAAGGCTGACCGGATAAATTCAACGGTCATAAGGACTAAGTCGGATTGACGAGTTCATTGACGAATAGACATTGACGAATGACTCATTACTCTTTATATGAACTTATGATGGTAGAAAAATCGATCTATCTGCTTTGAAGAAGTTTGTATCCATGCCTACGTCGTGAAAATACTTCAAAAATTCAAACCCTGTTAAAATATTGGTATAGAAAGTGGACTTAGTGCTGTATGCAGATTTCAGGCATTACCAGCTCTGTTAGGAGCAGTAAATTTATACACCTTTTCATGTGGAGCCATAAATGCATGAATGCTAATGAAATGCTGCTGTGATAATATATTTATTTTTTCCATCAAAGTAAATGAAAGGTATATTTTCATAGATTTAATTTCGACGGCCAAAACTGGTAGTCAGAGCGAAAATGAACAAATTAGAATGGCCATATAACTAAAGTCTAACCAATTTGAATCATTAATTATGATTACGATGTTGTAAATGATGAATAAATGGTTTATTACAGAAAGAGGTTGATGATAAAATTCACTGCGTGAATATTGATTACAAAATTATCTCTTGTTAGGCCATGATTAAATACGCACGTCTATCAATTATTAAAACCACAGGCTGTGATAACGGAAACTAATATTAATTTGATTAAAAAATGGCTGGATGTTGCTCTACACTCTAGATAACTTCGAACCTCAAGAGATCACAAGGCGGATACTGATATCCATCTCAATTAAATTACTAAGCTGGATCCTGGACTTTCGTTTATGGCTGGCAGCTCTCACTCCAATGCGATAATGCCCTTTCGTTCACAGCAGTGTCACAGCAGTCACTAAGAGACTGATTGGTGACAATAATTCATCAAAAGCCAATGTAATGACTGCCACTTAACAAGCAAACTTCCCCAGTTCTGAGTGGGCCAAAATTGAGACTTTGAAACAACCTATAGTCGATACCGTACAGAATAATTTGGCTTTAATCAACATCGAAGCCAGGAGAAGTCAATTGAAAACACCTGAATTTTGATGCATTTCATTTTAAAATAAAAACATTCCATAGCAGTATTTTATGCGTGTGGAATACTTGTAATGTCTCTTGCAGTGTTTTATATCTATGAGCAATTGCCATTACGGACTTTGGGGTCCTCTCATAATCGACGATCAAAATTATTTCCTATCTATTCACAAATATCCAACAAAGCCTATTGACTAATCACTAATACGCGTATCAAGCTCTTCCAGGGAAATTCAACCATATCAGAAAACAATGATTCGTGAGAAATAACATTCATAAATTTAAATGTCAGTTCCGTTGGATTTATAAATACTTCATCCAACTTAGATCAAGAAGTCCTGTAGTATGCATAGTTTACTTAAAACGCAGTACGAACTCATTTTTACTGGCGTACATAAGCACACAGATACTCGCTACTTTTCTTGATGCAATGTCACGGAAGGGAGTGTCTTTGGGCATATTCATAAGCAGAATATATCCATACTTTGAATAACCGAGAGAATATGACCGAGGAATGAACTACTAAGCTATGCTAACGCTTGAATACGACGTTATTTTTTATCGCTTCTACTACTTGGTTTGTTGGGTAATTGAAAGAACAAAATGAAGATAAGATGCAGATTTATTAAGTTACAAACTTTTCATTGAACTATTTCACTGATAATTTGCTATTAAGAGTTTCCCTCAGTAACCACATTTAACATTTAATTTTTTTGCGTTACATAGCTTGGCCATTGCCATTTGGAAGTCCAAAAATTAGTATTACTGATGAAAGGATTATTGGTTAAAAGTTTATTTTATTATTGGTATTGAGTATAAATCGATAAAAAGCCTTTTTCCAGGTATTGCTCCATTTCCTTGTTCTCATATAACCCATCACAGCTTTGAGTGTTCACATTGGAGGAGGTAAAATATTTTTTTGTGATCAGTTTCACAGGTAAGAGTATAGAGTATACGTAGGAAATTATATTTCTCAAATTACCTATTTTACTCAATGGAACGTAACTCATGGTGGAAAAACCTCAAAATGGAAATCTAGGGGCTAAAGTTTCTCTAGTTTTTCCTTGGCGATTTTTTCAGACGAAATAGGGTTGATCTCACTTCAAATGTCATCAAAGGTATCTTTTAATCTTCGCTCAAGACACTCCACCACCCGTTCCTTTTGGTATGAGGCATCGGAACTTTGGTTCGCCACTAAGCGTCCACCGTTCCATACATTCCTGACCTTTGTCCACTCAACGTTCAGCTCCCAAAGCTTCTTATCGTCAGAGCTAAGATCCTTTGGCAACTGCCCCGGGGAAATCTGTGTAGAAGTCCTCTCCACAATGCCCCCTACATCCAGCTACCATTCTCTCTGTTCTGCATTCCTTAAGCATTCCGGTGACCTGGGCTTCTCCTTCACTATACGCCTTCTCGTCTCTCAAAGTTGTCACGGATATAACAGAGGTATAGAGTTCTAAACCTTATTGGATACCTCATTTCATTTCTGCATCGCTCACAACATATGCCGGTAGATCGAGAGATTTATCATGAAAATCCTACGAGCCAGTTATAGCTTGAAGAATCACTCATCGGTAATAGTGGCGCGTCATTTCCTGCGGGTATCCACCGGGTATAGTGAATTTTGATAAGAAACTGTTGGAGTTTATTCTAACTTTTGCAAAATAAGCAAATTCTTTGGCAGAATACATTTTCTGACTTTAATGTTAAATGAATAATTTCCCACTCTCCATGTTGATGACTGCATGAATATTTTTAATTCATTCTTTACTAGTTCACTACTGCTCAATCTTACCTTCCTTCATTTTGTTTTCAATCATCCGAAGCTTTCCCAAAATGTTTTGATAGTAACAAGCTCTCATTAAAAAATACCCTACATATGGTTTCTCTGTACTTATATTTATTTCCTTTCAACATTTACAGAGAAAGAAAACATTTAGAATGATTTAAACAAGAGCCAATAAATTTTATTCTGGGAGAGAGTTAGATGATACAAAACCAAAATAAACAAAGTTTAAATACCTAACAATATGCGAACAAATGTTGAGTAAACGGTCACTGGCAGAGGTAAAAAATAAACAACACTTGCTTAGCTAGGACCAAGAGGCTTAAAAAAATCTTGTCATTGCAAAAAATTAGGGATTAATTCATTTTTTGTTGAAGTTCCACACCAGTTACAAGATTCATGATTTTATCATGTGTCTCAAAAGGTTTTTAATCTTGTAAGCTTACCTGCCAACTAGAAACTTGTTAGTCTATGAAGGCTAAAAGACCAGGCATCTATTAATCTTTTGTTTTTATTTCGAATCAGATTATCGTGTTTCGAATATATACAAATTTCTAAATTTAGGAAATAAATTCCAAGGCGTTTCGATTCAACTGGTAGTTTCAATCCGTCAGACAAAATGTTACACTGCTCCTCTATTTCCCCGAAATTCAAATTTTATGCGCACCACCTGACAGGCAGACCGATAAAATAAGCCAATATATGCGGTATTCATACAATATGTCATTTTCAAGTTAACGTTTCCGTAAAATTCATCATACCACAAATATCACGTCTCCACAGGGTGGAATAGGCTGTGCACGCAAGGATAGAGGTCATCTGCAATGTTTATTCATAAATTGCCAGAAAACATTGAGTAGACGATTTTCATTTCCGAAGGAGGCTTTACTTTCACAGCCAGTTGGGCTTCTGTTCATCTTTTACCGCGAGTGCATAGTTTTTTTTTATTCTAACAGCCTATTTTAGCTATAACGAATTGTATAAGTATATTTTAGGGAGATATAAAAATATGACGTAATCCTAGAATTTCAACGCAACTACATCACACGAACTAGTTTTACTTATTTTTCTTGTTATTTTATGGTCATAAAATATTGCATTCCTTAACTAAACTTCTTGGTTTTCTTAAGATGTTGTTAATTATGAAATTATTCTAGATTTCAAAGCAGCTGCAAAACACTAGGTAACTCCATTGATTGAGTGAAAAGGAAATATCTGCCTGCTTGGCCTGGCTTTAACATGACTTCGAAAATAAAAAAGTGGATGTAATTTTTTAAATCAAAAATAAGTTGTTTTGATGAGTAGTATAGTGCAAGCATTAAATGTTTTTATATTAAAATACCGAAAATTTGTTAAACCAGTATATCATATCATTTACTTGAAATAACCTTATTTTAGTTCTTTCACAAAGAATGAGATCTGTTAATATATTTAGTTTTATGACTAACTTTGTTATCTGCCACTGTGTGTCTCAAAATTTTGGACGATATTGAAATATACATACCCTGGAGCATCAAATTTCACTGAAACGAATTTCGAATTTTCTTATTCTGTCGTTTATGTATGATAAATATTAGGTTTACTGTCAATATCTTTAAAGCGCCAATTTTCAGAGCAGGATATTTTGCGAATTGTATGCATATCTGTAAAGAGTGCAGTAAAAGTAAAATCATTTTGAATAGAGCGTCTCTCTCCGGAATTTTGGCATTTTGTCACTCCACTACACCTGCGAAGTGCCTAATATATAATTACAGAATGCAATCAATTCCGCCCTTGAAATGTGGAGAATAAAGAAGTGAAGTTAAATCGGAGGTTTATAAAATACGTATATTATTGTAATTCCATCAAAATATCGAGAACGTATGCGTTTTTTATAAACTTTTCATGGATGATTCTTCACTCGATAAAATTATACTCTAGGAAGAGATGCCATTTTTTGTAATAATTACATCAGTATAAAATAATAATCAGCTTCTCATGCAAAACCCTTTTAAGATAATTTGAGTGTGGGCGTTAAAATGTTTTGGAAGTGAACATAAGGGCTTTCAGATAATGATTTCAGCCCTGATCTAAGAAACTTTTGCATACTCTCATGAACGCATGACTCTTTTTAGCAGTGAAAAATATTTGAAATAACTAGAAATAAAATTTCAGTTAGACTATTAGGAATGTCATAACATCAAAATGACGCAAGGTATTCTTTCAACCAAATTTAATAAACCCTGGCCATATTCTCCAAGCTCGCTTTGATTGACGGGTAAGTTTTCGGTAGGAGTACTATTTGCATCGTTATATAGGAAGATACATTTTTTGACATTTCCAAGGAAATATGGCCAAAGGCAGCCTCTTTTCTCTTCCGGAAACCTTGAGGGGTTCTGGAAGCATCTAAAGGGAATGAAAATTCTCGACAGTTATTTAGGTGAGTCGGATTTTTTTGGCTTGGCGGCAGAGTGGGCGAAAGTAGTCGGACGAATGGGGAGGAAGAGAGAAGATGAAAGAAAAGAAGGGAAGAGAGGGAGGAGCCAAAGAAGGGAAGAAGATAAAAATGTATTTACGATGTATTGCGTTGTATGATAGAAGTAGAAGGAGACGACAGGGACACCTGTTTCACTTTCGGCCAGTAATTATAAGACTTGCCCAAAAAGAGATTTCCGGGAAGATCCTGACGGTCATTTCATTTTCTCCAAGATGGAGATCCTTTGTCACCTTTCTCCTTCTTTTCTATGGATTTTTTATTCCTTGGAGTCCCGTATCAATTATAATCAATATGCCTCTGTAAAATTGTCTCGTAGCGAGAACAACAATGCTCGGTAAATTTCCCCTGCTATCGTGTTTGTTGGTTAAAACATGAGCAGTTCTGAAGATGTATATAATCAAAGGTATATTTAATAGTTATGTGTTCAACATTAAAACTGGTCGGGTAATCAGCAATTAAATAATGTGAAAAATTATTAAGTAAGTATTTCCCATCCTCGCTGTTGGTTTTCATTCCAAGGGTTGCCGTCTGTTGGACAGGTACTAATTTTCTTTGAATGGTCTGACATTCTTCTAGTCTTCTTCTAGAGAATTCTACGTAGAATAGGTCGTTGGAATTCCAACGAATCACGTCACAAGGCTAAATGTTTTGTTAGAGTCGTCCTGAAGGAAAAGGTACGTGGCTTTGAATTTCATTATGCTGGATATTTTCCGGAAAGTAAGAAGTAAATTCAGCGTTCTGTATTATTTTTGTACTGATTGATTTCATTAACTTTCATGTTGGTTAATATTATATAAGGTACAACTAGTACTTTTCCTTGGACAAATACATGACTTTTTGCATCAGCGCCGTATAATCAGTTTCCTGTTCACTGAGTACACCCGTTAATGGTTGGAAACCTAGCTAGCTAACCTAACTAACAAATTGCATGACATAAATACGAGAAATACCTGCGAGGTAGGAAAAATGAGAAAGGGAATATGTATAAAAGGTACATTGCACGAAGTAGACCAAGTAGGACAATGGAAAACAAATGAAGAATACCAACAGATGGCAACTCTACCTCGTACGTAAGGATCCACTTCATTATCAGCGCTAAAAGCTATAATTCGGAGAAAAAACTTAGATGATAATAGAAGAAGAAGAGAAAAAATGGCCAACTCAAGTAATCATATGCCAATAAAAAATGATGAGTCTCAATGAGCGGTGAGAATAAACAATGGTGAAGCCCAATGCACGGCAGGGTAGCAGAAAACTGATCACAACTTGGCGAAGTGAAGTATGTCTCATGCTTGCATAAATCAATTTTATTCAAATAGCATACAGAAAGCCAAACTATCAAACAAGTAGTGTGTTGGTGAAAGCAAATAAATATGAATGTAGGAGGAGCAATTCAGTTCTCAATTGGAAAACCATTAGACAGTTATGCGAGACTTATGAAAGCAAAAGGCGCCGGTAAATTGAAAAGGTTATATAGTGGAGGTATGTAGAAAAACCATTTCTTTAGTGGAAAACCGCTGTTGATGCATTTATTTTATTATTTGATTAATACAATTTCCTCCTTCTGAAATGAGAAATGCTATGATATTAAACGCCTTTTAAATCAAAACGAAATTAGGATAGTATCATAAACTGACGGCGATGCAATATAAATGATCATTCCTAACATTTCCTTACAACTGGGAAAGTATGTGATTTTCTAAACGGATCATTAAGTATTCGTAAGAAGAAGATTCAGAGTCATAATCTATGGCCATTAAGGAACTCATGAGGGTTCATAAAAAATATGATGACCACCCAGTATGGGTTGGATTCATTTGAAGTGGTTTTAACTACTTTGTTGAACCATAAAACTGTAAACTGAGTACACGAAAGGTAAAAAATGTGCAATATTTGACTTGCAAAGTGTTAAAAAACGTCCATTTCAGGTAAAATGTCTAAACATCTCTAAAGTAAGAGAGTAAATACCCGCATAAAGAGAAAACAGGCTTATAGATAATAAAATACAGAGCCTTAGAAACCAAAAACGTCATTTATCGACCGTTTGAAAAACGTTTTGCGGGAGAATAGCTTTCACATAGGCGTTCTTCGCAGTAGTATCTTATCTAATAGCCGGGATGCGGGTACTACCGATTTTACTTAGTAACAATTATTTATATTCACTTTTTTACCGTAGAAACTAAGGGTAAATTAAGTAAAACAATCGCTTTTTTAATATGGGAGATAAAGTTAAATAAACAAAAAACTTAGCCCAATTAGCTGCTTTCTCATGAAAAAAAAACGTTGAAGCTGGACTCTCACCACTCGGGTATAAAAAAGATAAATTCGTTGCAAGCCTAGCTAAAATATAGCAAAAAAACTGTCTCACACAATTTTTCTCTCTATGGCTCAGTAATTGGTCATTCGGGGATTGAATTGAAATCACGTAGTTTTATCTCTATGAATCAAAAGAAAGACTCTCGAGCTTATCGAACGGTTGGCGGCACCGCACCCCACTTTTCTGCATACCCTGAGCTCCCCCAGGGAGTCCTTCCTTCCCATGGGTCTCAACCTTCGCGGGGCCTCATCCCTCGTCCTCATTCCAATCCGTGCACTCCCTCAGACCACCCTCCTCCTTCCTCTTGGCCTCTCCCTCCCTTTGCTTAAGTGCACCGTCGACGCCGCAAGATATAGAGAAGGGAGCTGGGGCGCATACGGGGAGGAATATTAAGAGACCGCCTCCATGGGCGTCTGTGTGGGCCGATATAAATCCCATTCCTCCTATAAGGGATCGAAGACGACGTCTTCGTCCCTACAGCCTACATCTTCTCTCCACCTATCTCACACTCTCTCTCAACTTTCCTCGCCTCGATGAGGTCCCTCCCCACCCAAGCATAGGCAAGCAAGTTACTCGGAGACCCTTCAGCCTCCCGTCCCTAAGTAAGCACAATCTCTTCGTGTACACCTTTATATATATGCGAACCTTTCATCACGCGAGATGTTTACGGCTCGGCGTAAAGCGATCGAGAACGAGATTTCCTCGGGAATAAATGGGCCGAAAATATCGGGAGGAGCAGGAAATTGCATCTCTCATTCCACTCGGATAAGAAAAGAACCCTTCAAGAGGATAGGACTGTTACCGTTTCACAAATAGCCACATTTTTAACAATGCGTCTAGCCAGGCATTATATTTTGAAAGGAGTGAATCATTGGGAAATTTTGATGTTACATTGATATCATCTGCTAAATGTGGCTGTAAAGAAAATAAACACGTTTCATTTTTATTGAAAATTTGGAGCATGTTGGCAGTACTACTGGTAAAGAGAAAATGCGATTCAGTTATGTCTGTACGGAGATAAAATTTCCTCCATTATTAAATTGCTGAAAGCTAACTGTGATGTTTTTCGTCGGATTCTCCAATTTTGTCGCTCAGAATGCACTTCAAGAGGGATCACTTAAAAAATGACCACTTATTAAATGATCTTCCATCGATCCAATTCTGTGATTATTATCTTCCTCATAGCTATCTATCCTATTAAATTTGATCAAGACCTTAACAGCTCTTTACTGTCCGAGAAATCCATTCATGCTTCTTTATTACTATTAACGCAGGAACTGAGGAAATGCAATCAGGAATATACGACAATATACTGCAAAAATTTATTTCCCTGTCATTTGATACGCTTGGTATTATTATAATAAATTTATGAGGCTTGTGATATTACTCACTGACTACTTCCTTAAAATAGAAGAGTGAAACTAATTGGTGGTTGCAAGTGTATTCTAAATTCTCAATCAGAAGTTATAAATTAATATCTTTGGTGTCTCCTAATAAAATTATATCCATAATCTAAGGATTAACTTAGGAAGAACTCATTAATCAAAAAAAATTTAACACAGTAATATTTGAGGAACATAGTCATCATTTATTTATTAACAGTCAGACGTTGTGGCGAACGTACGTGCTTCTGTTGTTCTCCAACGTTAAATATTCCCAGAGTATAGTTGGAATATTTGACCTTATTATTAGCTGACAAACTTCAAATTAAGTTGTAAAATATCGTTTGATAAAGGTTAAATATTTGAATTACTGGAAAATTGTGTTTTTCCTTGGTAATCGGGAGATTACTCGTGCACACTTTTCGCGCCTCGTGGACATTGTAATATATTGAAGTCGCCCACTCCGAACAGTAGCGGTAGCAGAAGTTTTCCCACATGAAGTGTAACAAGTGCGAGGAAATATTCTTCAAGAAGAATATGTAAAGTGTTTCGGATGCACTTCACATATGCGTTACAACTGTTCGGGACTAAGGGAATCATCCTACCGGTCTATGTCGGCGAAGAAGAAAGAGGCCTGAAGATGTGTAACCTGCCGATACACTGAGATGAACGGTCCAGACGCAAGGGATAACTACTCCACATCTGATGTCCTACCGGAGGAAGTTACCGAAGCAGTAATCACCAGAGAGAAAATTAATCAAATTAAGAGCAGCCGAAACTTCTTGTCCGATAAGTATGATATTTTTACTGGTAGTATTAAGGAGCTGAAAGACACCGTTAATAATCTAGTGAATACAGTCAGTGACCTTAGA
This sequence comes from Ceriagrion tenellum, assembly GCA_963169105.1. NCBI lineage: Eukaryota > Metazoa > Arthropoda > Insecta > Odonata > Coenagrionidae > Ceriagrion > Ceriagrion tenellum. The sequence goes on from OY720633.1 coordinate 137,381,603, forward strand.
AGTCAGCTTCAGTTGAAGGACTCTGTAACTGACGATCTGCAAAAAAGAGTCATCATACTGGAACAAAAACAATTAGAAAAACAATTAAAAATAACAGGACTCTATACTGATGGTGATGACAGCGAAGTGTTGACCAAAAAAGTCATTGAACTTGATGTTTCTGTTGATAAGAATAGCATCTCTGACCTGTATGTTCGCCCTAAATCTACCATAAAACCAAGAAAAGTTATAGTTGAGTTTACTAACAAAGCTGTGAAACAATCTATGAAAAAAAATATTTTTCGTACTTTAATTTACTCTTGTATACATTTGCTTCATTAAAAAAACTTTTGTACTTTTGCTATTTGAATTAATGATTTTATTGCGTTTTTGAGTAATTTATATGATTTTATTATATTTCAGGTATTTAGCAATTATTAAATGTTTTTGACAGATAAATGTTGTGAATATATTTGTTAATTGATAACAGCACCTGGTGACAAGCCATAGGCTTAGCAGGACTCTACTTGTAATGATATTGAGAATAAATTTATGTAATTACTCGAAACGCCCATGTAGTGACTGAGCTCTACAATAAAGAGTAGAATCATATCCTGAAAAACTTACAACATATTTTTATCCATCTCTCCAATCCCAATTCAAATGATGTATTAGCTATAAAACTGTATTCAGGACTGTAAATTGAAGTTCATGTATAAAAATGCCATTATAATAGCAAATAATTTATACATATATGTAAAAATAAGAATAATAAATTATCAAATTGAGATTTTGATGATTGAAACCAGAGAATAAAATATAAGGGATCAACATCAAATAAAATAAATAAAGAAATTATTAGATTTAAACCTGACCAAAATGGCAATTTCAAATATAATCAGATGAATTATCATCCTCTCATCAAAAGTTGAACAAAAAATAATCGCTAAAAATAAATTAGACGTCATTTCATTCACTTGCATGAATGGTATTCGGAAAATAATGCTGACAAGAATTGAGATGTATATAACCTTAAAATGCATTCGATTCTAAACACATGTTGATTACCAGAAGATTCCTGGAGCTCCCAAGAAATCTAGATTTCAAGGAGATGGAACTCGCCACTTAGCAATATTTCACCACCTTCCCACGGAAATGCGGCAATAGACTCCGTGCAACTACATCTGGTGGAGGCACATAATGACGCGATTATCCCAATCTTCCTTAAAAATTCGGAGCGTTTCAGCTGGCGAGAGACTGGAAAAGGGTAAAGAGAACTTCCCATCACGCCACGTTACGTAAGCGCCCTCAAGAGAGAGAGGTGGGGAGGCGATGAAACACGACAATGAGAAGGTAGGGAGGGGTAGGGTGGGGTAAAGGGGAAGTACTTTGGCCTTGAAGTAGCGGAAGGAAACGGGCGGGAAAGAGAAGGGTGAAACAGCCACCAACCATCCACTTAATGTATGAATGAAATGCACAAAGGAAATAGCTGTCTCATTAATCTTTTTATTCTCTTATGTGAGAAATAACTGTTGGTAAAATTTCTCTAAAGAACGGAAATAACCGATTTAATGAGAAGCCATATAGAGAAGGTTCTATTCACAAGAAATCCATTGGACAAAGTCTGATCCTTGGGAAAATCTGTGAAAGGGCCGAATTTGATGCCAAAAAAGATTTCCGGTGAAACTCACAAAAATCAAGAGATTTAATGATAACTCTACGGTAGAACATCTTATTTCATTACTTTTAAACATCATAAAACACAACACAATACAAGGAAAGAAAATCGAGATATATGTTGCGAAAAAATTAAATATTTCATTTTTCAATATCAATTGCACTATTTGGTTGTTAATCAATAATTTTTCGACAAGCTTTATGGTTGCAGACGATTTTGTATGTTTTTCTGCAGGAAATTATGGTAGATGACAAGAGATAAAAAGTAATTGACTGGTAGACTTTGGACAACTTGATTTTCAGTGACGTTCCAAAAATCAATTTGCTCAGGAAGTGTGATTTATTTGTGAATTCGCCAAAATAAAAATTACAATCCAGCTGAAGATCGACCTTCTCACATTACGAATTTAAAAAAGAAGACTTAATCAAGGGTAAGCAAGCACCCGCAATGCGCTTTTTCGCCTGTAATCCACTCGACCACCCTCTCACACCACCCACCCCCTTATATAACACCCCGAGACGTCTTTATCACCGAAATACTCTACGCCTCAGCGCCACCCCTAACCTACTCGTACACCATACTCGTTATTCCTTCATGATTCTAGCAGAAATTTCTTTTGATTCTCAACGGGAGGGACAAGATTAAGACACATTACAGTAGTTATACATATACAAAAGAAAATATATTTCTCCATTTATAATATATTGGTCTCGCCTTGTGAATTGTTAGTCCGTGAATTTCTCTCACTCTTTTAGAACCATTGTAATGTGCAACCTGTATTAAGCGGCCACAACCTGACCCATGGAATAACAACCGCTCAAGGTGGTGACCGCTGAGCGTAGGGACAGTTTACATTACTTTTATGGGACATTTATTTCATACGTTTCCGAATGAATCGGCCGTTTAGAGAGTTGGCCGTTCACGAAAGGTGGCCACGGAGGCAGGTTCAACAGCATCAGTAGTTTTTACTGCAATAATGAATATGATAGGGAAAATTACCATCTAAGTAGATCAAATTAACATATGCTTAGTATCATATTCTCTTCGTTGGAATTTTTTCATATGGCGTATTATTTTACAATGAGAAATGAGGAAGTGCTAATGACAATAGGAGAAGAAATAAAACTGCTAAGGAAAATAAAAAAGAGGAAGACAGCTTGGATGGGACATATATTACGCCAAAATTGCCTTTTTAGAAGAATTATTGAAGGAAAAATTGAAGGAAAGCGAGGAAGGGGAAGAAAAAGAATGGGAATGCTCGATGACATAAAATGGCTGAAGTTACAGGCAAATGAAAGAAGATTCTCAAGACCGACTGCAATGGAGGACATCCAGTTGAAACCTGTCGGAAGACAGATTCCACTAAGAAGAAGAAGATTATTTAGTTGTACAGTCTTTTTAAAAGATATTGAGTCAAGCTTTGTTTGCCTCATATCCATTTTTTAAAGAAATGAATTCAATAAACGTTTGAAATTCAACCTACCGAATGTTCTGGTAATGATTTTAACACTAAATATGTTGTCCAAGGGTTTGATCCTTCAAGCCTCTCACCTATTCATAACTACTCACAGCTTTCTAATTGATTACCCTTTAGTTTCGTTGAATTTATTGGCAACATTTGTAATATAACATGACTTGGGCCGTTTTATTTATACCAATAGGTGAATATAGGTCAATATGTGTTAAGCAGCATGCAATTAAAGAACTTTCAGGTAACTCTGAAGATTGGCATTTAAGTCTTACACACTGACACGTGAATTCGATATCATCAAAATATGAACTATTACATATAGAAGTATAACTACATTTTCAGGTTTTCCAAAATAATGGAGGCTTGGGATATTGAGTTTACATTGTGTTGGCTTGGCTGTAAAGTGTAGGCAGATCACCTACTTTGCTTATGAGGTGAGCTTTTATTAGTAATCAGTCATTTATTTTTTAGGGAATGGGATTTGGTATTATGACAAGTTTTATAAACGCACAGAAAAAGAGCTGATTACATATTTTTATATTTTTACTCCACCCTCCAAATACACTCTACCATCACTCCTATTCCATCATTTACATGGTATAATTCATCTATACTTCTCTATTTCTCCATAAAATGTTTTTCTCAATACGTTTTATTCCAGTTGAATCATGAACTTAGGCCTCTATCTTTACTCTGCTGTAGATATCATTTTAGCATCGCTCTTAGCAGTCGTTCTCTTGCTTGAAATCAATATACAATCCAAGCAACATGAAGGTATAATCAATGGCTTTCAATGCCTTTTATTTCTCACTTCTTCACTCTTAATAATGAAGATGCCTTCCATCACCGTAAAGAGTTCGAGCGAAGAAAAGCTGCTGATGCCATGCAAACTTGGCGACAGGACTGGGAAAAATGAAAAAAAGGCATTCGACTTGCATTACTTTGTAGTTATCGATTTACTTTATCTATCGATTTATTACCTTTTTAGGTGTCATTCCAACGCAGTGGCAATTTCATCACAAAATATTCATCTCCTTCTGGGCCAATACTGATGGAAGTAGAGAACCTTAAAATTCTTTGTCAAAAGCCGTCTGGTCGAACACGTCTCTACCCATATCCTGGTTAAAAGTTACATTCGCCAAAAAATATTTACAGGATATACATTGTTTTATAATAGTACGAAAAATACTTTTGAAATTTATATACCACATCTCATCTAAGTTTACATGAATTAACATCATTCCAGCGCTAACAAAGCCAAGTTACATTTCTCAATATAATTTCTCCAGAAAATGTTTTTCTCAATACGTTTTACTCCCATACTCTACCCATATCCTGGTTAAAAGTTACATTCGCCAAAAAATATTTACAGGATATACATTGTTTTATAATAGTGCGAAAAATACTTTTGAAATTTATATACCACATCTCAGTTTGTACATCAGCTTCTAATAGCTGGTAGTATGAGGTCTTTTGTCCTCACCGCATATTCCCGTTTTGCAATATTTTATTTCTGGGGCATATTTGGATCTTAGTTTGAAGGTAAACCAGTAACTGTTTGAGGAAAATAAATTGATTTAATCCTGAGTGAAGGGAATGGAGGCTATATTTATGCCTCGGATTTCTAAATGAAATCACACATTCAAATATTTTTCTAGAATAAGTCATACTGATGGTTGATTTCTCCACTGAGATAATTCAATAGTGAAAGGATAGATTACTTGTGACAAACAAATATATTCATCTTTAATGAATTAGCTAGATTATCAATATATTCAATGGTGTCCGCCGAAATATAGTGGAACATTATCGTGAATTTAAAAGAAAAACTTTGTAATGTCCACTCGGGTTATTAATGTGTACAACGCGTTTTAATACTTAAAGCGTCATCATCAGGTACAATACATCAGGTATAGGCGTTTCGACGCTTAAGCGTTGAGGCATTACTATGCACTGATTATACAAAACATCGTACACATTACAATACATTGTACTTTCTGGTGACGCGTTAAGCGTCGAAACGCGTTTGGATATAATAGTAACGTGTAATGGTATTAGAAACCCGTACAAATAAATAACCGAGTGAACATTACAAAGTTTTTTCTTCGAAATAGATTATCAATATCTTATTTACAAGGTTATCTTTTGCGCCGATAGAAGTGGCTAGACTGGCACAAATCGTAGATTCGATATTTTCATGAAACTACGACTACAAACTGACGCGAAGGAACCACTGGCATGAACATACGTGAGTTGGAGGCAGTTGTACCGAAGGCAAAAATTGTATGCGAGCCAAATTAATTAGGTAAATACCATGAGCATATTGTGAGACAAAAGGCAATAATAATTCGTCAATAAACAAACGTATGCCAGTTTTCAAGTCAAGAGGTCTTTATTTATTCCGTCTGGTGTCCAGTTAATTTTAGTTATAATACCCATGTTTACGTAAATCCTATTGTTATTATTTTATCTAACTGCGACACTAACAGCTTCTAACTCAATACAGCTCCAGAATATTAAAAGCAAACAAAAACCTTAAAATCAAATAATATAAGGTTATGACAGATGAAAACTATTAAAGGCTAAATCAAAACCATAACAGTATAAGCAGCCTAATGTAGTATGAGCTGGAAGTTAAAATGAAAAACTTAGTTAATTCCACATTAATGAGGTTTAATTACTAAGAGACACCTCAAAATATTACGTGGTAATTTAATCATTTTCATGTAGAATAATCAGAGTTTTTAATATCAATTTCAAATCCATTCAATATATATAAATCAATGAAAAATATCACACTCATTAATTTTGACCTGGTTTTTTTCTCCGTCCATCTCAAAGATAAGTTTATTACAAAGACTTTCTGAAGCGCACGGCCTCTCAAGCTAAAAGACGTCTATTTTTTGGCAAAAATCTCGACAATAAATGTAATAAATGGTACATTGGTATCATTATAAATTTTAGTTTATTTATAACACGACCGTTATATTGGAATATCAGGTCTCGTGACATATCTCTCTCAAACGATCATCTACTATATGAAAAGGAATGCTAGTTTGTTCGTCTTCTATGCGTTCCAATGCCATTCATCAGATTACGATGAAACTTTGGTGTGTTGCTGTGCGAGCGCCCGCAAAGGTTTCTAAATCATTAATTCCATTGTACAATAGATGGAGCACGAGTCGTATCAACAAATGAGTTTTGGCACGTGAGCTTCTCAAACAAGTGAGGAATGACAAGCAAGCAATGAAGCAGATCGTTTACGAGTAGCTCTATCACGTACTCAATCACGGGCATGCATGCATCAGTGAGAAATAATAATACCGCGTGCATCAAATCATATCAGTTAAATATAATATTCAGAATCATATCAGTGAGACAATTTATGTTAAAAGGCAAGTAATTAATTTGTATGTCGAATAAGATTTGGTTCTGTGGTCTCTTTGCTTGGTTATTTTAAATTCTTGCATTCAATTTTCGAATACGCTTCGCTTTTTCGTAAAATTGGATTGATCTTGAATGTTTACACTTTTTCAACTATAGAATATTTAATTTATTTGGAAACCACAGCATAGGCATAGAATACTAACTCATGCCATTGTTTGTGCTGCGTCGGCATGAGGAATTTATTGGACTAGGTCTCAAATTTGATTAGAGACCGATTTTGAACCCAGAAAAGATTATTGGGCCAAACCATGAAAATTATAGATTTCAATAGGGACACTAGGAAAGAGCATTTTGCGAATTTAGAATATAATAAAATGCATTGAAAATAATGAGGCTTGGAAGTAAATTATGGGCTATAAAAGTGGGCGATTGGAGGACTTTTGTGCTTTTTTGTATATATGTGTGCTAGAGCTGTGCGAATGCTTCGAAACCCATTTGAATCGGCTAGAATCAGGCTTAATTTGATTCGATCGCCATCAAATGCTTCGAAACTAAATGATTCAAAATATGTTTATCTGGTAGATTGGTCTTCGAATCGTTACATGCATATAAACATGGCGCACATACTGAAATGGCCGTCCGTTTAGAGGATGTTTTCCTCACGCCACACGAAAATTTAAACGACCGCATGTTAATCTGTGCTATTCTTTGTGCCATTATAGATGCATTAGCTAATGTAAGACCCAAAAATACTGTAAAAATCTATATTACTTAAACTTTGCATAAGCTTTTGCATTTTATTTAGATCCGAATTCGATTCACAAGCGAATTTTTTTAGGGTGAATTGATTCGCCTATAAGATTTTTAAAAAAATTCGTTTCGATACAATTCGACATTTTTTGGAAGAATCGATTCGCTTTTATTCGAAATGAAAACCACTGATTCGCAATGCACTAATGTGTGCCTACGCAGAAAGAAAAAGAGGCATTGCAAAGCATGCCGGCAATACACAGCTAGTATTATATAAATAAAGAAAAGTCGGGACAAATAAAATAGGTGCACGATTATCTTTCGGGTTCCTACCTCCCTCTCTCGCCCACTATATCTAATCTCCAGCAATATACCCACGGAACTGGAACAAACCCTTTCAAACTTTCTGTGCCGTTTCACCTCTCTCTTCCCACGCTCCCAACCCCCCCTTCCGCCATTTCCCTCCTTCACCCGAAACTTGTTCGCTCTGTTCTGCGGGTGGCTCTATTCTTTTACCTCTCTCGCCTCCTTGCGTAAGTCTCTAACTCCGATTTCGCTCCCCTATACCGACCCCTTGTCGCCTTGGGCGACCCTCCCAACCCCGCCTTCTCACCTATTTCTCCCTCAACCCTCTCCTCGCACAGGCGTTAACCCAGGGAGAGTCTTTAGAATTAAAGAAAAAAATGGAGAGATGCACGAGCCGACATCTTTTTACTCATATGCATATTTTTCTTATTTTTACCTTAGGTCTCGACTGGAACCCTGTCGCCGCAATAACGAGTGACGTAGGGGTCGCGGGCGTCATGCCGGCGGCGTTAATAAAAAGCCATGGGATGAAAAAAATCTCTGCCGGGCCGAAAAAACTTCCAACGCCCGAAGCATGAGAAAGAGTATCTATATATATATATATATACTACCTTCTAACATTCTGATGAAGGCGGTCGTGTCCGCCGAAATATATCAAAATTTCTGTGAGTTTTACCTTTTTTTGTGCTCTATATGTAACTGCTAGTCACGCCTGTGACCTTTTTTTATATATATATATATATATATATATATATATATATATATATATATATATATACCTATGGCGAGCTTTAATATGCACGAAAAGTCACAGCGAAGGAGACCGCGGAGGTCGTGTCCCAACAAATAATGCCACGCCCCACCTCCCTGCAGACTCGATCAGCACCTGCCACTCTTTTTTTTTCTACAGAACTGTAAGTAGAGTGGAACGTGACCAACATTTTTCGACTCTTAGTCCATTTTTCAGTGGCGCGAATATTTTTTTCTCCTATGTGCTCTTCATCGCCATTAAAGTTTACGGAGCGTAAAATGTGCCACCAAGTGTACAAGCCACTGCGCACGATACTAGGTCTGGCACGAGCAAACGGTGAGCCGTGTAGAAGGGTAACGATTTCTTGCATGAGAAATTGGCATGTTTTGCAATATTTGAAGGGGTATGATGTAGTGTCAAAGAAATATTATCACAATATACTGACGTCATTAGTTTAAAGAGACATATTCCATTCAGAAATAGTGTACCATGAACATTGGAACTCATAAATAACAGTGCATCTATTCCATTTGATCTAAAATTTCTCAAAAAGGCAAAAATGTTATAATATACATTGAGATTCAGCTTCACATTTAGTAGCAAAATATCATTGAATACAAATAACTCTCTTTTTTACTACATCTAGATTTTAGACTTAGACTCTTCACCTCTCTGATGTCTATGAAAAAAAATCATGAAAATCTAATGAAGTAACATGCAATATGAAATATTTTTACAGTGCATTAAAAATAAATAGCTTTAGAGCACATAATTAACCTTCAATAAGATATAATGCGTGCATTTTTAGTATCAGTTATGAAAAAATACCTCGTGAATACCTTAAAGCCATAAAAACATGACTATCAGCTGTGACGAAATTTTCATATCCACTATTTGCAATGCTGAGATATATATGAACTTTAAGGTATATATTGGAGGTATTTTGGTGACCAAATTGTAATTCTGAAGTGAAAAATTATTATAGAAGAAAACTAAATGGACATGAACCAAGCTTCTGTAGAGAATGACAATACAACGTAAAAAAGAGTGATCGGGGGGTCGTCTCACTCACTCCATAGTAAAATTCATGGTACTCAGAGGATCAATCGTATATATTCATTCTAGTTTCTACATTCGTATTTAAACCAGTTACGCTCTATTTCCTCTGCCGGTTGCAAAATTTGATATCCAGAGTAGATATAATTCCTTAAAAAGACAGGTCTAAAATACCGATAAAGAAAGAAAAGTTAACGTTTAGTACGACGGATACGAACGGAGCTGAATTATAATAACTTTAAAAACGAAATAAATATACGGTACTGTTCCTGGAATAAAATAGTGTTTAGAAGTCCAGGGGGAAAAAATGGCAGAATAAAATCCTGTGAAGGAAAACATGAAAATTTGAGAATTAAATAGACGGCAACAGTCCAATGAGTTCTAGTTTTAGAATAATAACTTACGCTTGGGCAAGTATTATCACCGTGGAAATTAACGGAACTGAATTATGATGAAACCCGAAAAATAACCTATAGTTCTGCACAGCTACTGTACTCCCATTCTTTAGATAAAGAAGTATTCCTAGGGCCCCTAGGGCGAGTTGGCAGAATGAATCCTTGTGAAGGAAAACTTGAAGATTTGAAAATTAAAGGGAGGGCAACAGTCCAATGAGTTCTAGTTTTAGAACACTAATTGTATGTTTGTTCGTTTCTCTCTTTAAAAGACGTCCTGATCCACGCCACAAGCCTCCGAAAGTTGTAGGAGCGTCGATTTATGAGAGTTGAAACCAAGTTGAAACTCCTTTCCCGGGCGATGAACTGGGTCGACCATTCGTGGAGGGAGAGGGTGGCGCTGTTGAAGGGCGGAAGGAGAGTGAGAGGGTAAGGTAGTCACGAGGCGTAAGGGGGGGGAAGTGTAACCCTTCTCCCCTTTCACTCCCTCATTCCTGTTTCTTTTTCCATATTCTTTCTTTTCTGGTTCGCTGGAGCAACGAAGCGGCGAGAGAGGCGCTACAGGAGCTCTCTCCACGCCCTTGCGCGGCGGAAAAGTGAACAAGGAACAAAATAAAATGAAAGCCGAAATGCGGAACACGCCTTAAAGATGAAACGACTTTCCAATTAAGGAGGGGACGCGGTTTTATTTCGGTTATTTTTATTTCCGGCACGGCTTCCATTTTATCCTTTGAGTTTGCGGCGAAATACATTTTTTAAAGCCAGCCATCCGTCCTCCACTCCTCATTGTTCGCATTCCATAAGGCAACCGTTAGTTAAACGCGCTCCGCTTCCGTTGAATTAAGGCACTTGCAACGAGATTGGGCGAGAGTAAAAAAATGTTTTCGTACGTGTCTTCGCGGAAACGCAATTTTATTTTTTTACGACTAAGGAGACAATTATGGTCGAGATTAACTGCATTTGAGCTCGGAAAAGGAATGGCACTGGATCAGTGGACGCTTTAAAAGCATCAGCTGGATTACGTGAACGGCTGGGTTCCGATTACTATTTCACGGTTCACAGGCGAGCAGATGTGTCAACCCACGACCTCGTGCGCAAAGCACCTAATTAGCTATGCTCAACGAATTAGCTCTCGTCTCCTTGATTATCGGATTCGTTCAGCATCACTGGCTCCAATTTGCAGAATCGTCTCTAACCAATGGCTTTCTATGACCCTCGATTACATACATAACTGCACCAGGTGTGGCATTTGAAATAACCGAAGACAATATCCCTATATAATTAAGAGTTAGTTAACGTTAGATATCCAAGAATCACTACTTTGGGTAGAAATTGGCTAATGATAGTACACCATCCCTATAAATATAATAAGAAACTAAGTTTTAAAAGGCAATGCAAATTTATCTAAAGTTACAAAAATATTACAAAAGGAAAGTGTACTCGCTTAGCCAAATTGATCTGATTCTGATCGATCTCACAGGTCAGTTATTTCTAAGAAATTATGCATAGTGAAATATTTTTAAAATAACAGCTTTGCAAATAATTCGTCATTAACAGCAAAAGAGCAAACAAAACGCTGTTTCCGACGAAGTTACACTCTATTCCTTTCTGAATGATAAATTTTTAAGCCACACGTGACTAATTAAACCGCATTTTTTTCATTTTTGGAAAATATGAGAGGAGGGTAAGAGCAAAAGAGGGTATAAGTAAGAGATTTAAGTACATGTGCTTTGAGAGGATGATTTTGAGTGAACAGAAGGAATCAAGATACATATCCTCTTCGTTCTTAAAATAAATTTACACAAGATACTTTCTATAATTTGTCAAAAATAATCTTCTTGACTCATCGATTGACTAAGAATTAAGGCCAAGTTTCTTTTAATCCGTGATATGAAGCTCAAAATTCGAGGTATATATGAAATAAGGTAATATTATTGACCCATGTAAATTGCGCTGGGGTAGAGTGGAATGAAGAAGAAATAAAACGGTTGGACTAATTCATGCATGCATGATAGTGACATTTGTGTTAATTCCTCAAACGATGGTGAGGAAAATTCATGATCAAAATCGATAGCTCATCAAGGTCTACTGCTCATCGAGCAGAGAATCCTTGGGAACGAAATTTGGGAGCAAATATTGTTTTTGTGCGAGGAATCATGACTACTATACCAGTAACTTAGGATATTGAAAGTCATTTGAAAATGCCTCACTTAACAAAACAACAATTCAATCACTGAGGTGGAAATTTAAGCATATAGTTAATACGTAAAACTATAAAAATCAGATTTCTACTGAGTAATCATAAGAATATTTTCACAACGCTCTTCTCTCTGTTAATGCATGGATTCTTCGATAACTGGCACTGCTTATTCCTGCAACGTTAACAAAAACTTGACGATAAATGGGACAGTAAACTAGAGCCGAATAGCAAGACAGTCTCATAATCAATAGTACTACAGGAATATTTAAAGCATGAGAAAATAATTCGAAGCGTATTTAACCAGTGAGATCGTCTCAAATCTGGAGCTGTGTTCCACTAGTTCTAAATACCACCCAAGAATGTAACAACATGAGAAATATTATTTACTATGAAAAACATTGAAAATAAATTATACTTTTATCACATTCGCAGGAATATTCATGATCAAAATCGTTAGTGCATGATTCAATTTAGTGTTTAGTTGACGTCAGACGAAATTTTAAATGCGGAAAAAGACTCAGAAGCCTGCGCAAGTAACACTGAAGCATTTAGTTATTTCTTGCCACAAAAGACTATCATTTCCTAGGGGGGCTTTACGAAGTGAAAACTTAAACAGAGTTTAAAAAGTGGGTTAAGCTACTGAGAATAAAATAAAAAGTGGACTTTCTTCATTAAAATGTTTATGAAGAATCGTTTAGATTTATTGTTTATATTTACAACGTTTAGCAACTCATTTTTGAATCAAGAAGAAGCAAGCTTAGAATGAGACACGGATCTAGCTTCAGTCAAGCAGAGCAAGACATTAGCATCAACGTAAATGCAACATTATAGGTAGTTTTTAACGACTAACGGTCTGAATGCATCGCGTGATCTCGTCTGAATACATAGAAGGTGTGAATGCTCGAAAAGGAACGAGTTGCTGGCCCCGCGCTTCTACGGGATGTTCCATTTCCTAGAAGATGTACAAACCTTCTGATGCGTGGAATAAAAATGAAAACTTTCTATGTTGTGCCCAAAAACTCCACTAGATATCGTTCGTGCTGCAATACTGTTTTCGCCCGTGCCCGGAGAGAATAATCCTTTATTTACGCCAAAGGACTCCTTTGTTGTCCTCCGCTATACTAATGCTCCTCCTAAGCACTCACTACCTATGGTTACACGGCTGGAATTCCCGTCCGTGCTCCACATTTTCCGAGAAACAACGATCGCGTTAGCAGATGCGCGAAACTGTCCCCATGCCGAGGAACAATATGCCCGTTGCGATTAAGTCGAAAGGTGTTTAGGGAGGTGTCGACATTGTAGCGTAGCGTCCCTCCAGAGATGGTAACCGTAAGGAAAATTTAAATCATGAATCTGGTGATAATAATAGTATGCAACGTATTTTATTTGTAGTAGATAATATTAGTATCTAATAATAGTACCTAATAATAGCAGATTTGTAGCAATATCTATAATAGATTTTAAAGATAGCAACAAGCCATTTGATGCGTTTAAATTGATTTGAGATAATCCCTACTGTGTTTTCAAAATACAATTTGTAAATATCAATTCACTGAGAAAATTCAGTTATTACTCTGCCACAGGAATGTTCTGTATCAGGAGTATCTTCCAATATTATTTGAAAGAATGTCATCAAATAGAATTTCACGGTTATCTTCCTATCACCTTAATTTCTATGAGTCGTGAGAAAAGGTCAATATGAATATTCATTCAGTGTTATGCACCCAGAATATTTTTCCCATACAGATCAAAAGAACGCCATGAAATGAAAGAGCACAAAATTGTTCTACTTCTTCAATTCCTGAAGAAAAATTCTCAAGGAATTTCGCTTTTGGATATTAAATTCAGTGAGTACTAGCTACAATAAGCGATTCTTTTGGTAAAAATAGTATTTTATTTCCACTTGGTAAGTCTCTTTTGTTAGATAAGTGACCGGGAACCCTTAAACTTGAAATCACTTTTGCTTCTTAAAAAATTATTTTCCCAAAGTTTTGAAAATTACTTTAAATTGGATGATGTAATATTTTGAGAGCATTTCTGAAGTAGGAATAGATTTATAATGGTAGAGGAGACTGATAAAGTCTGGGTGAAAAAAGAACCAGGTACTTTCAACAGGATTGTAAAAACTGTTCGTCCGAGATCCTGGTCTTTAAAGGCTTAATGACTTCCCCAGTTGCATTATCCGATTCAAGTGATACGTAGGTCCAATTACTACCGTAAACTTTTATCTCCTGGTGCTGGTTTTACGAGTAAAATATACGACATTTTTAGGCTCAGGGCCGTTAAATATCAAGAGGGCAAAAAATGGAACCGTAAACTGCCTACACATATCTCCTCACCCCAATTTTCGCCACAAATACGTTTACTACCACCTTAAAAATGTATTTCAACATTCTAAGCGTAATATATCCGCCCACTGCTATGTACGTGATAAGGGTTTAAAGGCATGACCATCATGAGAAGAGAAAGGCTTAGCGGACCTCCCTATCTTAATCGATCTCGTAAGCACATTGATTTAAGCCTCGATGATTCTGCCTCGGATTACCCAAGGCTATATACACGAAATAAGGAAGAATTCCCAACATCGCCACGACGTTTAGACGCTATAGTCTAGTCGAGTCTAGAATTTCTACAAACTTTAAAAAATTCATTCAGGCGACAAAGGAAGTCCCTGAACACAACCGTCAAGAAATCGGCAACTTCACTGCAATTAACGAAAATTTGTGGATTTGGGAACAGTGAATAATCTTACGGGCTCAAGATCATTAATTCTTGTTCACCTTTCCTCCCCCTCCTTAATCACTTCATCTAACCTGCATCGCATGCTTACTGGATAAGAAAGAGATAAAGAATTAATAAGAAAAAAACACACCTCTCCTCTCCACCGTTCACCAACCAGTAAGCCATTAATAAGGCATTTTTTTCGTGGACAAAAATATTTCTCTCTCTGGAGAGAAAGAGAGAACATATCTCCGGTTGGAGGGATTTATGACCCTTCCGCAAGGCCGTGATATATATAAAAAAAATAAGGAGTGAAGCTAAAGAGTTTCTGGAGCGTGCAAATGAGGGAAGAGAGGGGTTTTTAGGGAGGTTTCTGAGGCCGAGAGAGTGCGAGTGAGTCCCTTCTCCCCGCTACGCTGCCCCGTCTACCTCTACCCCCTCCTCCCACACTTGTAAGTCCGGGAGCCCTTGTCGCCTCCCCTACTCTCCCTCCCCACACATTTTTCGTATTCCTTTTTGGAGAATTGACTCTGGGGAGTCGCAAAACAGCGGGAACTACGGCGAATATGCGACGGTCGCCGCTTGTCTTTTGCTTGCCTCCTCCCCTCATCTCACTTCCTTACCCTCTCCCAACCCCTACTCTCCCTCACGCCCCATTCCACGACAGCGTCGTCGACACCAGGCGTCGTTTTCAACAGGGCGGGGGGGACGGAGGAGGAAGGAGAGAGCGAGCGAGAATGGGAGCGAGAGAAGGGAAAAGGAACCACGCTCCTCCGCGGCTGAAGAAAAGCGACCAGCCGTCGTAATTAATAATTATGGCGAGCCCCGAGGCACTTCGGGGCCTCCTCCTAATAATGCCTCGGAGCTAGGCAATGTTCAATTTTAAAAGGGGTGTGTGTGTAGGGGGTTGAAGGAGAAGAGAGAGAGAATGGCGGTGTTGGCGACCGGGAGGATTGAGGGGGCATAAAAAAACAACTCGTCTTAAAATTACGGCCCATGCATGTCGGAGTAAAACTGAATTTTTTTTAATTATCAACAAACACAAGTACGCACGCGTCGCGTCGGTGTGAACTAATTTCATAAATGCATGAAGGCAGTATATATTATTTTTTTTAAACGCTATTCACGACCTTTTGAACACGAGAGAGTCAGTCCTTGTTTGGGAGACGGCGAACATAGCCATGATAAAATTATCTGCTGGGCAAGAGGGCACATTTTACTAATGTAAATGAATTCAACTTCAAATTTGATCGCAGTTAAAATTAGTTATTAGAATATTAGAATTAGTAAATTTCAGGTATTTCTACAAACAAGAGATGCCTTATCAAAGACCCAGGTCTGAACTAATCGACGATGTAAAGGAGCAAAACGATTTATCCCAGTAGTCATACCCACTCCTCATTCTATCTTGTGCTTAATAATATGGACCATTTGCCGCAAATTTTTACACGTGTCACATCTCCAACGGTTGGGTATCAGAAGTAAGTATCCCATTTTACAAGAACACGTTCAAAAAATTAACAATGACTGTGTCCTACTGACAGAAGACGATAAAATGGTATATTTATGCGGAAAAATATCATGGTGATAGACTTCCCTCAATGAACAGACGATGTTTAATGCCAAGACTACCGAAACGTGCATTGCACCGATCTCCGTCTGGAATATGCCTCTTTGGTGTACGTTAAGCAGAGGTATCTCAAAGTACCTATAACTTCTAATGGGGCAACATCGGCCAGGATTACCCCGTTACGGTTTCGCCGCTATAAACCTCTAATCGCCAACTGCGCCTCGCCGTCACCGTTGAACGTGTCGTATTGCCTTCTCAAGAACTTAAAAGACTCGTTTATGGTGCAACATTAAAGTATACTCATTATTTTAATCAGTAAATCTTGGATATGAGGTTGGAATAAATTTCCTAGTCCCCTATCGAAAAATATTCTGTCTTAAGCCGTGAAAGTTTAATTCTTCACCTATACCTTAAGCTCGAAATATAAGTTCAGTTCAGGCCTCCGTCGAGTTCGGATGTTGTCTTGCTCCGCTCGACTCAAGGTTATGCCTCGATAAGAGAGAGTGCGAATAGTGCTACGAATATGAGTTTGTGCAAGGTGTGTCGGAAATCGGTACGCAACTCAAGTGTATTAGAGTGTGTAGATTGCAGAGGTGAATTCCATGGAAACTTTTTAGTGGTTCCTCTATCGAAGCAGGACATTGATGGACTTGCTATCAGCAAACAGGCCTGGCGGTGTAGTGAGTGCGCAGTGTCTCGTAGGTCCAGCATGAGTGGTGTGCTGAATACAACTTCGTCCCAGAATGTTAAATCCGAGACAGTTCTTGATTTATTCAAGGAACTCAAAGCTGATCTCAAAGCAACAGAGGCAAGCCTGGGTGACTCCATTAATAGGTTGTATGATCGACTGGACGAATTATTTTCGGTACTTCAGGCTCACAGTGTGCAATTTGATGAGTGCTTTGCTAAAATAGAGTCGTTGGAAAGTGAAAATTTCTGTCTAAAGAAGCACATTACGCTTCTTAACAAACAGTCTGACGACCTTGAGCAACATACCCTTACAAATTCCATTGAAATCCATGGTTATCCCTGCCAAAACAACGAAAACCTTCCAAGCATCATCTGTAAAATTGGAACTGAGTTGGGGGTTAGTGTCAAAAAGGATGACATTGATAGCTGCTACCGCTTCAAACCCAAGGCAGACAGTGGGATCGGTGGCATCCACGTGAAGTTCCTCCGCCAAAACATCACAGACGAACTGCTGTCCAAAAGAAGAGTGAAGAGGGACTTCTCGACACGTCACCTGAACCTCGACGTAACACCCACCCCTCTCTTCATTAATGAAGCTCTTTGTCTCGAAAGGAGAAAAATCCTGAATGCAGCGAAGATAATAAAGGAGGAAAAAAACTACAAATACCTGTGGATACGCGGAGGTAAAATTTAAATGCGGAAAGCTGAAAAAGAACCAATCTATTGACATGTCTAGACGATATTAATTTTTTATAATGATAAGAATGGCAGATTATCTCAATGATGTTATATTTCATAACAATGAGTCGTCTATTGAGCATCAAAATATCTGCAGTCTTAGATCTAATTTTGATTTATTTGTAGAATATCTACAGAGCCTTACGTATTTGCCCAATAGTATCGTATTATGGAAATTTGGGTCTGTGAACATGAGCTTGATCTATATAAATTAACTGGGTACAAATATTTTGCTCGCTGCTGTGACAGTAGCCGAGCCAGAGGTGTCATTGTTTATGTTAAAGATACCATTGACTGTTACTCAAAATTAATTGATATTGTTACCGCAGATTGCGTACTGTTAAAAATTAAACTGGAATATATTTAATTTCAATTAATTACTATTTATAGAGACCAAAATTATTCAGTTGCGCAGTTTTGATCTGAATTGGAACCAATCATTCACAGTTTAAAAAGTAATATAGTTGTGGTTGGTAATCTCAATGTAAATATTATGGTGTCCACAAATGACCCTGACCATTATTTAAATGTGGTGTCCTCTTTGGGATTAACTTGCTGGGTCGATGTTTCAACCAGAGTAACCTCAAAATCGGCAACTTCCATTGACCATTTACTTATAGGTTATATAACTCCTACACATTTGATCGACAAGTAGAGGTGCTCCATGAAGCAATAACGGATCACTCAATGATATCCTTCTCTCTACGTAATAAGGAGCTGGTGGGTAATCAAAGAGTAACTGCAGGCAATCAAAGAGTAGTTGCTCTAAACTGCTGCACGAGACTAAAACTAAAACCGATTATGATCGATTAAACAATAAAGTAACCGAAGTAGATTGGAGCCCTGTCTTAAATGAAAGTGATGCAACAAAGGCGTTTTCTATATTTCATGAAATACTTTTACAGACACTATCCTTATCAAAAGTTACAGCCGTCAGTTATAATTCTGGAAAAAACTTAAACCATGGATGACGAATAAATTGCTTAAGAATATTGAACGAAAAAATTATTTGCTGAAGAAACATAGACGTCATTCATCCAATGATAGTTTAACCAAACATTTTTTTAAATGTAGAAATAAATTAAGAAACGAACTTAGAGCAGCTTCAAACAATTATTATTTCCAAAAATTTCAACAAGTCACCGGTAATCCTAAAGCTCAATGGAATATATTCAAAGAGCTATCTGGTCAGTTGCCTTGAAGTCCACAACCAATTTCTCTAGAAATTGATGGTACCATTATTAATGATTCGACCGTATTAGCTTGTGTATTTAATGACTTTTTTGTTACTTCACGAGGTAATAATAAACGTAGTATCTTCAAAGGTATTGATGATTTTATAACTGAATGTTATGGATATTCGTGCAATGATTCCATATATTTTGAACCGGTACTCCCTGAGGAGATAATCAAATTAGTAAAATCCTTTCCTCTCAATAAATCACCTGGTTTTGACCAATTCAATAGCAAACTATTGAAACAAGTCATTAATGATTTAGCGCCCATTCTTGCGCATGTTTATAATTTAAGCTTTACAAATGGTGTTTTTCCTGATGTTTTGAAAATGCTGTAGTCATACCTCTCTATAAAAAAGGTGCCCGTTAACTAATTCAGAATTATCGACAAATTTCACAGTTATCAATATTTTCTAAAATCTTAGAAAAGCTGGTCAAGTCTAGATGAGCTAAATTTATAGATAAAAATCGCTTCCTCAGTCAAAATAAATTTGGATTTTTATGCAGGAAGGGAACGGAAGACGCACTGGAAAATTATATAACGCATGTTTATGAGTCTATTAACTGTAATAAATGTATTTCCAGTCTATTCATTGATATAACTGAAGCCTTTGACTCCATTGACCATGATATTTTAATGTATAAGCTTCACCGAGCAGGTATCCGAGGAATACCACTTAAAGGGTTCAAAAGTTATCTATGTTCACGTATGTATTGTGTAAAAATTGAAAACATTTATAGTGACTATAGGGAGATAACGAGTGGTGTCCCCCAAGGATCTGTCTTGGGACCTGTTCTTTTTTTGATGTATGTTAATTATTTATGTAGTTATGAACTCAAAGGGCAAGTTACTGCTTTTGCCGATGATATCGCTTTAAATTATGACGGCATAATTTGGGACATTATAAAGATCAATATGCAATTTAATAAACCTACGGCACTGGTTTGAAGCACATAATTTGGAAATGAGTGTAAGCAAAACTAAATATATGTGCTACAACGTCTGTAGCAGGTATAAAATTGAATAGGGTTTGTACTATCATTCAAAAGATTGTCTGATACACGAATGTTCAAGTTGTTTGCCCTTAGAAAAGGTGTCCAGTTTTAAGTATCTGGGAGTACCCTGAATGAGTGCTTAAAATGGCAGCTACATATTGGTAATATTGCAAATAGTATGCGCCGAACCATAGCCAATTTTTATTTAATTCGGAAAAAATGTCCAATATATTTTATAAAATTAATATATAACACCCGTGTTAACTCTAGACTAAGCTACGGTATATTCTGTTGGGGTGTAGCTTACTAAAATTCTCTAAGATCCATCGCTTTTCTACAAAAAAGAATAGTTAGAGTGATCTTAAAAAAGACTCGCTTTGACCATTTCTTTCCTCTTTTTTGTCGTCTTGGGTTGCTCTCCTTAAGACATTTATTTGTTTTTAAAGTTTTACGTCGTTTTTACAAAAGAAGTAGTAATACGGGTTTTAGCATTGAGCAATCATTCTCCCTACTCCGTACGTAGGGCACATATTTCCTTGCCTAAGCCAAACATGACATTATTCAAACGATGTTTTTTTGTATATAGGACCAAAAGTGTATAATTTATTACCTGTTTATTGTTTTAATTCAAAAACTGTAAGCATAACAAATAATAACGTACGATCTTGGTTATTCACTAAAGAAAGTGTAGAGGATGTTTTCTTTTAAACGCAATATTATCTGTGCTGTAATTTCAAAATGATGTTATTCGTTTATTTATATATATAAACGCATAACCTGATTTGTAAACGATGGTAGCTATAATTCAGTTTTATCTTTATAGCTACCTAAAGTTACTCCTCATTGAATAAAATGTGTTATAACTAATAAATTCAGGCTTCAATTTGTGGAACCTCTCCATATCGGAAATCAAAAACTTTCAAGAAATGGTCCACTAACATATTATATTAGTGGACCATTGCTTGAAAGTTTTGATTGAAACCACTGATATTACTTGAAAGTTTTTGATTTCCTTAATGTATTATGTTGTATGCATTCTTTATCGGAGTAATAATAATAATTATAATATATGAAATCGATATCCCAACCCTCTACTCAGGGATGGTTTCTAAAACATTTAGTAAATATATTTACCCACTTGTATCTACTACAACTAAGAGTATCTCGCACTACTTGTATCTAATTGTATGTTGAGTACGTAAAAATGGTTCAATTTTTTTCTGATACCTCTCTCTAAACAGGGAAGTCTTCCAGCAATCTTCGGAAAAACGCAAAAATAACGAGAAAATGGCAAAGCAATAATTTATCACAATGGAAATTGAACGAAATTATTCCTTCCACGATACGCTTTTAAATATCGATAACTTTTAAATATCTATTCATCTAATATTTTGTGCGTTTGACCTGATGCTGACTGGTAGGTCTTTTATAGACCAATTACTTTAGTTCAATAACTTTTTTACAAACAAAATATTCACTACTAAGTCTTCATGAATATCAGGTTTAATTTCTTACACCTTATATATTTAGAGCTTTTAGGAGTTATCGACTCGAATCGTTCAATACACAAAGTTATTTTATCAATATCAATAATATCAGGCTCCGAATTTTAGACTTTGAAAGCCTTCATAATCACAATGCCACAAAATTCTCAAAATTGTCAGGTGGAATGGTTTTACCAGAAAGCCGTGTTAAGGTGAGTTGTCATACGCTGTTGAATCATTCTCATTACCTACTCCGTGCCTGTAATAGGTTCTATTTACATAAAATTCTTCCACGATGAAGTCTACCACTCCAGAACTGAATTTTAGTCAATATCCTATCCCGCCAAATACGGGGACGACCCGGTTGAGGGAGAATTAGTACGTGTTGTTCAACCATTTGAACATCCTGAACGTGTAAATGTTACACTTGGCATACATTTCTTCCGGAGTGAAGCCTTTTGAATTCCTGGAGCTAATTCTTGGTGGTAAGGGTTCCCAAATATGACGCCGATACGTCAAAGCTAGTTGCATCTGAATATAAATTGGTGGAATAAAGGAATTTGACCAATCTATTCAGCGAAGGAAAGTTTTTTCAATAAAAATTTGAATATAACTTTTAATTTACTCAGGCAGTTTCTGTGGGACCTACTTAAGCAAAGAAAGCCAAATACCTTAATCCAAGACAGTAACTGATGATTATGAGGATAAAACCAGTTGAGTGGGAGTTAGTACATGTTGTTTAACCATTTAAACACCCTGTATGTGTGAATGTTAAACTTGGCATACATTTCTTCCGGGCTGAAACCTTTTAAATTTCTGGAGCAAATTCTCGGTGATTAGGGTACCTAAAGATAACGCCGCTACGTCAAAACTGAACGTAACGTAGTAACTGAACATAAATCTGGCCAAACTTCTCGGTGAAGGCAAAATTTTTTTCACTAAAAAAAGTTGAATACAACGGTTTTTTACTCTGGAAGTTTCTGTGGTATCTACTTAAGCAGAGCAAGCCAAATATCTTAATTCAAGAGAGTAACTGATGATTATTAGGATAAAACTGGTTGAGTAAGAGTTAATACATGGGGTTCAACCATTTGAACGTGTGAATGTTAAACTTGGCATAAATTTCTTCCGGGTTGAAAATTCCTGGAGCTAATTCTCGGTGGTTGGGGTCCCTCCAAATCTCTCCCACCCGACCAACCACGCGCGAGGGCGATCGCCACGCCGCCGCCGCCGGAGCGCATGGTGCAGGAACGAGAGCGCCACAATAATTGCTCCGGGTTTAACCGAGGCAAACAAATTTTATGGGTCAATTAGCGCCCTCCCTCCCTCCTCCCTCCCTCTCCAGCGGAGTTCCCTCCCTCCCGCGTGTTTACCCAACTGCCAGCCATTTCATCCTCTCCATATTGATGCCTACGCCCGTCGTCTGGCCCTTCCCTTTGCCGGGCGGAATATATTTTTGCCACCCTTCCCCCCTCTCTTCCTTCCCCCCACCGTCCACGCACCATGATTATGCACGCAGGATGGTATCTCATCGGGAATGCATCGGTCTTTCGCGGCTTCGACAGCGGAGGGGGTCGACCACCAGGCGATCGGCACCAAGTGGGCGAAGCCACAACGTAGGGACCACGATGATGCATAAGTCCCGCCCATTAGCACTCTCCAGGCGATACGAATTTTTTTCTTCATTACCACCTCGGGTTTCGAGAGCACGAAAAAAAACTAGAAATTTTCTTGCAAAGCGTGCGGTTGAACCGTTATCAACGTGCGAATTCGGATTATGGATTCCTTCCAACGGAAGGTATCTTGGGCCCAGATTCATTATCATTTAATGGCTCTAAAAAATCAGCCAGAGGTTTGAGTAAACTAGTTTGAAATTTATATAATCCACCACCATCCTTATTTTAATTTTACGGAAACAGAAATTTTCAAGGCGCGAATCAGAATGAAAAGCGCGATATTACCTGGATTTTGCTAGCCAATGCATCCATCAATACATTGTCCTTCTATACTGCAAATAAAGCAAATATAACATTACCATAAATATAACCATGCATGCCACTGTTCATTAAAACTTTCATTATTATATTAACAAGGGTATAAATCGTTACATGTTTATTAGTAAAGTGTTTAAACTGAGACACACTTCGAACTTTTCCACTTATTTCTGAGCAGAAAAGGCACGAGGAATCATCAAAACTTCGCTCCCAGCATGCGTTAAGAAAGTTGGCTCAATTTTAAGTTACCAAGAAAATCTCGCCGTTAAAGTTGTAGTGTACCGTAGGTTTTAATAATATTATTTTTTTAATAATATTATTAATAAAGCTATTTATTAATAAATTTAAAAAATTAAATAAGCTATTTAACTTATAACAGCTGATTCTATGTTTATGATTCACTTTACGTTGATGAACATGTTTCAGATTTCTTGTTGTCATTATAAAAATAATATTATTTAATATTATTTTTCATAGAAGTCGCACGAAGCTCTTCCACGAGAAAATTTTGTATTCTCGGGAAGGTTAGCTAATGAAGAGGTAATTGGTATCAACTACCTTTTGAGCTGTTAAAATTTTTTTTTGAAACGCTTCATAACAATAATGAAGTGCGTGCAAATGCAAAGAAATAAAAGTCAATCAGTTTAATATTTTGGATTGTACGCGTCTTTGATAGAAAAATATTTTCATCATAAATGATTATCGATAGGCATGGATCCACATCTTAATCTTTTTATCCCAATAAAAAGGTTCACTTATTTTTATGATTAAAATATTAAAGTTCACATTAAAAACACTAACATCAGTGTCAATTTTGGTTTTGTACACTTTGACCAAATTTCTTGCCTCTAATTAAGAGTTTGAATAAAATGTGCCGAGTTAATAGAATAAACTAAGCTACAGCTGTTGATGCATGTAGCCGATTGATACTACGGAAAGGAGGAGGCTGCTTATATTATGCACTGCTCGCAATGTTCACGATGATTCTTCAAATTTGCTAACAAGATGAAGAAACATTATCCACGAACATTGATAAACTTCGTAAGGGAAAAGATTTTGGAGCAATCTGAGGTAATTAAAGCAACAAATCATTATTTTGACCCTACCAACGATTTGCATTTTTACAGATATTTCTCCATCGACATTAGCCTTCATAATGGATGGGCATAATGATGGTGTAATTAATTTATTATATATGCTTCGTTCCTCATTGCCCTCCCTTTTCCCGCCTCTCGTTAATGTCCTAGAGCAACAAACGTCCCCTTAATTATGTGACACCAGAGCGTAATACGATTAAGCGTCGTAAATAAATTTCGGAATCGACCTGAGCGTAAACCTTTAGAGTATGCAGTTGAGATCGGTCCGCTGGCATCCTCTTCTCCGGATATAAAATGGATTGAAGAGTAAAACATTTCATTCCTCCTAACTCTCATATAAAAAAAAGATCGTGGGTCATTTTACATATTCTTGAATGGCAGGACGTAGAAGCAACAATTATACAATGCTAGGTGATTCAATTATTGGTAGCATATATTAAATCTCGTAACATAAAATAAATTGAACATTGAATAACATAAAGCACAAGGAATGGAAAGTGTGGGTTGTGGCTTTTACTCCATTTGACGACTGCCGGATATTAAAGAAAATATTTTAAAATATTCTCTTTGATATTATGAAATAATTAATGAAAAAAAATTAAGTGTTCTAGAAAGTGTAAAGTATAGAGTAAATAACTAATTTTAATTCAGGGGTCATAATTTCAAAGTAAATTTAGGATAATACCAGATGTTTTTAATTTAATGAATGAGAAAGAGTCTGACCAAAGATTGTATGGGTACTTTGGCATAAAATGGGGTATAGTGGTTGTGGCATTAGTATTGCTCTTGCGAGGCTTTGGTTTTAGGTCGTCGTACCTGAAAAATGTTAAAAAATGGTTAAATAAAACAAATTGTACTCAAGAAAGAGCCAAAATGAGAAGCGATACTTCTAACAAGAGGAGAAAAGGCCGCTTAAACATCCAATAGACAGAGATTCAATTTAAATATTGTGCGAGATAGGGAGTGATGGTGACATACGCTGAACCGAAAATTTTCTGTCTGAAGTGAATTCCACATCAAGAGAGAGAGAGGTACTTTGTTGTCAAAGGGATATTGACTTAAAAGGGAGCTGGTTTCAAGAGTGTCAATTAGGACTGTTATTCCCACAAACCCCTACGATGACAAAATTTGTTAACGATAATTGAAGGAATTGAATATTCGTTCGGCGCTCCTGTACCGGGTGGCTGGAATCGACCTTAAACAAACGCTTGCTACAAACGCATGTACCCACCGTGCAGCTCGTATAAGTCGAACGAACCGTTGAACGTTTACCGCAAGCGACAACGACATGCCAAACTACCCTTATTTCCCACAAACCCTTTAAAAGCAATGCCCATCGCATGCCGCGTTGGTTAAGAGAGGCCAAATTGTGAATTAAGGGCAAGGAAGCCGAGGTATTTGACCACCGGGGAAACGACGAATCCCGCGGGAAAATGTGAATGTCGCCAACCGCGTCGCTTCCTTGCTTTCTTTCCGATACGGAAAACGGACGATTTTGGCTTTGTAATAAGAATAAGGCCCGAAAGCGGCAAAATATAATTGATTTCCTCAGTGGAAAAATATTGTACTTATATTTAGCTCTCCGGCAAATATTTTAGAAACTCAGATCGCGTCTAGCGTTCCACAAATAGCATCTGCAGCAAGCGGAAAACTGCAGTTGATGGCTTGATACCTAAATTTACCTCTTCGTAGGAGAGTTATATCTACATATCTGCATCTATGTATTACCCTGTAGGTGACCTCAAGGGTATTTGGCAGGGGGTGTTTCATAATCTACTGCATTATAATATAAAAGTTATTTTCATTAACATACAGTACAATATAGGTATGCTACCAATGCTACATGAATTAACAAATTAATGTATAATTCAAACATAAAAGGGTAGGGGAAAAGAGTATATGTACCTCGATAAACACAAGGAAAAAATATAGATTAAATCTTTTACGAAAGTTCGATGTAGACTATTTTTTACCGGACGTTCAACATATTCTGCTAGAACCAAACTATTATGATAGAAATGATCACAGGTATACAATTAAGGAAATAAATTCTTGAACCAATAGATTTAAAATGTCATTTTTTTTCCGCGTTAGCAAGGGACCATTATAGTTGCGATAGATCAGTTCTGGGAAACTTTGTCCCTCACTCGGTAAAGTACGTTTTGCGCTTGTGCTAATTGTCCGAATATCATTATTAGCCACTAACCTTGCACGAAATATCCGGCAAAACATCGCTTCTGCATGACCTAAGACCTTGTATTACTATTTATTAGTCACATTAATAATGCTAATCAGTCGTAGTTAATATTATACTGCATGGTAGCATATTCGTTTACGCAGCGCTATCCTGGTTTATGGTCTGACCGCGTCTAGTCATCCCGACTGCTTTTTGCCTGCACTTGGCATATGAGGGAACGTGCGCGGTTCTAATTTCATCTGGGATGAATGTTGCATGCCTAGTTTGGAATCACCCCGTGCCACACACCCTAGAAGTGGCTTTCAAGGTTTCAGTTGGTATCTGAGACGTGTTCACGGTCAAAGTGCGCAAAGAAAGAGTTTGAAAAGGATGCCCAGGTAATGGAGGTGTGTGAAATGATCATGCTTCGCTGCTTGGCCGTGTTGAGACGATATATGAGAATTGAATTCCAAAGGATATTTGTGATTGAGCAGTGAGTGGTGTTAGAGAAAGAGTTTGGCCGAGAAAAATCTTGGACGAATGTGGTGGAAGATATTATAAAGGGAAGGAATGTTAGGAATCATACGAGAGGAGGACGTGCATGAAGCTCTGTATGAGGGTCCCTATAACATAAGAGACATGCATGAATAGGGCAGTGCGTAGGAAGAGATTAGAACTTTAGGGGCCTATAAGCTCAAATAAAACTATTTTTCCTGTGGCTAAGTGCTCGGGAAAAAGCAAAAAGAAAAAGAAAATATTATTTGTGAATGGCATCAAAGCATGTAAATACTTTTACAATTTGACATCTTCGTCAACAATCAAGATCAAGAGTTCCATAATTTTTACAGAGCCTTAGCATCTTTGAATAATTATCTGAAATAAAAAAATACAAGAATATGAGATCCTGCTGAAAAGGAATGGCGATAAGACATCTTACCTAAGTAACAGTCGTGTGAATTATCCGAATACACGGAATCGTGAAATATGCAATTGGCATCGATCATTTACAACTGATGATGATGCTTCTGAGTGGATACATATTTCCGCAAAAACAATTTGGGAGTTCTCATTTTTCATTTTCCATTTTATTGATCTCTGCTTTATAGAGTCAACAGTTGGATGAAAAACATTTTGGTAGTAAGAGACAGCGGAGTGATTTTGATGACGTCTTTGGCGGAAAATTCATCTATACCATTTATACCTCGCTACTGTCACATTGTCAGTACAGTATTAACTTCAATTCATCTCCAAGGGTAACATGATAAACTTATCAAGACTTAAGCCGAAATTTCCATCCACAGTGTGTTTCCTCCGATGGCGAAAAAGGGCTTCTTAGTAGGAAGCCATTGCCGAGCCAGCAGCGTCGAAGCCATTGTCCCATTCCGTCAAGCTTCAAAGGAACTCCTATTATGACACAGTAATCAGCTACCGTCAAGGACAAGAAAGCTCTTGAAGTTGTCCCAAAAGAACATTTTTTCGCGGATACAGGAGCTCAGAGAGTAAAAGGGAACTTCAAGAAGGGGATGGGTGATGGTCGATGGTTGAAAAAAGATAAAAGGGTTGATGAAAACGGTACTCAAGTCTTGTCAAAGGTTTCCGTACGTGCGATATTTGGAGTGATTAGGGTTAATTGACTCGGATGATTAGTTCGCGCTGTTACACGCAGAGGAGAGGTTATTGAGGGGAAGTAGTCGCATGATTAAATCCCATAAAAAGATTATCATCGTTCTTCCAGAAGGGGAAACGATTGCGAAAATTTCATTAGAAGCGGGTGGAGGGAACGAGGAAACATGGAAGGTGAAGAGGTTCGAACAACACAATGGGAAAGGAAATTGCGAAAAAGTAATCACACGAAAGAGGTTAGCATGCTAAGCTTACGACGGCTTGAAAAAGAAAGTTCCCTCGCAAGTTCTAATCTTACGACACGCAATTACGTTAACCTTTCTATCAAACCTCTTTAGCGCTATTTCCGGTTCGATTAGCTGTTTGTATGAAGGCAACATTCAATAAGCTAACTTCTTTCCTGGCTGAAAAACAGCTCTGCAAACTATGATCAATTCATCGACATGGAAACATTAACAGAATAGTTCTCGAATGAATTTCTTAAAATCTTCCCGATACTTAAATTTTATTAAGATTTTTCATCGTAAATTTAACTTAACTAGAAATGAACTGGGAAACTTAAATATTAGGCTCCCTAGTTCATGTTAAATGCAACAGGAAAAATTTTATAGTACTTACATGATATTTCAAATGATCACTATGGAAATATTTTTATTACCATAATTCCTATTTCAGCATAAATATGGGTGATCTTAAAGATATTAATCATTTACTATGTTTAAATACTTCCAGCTGTATTAATCAATTATGTTTAATGTTAGATTTATTATATCAAAAAATATCATAACTTCTATCCAAAGTAATTCCTTTAAATGTTAAAATTAGTGTTTAGTAGCCAGTATTCAAACTCATTTAGAAGGTATAGTGACAGTAAAACTTGGGCAAAGTCGCCTGCGGGAAGCGTGAGGTTCAAGAGGGGAATACTCGTTTGGATTTAATTTGAGAGGGCCAGAAAGGATCATTGACGCGTTTAACTTCAAAAATACCAAACCGACGCTGCATTAAAACATACATAATTTTCGCAAGCCAGTGCATATAACCATGCCATGGAAAGCTAAAACGCATATGTGAGCAAAATTTTGAGAATTTTAAGTCGGCCAGTATCTATAGGATATTTTCCAAACGCGAAAAATTACCTCTCTCCCGATGGAAGATCGAGCTCACAGGTCATGGGCACACCAATAATAAGTCTTCTGCTCAACTGACACCATATTTTGCTACCTCAATAGCCTGCTTCATCTGATCAGAGCCTTAGAACATGTCAAGATAGTTATCACCTGTGTGGGCTCAAATGCCAGCGTCTTTAACATCAGCGCCTAAGCAGACTTAGAGATTCGGCCATGGCAATTGCTCCTGGGAGAGAAAAAGACGACTGAAGATCTGGGTCGACTCACCGACTAGCAGGTTGTTCCCATCGGCGAGGTCCCGGTCGTATAGAGGGATTACCACCACACTGCCGCCCACCTCCGACCCGGAACCCATGGCCCTGCCGTCCACCGTGATGGGCGCTACGTCCAGAAGGACGCCCTCGGAGGCGTCGCACCGCTCGTGGCCGGCCCTGGACACCTGATAGACCCACACGTCGGGCAGCGGACCCTTCATCATACCGTCCAGCACGCTAGACCCTGCAATCGCGGCGCTCTGACCGCCCTTGGCGTTCTTCCGCGGGTGCAGCAGTCGACTCTCCTCGATCTTCACCAAGAGTACGTCGCCGCTCTGCACTTCGATGTGTCCGTCCCACGAATACGTCGAGTCTTCGTCGTCGCAATCCGAGTCGATGGCGGAAGATGGGTCGCCGCCCGCCGACGAGTATCCCTGGGCAAACGAAGACTGATTGCTCGGCGGGGTGGGGCATGGTTTAGCCTTCACCTGGAAACGGAGAGACAGACAAGTGAGAAAGCGCCTTCAATATTGAAAAGTAAATATAGACTTTTTATGACAAAACGCCCCATAATTTTACATGCCTTTTCAGAAATGAGACTGAATGTTGCATATATAATTTGTCCTGGAGTTAAACTATTTACCACTAGAGTGTCAAGATAATAGTAAAGTTGACAGAAATACAAGTCAATTGTTATCACGTTCAATATCCTTTGGGGAAGTGACCGAAGAATACATGGTGGTGGAATACGATCGACTCATACGATCGTGGAAAACGGCTTTCCTTTTACTTTTATCGAATCCGTATCGTAAAATGTCATATATTCTATTATTTTGGACGAACTCTACGACCCCATCTTCCTTGTAATATCTCACATTATTTGATTTTCTACACGAATTAGTAAATCCAGTAACAGTATCCATGAATTGAAAGTATTAGTAATACTTATAATTAGTGGTAGGTTAACCCGCGTACCGCCTGATGGTATGTTCGCCAACGCAGATCTTACTCGGAATATGGTTTGACCATGTATTACTCTCCTGACTGCTCTCTAGTCCTCGATTGGTGGCCTGGGGAGCATTCAAGATTCGAATTTGAGCTAGGGCAAAAGCTAGATGTTTGGCGTGGAATCGCCCCGCGCCACACACTCTGAAGTTAGCTTTCTCAGTGTTTCGTACATTTTAATGCCGCTAATTAAGAAATCGTTAGTAACGAAAATCCCAATGTGTGCGGACAAAACTTAGCAATTCCTTCATTATCTTGTGCAGTCATCAGCTCTATAGATTCATCCATGGATTGCATTGAATAACTACGTAGAAAAAAAAATTTAAAATACCAAGTATGGAAAACTTGTAGACAAGAAAAAGAGTAAAGCAGCAAGATCACCACTTGTTAATGACGCTACTAATAATAAAAAATAGCTTTTTATAATAGTTCTTCCTAAAGCATACTGTAATAATCTTGGTTGAGATTCGATAGCAGTCCTGGAAATTTTTGGGAAATTTTAATTTCTGTTCTATTTCTATATTCATACAGTGACAATTCACTGTCAACCTTGCCCATTACACTGAACATGTCCCACTCTTTAGATGCCATCACCAAAGCCAGGAAATTATTGCTATAAAAAACTGAATTTTCCGTCAAGTCACCGGAGATTTACTAGGGTTTGCTTACTTCCTACGATAAAACTCTATCTAAGATACCACAGTGAAATTATTTCCCTGGATATTTTCCTGGATCAAAATACGTACAAGGCTAAAATAATGGAAAAGAACGTTAACTAGTGAAAATTGAAGATTTGACACGAAGAAGGTTGAATGAGCGACAGAAGTTTGTGAATCTAATTAAAAGTTTATGCGGAGTTTTAAACCAAGCAGTCCCTTGCCTGTTTGACATAAAAACAAAAAGGGTAGGTCCACATAATTCCTCTCCTGCTATATTCGAAAGGTGTATTCGAAGCTCGTGGGTTCCGGTGTCCTGGAAGATTGCATGCATAATAAAAAGGCCACATTTAGGTTACTGTTACCAACTTCGCGCCAACAGATTCCAAACTACTGCTCAAGCTTAGATTGAGGTCAACAGTCGGCGTAAATATTCGCAACAAAAGGTCTGACCAGCATTGTTTACAAGCCTTTTCAACCCTGGAGTCGTTAATTACGATTTTTGGACAACACTTCTATTGTCGCGCTTAACTTCAACAAGGCAACGAAGATAATGTCCACAGTAGGCAAGTTCTACTCAATTATCAACATTAAAAAGACATAAAAAAGTCCGCTATTCAAACAAATGTATTTTTATATGTATTACGCTGTACTAAATAAGCTAAGGATTAATGGAAAACTGGCAGTTTCATTTCATTGACTCATGACGTCGACTATTCATCTATGGCTGGGACATCAATCGGCTTAGAGAGATTGAAAAAACGACGCACTTGCCAAGATTTTAAGTACGTGTGGAAAGTCTTGCTCACTTGGAATTGAGAGCAAAAACGGTGCTAACAACTGATCACATGAATTATTGCTACTGAAGATTCTATTATATCATTAGGAATGCATTATATCTGTGGGGTTTTAAGACGCTGATTAAAAAAATTAAAACTTTGTGAAGAAGATTTATTTTTAATGTTTACAACGGAGATATAATATTTGCTTTCACTGCTAAGTTTCTGGAACCGAAAATCAAATGCATAGTTCGAGGAACACTCGCTGAAATAAGAATTGATTATTCCTTAAAGAAAAAATATAATTATTTCAATTCCTAAGGCTGACAAATTTGCGTTGCTTTTTAAATTTCAATGAAATGTTTATAGTTACACTTAATATCATATTGCAGCGTAAAATTCATAGGAGGCATAAATTAAAGCCAAACAGGATTCCCTGTTTAATGTAGCTATTATTTTTAAGTATTGAAGTTCACCCCATTCGAGAGAGTAAAATGGTAGATATTCATACATATCATTATAGTATAAGCAGAAGACTATCACTATCCGAAGAATTTCTCTGCGGGAAATTTTTGCAGAAATGAGTATAACTGAATTAAATATGCATTTAAAAAGTTTTTTGCTGGCACTGTTGATTTCAATACAAGAAAAAATTACCCAATCACAATACATCTACTAAAATTTTAATATTATAAAAATTAAACTCCCTTGCACTCATGACGAAAGTATTGATAAGTTACAAAGGCATTGATTCATAGAAGTCTTCATTTGCTTTGCATAGATATTTACCTGGGCCAGACTATATACTCTACCATTCATGTTCATTTACACATAATTGCTTCGTGCATAGGTGCATAATGCTGCCACCGTAATGTTTCTGAGCTATCTGAATGCAAATCATTTGAAGAGGGATGTTGAGGGTGGGATTTAATCGAAACCCGGGGAGGACAATTAATAATGAAAAGAGATCTCCATATATCAGTACGAATTTGCAGTCACAGATTAAAACACTTGTAATTTCTACATGAAATTTTTTTCACGATACAGGTTATGTCGATGTGCGACATCATCAATGCGTTTATAGATTTCACCTGAACACCACGTCAAACTTTAAGCCGCTGAAATTTGTATGCTAAGCTTTCCATGCCTCGACATTAGTCATGAAACCTTGCAGCGTTATGTACAGCACTCAACCTTAAAGTCAGCCTTAAGCACCAAAACTTGTTTTGTAAATCTAATAATTAATATGAATGGGAGGGATTAAATTCTGTTACGCCCACCACAATATTAATTTTCATTCCATTTCATTAGTAAAAAGGTGAAACTTTAGTTTTGAGCAAACCAGACGCAAACAAAGTTTCATATAAATAAAATCACGGAATTTCATTAGAGAAAACACCTTTCACAGCTTCACAAGCAGGATAACAAGATGCCTTCAGTGACGGTGGTGCGGCTTTTGGTGAAAATAAAGACCGCAACAGCGGGGGGAAACGGCATACGGACAATGATATCTGTCCGTGTGTCCAAAGAGAGAGGGAGCAAAGGGGCGATCCTCACCCCGCTGACCGTGAATTACGCCCCGCAGAATTTGCGACGCTAAAAAGGCTTTGCGTATGTTCACAGAGGCACGCGGTAACACATCCACACCAACTTTTTCTCGTACACAAAAGCAAACAAGGCTGGCTGCGTGGTGTTTGCTGCAACAGAAGCGAGCGTAAGGGGGAGGTAGGGAAGGAGTAACTGTATAAAGGCATTGGAGTGGGGGTAGGGGAGAGGAAGGGGTGTGGCGATACATGCGAGGAGGGGTGTGAGAGCCGGTGTACGCAAAAAAAACAAGTGACACGCTCCGTTCAACAACGAAAGGAAGGAGGAAGCCATGGCACGTGCGTGTGACTGTATTGCATGGGAAAGGGGTGTTGGCATGTGCGTGCGTTGCTCTCTTGCGTGCGGAGAAAGGGAGGGAAGAACTCACACGAACAAGGTATGGGAAGAATAAAGGAGAGAGGAAGAGGGCGGGGAGGGAGGCAGTATGGAGACCTTTTCGCACGCGATAAAAGGGCCACGCTCCCGAATAAAAAGACACCCAAGGCCAAAAAAGAAACTGAAAAAAACCGAATGAAAAAAATTACCTTCTGCTTCGAAACAACCAAAAAATATGAATTCCCTCTCTCGTCAAAACATATCACATTCACAGCTCAACTGAGCTCGTACGTAATGTGAATACCATTGCATCCTTTTAACTGGTTGAATCACATATCTACTACATTAATACTGTTATGCATTTAAAAAGTAATACGGGTATATTCCTGTTGGTAAAACGCCCAAGAATGAAGATTAATGAGCCATACGTCCAAATACAGTCGTCACTTTAAACTATTACTTTTCAAACATCCAACCTTTGTTAACTCTATCTTAACACCCCTCGACAGACAAGTTCATAAAGTTATAGTCTTTTCATGAGTTAAATAAATTATTTAAAATGATATAAATGAAATAAAAATTGCCGATGGAGAGCAATAAAAGTATTTGTGACAAAATTTTAAAAAATTTCATTGGGTAAATGAAATTAAAACATAATGTCATGGGGCAATACAGCAAAGTGTACTCAGATTTTCGTAACGGTTAAACAGGAAACATCCCGCAGTAAAAAACAGAATAAAGAAAAAGATAGTGAAGTAATACACTTAATATGATTAAAAGACCAACAATTATCAAAACATAGCTCATATGAAATGAATTAGTGTTCAAAAGGAATTTTTCTCATGAGTTCAAATTGTGCGTGTAAAAAATACACATGCATTGCACATCCAAAAAAGTGTTTACCCAAGGCGAAGAGCCAATAAGTATGAGAAAAATGACGAAAAAACAACAAAATTAATAAATTGAATTTTATTACAGAAAAGTGACTTCGGAGGCTTGAAATATATTTTTAAAATATTCATATTATAAATGCTATATCCAATAAAAAGGGAGGGTGGATACAAAAACTCGCTTAGAAAAGTGTACTAATTAATTAACTAGTTGTTTAAGCGAAGTCAACTCAGAACTTGCGGAAGCAAATCTTTAGATAAACGAAGATGAAGTACTCATTATGTCTATCGTTTTTTAAAGGGAAGGGTAGAAAACAATAAAATACCAGGAAAAAAATTAGCAGCTGTAAAATGTTTTTACTATTAGGTTTTCTCTCTGAGAATGAATTAAATAAATACGCATGCAATACATAACAGCCCTGGTATAAAGAAAAGAGAGGAGGCGCAAAAAATATGTGAAGAACGAAAAGAAACCTTTGCAGCACCAAGCAATATAACGAGATCGGAGCGCGCGCTGCGAACAAAGTGATGCTCTTTTCTTCGCTCGCGATGCTCTCTTTTTTGTTGTAAGTTCCCCTCACTCCCGCACGCGGCGCCACACGCTTCCCCTTCTCCTTTTTTTTCAAAGCTTTCATCTCTCTCTCTCCCCATAACCCCATCCCCTTCGGGGCTTTGTTTTGCTTTTACCATCACCCCTTCCCCCAACTATCAAACTCCCACCTCCACGTTTATAATTACGTTTTGGTACCCTCACCACCACTGACTGCACTGCCATTCCATTTATATGGCGCCTTTGATTTTGTTTATTTTTTTCCACTCGTCCCACAGCAACTACCCCCTTCTCCTTCTCATAACTCACCACGTTTTCCTCATTTTTGCCGGATTCCCCGTTGATTTGCCAGAGAGTTTGACGGAATCGGTATGGACTGCTTTGCCTTTGTAAGGGTTTTACCTTGCTAGTCGGATGGAATGGATCGTTTACTTTTCATATCTGTTTCCTATCCTCTATCCCACGAGTTTCATTCCTATCGCGAGAAGTTTATGTTTTGCTGGTGTTCAGGTGATTGGATCATAGCGTGCATTGCGGCGTCAATTTTTAATGAACGAGATCTTCAAAACACGAACGTGACATTTCGGTGGAATAACCTTACAGAAAAAAGGAAGGTGAACGTTAAGATTCCTATCAACTAATTATCAACGCCATCTCTTCCTCATAGGTACTGCGAGGGTTATCATTTTTTTTCCTCGGTACTCCAAATTGGCCTAGATTCTTAAAAACTGCTTTTCATTTTTAAGATGCGAGATTCCTGTAAATAACCTGATGGGTTAGCAAATATAAGGTGGATACATTTCCCATAGGTAACAGTTCCCATCTTGCTCTCTGGTAATGAAGGGAACATTCTAAAAGTGAGGTAAATATTTAATGAATTGAAATTTATGCCATGACACTGCCCTTAAAGTTTGATTGACGACAGAATTCTTGGTTGGTTTAATCCGGAGGGTGACCAAAAATCAAGGTAATATGCATTTTATGAACAGCTAAGAGGATTAGTATAGTTAAGACTCAGAGAGAAATAACGAAGGGAGAATTGGAACCTGACGTTAACATAGGCATATTCCTTGTATAAGGCGTCAAGATCTGGTTAGATGGATATCAACATATACGTCTGCATTTAATTTGAAGTTCTTTGTGAAGCCTGATCTCCTCTTTGTATGCCAACCTGATTCCCATGAAACAAAACTGTCACTATAGTAGTGATCTTAGTGATCATCTGCCAATAATATTTCAAATTTGTATCTATGCTTACCTATGGTTCTCATTTTACATGAGAATGACCTAAGGCAATTAAGTATTGTTTAAACCATTCATGTTGATGCCCATTCAAAACTTCTGAACTGACAAAAGCAAACAATTCGTCAACAATCGTGAATTTATACGCTGTCAGTGAAGAATAGGTCGATATTTTTTAGCTAAATACAGGTAAAAGAATCAAAGATTCATGGAATTCCTGATGAAACGCGTGAATTTTGGGACAAAATCATTATTACGAAAAATATCAAGCGTTGAAGTATCACTAAATATTTTTTCCTATATGCGTATTTTTGTTTCTCGCTGCACTGTTAGCAAATTATTTTAGTGAGACAATTTACCAAATAGGTAAACTGATTTTGGGGACAGCTCATTCCTTTTAAATCGACAAAGGAGATAATGTCGTCGCGATCTTTT
Organism: Ceriagrion tenellum; assembly: GCA_963169105.1. Taxonomy (NCBI): domain Eukaryota; kingdom Metazoa; phylum Arthropoda; class Insecta; order Odonata; family Coenagrionidae; genus Ceriagrion; species Ceriagrion tenellum. Next base: position 137,418,755 of record OY720633.1, read on the forward strand.
CATTTTGCCTGCCTCGGCTTCTTCTGTCAATTTCCTTTCCGACCGTACGATCCCCATTCTATTTATTCATCGTCTGATTCAATCCAACCCACTCATATAAGAGTCCTAATCCAACACATCTACTAGATTGCCAGGGCGGTTGGATTCGAGTCATGCCCACGCCATGTTCGGTAATACTCGGCTCCTTTTACCATTTAAGGGCGCCTCATTCATTTTTACTTCGCTTGCTTTCTTTCGGAGGCACGATGGATAATCAGGTTGGCACGAGGGACCGGAAATTCTACCCATTTGTTTCACCTTAAATTGAAATTATAATGGCACCCGGAGCGTGTATGCTGATGACGAGTTCTTTCCTGTCCCGCGATATATATCCTTCCGGTTAGGGGCTACTCCTGTTACACTCGCCATTTATGTCCTCTTTCTCTCTCTCTCTCTCTCTCTCACTCTCTCTCTCTCTCCTCCAATCTCCCCATTCCCTTCAGCTCTCCCATTCATTACAAGTAAAATAAAAAGTAAGACCATTACATCTCATTTGGGAATTTTGTAAAAATTATACACGGGAGATTTAGTTCATAATAGGAGTAATGTAGCACGTATTTTATCCTACCAGAACTATTCGTATTTTACCTCATCCTACTTCCCGTGGATAGAAATTCTAAGTTTTTAGTATTATAAGTACACTTTTGTACAAAATACTGCTCCACCTTCAATGATAAATGATATGAAAATAGATACTGGTGAATAATATAATAGTAATATCATTGCTGGTATTGATTCATCAGCCCTGAGGATCTCTTAGGCAGAGGTTAATAAACGGCATTATCAAATTCACTGCGAATGAGTGAACAAATACGAACCGCGATATTTGATGCGCAGTTTTAAGTTTTATTTTTAAAGATGTACATCGTGAATTAGTAAACCCAACATACACCTGAGATCTATAGCTCCTATCTTGCATATGGCAAAGAGTACATGCGAAAAGATCTCAGTCATCTAAGAATGTAAAACTAAAGTAGCACTATGCATGAGAAAAATTAATAAATATGTTAAATTAATGAATATCCTTGTCATTTTTACTGATTTGTTGAATATGAATATGATAACAGTGACAGAATGAATGCAATGTTATTGCTGATAATGATTCATCAGAGGATCTCTCAGGGAAAGGTGAATAAACGATATTATAAACTCCGCTGCGAATGAGTGAACGAATACGAGACGCGATATTTGATGGGCAGTTTTAAGTTTTCTTAAAATGTGAACATTGTGAGGGGGTACACCTAACATTCATCCGAGAGCTATAACTCCTATCTTGTACAAAGCAAAGAGTACATGAGAAAATATCTTAGTCTTCAATGAATGTAGAACTAAAATAGCACTATGCATGAGAATAACGAATATGTTAAATTAATGAATTATTTATACCTTTAGGCGTCAATTTATGGAAGTATTTTACATTAGAATCCATATTGAAAACAATCCTTGTACTTTTCCACACTTAATTATTAACAGTTAAAAGTACTACTCGCTTCGCAGCTTGCTGAATCTTCGGGTACGATTGTTTATATTTTATTCATTGAGTGTTACGATTGTAACCACCGCTAAGCATATAAATAATAAATAAAATTAATACCTAAATAAAATATAAACAATTGAACCTGAAGATAGAGCAAGCTGCGAAACAAGTAGTACGTTTAACTGGTAATAAATACCTGTGGAAAAGTACAAGGATAGTTTTTGATATGACTTTTAATGAATTCTCTTGTCATTTTGACTGATTTAGTCACAAAAACCTGCTTTAAATTCTCACCACTAAACTTTTTTCCTGGTGTGCGCATTTTTCAGCCTCATTTCTCCCCTCCCTCGTCCCCCCCCCCCCACTGCCTCGGGTCTCATCCCACCCCTTACGTTCCCCACCCACTGCGTCACACCCACCCTCTCCTCGTTCCCTCCACCCCTACCCCGCCCCTCTTCTCCCGCTCTCCGCTTAATGACTCACACATCTCCTTCAACTCCGCCTCCTTTACTCTCAAGGTCTCCTCCACGCAAGCACATCACCTGCCCCATCGTCTTTAAACTCTCCATCTCCCCTCCCTCCCCGTCCGTATCTCACCTCCCGTTCCCCTCTCTTCCCTTCCGCACTTTCAACAGTAGTCACGCCTTCCTCGCTTTCGGCTCCCTATTCCGCCCTGAACCCTATTTATTTCGCTACGGACTCCCAAAACGTATCCTCCCTTTCCTTCCCGCGCCCAACCTCTCGGCTTTTCCTCACCTTCCCACTCCCACACACACATTCTCCACCCTCTTCCTTTTAGATGCTCGAGGTGAGTTTCAGGACAAAAGATGGCTCTCCTTCCGTCCCCTCATTTAGAAGCCCCTACGAGCACGATAACTATTAATTCTGCCATCTCGTGAGTTTTTGGACTGGGAAGACTCAAAAGGAGATATAATTAATTGCGTCATGCTCACCTTATAAAATCCTCTGTCCAAATCCCACTTCATCTATTAGCTAGTGTCATGCGTAGAAACGACCATCGTTTATATTCATCAATAGTTAATTCTCAATAATTACTCATCATGTGGGTACCATCCATCACAAATAATTAATTAAACTTTTTGAACTATTTTTCAAAAAAAGTTTGTGATGACGAAGGTGAATAGATATTTTTATGGTATATCCGTTTTAACTTCAAAATTCGGCTGGAAAAACGGAAATAGCAAAAAAACTGATTATTTTATATGAATTATAGTTTTTGCTATCGAAAATGGATGCATAAATAAGTTGCTCACACCGATGTTGGATTACTGAATGTGCGAGAGGCCATACATTCGAAAAAATAATAAATATGAATCCAACTATTTCGATGCTCTTAATTTCAGAATGAGTTTTTTAATACAGCGGCTAAAATAATAATCGGTTGTCCTCCCATATAAGATATCAATTTGGTATTTGAAGTAAAACTGCGCGAATGATATTAGAACGTGCATAATATAGTGTCTTCAAGATAGGGGTCAGTCGCAGAAATAAAATAAAAATATTTTCTGTATTAGAGAGATAATTATGGAAACAAACTAAAGACCACACCTTTGAGGAAAAATTAATTTTGGAATGCTCAAAATGTGCATAAAAACATACATATCCAAATCCTGTTCCACTCAATGTAGGTCTACGTTTTCACTCGCCATTGCCCTCTATCGTTCCATAGCTCTTGTCGGACAACTTCATCCCAATGGTACCCTCTTGCCTCCACGTCCCTACTCACTTCGATCACAATCCAACGTCTCCTCGGCCTTCTTCTCGGACTTTTTTACCTTCCTCTATTGTGCTTAGCATTACTTTTCGTATTCTTGTTTCTTCCATTCTTTTAACATGTCCTAACCATCTAATCCTATTGCCTGCTACTTTTTGACTAATACTTTTTATATATTATCGCTCTCTTATTTTGGTATTTATCACTTCGTCCAGTTTGCTTTTCCCCAGCATTTATCTCAAAAACTTCACTTCTCCTGCTGTTACCCTACTCCACTGTCTTTCCGACATTGTCCCAGTTTCAGCTCCATATAAAACTATTGGTAGATTGTACATGATAAATCATTCCCAAATTATGACTAAGCATACATTTTGCACTAATTTTTTATGCATGAAAATACTATTCGGAAAGATACTAACATTTTCCTATTTCATTTATATTTAATACACATATCTTATTAAATACATTTCTCTAGAAAAATGGAATTTATGTTAAATATTCAAATACTATCTAATCGATGTTAAATTTCATTTCACATTGAATACTTAGCAGCAAGAGTTTTGTTTAAGATACAAAAATAGCGCGAAAGTAATGACTTCGGCTGATACGACTCGTCCTCCGTTTGATTCGTTCATATCAACGCTCGATGGTGGAAGTACAGCAAGATCAGTTTTGAATGGTTTTGTGCTTAGTCGGCGTCATATCATATTACCAGTGGATTTCACGGCATTTGTATTTCATTAAAATCAAACGCTACCGCCGGAAACGTAGGTCAGAATGAGCCGAAAATGTCAATTGTCGAGGCAACTTGTTAATTATCGCATACGAAATTAAACCGTTATCGCGTGATTTTGTTAGAGTGGCTTATGCTACAGCACCACTTCACAATATTCATATAAATGCCATGAAAAAGTTAGACTTAAACAGAATAGTAGAATAAGACAGACCAAAATGGAACACCAAACAAAAAAGACGAACCAGATGTATTGGGCACACTCCGACGCACAATAGGTTTGTGAATAATGTAATTGAGGGTAAAATAGAGGGAAGAGTCCCCAGAGGAATTCTAAGGGAAAATACGTCGACCGAACAAAGAAGATAGTTCATTTCTCAAGAACAATGAAAAGATATAGGAACTGGCATCAAATAGGGAATAATGGACGGCTGTAGTCAACGAACATTGTGACTCTACGACCAATGAAAATGATGATGAACTATGACATGCAGACAACGTGACCACTCAACAATACTGATCCAATGGAACCGTGGGATTATATTGGACCCGTATTTTATCAGATTATGATTACCACGGCTTTTAAGAAGTAATTTCGAGGAATGCACCAAATTCTATGGCGGAATATGTCTCAAGAACCATGCAGAATATCTCCACCGTCTTACCTCCTTGTACTTTTTGCTTATGGTGCGGCCTTTCGATGCAGATCCGCTCGTACACTCGGTGGCGACTTCTTCTTTCCCACCTGTCACATGTGTTTGAGGAATCGCTATCTCGTAGCGTAGAGATAAGTGCAAATAGAACTTGGCCAGCCATTTCTGGGAAACTTATGGATTTAACGTAGAATAACGAAACTGCCTTGACACGCGTTACCCGTGTAAAATCGGGGCAATGCCCACCCTAGCTAGATCACAAGTAGGTCTACATATAATATATACGCGAGTGGACGGCAAGAAGTCCTTCAAAAATTAGACGCCTCAGGTGGACGAGCACAAAAATGGACGATCGGATTGGTATCCTTCCGCTTGACGTCACGCATGAAACTTATTAAACATGTATCTCCGAGCACTATCAGACGCATGCAGTCGAGGCATCTCATTCCTGCTGAAAGATCTGGCTTTTTGAAGTTGGTGCACGCCGAAGCTTGTGACGCACGGCTACTGCATTGGACGGTGAAATGAAATGAAAATGTTGGTGTGCGTGAGTAATGGAGAAGCAGGTGGGCGCCTTTGCATTTTCGAGTCTCATTCCCCCGGTGTGACTCTGCCGCTTCCCGCCTAAATACTTGATCGCCTTCTCCGCCGCCCGCAGCAACAAACGACTACTATCCACCACCACTCTCCCCTCGGTCACTCTAGTCCTGCTCGTAATATTCCCTCTCTCGGGAGTAGCATGTGTCCAAGCTAGGGTCTTAAAACCACTCCCTACGGTCCCTTCACTCTCCTATCCTCCCCATGGAGCTGACTTCCCACCGTGCGGTTGACAATGGGGAGAATGCCAACTTAACTCAAATTATGTTTCATTATCAAGCCAAAAAAGGAAGTCGTTGGCTCCTGCCGCCAATTATATAGATGAAGTACGCTATTAAAGAATTTTGGTAGAAAACTTGTGCAGATAGTCTAGTAAAAACCCTCCTGCACTAGGTTCGAACAATGGGCTTGTGCGGGAAATGCACTGACCAGTACGCATTGCAGGTTTCGTGGTTCCAATGGCAAATTTCTGGAGTATAAGAGGGAAATAGATGGTTTTTACAGACTGTTGAATTTCTAATAAACAGCAATGTATTCAAACCACATTATCGATTTTGCTCTGGCATCATAAGGCACATACGCATAAGATATACTGTGAATCCCGTATTAAGTGAAGACCAACGGACGCTTGATATAATAGCCGCTGAACTGAGAAAACATTTACATTAGTTATATGTATGGAAAATGCATCACGCTTCAGAGAAAACCGGCCACTTAGATAGGTTACTGCCTTAGGAAGGTGGTCTCAGAGGCACGTTTCACTGAATTTGGTTGTGTAGTTCTAATAAGTTATGTTTTGCGGGACTCTAACAGGGTATTGTTTATTTTCTTCGATTATTTAGTCGTTAAAAAAATAGCAACGAATGACTTTGGTTTTATTGAAAAATGCTAAAATAACCATAAGAAAAAATCCAGCTAGTTTGTTACTCTAATATTTAGCTTGCCGAGCCGATGCAACGACCATTACACCACGTAGAATACCTGGGTTTCGTGGCAATATCAGCAAGACTTAAAGGATCTTGACGTTCTGTATCGAGAACTTCCTCACGTAGCTTCCCATTCCAAGTTTTAACCCTTCTCGCACCTGTCGACTTCAAACTTCAACTTTGTTACAAGGATCCTCTCCATGAGATGATTCTTGTCGACACCAGGTTTTGCTTCGCCACTTCCTGCTCCGGCCAACTCTCACAAATACTCGTACACAACCTTCCCACTTCATTCTCCTCCTCTCCCATTAAATCTTCTTCTCCTCCTACTCCCCTAATTTCCCACTCCATCTCAACTGCCGGCCGTGTTCAGACCATCCTTCCTTCAAGGTTTTCGGAGTGATTTTCGTTTATGCACAGACTTGCGGAAAATTTTGTATAGATATACTAATTAGTTACATGTATAAATACATGTGATTAAAATAAATATTACTGATTAGGTGGGGTTTATGGGGCTCGAAATATTGAAATAATTGGATGATATACATGTAATTATTATAACAATATTCAAATCAATGTGAACAATTTATACAACTTATTTGATTTCTTGGCAATTTTGAAACGTAGCCTTAAGGTACTTTGTGCCAAAATTTTTGCATAGCCTTCTCGTGACTCTTTGCCTTCGAAGTAACTCATAGCCTCTAAGTCCCGAACTGCCGTATGTCAGTAACTTCCAGGATATAACTCCCTCATTGCTTGGATTGTAATCACTTGGCCGCGGTTGTTCCAGTGGATCATTTATATACTCTGAACACTAGTTAGGCCCCCAATAAGTTTGGTGTGAATCGTGAACTAGCAACAATGGAGAATATCTTAGCCAGGTACCATGGGCAACAGTACCTCTCCTCTATTCCCCTTCCTCCTCTCTCCGTGACTTCCTCGGCTTTCGTGTTCAGACCTGCATGGCAAGAAGGGGGCCTCTTGCACCTTGACCAGCGTCGACTCCAAGCCTACCTTTATTTCCCTAGCTGCCAAAATGGACCTCACTGCTGCTCCTATCAAATGGACTTCACTCAAGAACGCACCATACTTGTATCACGGTCTTTCACTTAAGAGCATATTATAATTTCTGAATTAATGGAAAAAAAATATATACATATATACACACATTCCATTTACGGAGAAGTTATCCATTTCAAAGGCTTAGTCTGTCTTTAACTATTTTGACCCTGTCACGCCTCAGTCAAGTCAATTCAATTCAGGGATTTTTCAGTTTCATGCGGTGCGGAAACTGGACAAAACGAAATAATTTGATGATGTGTATACAGATTATCTCATAAACAAAAAAATTCTTTTTATGTGATTATAATGGTTTTAAATTAATATTTAGTTATCATTCCTAATAAAGAAACACGTATTAACGTACGATTTACGTATAAATTTTGCGAATTCCGCTCTGTAAACCATAAAAAAGTCATAATGATGCTTTTTTTGAGAGAAAAGTTTAAAATTCTTGTAAAATTTACATTACAAGAGGTATGATTATTTTCAGCGTAAAAATAGATGTATTTAAAAGAATTGTTCCAAGAATATTTTTGACTTATTTAAAAAGTAATTAAAGTGTGCACTTGATGACTCAAAATGAGCGCAACAACCAACGGTATCGCCACAACCCCCAAAGAGTGGGAGTATAGAGATCCTCTTCACAGATAGGGATATTTCTTTTTCATTGCGGTCAATTATTATAAAGAGAGGCGTAAGAACCACGTAAACGTTAAATCTGTATCAATATTTGTTAACGGCAATACGTTTATCTCATCTAATGGATACGATGGGAAACAATTTAAACAGTAATACGTGTACCACTTGCCTTATGAGATTTTCCAATGTCATCAACTAGCTTCATGTTTTTCAGGAAACTTATTCACGAATTATTGTTTCATATAAAAGATTTTTTTGCTGTGCATATTTTTTTCTCTGATCGATGAATGTCTGCGCTATATGTGTCGGTCCTTTATATAAAACATTTGAAACTCTAAGGTCGTGGATTGAATCTCGTCTGGGAATCTGGATGCAATGTTTCTGCTAGAGTGAATGTCTTGGATCAAACGGGTGCGATATAGACTCAGGAGTAGGGGCTCTTAAACTCTACTCTTTTTAGTGCTACTGACTGATGCAGAAAATTGGAGCAGAATCAAATCGTAAATGTGGCATAAGCGTATGAAGAGTGCCAAAATGGTTCAAAACTGAAGAAATTATTCGATCAGAGCCAACTCTACAGGTATTTCAAGAGTATACGGTATTTTCCGACGTCAAGAACATACCAGCATCAAGGATGTACCCTTGTTTTATGGAGCAGCACTTTGGAAATAAGTGATATAATGGGTTCAAAATCCACTTATTATTTTAGTTTGTAGGATACGTCAGAGGACTTCAGGTAACTGTGTAGTCCCGGAAAACTTCTTCTAGAAATGTATAAGAGGCATAGAAATTGTAAGTTAATGATAGAATTCAGTCATTTATTGTGATTAACTGCATCGGCACCAGCAAAAAGTCCCTTTGACTTTCCTTATTCCGATAGGCGACGGATAGATGGGTAGGTATAAATGAAGTACGTAGGTATAAGGAACATTTGCATCGAATTGAACACGATATAAATTAGTTGAATATTTTGACAATATCAATCAGAAAGGTGAGAAGTTATGCGACAACTTATCATGAAACCTTTACGTTTGAAAAAGGTTTTATGTTAGCGGTAGTTAATATATTTTTACCACCAAGCAGTAGCGGTTATCAGACGAATGGCATCCCCCAGCATAGGTAGTTGTTCTTTTGTAGGCACAGGGAACACCACCTACCACTTAAACTTGAGACTTCCTCGACCCTCCTTTACCACCACCAGACCACTCTTATCCCCCCCCATCCCCCTCCTACCTACCTACCGCTTAACTACATCCCGAGTTCTTCTCTCGCCATCTTCCGGAAACTTCCGCGCGCGTCCTCCTCCGTTACACAACGAGCCGTCATCCACCCCTCTTTTCCTCTTTCGCACCCCTTCTGCGTGCCGGCGAGTCCTTCCACCCACGTCCCTTTTACCCTACCTCCCTCCCCGTCCTATAACCCACTCCCTTGAATAATAAATTCCCACCCTGGGGCAAAAGGTTTGCTCAGTGTTCTCCCAAAGTCCCAGCACATAATTTCCCCTCCCTCCGTTCCTTCTTCCATTCCCATTCGACCCCCCGTGCACGCATTTGCTCTGATCCGTTCCCGACTGCCTCTCATTTCGGCATGGGCTGCGGAATGGTGTAAACGATTTGTTATTTGACGAGTGGTTTTGCACCTAATGCTGCCACATTGAAACAATGATGACAGCAAAGTCGCCCGATGTCAAAATACGGATAAGTGTAATAATATACTAAAAGAGGGATTCGTACCACTCGATAATGATTGGAACACTTCGTAGTGGACACCTTGTTTTCGTATCATCTTCCATCTTCATCCATCTTAGTTGTTTATTATATAAAAAAAACCATTTGAACTTTTTTCATCAATTGTTTCCGGGCAGAATGTTACTGATACCGGAGTAAACACAGACTCCGCACTTGAATAGACTTGGTACAACATACCAGGCACTGCAAGGAGGCCAAATACGCAATTTTTTATAATAAATCCTATTGAATTGTTTCTGAGTTTCAGCCATGTTCCCAGCCACCTCCATTGCGGCCGGTTGTTGAGTATATAGCGGAGAAAAAAATGGCTTTTAAAGAGGAATAATCATTTGAAAGCCATACCTAAGGCAGAATCATATCCAATTTTAATGCTCTGGGATCCTATTTAAAGGTTTTGGTTTTTAGCCCTCGTAATATATTATTCGTCTCACTAGGAAGGGATGTAATCCAGAAAATATGCATTCCCCCGAAAACTGTTGGCTTTTCAGAGTTTTAATGGTTGTATTTAAATTGGAATTCCCTCCATTACCAGCTCACATATCATGGCTATAAATAAGGTTTTAATTGACTGTGGCAGTATTTTATATTGTAGCACGTCCAAAATTTTATGGCATATCTAAAGTTATTAAGCTTACGGTAAGTAATTCAGTCTTAACATCGAACGAATTTTAGATGAACACAGTGAACGTGTCCAAAATATCGTTAAAAAATTGCATACGGAGAAAAGAATTCGACCGTTCTGTATACACTCTATGTAACTAAATCAATACAGACCGTCCATGAGATCAAACTTCATGGCCTTTTAAGTTAATAGGTTAATACCCACGTTAAGCATTTGGAAATATTAAATGCAACAATTTCCAAATCAATAATTTACGAAATTGCATTTCGCTCTCTCACATTATTCTTCACCTAAGCGTGATAAGGGTCATAAAAATGTTCACATTATGTAAAAATGGCGTGTTACGCCATTACGGTAATAGCAGAGATATAAGAAAAAAAAATCCTAGTACAGGTCATAGTATGCCAGTCATCAGAGCTTGAGAGGATCTGCACCATTACATTTGCCACTTCACCCTTAGGAATCGTAAACTAAACACCTCGGCACAGGGCTAGAGGGGCAATCAAAAAAAATAATGGATTCTCCAGCATTTAAAACCTCATCTCTAACATGGATGCTGCATTAAAAATAAGTTAAAATACAGTTTGATGACATTTCATAGAGAATATTTCCTTCGATAGGAAAGAGACGAGCCACAGTTTACACACTAACGCACCTTTCAAGGGACAGTGATTGCTAGATAACTTTTTCGAATCGGGGTAATCTCACCACAATCATGCATGGTGAGGAGAGATATAGTTAAAAAAGTGTTTGTTGACATTGCATGAAATAGAAAATCGTTTTTTGGATGATAAAGAGCAAAAATACAGTTTAGACACACGCTTACTTTCAAAGGACAATAAAAACATGATAGCCTTTCCAAACACTAAAACGTAAAAATCTCACCCCTATCATGGATGCTGTGGAAAGGATAAGTTTAAAAAATATTTGCTGACACATCATAAAATTGAGAACCTTTTTTGGGATGACAAAGAGGCGAACCATATTTCGTACAGGTACTTACTTTTCAGCAACTTTAACAACATGATAACTTTCGCTCGACCAGACTTTCACGGCTTTTACTCGAGTCGACCTAATGGCTCTATGAAACGCTTCCCCCTGCTTTGGTCCTCAGACTGAGAGCGTAGCCGAACAGCGCACAACTAGATTTCGAGGGCCCTTCGTCGCGCGAGAACAATAAAATTTCCCTCCCACTCTCTCCTCTCTTCTCTCTCTCTCTCTCTCTCTCCACACTTGTACCGCACTCAAACGACGTTGGAAAAATGGTGACGGACACAAGGGTGAGGGGAGGAGTAGGAATGGGGAGGAGTGGGAGTGGGGAGGAGGTAGGCGAGCGAAACCGGGCGAAGAGGAGGAGACAGTCCGTGCCGGAGGCAAAAGTGTTTCAGGCTGGATGGCGGGGCGTGGAGTTGGCTAGCTGCTCTCAAGTGTGCTTGTCTCCCTTTCATCCGAACTTACTCGGGCACTCTGGAGTGGAGGTGGCGTTGAGTGGTGGCCACAGGAGGGAGACAGAAGGGGATAGGGAAGGGTGACGGAAGGAACACGACAATGGTGGGGGGAAAGCGGGGTTGGGGAGGAGCACGAGAAGAGATAAAGGGTGTTCGGAGTAGGAGAAGCAGTCGGAAGGAGGAGGTCCAGGATACCCTGAAGGGGCGGGGAGGGTGTACCGTCTGTCTCGCAGCAGGAAGATCCGATTCGCGCACGTGAAGAGACCCTAGCGCTTAAGCCTGACCTATGTAAAGAAATTAGCACCAAATCAACAGACAAAATTTTGGCTGAATTAAGGAGGATTCGCCGTTGATTACCCAAATCTCATAAAATTCCGACATGTACCGACACCCTTTTTGTCATAAAACATACCTTTTTTGCGATTATTTTCCACCAAACTTGAAATTACTAGGCATTAAAAGGGGAAAATGGGTGTATCTCGGGAAGAAAGAAGCTTTTCGTTTAATATTAATGGTATTCCCACTAAAAATAGTTTATAAAAATGAACTCTCTCAGAATATTACACAGCAGTAAAACTGGTACCTTTTCATTTTTTTTCATCATCAGTAAACTAACGCAATAATTGAATATGTAAACCCATTTATTAAAAAGATATGGCACTGAAACAGTTTCCTATGTATTGGAAAATGATATATACAATCTATTATAAGAACTGGTGTATGTGAAAATCATCGAAACGGGTCGCATTTAATAGCTATCACAGAGCAAAACTAGGAAGGTTTCTTTATCCACGCACAAAATCCATTATGTGAGCGCAGAGACAACACTATTTTGTCGTCAAAATATTGAATAACGAGTTTCATGGAAGCAAGAATATGCAAATAATATACAGGAAACAGTATAAAAGCCACAGCCATCAACGCGAGGCGTTGAAATGGTATGTAGGGAACGAAAATTGTCCAAACGGCATGACTGAGATCGAGCATTGATCTAAAGTGATGGGTAACTGCACTGACAAGGTAGTGGGGATGAATGGTTTGAGAACAGCTATCCGATAACTAAACTAGACTGCAACCGAATTCGTTCTCATGCTTCGATAGTAAGTCGAATATAAACTGACGGACCCGCCAGCGGATGAAATGCGGGGTACGTCAGTTCCATGTTAGTGCTAGCTGCGAGACGACAGTTTGAGGATGAATAAACAAAAGAGGAACGACAGTTCACGATCCACCGCTCTTTTACTCTGCATGTTACGTTGAAATACACTCACGCTTCAATAAGTGGTCCTACATTCGTCTTCGGGTTGGAATAACTGTGATAGTAAATAGCAAAAGTAATACTTATCGTACAATAAGCCGTGGTGACTTAAAACAAAACATCGAATAAATGATGAACAATAGGCTACTCGCTCTGTCTGAGAGAGCTCTTCAGCATTGCAGAAGTACGTGATTCAAGTCTCGGTAGTGCGCTGGAATTTATGAGGACGATGAAATGAAAAATAAGGAATTTACGCTGAAAATAACTGAAACAAACAGAAATAATTGGCAAGGATGGCATTTTTCACCGTTCCGAAGACAATTTTTTTTACTAATCAACGTTGGTGCTGTAAATGAAATTGAAATGCCAAAACCGATCAGTAAATTGAATAATAATCTAGGATTAGTCAAGGACTTTCATTCGCCAATAGGGAGGATGTGATGAAATTCTACGATACGCCTGAATCTATATTGCTTATTAAAAAAGTGGTACATGTAATCGATTCTGGCTTACCCCCTGGGAGATCCTTCTTTATGAAATAACAATAAAAACAGTGAACTCATATGAATTTCTTTTTTCACGACGTCAGTTTCCTTGTGGAAGAGTACCATCAGATTGATTTTGCCTAATGATGTTGAGCCAAGTATTGACATCAAGTCCGTGAAAAAAACTGTGGATATATCAAATTTCTATTAGAATTGAATGATTTCAATTCTCTCAAAGGAAAAGCTGGCCGGCTTACTTATAGGTATGAATTTGGAGGTTAGAGAGAGAAATACAAAATTGTGATACTTATGTAGGAGAAAAAAATAAATGGTAAAAATTTATAAAATTGAAGAAAGAAGTTGGAAGAGGTACTGAAATGGAGAAATTCCTTCAGAGGATAATTAAGGGGGAGTATTTGTGCAGGTTAGTTGGAAGAAAAATAAAAGCTTCAGTCGATTAGCGGGAAACAGTATAAAAGATGAATTAGTTAGCCTTTAAAGGTCAGGTAAGTATACCAAATTCAGGGCATTTCTTTGAGGTAGTAAAGATCATTTACTAGTGCTCAATATGCCGAGTCTGGTAAAATAAAAGATGCTGTTAACAGTTTTTCGATTTTTCTCTGCTCTCCATTATATAATGATGAACGGGAAAAGATCCTGCATTGGTTAAAAATATTTAGGCCATACTTGGTTCATTCGGAAATAGTACATAGTCTTGTAGAGTACTTTTTACTGTATTAGCAAAGAATGACCAGATGATTTGGGAGGAGTGGGATTAGGTAGTTTCTGTCCCAGAGATAACAAATATCCGCAGAACACTGCTGATGGCATGGAGGCTGAAGCGATGATGTGCTCATGAAACACTAGATTTCCCCATCCGTACGACTACGGAAGCATCACCACCTTCGGCTTCTTCCTCTTATCTCCCTTCTCCAGGGAATGGTGCGACAGTGTAATTACGGGAGAGGGTTAAGTCACCCGAGCGCAAGCCCTTTAAAATCATGAGCATCATGACGTGGGGCCGTTAAAGAATTCATTAGCCGGAGAAAGGGTGGGCCGACCGGACTGTCTCAAACCATCCCGGCGGTAACGAGGCGGACACTTTTGGAAAGCTACGGGAGCTTGGTCAAAAATTGGCTGGGACCATCAGTTAAGCTGTAATTGCAACACATAATACACTGATAAAATAAAAAAAATTTAATGGCCTTACATTTATTTAATTGTGATCTCGAGAAGCATGGTATTCTCGAGAAATTAACGACTCGCTGCTAATTTGACCCTCAGCATTGATGGGCCTCATCATCCTCCATTTAGGCTGTTTTTTTTATGCCAGCATCTAATTTCTGGCTTATACTAGTTGTTAAAGAGTATATCAATTTAATAGAGTGGTCACTGATGGTGGGGTTCTTTAAAAAGCACATTAGAATTTCGTTTAGCTGCAAATGGATTCAACAAACCTGCTCTCATTGCTAAGACGTTTAACTGAACATGTTAATATCGGCTAGACAACAAATTTTTTCAACAATTAAACTAACTTGAATGGCTCAAATGGGACAGCCTAAGAAACCCACTAGTGCTAGGAATAATTTGCATGATTGAATAGAAAACGGATGCGATGCAAGCACGATGCTTAAAATAAAGGATTTAGAAAATTCACTGAGGATGATCACTGAAGAATTACTACGATGAATCTTCAATGAAACTTATATAATAAATAATTTAAGAATTAGTTACTGCTATGGACACACCAGTACTCTAAGCAAATTGTGAAGGAAGAAATAATTGCTCTAACCGCTGAAATGAGGCCGCTGGAGTAATAGATGACTTCAAAACTGCGTCTCATCGTCTTGTTCAGCCAATGAATTCATATTGTTTTCACTGATTCCATTTACTTCATACCACTGAGAGTATAACGCATTTGAAATATAATCCTCAATATGTTCAAGAAAGCTTATTAAAGTATCACAGAAATGATCTTTGAGAATAGGAATTTTAATTGTCACGCACGAATTACATACCTTTACGAAATCATGGATAAGTATTTTCCATGACAAAGATCCATGGATAAGTCACGAACGATAATCCACAAATTTACCTCTGGTATAAAAAAACCGTAAAATGCGGCTAAAACTCAGCTAATCTGGCACCTAAAACAAAAACCAAAATAATGCATAATTTGATCATTTACGAGCAAAAGTAAAACAAATATTACGGGAGACACCAGTGTGTTTAAAAAGGGAAAATTGTTATAGGACGAAGGTAATTAGAAAAACCTTTAGCAGCATGGGTGGAGTTTTTGACTCAATAATAGTTGCTAAACGAAAGCTTAAAACAATTGTAAATTAACTCAAATGAATCAGATTAGTTTTACTTCACTTGATCCTCTGTTCTCTCTTCAACTCATCAAAACGTCAGAGTCACGTGTGGAGTGACGCCGTTTTCCCTCGGGCAAGGAGAGGCCGCATCACTCAAAGGGAATTTTTGAAAGTGGGTTTCAAAAACCCAAAAAAAGGGTGCTTAATCCAACCCAAAAGTGAGCCGTCAGCTCCAGGGATTGCAGAGTCAATTATTATGATGGCAAAGAGAGTTCGCTGCGAGTCGGTTGTAATAACGCCCGCGTTATGCGAATATAAGCTTTGACGGGCACGGCGACCACAAAACACCATTAAGGCGACGCATTCGGCCTGCACACCCTTCATCAAAATGCTGTGCATGACGACGACCCCTGACGTGACAGAGCGGAGGGAGAAAGATCCTGACAGAAGTAGACACGAGACTTTCACAGCGAGTGAGCTTCCATCGCTTTCATTCACTCGAGCCAAAAGAATAAATAAGTTGGTGGTAATACCAAAACCTAGCGCGCAGTTACCACTTCAGCCCCTATGAGACCAGAAAGAGCTCGCTTAACAGATGATGCCGAGGGAAAAACAAATCACAAATCTTGTCGCTGTCTTTCGTTAAAAAGTTATTTTATTGCATTTAACCTTTTGACGTAATTATACGCGTAATTCACAATCAAATTACATTTCATCCCATTATTCGTTCATTAACTGACGTCATTTCAGTGAATATTACTCTTCAAAATACTCAAACTAAACGAGGAGGTAATATTATATTTTGGAAATTTTTCATGGAATGTATGTTATATATTTACAGACTTAAGTTCTAAGCAAATGTGCATTAAAACGCTGCTACAAAAAAATTTTCAGCTTCGGCACCACAAAAGTGTTTTTTGCCTAGTTATCAGTACAAAAGTACTCTTCAAAGGGATTGACATCGGATCACCGCGGACTAAAATTTGAAGCAGTAGAGGGTGGGGCACAAATTCGTTATCAAAGCTAATTTAAAATTCGAGGCCTCATACTTTTCAGGCCGAGTAATTTGCGACCAAAATGGAAATGGTTTTAAAATATGGCCGTTTAAGCATAAATTCAGAGCGTGGGTAGTGGATCATCCATTACTACCTAAACTCATTATTTATTTATTACAAACATGATTCACATTTAAATGCTCCGGCTGATAAACATAACACATAAAGGTAAGTATACCTCAATGAATGTTACCTTTAAAATATACAAATATGAGTACACATTTCATTAGCTGATTTTTAGAATTTTCGCGAATTTTAACGGGAAAGTGGATGTACATTCAATATCACTGGTTGCTTTTTTTAAATGAATTTTGATTTAAAATCACACATTTAAACTAATATCTTTTATACGCCAGCGTGAACAAAAATATTTCACCATAGGAATATGCAATATGTGATATGCAACACGTGATATGTAATACGTGATATGCAGAGACGCTGTCAGGAGAATACCCTCAATTAAGACGTCATTTTTAATGCAATGTGTTATATATTTCTACGCATTTACGATCTAAGAACATGTGAGTTAATTGGCTTTTCCAAGCTTCGCCATGATAAAGTTTGTTTGGCCCCGTTATCAGTACATACCATGCCTAGCCAGAGGAGATGTAGTTCTCCCATTGAAGGAAAACTTAACACCTTTCCCATATAATACTCTCTCCGCAGTTTTATCATCACTTCCATCCTCCCGAGTTTGTGCTATGCTTATAGGTAATATTTCCATTCCTATAAACAAACACATCATGCAATGTGGTAAGTTTACTTCATACCACGATAATTTTTACTAAGTTTCTTCAAGAAATGGTCATCTAACATTCAAAGGGAATGATTATATGTAATCCACTGATATGTTATTGCTTTCGTATCTATATTCCCACAATTACCACCATTGAATTTATGTATTAGCTTTCAAAACTAACTTCTGTACTTCTTGTTAGCGATATTAAGTCATTAAATATAATGTGACACAGACTTTTACATGTCGTTGGAGTTTATAAATCTGCAAAAAGTACGCTGCGATTAAGTCAAAACCCCTAGTACCTTGAAGGAAGACCGGAGCTCTGATTTACTAACCCCCCACAAGCAACCACAGAGAGAAGAGTTGAGGAAAACAGTGTGCGCTGTGCAGAACAAACTCGCCAGATGGCGCTCGCTGATACAGTGTAAATATATGGGTGAGTAAACTTATCAAAACATAACCGAAGCCATGAAGTTGGCCATCTCGCCGTCAGCAAATCGTCGAGTGTGACTAAAAAAGATGGACGAGAGAGTTGACGAAATGAGAAGGGGTTTAACATCGTGGACGTGGACACACGGAGGAGTAAATTAAGTAAAAATACCATCGCACACCGGGAGAGAAAATGGGGCAAAGATGAGAAAATTTAAGGGGTAGACGACTTTTTTTTATTTAAATGGAACGGCTGAACGGATAGATAAACGGCTTCATTTGGTCAGGAAGTGGAGACCATTTAGGGAGAGACAGAGGAAAGGGTAGGGAAAAGAGACTCTCCTTGCATTAAACTCGTTAAAATTTGAAGGACGGGACGAGAGAGAGACAGAGAGAGATGAATGAGACCAAAGGCGTGGGAGGAAGGAGGAAAGAGGGGGGGGAAGGGTTGAGGGTACAATTTGGTGGGGGAGGGGAGAGAGAATGGAAGGGTTTTTTTTAAGGGATGGGGGAAACGGGTTAGGAGAACGGTTGGGTGAGCAGGGGTAGGGGAGGGTGTCCCCAGGATTCCAATGGGGAGGGAAATGAGGGGGATGGCAGGAGACGAAACGGAAAATTGGAGCAATTGGAGTGTGCGAGTAGCAAGCGGGAATAGGGTCCGACGGACCCTGAGGGCAGGGGCACGGAATGGTCGTTAGGGAAACGAGGGGAATGAAGAGGAAGAGACAGGAATGCCGAGGAGGCAAGGAGGAAAGGAGATGGGGCAGGACGATAGCACGGGGGTGGGTATGGGCGAGAGGCAAGGGGGGACGTGGAGGCGTAGGGAGGAGCAGTGCGTGTCTGGCTAGAGGGAAATTTTGCTTTCCCATCGAAGGCGGACTTAACACCTTTTCTATATAAATACTCTCTTCTCAGCATTATCGTCCCATCCATCCTCCTCCCGAGTTTGTGAGACTTCACGAGGAAAAGTTAGGAACTCAACAAGACAGGTTGTACGCTTTATCAAAAGTTTGAAAAAATTATTTTGGTCCGAAGGGCTTTCGGCACTGGCATCCCACCATTAACAGTTCACCTTGACAAGGACGCTTTCAGTATGTTCCATTTTTGTTTAATATCTCCCGTTGACGTCCAAGATATCCATGAGACCTCGCTTCGATGTCCCACCGAGATTACAAACTCATTGATTCTTGTCCTTTACTTTGTGCTTGGGTTCATTTTTAACTCTATTACATCTGAGGATATTCCCATATTTATTAACTTTTACACAAACTTCCTTGAATACACCTTGAAGACCTCCATGAGGTTTCCTTCTCAAAAAATAAGAAAATAGTTCCATTATTTATGATTTCACATTTCCTCTACTTCCAGCAACCAATAGCTTTATAGTTTAATGATAGTCTTTTATTCCTATGTGCATACAAATCATCCGGTGTGGTTAGTCTATTTTATACAAAGTTTAATTTTTTAAGGTTCTTCTAGAAATGGTGCACTAAAATTGAAAGGAATTGGTAATTTAAAATGCAACGGTACGTTTTTACCACCGTATATAAATGATCACCTAATATTTACAGTCTTATATTTACAATACTGGCCCTACATTTTCATTTCATTATTTTTAGAACATGAGGAAGATTGATCACAAAGGACATCTTACTTAGTCATTATACGTAACCTAAATATATTGAAAAATTCTATAATAGTTCAAGACTATATTTATTTAAATCAGAAAAAAGTTGTTCATTTTATTTTATAGGAGAGCATGTTTTCATGGTATCCACGTACCCGAGATGCCGTATGCGCGGACGATTAAATATCCCTAATACGAGCCTTTTCGGCCTGCGGGAAATGTCCGCGGGGGATTGTCTGAAGGGTGGCATAATATCCCAGGAAATACATCCCAAATAGATGCCTATAAGACGTTGCTGTCTCTGCTTTTGGTAATTTTTCCGAAGAGAGGGGAGCTAAGGTTACATCCGCCGTAGAAGGATAGTTGGGAATCTGAAAAAAGCTGAGATTATACGAGAAGAGGAGAAAGGGAGGTAAAAATCTAGAGTCGGCATAGAGGTACCATTTATATTAGGTGAATAGTCCAGTTTAATTCAAATTTTGACGTCCATATCCGAAGAAGACAGCTTTCTCACTTGTATTTCCTTGCGTCTTTCTTTTCAAATACCAAAGTTTCTTCTTCTTTATCAGAAACCTCCTCAGGGTCAATAAATGTTGCCTCATTTTTTTATATTGAACATATAATTATCCAGTAGGGGCAAGTAAAGGTGGTGAGGGAAGCTTAAGAACTTTCTGCTGTTCTTCTCAAAGTTTTCGGTCTCTAGAAATGAAAATACTCTTGCAAGTAGTACTAGTGGCCACAACCAACGGTGCTTTTGCTACTGGTCATAATTTAAGTCTTTCTTGCACTTCTTGATGTCCTCCTTGATATTCTTATTCTTAAGTGTTTATCCTCTGCGAGGATTGTAGCCTTATTGACGTTATTATTGCAGCCTAAAGCTGCAGCTGTATGGTGACCGCTGTTTTTTGACCGATGATAGACCGCTAAGTTACCAAGTCCAATGGCGGCACAATGCTGATTTAATCCTCGTCCATCCATCATATATCTTCCTCAATATTATATTATGTGTAAAGGGAAAGGTGCGTGAGCAAGCACGGCATTGGCATTGACCCAATAAATAAGAAATATGGTTTAAAGTCCAAAATTCTACGCATCAACCGACAAATGAAGTGCTCTACAAAAGAGGGTAAAAGTAGGGGCAGAAAGATGGGATATCCTTTAAATCTCCACAATTACAGACGTTCGAAGAGGAGATCTCTTGGGCCCCGAGTCGAAAAACCAGTAAAAACCACGAGAATCTTTGGAATCTCTCTCAAGTTTACCGCAGCAGTCGCATTGATGTTTAAAATATTACACCGTTATTCCATGGTATATAAATTACCGTAAATATATCATCAAACCTACAGCTAAACAATAGAGTGGATAGTTATCCCACTATGGACTATTTACGGACGGGATAATGGATAGTCATGGACTATTTCACTCTACTGTTATGAACAAATACCTTAAAATATGAATAGTATTTTTGATTGTATAAAACACTGTTCAATCTTACTATATGAAGACCATGTTGTCCTAATATCTGCCCATAAACATATGGAGATAGCATTATTGAATATGCAAAAGGACTAAAATAGTGTCTCTATGTGATCTCATAATAAAGATCTAGTTATTAATGCAAAAAAATCAAAGTGTATGCATATTGTTAGTTATTCTAGTAAACTCAAGTGTGTACCACTAACTATACATGAACACGAATGTCTGCATAAAAACATGAACAAACTATGTTGTAAATGCAACTATGTAGAACAAGTGCCTAAATATAAATATTTAGGAATAATTATAGACCAAAATTTCAAGTTTGGTGAACATACTGAGAAAATATGTAGCAATATAAGAAAAATTGCATATCAGATGTAAAATTAATAAGTTACAACGCTACAAATAACAGTGATTACATTAATAACACACACACACACACACACATATATATATATATATATATATATATATAAGCAAAATATAAATGTGAACCAAATGAATGTTTCACTCGACATTTTGTCGCTAGAAGACCTATACGATACATATTAAAAGTTGAAAACTATTATTGTGATAAATATAAAAACATAAAATTCAAAGAATATAAAAATTAAAACCAGAACTACTATAAGATATGATGTACCAATATGCATTAATAATTACTGAGGAAATAGACTTAATAGCATTATTCCAAATATTTTTAATAGACTGCCAATTGATCTTCTGAATTTAAATGCAATAGGTGAGGTTAAGAGTAAAGTGAAACAATGGTTGTGGAATGAAAGTTGCTTGTGATTGGGGCTTCATATGGGGTATTCTGTGATTTTGGGTTTTATCTATGTTCGTGTGTTGAGGGTGAAGGGGGAACCTTTTTTACGCTATATGGTGGGTGGTTGATTTGTGATGCAGGGTGGTGGTTGGGGAACCTTCTGATGAGCCGTTGGCGGGCTCAGGAGGACTCACTCACCCACATATTTACACTATATATGCGAGCTCCATCTGGCGAGTTTGTTCTGCACATCGCACACTGTTTTCCTCAACTCTTCTCTTTGTGGTCGCTTGTGGGAGGGTTAGTACCTGTTTTCCTTACATATTATAAAGATGGTCTTATATTTTTTAAATGTTTTTATTTAAAAAAAATGTTCTTATTTTTTTATGTTCTTAAATTTAAAACTCTTTTTTTCTATGTGAGCTGTTTGCAAAATCAAATAATAAATGTTTGACAAAATGCTAATACAAAAATAAAATTAAATTTTAAAAAATTCATTCAGACACAAGAATACCAGAATTCGATAGTTTTTTCAGCGATAGGATTCATAGCAAAAGTTTATTAAAGATGCGGTGAAATGACTGGTGTAAACTGAAGGCATAAGCAAACGCGATATTTCATTTTGGATAGAGTCATATCTTCGGGACGCACAGTTTGGGGGCGTGATTCTTGTCCATCAGGGTATATAAAAAGGGATTCCGTCCCACCGTATTGAATGGACACTTCTACTTCCCTCCTTTACCCTTCATTTTTCATTTTGATGGATTATCTGGGGTCTATACAATGATTAAAAATCACTGCGTAGCTATCAATCAAACTTATACTCTCACGAAACCTTTCCCCTAAAGAAGATCTTCGGAAAAATAAATCGCCCAGTGAGGAGGAAAAAACTTAAGTGAAGTTTTACGATAAAATGAATGCATTTCTTCCAAAGATTTGTTTCAGAAAAAATGTTGCTGCAGAAAGTTAGGTAAAATAGCACAATATCCTCGACGCAAGCAAAACAGAAGTATGGATACATAAGTAATATTTAGAAGAGGTAGAGGATCTTTGAAGCTACGTCAACTACATTGTGTCAGTGCAAACAGGCACTGATTGATTTTGTGGCAAGTTTTATGTAAATTGCACAATATAAATGAGGGAGCCAAGAATATTCTTTTAGAATGGTCGAGGGTCAATGAAACCAAATGAAATGCCGATCTTAAATAAATTCACGGGCCTAGACTTGGATTTTCGAGTATATGGGCATTTACAATTTTGTGTTCCATACAGAACATTCATGTCGCCAAAATGTCGCGTATACAAGACATTCATGTCACCAAAAATACATTTATAGAGGATATGTATGAGTTTAAAATGTAATATTAGTGTATATTTACATGAAAGGCGAGGGAAAAGAAAGGCTAGGGAACCAATGTTGAGACCCAGGGGCCTACCTAAACCTTGGTGGAAGCAAGAGTGAAGTTACTAGAAACAACAAGTATTGGATCGTATGTTCCGAAGGATGCCTTGTTTTTCAAAATCTGAGGATATTATGGCATTAAGACCTAATAAAGTTAAAGGTTACTAACTTGCTGTCCCCTGAGCCATCTCCCCTTATAGAAATCTAAAGGAAAAATTGTCATTTCTTAAGAAAATAACCTATCCCTCTTAATTACCTAGCTTTATATGATATACATTCAAAAAGCAGTCATTATATCAGATATTATGGCATACCATTTGAACTATAAGGTACCTCCAATAGTGCCTAGTCGTTTTTTTTGCCATTAGATAATACTGAATCTTTAAGAAAGCTGCCAGAAAAGATTCGTGCTCTGGCTGACGTGAAATGAGATGCACTGCCAGAACATATGCAGTAGGTATGTATTGGTTACACCTTTTCTTAATAGCAGCATTAAGAAAACTAAAAAAATTAGGCCATTTAAAGTAGCATGCATTGACGTACTAGCTGCAAATGAAAATTTTTTATATCTATAAATTTATTCCTCAGAGAACAATACTTTAAGGACACTATAGAGGTTGGTTCACAAACTGGAAATTCCCTGGACTGAATAGGATTACTTATAAATATCGACAAAAGTAATTTTAAAATAGCACAAAGTAATAAAAGTCATTTATTTTATTAATATTTTTCATTTATACACTTTTATTATTTATTCACCATATTCTGTCGCAATGGAAAAATACCAAATAGACAAAAAATGCTCTCTAAAAAGTAAATGGAACAGCCTAACATTCAATTCTCAAGCGTAGTCAGTGCATGTATATCTCTTAAGATTTCCATGCGCTATGAATACGAAAGGGTTAATGTTTAAATCAATGTCAGTGCTTTATTCTAATGGAAGCATTCCCAAGATAACCGACTATCACCCTCGACACTGAGCTAGATGATTTCCACTTTCGTTTGGATTTTCCCCGGGGAGATGACAATATTTTTTTACCTCATTTTTCTCTATTCCGAGAGACGCATCCGTTTACAACTCGGAATTATTGCTGACATACTTTCAAAACAATCGCTGTTATTGTCTATTCCTTCCATTATTACACTCACTCAAATTACTTCATGTAAACAGGAAAAATATTTTTTCTCCCATTCAATTTTATCTCTTTCCATCTCGCAAACATTCTCCGTCGCATGAGATCTTATTTTTTGCAGTCTTTGTCCCACTTGTCATCAAGAGCTTACTCTAAGGCAATTTCTACTTTACTTTAACATTTAAATAATTATAGTGGATGACTCCCAAAAAAAATTCGTTGCCCCTCAACGATTTTCAATGACTGCCAGGCCATGTCGCGGGGCACTTAAGTTTGATGGCCATTGCGATTCGAAAGAGTTTCAACGGAGCGTGGCGACTTGAAGTGGCGCGCTCACTCGTCTCCGACTAGTTGAATATTTGTATTTTCATTTCGCCTCGCATACCACTGCAACTTCCACAGGTAAGCAAACAATTTCACGTTCAAACTGGGTTATTTTTCTTGCTGAGAGAAATCCCGTGTGATTTCCAAAAGGGCACCAAATAAGTGAATTTATTTGTATTAACCATCGATATACTCTACGTATTTCTTGGTCAGATCTCAGAGAGCGTGCGCATTAATAAAACAAAACACCAACCACGAAGGCGTATAAAACACATCGAAATTTTTGAAATTTGCCTACAGTGCAAAAATAATCGAGTGTAAAAATTTATTGACTCGGCGTCCCTTCTTGATAAAAACTTATGAAATAACCTTGTTCAATATCCGTTTCAGACACGAATATAACAGACTTACAATTATTACGATATAATGTTTGGTATTTTTCTTTTTTATTCTAATAAGGGCAAATGTCTGCAGACAATAAAATAAGGCAAGGAACCTAAAACACTAGGTTATCACCACAAGAATTGGAGGCTTTGATATTGAGTTAATAAAATTACTCATCGAAGATAGAATTTGTGGAAATTCCCCTGAAAAGAAAAGTATTGTTTAAATCAAAATAAGCAAACATGACTGCGGTAGTGTTCAGAGCCACGTATTCTCAAACAGGTGATAGTAGTATCATATCATGAATCAGTAAAACCTCTGCTTAGATCATCTCACTAATACTTTCTACCAATTTTTGGCAGGGAAAAAATTACCCGAGAAGGACTATTCCATTACACAGACTAAGATAAAGGCTTGCAATTGAGAGGGAACCGTTGTTTCTATCCTAGTAGTTAGTTTGCTAGCAATGCAATATACACATACTTTAAAATTACGGAACCATGAAATTAGTACCAAATAAACCTAAATTTAAATGAGGATAGTTGAACCCTTACCAATAAACTCACCGTCCTACGAGTTTAACAAAACTCAAGCCTACCATTCTCTCTCTCAATTTATACCAGCTAATGCACATCTGCTTGCACCAAAACTTCTCATAAGAGAAGAATCTCCGAGAAAATTTGGTATTCCGAATGAGATTTCCGAAATATAATGGCGATGGTGAACTAAGTCAATGCAAATAATTCCAAGAAACTAATCCAAGTCCGAGAGATTAAAGCACCATCTCCGAAACAAATCTCATGAATATAGGATTACAATATTCTATTTTATGCAATGATAGAGTAATTAAAACTTTCTTTGCGCCACACTTGAATCAAGAATATTTACCAGAGGCTCTGTCTAAATACCTACTTATTCAAAGGAATACTCGCAAAGTCTAAAAAATACATAAGGATGGTTAAAAAAACGGGTAAAAGGATGATTGACATATAACTGATAGTTGATAGGTACATTTACTGATGAGTTAAGATAAAGTTTTTATGAAGCCACATTCAAGTTAAATATTTAAGGATGAAATTCATATGAAACCTCAACTAAACAATTATGATTTACAGAAAACTGATTTTTAAAATATCCAAATAAATGCTACAAAACTTTGTAAGAAAAGTTTATTTCGTTCTGAAAAATTAAAGAAAAATAATCTTGAATGTTAACAACTAACTTGTTTTGCATTATGTATTTAGAATGACCTGATCGACATATATTCTTCGGCGATCACTTGCTCCCATGTCTTTGTCGAAATGATGCATTCCTTGTCCCATGTGCATTCCTGATCTTTTCGGAGTAAATATATTATCGAAATTTCATTTAATTTGATAATATCTTTGTGTCTTTACTTCCACGTACAACGCTTACTCGAGCAATCCCTGGATTTTTTACTGTATCGAATTGTACAACCATTATTTCTTTTAAATGGAACACAAACTCGTCACCACAGAAGCTTGATGTCAAAAGAGAATACCTTGAAACTGACACTCTTCCTCCGGAAAGGGCTCTTATACTACCGCGCCCCCATTCCCCTCTACGGCGCTCAAGCACGCTACGACTCACGCAAAGGCAGCCGTAGACGAGAAAAACTGGGTTAGGAGACGCCGAGGACAATCAGGTTATCCTCCAAAATTGAAGAATAGCTCGTCTCTCACGATCAACGCGATGGATATTATTTCATCCGAGTCCTACATTACAAATAACATTCCTCACTCGAAACCTTTTCGCATGCGTACTTTTTGAATGAGTACCCTAACACTTATCCTTGTGGTAGCTATAGAAGGTCCGTAGACGTCCGCATGTATTTTATGACTTCCATCTTATGCTATCATTAAAAAAAGGTGTGCCTTTTAATACCAAAAGTAACTTCAAAACCGTTAGTAATAATTCATTTTACTCTACAAACTTTAAAACATCGTGAACGTTACATCACAATATGGAAAAACCTCCCGTTTTTACACTGGGTTACTTGACTTGAGGAGGTCACTTGAGGATGGGTCATCGAAATACCATCACCACGCCTTTTTAAGCAAGGACTCGACACGGTCAAACCGCAGGAAATCTATGGATATGACGCCATTTCCCCATAATATTTCAAGTTTATGAGAAATTTCCGAAACTGTGACGTCAGAATTCCGTCACCTTCGATGCTCGGATATTCCGAGGCCATTCAGAATAGGGTTCATCATCAATACACAGATATTCCGAGGTCTTTCCCAAATTACCGCGTGCTTATGTGCAGCGCTACAGAACAACTTTTGAGAAACTCCTCGTGTATTCGCGACGCCGAAAAAGGGCCTTCGCTCGTACTCATTCTTTCGAGGTGACGATCGCATGAAGAAGAAGGGAGGGGATCAAATGCAGCGGACGCAGTCCTTGGGGTTGAAACGCTGTCGATTCTCATTCACGTCATCGAGAGCATCCTCGTCTCTGTTGGTGAGAAAAGAAGCAAGAAGACTACCGATTGACGACTACTCCGCGCGCGCCCTGCCTCTTTGATTACTCTCGCAGAAGGAAAGGAGGGACTCGGCTCTGCCACCCCTGGTCTCCCGTTGCAACAAGCCTCTCGCCCCGAAGCACAAAAAGTATATGAAAATGTTCAATTTTTTTTTACCCGACTTCCTCTCGTTGTGCTGAGAAAATAAGACGCGGATATACATCCGTGTTTTTTTATCAGCTCCCTCCCCTTTATTTTTCTTTATCCCTCTCTCTCTATAAAGAAATCCACAACTAGTGGAAAGGGGACTGAAGTACAGGTAAGCAAAAAAACTGGCTATATCAAGGAATTTCCGCCTGCAGTGTTTCCATGGTTACTTGCTAGCATTATGTTTCACGTTACCCCACGTCAAGGAAAAGACATGCGACGAGCGACATCGATGGATTCTCCGCGGGCCCTCGAAAGTTGTTTCAATGGTGAGAAGTAGAAACACGGGGATCTAGGATTGAGAAAGAACACCGAAATGTTAGAGGGGCACTATGGTTAATGCCCTTGGTCTATTGGTAACGGTACATGATGATCTTGTCGAAGAAGACCGCTTTCCATGTTAGAATGCATTGTCATACATGCATCGCATCGTCTTGGTTGTCATATTTGGAAGTCAAAAACCTTCGCCACCTACATCTGTCAAATTGCTATCCCTCCAAGGCTCTTAAGGTAGTTTGAGTGAGATAGTTCACAAGTCATAATGGAGACCGCATTCGAATTGTACGTTTTATATTTCAGCAGCTGCAGGAAGTATGCATTAAATATTGCATTATTAATAGTGCAATAATTCACTTTTATGAGCGTGAAATTCCTAGTAATTAAATAAATATACCCATATGTCTTTCACTTGACTGATTTTTTTTCCAGCATTCCTTTAAGCATTCCTTTCTAGCATTCCTTTCAAGCATTCCTTCAGGCATTCCTTTCCAGAACTCCTTCACAATGGAAGGTTTTTGTGGTCCTGAAAAAATACTCCGATGATAATATGATTTATTTTAATAATATTGATGAAAAACATTCAAACTGTTAATTCTCTGACGACATATAGGAGTTAGAACTTCCTCATTTTTTGTATAAGGTATCTCCGAGGTGCATACATGTACCAATTTTCACGGTATAGGGCAAGTATTTATCGTCCAAAATCTCCAAAAGTAGTGCGGTGAGGGGTTGATATGTTGGTATATTTGGAAGGGTTACAGTTTTTTCTTTAAAATGAGACCAAATTCACTGATTTATAGGTGAAATGATATTTCGCTCAAACAACCTTAATCCAATTGTTTGGATGTGATGCGATAGATTGTTTTTTTGCAATGCATTGCAAATGGCATCAGTGAATCTGATCCTTCATTTTTGTATATCACAGGCGACAACGCGCTGATAATACTTTATAGCACTCTGTACTAAAATATCATAATGTTGGCCGAGTTGCATATTATCTACTATTCCCTCCCTTCGGCTACACTGTGGACTCCTTCCACCCAAGCCTTACTCAACAAAATGCATATAAATCATTTAAAATTCTGAGATGGAAACATGGTATACACAAACAAAATGAATATCTTGATTTTTCATCGGGCATATGAGGAGGATTCTTTAATAACGAACTTTCTTTCTAACGAACGAGGATTCTTTGAAAACGAACACGCATAAATCATGTTCTGATATTTCTCAGTGAGCAAGGTCTTCGTTTTGATTGGGTTTACTGTACGCAAAAGTTAAATGCAATACATATCCACAGACAAATTTCATTAACCTAATCATTAAATATTAATAACGCAATAGACGAGTTTGACGACTGAATTAAGAGTTACATTCACATAACAATTAATACATACCTCAAATTATCTAAAAAAGACGACACTTGCAAAATTTAAGGAAATTAATTTACCATAATTCGGTTATGTTGAGTAATGCATACAATTCTTCATCCAAATCAATTCACACTTAATGCAAATTAATTTGACAAAAAAAGTTCAAATCATCATGAAAGCAAATTCACTGAAATTAAGCTATTAATAATTTTATTTTCCCTCTCGACAGTAACCCTTTCAGCTAATTTTAAAGCTCTAATGTTGCACGGAGTGAAGTACCAGACCACCGCAAATGAATTAAAAACCGGAATCACTGCAGGTTATGAAGCCCACGAAACGGCAATTGCGGAGTCGGATTGGAACGGGCGAAAAATTTTTTTTTGTCGATTCTGGAAATTAATTTCATGACCCGATCGATCAAAAAGAAGTAAAAAACGATGAGAGAGAGAGAGAGTGAAAAGAGTGGCGGAAACGTTTCGTCGAGAGCAAAGTCAATCACTATCAGGCGCACAATCAGCCCAATCTACATTGTCCCGCGAGGCACCGGCGAATGAGTCCGATGATGCCCCGATATCAGCGGAGCGAGACAAAACTCGGGAGTGATAGAGACGGAGAGGAGTGCCATCGCGATTAATTCCGTCCCCCCATTTGACTCGGAAGCACTTGACTCCCCGGGAGCGGTGCTTTTGACGCGACTCGGATGAGAGAGAGATATAGAGGGAGAGGGCGGCATTTTGGATAGGGACAGGGAAGGAGGGTGGGGGGGGGGAGATAAATAAAAAGAAGATCGCGAGGGAGAGTGCGGGTTGATTACAGCACCGATGCCCCCAATTCCCACCCACACGCCTCCCTACTCCACATATAACCCCATTCAAGATCTTCTCCCCCGGCTTTACTCAATTCGACCCCCTTTTTCTCCACGGCACATCCAACCCTCTTTATCCACTGCGCACGCCAATCGAATGGACTCGCTTTGACGGTGGAAAATGAGGGGGATGGGTTGATCGGGGGAGACAGAGAGAGAGAGAATGAGGGAGGGAAATACGAATGAAATCGGCTGTAACGGGAGGATAGCTGGAGAAAAAATGTAAGATAAACGGATGGAGTAGAAGGGATAAAATGGAGAAGAGGCGAGGAAGAAGAGAGAGAGAACAGTTCTAATTAAAAAATGCCAAGACTTCATTAGGACGAGAGTAGAAGGAAACATGGGTTCGAGAGTAAGTGAAGATGTGGAGGTTGTAATGAAATGGGAAATGGCTATGGTTGTCTCAAGAAGACCCTTAATGAGTGGATGTTTTCGGGGTAACGGGTCATTATTACCACGAGGGGGCACCAGGGACGTGGTGGTGGCAAAGCGAGAGGCGAGACGGGTGAGGTGGGAGAAGGTGAGCCTAATCAGGAGTGAAAGTTATAGGCTATTTCATGAATTGTGGGTAGGTACTATTGGCGAGAGAGCTTTAAATACAAGGTGATCAGCAAATTTGCTTATTACCCGTGATCAGGATTACCGATATTCTCCCCATCAAGCCGTAAGGGTATACAGTGCATGTCAAGGGACATACATGACCACACATTGGTGTTCTGCATCAAAGACCATTCATCGCCATTAAATGAAATCCTATTTGTTTTTAGAATTTATTGAAAGATATTCGAATAGTTTACAACAAGAGTATTCTCTTTTATAAGTGTAACTGGATCTCAAATTTGATGAATGCTAAATATATCACATTACCTTCAATATTTGGGTAACGTAAAACTGCAATGGAAAAATAAGCTTAGGACATTACCAACTCACATACCTATGTTCTAAATAGTAGAAAATTATAACTAATACATTCAGACTTCACTTTGTGGAACCTCTCCATATCGGAAAACAGAACTTTCAAGCAATGGTCCACTAAGTTATAATATCCACTCTGCACCTGATTTTGTATATATACCCATGTGGAATAATATTTGTACCTGAAAATGTCATTGCGTGACGAAAGCCGGGTCGTAAATAATAAAAATATTAGTGGACCATTACTTGAAAGTTCTGATTTCCAGTATAAAATTAGTCGCTCGTGAGTTACTGTGCACTTATCTGCTGTTCATTTCTGAATAGATAACTAATTATTCCAACTGTGAAGTCACAAAAACCATGCTGAACGCAATACTTTTGCAGCGATTGTAATTTAACCAACCAAGGGACATTTTTGACCCTCCATTCATACTGTTGAATTTTTATATCATCCCCCAGCTATCAAATGTAACCATGCTAATAATTCTCACTTTCTCAAGCCTTTTGTCAAATGTCAAACTTTTTGGCAAAATAAAAAAAAAAATTAAAATATTGTTTGACACGCAGAGTTTTCAAAAATGATGGAAATCATTCCAAAAGTTTGACTGATTAATGGATTGAAAAGATGGAAGTGAGCAATTGTTACGAAAAATTCTAAGGAGGGTAGGGATGAGGACTTTGATGGTGATATGGAGATGAGAGAGACAAGACAGGATAGGAAGGAATGAGGTGCACTTCCATCTGGGTTGAATAATCGACATAGGGAAGAGGAATCTAACTCTAGAATGAGAAAGAGCTCCACTTCATTGCTGGTTGAGAGGGAAATATTTTTCGAGCTGAGCGTGCTATTTTTCAGAGAGCACACGTTTCATATGCAAGGCCATGTGAAATACGCCCTTCCGATATTGAACATGTTTAAATGAACTTTGCAATCACAGTATGTATGCAATGACAGTAAGTTAAAGAAAGAACCAGACAAATTAGTGGACAAAGTAATAATATCTAAATATGATGAGGGAAATACAATTTATCTTAGCAATTGGGCAAATTTTGAATCAGCATGGTGGTATTCAAAACATGTTTTGCCAGGTCAAACCATTAGAAAACACATGGTAGTTGGTTCAAATTGAAGAATTTTTCATGATTTACCAGCAACAATCCTTTTTTAATTCTTCCGCCGAGCAACTAATATTTTCAGGAATGTCTGTAGGACAGTCACAAATTTTTGACTGAAGCATTCTATTAATGAACTTGAACAGAGGATCGCCTTAGTATCGATTCAATCTCTCGTATGGAGTACATCCCACAGTTAGATTTTATGTGAAGCTTTGAGACGGCATAACTTTTTAAGGCAAGGGAACGCTGCAGGTAAAAAAAAAACATTCATAAAAATATGAGAACATATTCGGTAGTTGGTAATCATTCACCCAAGTCCGACTTATATCCTCCAAAAAGCGTGCCGTTTCAATATTAACAATGCATTTTAATTGATCAAAGGAACCATTTCCAAGAATTTGACTATAGTGTATCGAAGCGTGTAAAAAAGAGAGAACTAAGGACGCTTCTGAATGAAGGAATATTGGACGACCCTTACCATTTTCTTGAAGTAAGGAGAACAAAGAAGAAGGGGTTGAAGAAGTTGGGCGACGAAAAGGTAAAGCGGAAGAGGGGGGATCCGAGAAGAAGGGTAGGAAGGAGGGGGTGAGGAGATCGTAGCGGTGGCTGGGCGGGAAAGGAAAGGATAGGCCCCTTGTAACGAGTCCTCCTTTATTTTAAGGGACGAGAGGAAAGGGTTGAATCTCTCCCACCACTCATCTGTCCCAGTTATCTCATCACCCCGCCCTTTCCTCACATCTCACAAGACTCCTGGCTCGTCTGGTGAGGAATAAAAATGCTAAAAGAAAAAAATCCAGCCCATTTCCAACTCCCTTCATTTTCCCGTGGCCCTCCTCGAAGGAGAAACGAAAAATAAAAATCGCATCCAGATTGTCTTTTGCTTCCCCTCGCTTCATTTCGACTTCTCTTTGCGTCGTCGCCACCACCGTTTCAACTCTCCACGCCCTGTCTCCCCTTTTCCCCTCCGCGTGCTTTGGATTCGGCGAGGAATCCGGGCTATATCGCCCACTCATGGTGGGGTAGCTGCGACGTCTTCAGAAGGCGGTTGAAATGAGGATTTTGGGTCTCCGCTGCCACGCCCTCCTAACTCCCTCTGGCGCGAGACGAGACGCGGAGCCATTCCACGCGCAAGAGCGGTGTGACGCTCGGATTGCATTCTTTCAGACGAGATTTAGGTCTCAAGACTCAGCCACTCATTTCAAATGGCGAAAACAAAAATGAATATTTTGCTGCATAATAAACGACCATTTGCCGCACTAAATTATGGCAAAAAAATGTCTGAAACATATGCTTCAAGCTAATGGGATCACTGTTTCCAATTTCGAAGGAACATTTTTTATGCTACAGATCTAGCTTGTAGGTAAAGCAAATTTACGAGACTAATTAATTTCCATGTAGGTAAAACTTACAGATTACACACCTGAGATTTAATTCAAGCATAACTTAACAAAAACAACCACTGAGCAAACTAAACGACTGTATTTGACAACTAACCATTGAGAGACAATAATACAAGAAATACATGAATAATGTTGCTATGGCAAATGTTTCTCAGAGGCGATGAATAGAGAACTTGGCATCAAATGAGAGTGTTCCGCGTTTTATTTCGGTTGTTTTTTTTTATCCTACCGGTAATGGTAGTTTTAAATTAAATTCAGAGAATCTCCTTCCAGTTCCCTACACTTACAGGGGCCTGTATAACTCGAGGATTTCCTTTTTCCTTCGGCCTACGATCCACCCTTTTTCATCCCATCCATTAAACCTATTCTCTTTCTTCCCTTCCCCGCTTGCCCAACATACTTCCCTCTATAACGTTCTTGAGCAACCCATTATTACTTCCTCAAGCCGCCTGCTCTGCCTATCCCGGATATTATTTAGAGGTTTTCCTTCCACGTACACCATTGCAAGCACTTCTTTGTTATTTTTCCTTTTCGTCCTCTCACCTTATCCATTCTTCTCCACACACACACACCTCTAACGCCTGCATCCTACTCTCGTCCTCCTTTGTAAAAGTCCACGTTTCTACCCCATACAACGCTACCCTCCATGTCAAGCTCTTCACCAGCCTCTTCTACAAATTCTTTCCCAAGGTTCTCGTCATCTGTTACTTTACGCCTCCTTAGCTAACGCTGTTATCCTCCATATGCCTTTGCTACTATACCCATTTTCTTCCAGCGTATTGCCTAAGAAAATGAAATGTTCTACTTATTAGAATCCACCAAATTTAATGACTAACCTCGCTTTCTTTGGTCTAGAGAATCTCATTAATTTTGTGTTCTTCATTCCGAATCCCTCACAATGAATTTCTAAAGCATCTACAAAAGCTTGTAGCCCCGTCGAAGGTCGACTAACTGCCTGCTCCTCCGCGAATCTCACCAACTCTAGCCTCATAGAATGTCGTCTTCTAAAATTTTTTTGTTACGATTTGCTGGATACTTACCAATTACACGTAACCTCTGATGGTTAATGGAATCAATATTGATAAATTTTCTGATTTCATTAACGCTACATGCCAATGGATAACGATTAGTTACTAGAAAAAAATTCTATTTTTAAATCCTAGTGTACTTCAGCCTTTATTTGACATTGTTTAAGTTTATGTGCATTTAAGGAGACGTGTTCATGGGAAGTAAATATGAAGTTGACTCATTTTTTCTTCTTTCAATCCCCTGTAATCGATTACAGGGGAATATCTGGAAAAGCAAATCATTTTAGCCAAAATAGTAACAATGTAGTTGTTCCATCCTCTATAGGATGACTTATCATGCTCAATACCAAAAAACATGAGAATAATATCGTATATTGAAGGCATAACTAGACTATAGTTGATCTAAGGACTGAAGCTAGAAGGATAAAGCCTGATAGTCAAATAAAGGCCAGCAAAATGAAAAAATATCTTTTCTCAAGCAAGGAATGTTATTTTCCTTTCAAACCATGATAAGAGTTTCAAAGTGTCACAGGAATGCTTGAATGCCGTTTGCAAATAAGATGCTTGATTTTCACTCGTTCGCACATATTCCTTAAGTTTGGAGCACTGAGTCAGGCTGGTTTCGTTAATGTGAGCAGGTTCCTTAGTTATGTACAATGATTATCCGAATCAGAAGATACGAGTCCAAACTTTTCCTCGCCCCGTCGATTCTCCGTCATATTTCCCAAACGTCAACCTCACCCACCTCCCTTCATCCCTCCCGCTACCGTACCCTCCAGCACTCCTCCATTTGTCCATTCTCGCAGTCACATTTCTCTCTCCGCGACGCCTTGTTCGCCTCATTTTGCACACTCGGCATTTTTCCCTCGTCTCCTTTTATTAGTCGGGGCTTAGTTAAAAGAGGCGATGAATGAGGGAGTGGGGGTAGGAGTGCAAGGCTATTTGAGGGGAATGAAAGAAGAAGAAGTATGGCGCCTTTATCTTTCTCTCTAAGACGGGAACTCTCCTTCATCTCGAGTGGAGTGAGTGGGAGGTCATTTAAAAAGTTTCCTCTTTATTCCCCGTCCCATGCCTGTCGAGCAATGAGCGGTCGTATTCTTTAAAATAGAGAGATGTCCCTTCATATTCAACGGAGAGCTCGGGCTGCGAGTTTATTCAGCTGGTCTTAGCCGAGAAATTTCTGTGCAAGCATATCCTTATAGGATCTCAGGTAACGGTAACAGTGTTAAGGAAGTGAAAAAAACGACTTCTGAAGTTTGCATTAAGAAATAAGACTTATTTACAGTATTATCAAGCATCAGAGAACAATATTTTGCATGTAATTCTCTTTTTAATAGCAGTTTTCTTTAAGTTCGTGTGAGAAAGTACTTCATAGTGAATTTAAACATGGATCATAATTCTTTAAAATTTGCAGTTTTTTAATCCCATAAACGCTTAAATTATCCTCTGAGTACTATACATTTAAATGAGAGTTTTAAGCGTAGAGCAATTCAAATACCATCTAGAACTGAGTTTTTACAACGACATGTGATGTTTAATGTTATTTATGAATTTTTTGCTGACTTAAAGGCGAAAACTGACGGTAAGTATTAAAATGCAATTTTTTTTCAAAGTACGCATTCAAGCGATAACGGAACAAATTAATCGCTATTAGAGCGAAAAATGCCAGAATACGTGCGTCTCAAACACTCAACCGCCATCCATGAACAAATATTTTTCCACTTGAAAATAAATGAACAGAAATGAATTATCCAGAAACATCTTAAAAAAATTACGAGGTTTCCTCACGTCCGTTACATGCTTGAAATATTTATTGCGGAACAGACTCAAGTTTGGGACGTGTGGAGGGTAATTTACTCCTGGGAATTAATACCCTGAATTAAATGTTTTCAATCTCAATGTGTTAAGTTATGAAAGGTACAACAGATGGTGGAACAATATCAATTCACTAAAAAATCAATAACGTTCTTCATAATTTATAGCTATCACTCATTTTTCCGAGTGACCAAAAGCTGATGGTAAAGTTGTTATTAGGAATATTAATCCACCAAGGCTAAATTTCGCCAACGATTGCAAAAATAGCAAAAAAATACTTTAAAACCATTCCAAAGAAAATAACGGAAACCGGCACCCATGCAAAGAGAGGCTACGTCGAACATTAACTTCGATAAGGCTGGCAGCCGAATCTGGAACTTTTATATGAGAAGCGAGGACATTATCCACTATACTTACCCCCTACTAATTTCATGAAGTCTGAAGACGTTACCTTCTTCCAACCTCGCTCCATTTCTTACTTTCTAACCCCTCTGACAATCTTCCAGCACGAGGCAAGTGTTCCCTGCCGCCCTAAATTTTCCTCTCCCTAGTCCTTTTCATAAATTCATAAATCTTCCTCTCCCGATTTTCCCTTATGCTACCTTGTCCTCTCCCAAACGGCTTTCGTCGCCCTCCTATTGTCACCACAGGCGTCTTTCTTGGGGCTCTCGCTTCTTTTATTCTCAATGACTTTACGCTTCCAAGAAATCAATCCACCTCTCCTCTTCTGAAAACTTTTTACTCCTGGCCCTCATTATTCCAACTGCGAGAGCTGGCCTTAGACGATAAATTTCCTCTTTTCATTCCGAGGATATCGTTTACCTTCGTGACGGAACATCGTGTATGATCAGGCCCTTTTTCAGTCCTTTTCTCTTCAAACATAAACAACGATCCCATTGCACCCAACTTTTAGCTAAGAAATTTAGAAAAATGTTTATCCAGGGATGAGACACACGGTAACAATGAAACATGGACGTTTTATTTATATGGAAGACTGCAGTAAAACAATTAATTTTCCACACCTGTAGGTACTTTTCAATCGGGAATTTCCAAGATCTCCTCCAAGTGACGAGAAATTTTGCAGTCATAATCGCAGAAAATTACTCATTTAGAAGTACTCTAGGTGATTAGAGCTTGAAAAAGAGAGTAGGCTTGAAAAAGCGTTTGGTGGTTAGAGAGGAGAATCAAGAAACCATTAGTGTAGTGTAGGCGAGCTCAAATGAATTATACTCCGTGCCTTGCAAAACCAAAAGGGAATATCAATGACGTATTCGCACCGCGGATTCTCCTCTCAATTTGATTCAAAACCACTTACAAGCCCTTTACATCGCGCATCGCTGCAAAATGACTAGGGGAAAACTAGCGGCAGCGGAGAGTCAAACAGCGCGTTAATTAGAATGGCCTTGCGATCCTAATTCACATCAATTACACCGCGTCCCTCCTATCGCCAGCGGCATGCAAACGCACTCATGTTAACCAACTTGCAACGACTGGCCAAACTCTGGATTGGAGGGAGAACGGGACATGAAATTGGGGAAGATTGAAGTGGAATGGGCGGATTTAAAATTTTTCCATTGGCTATTGCAGCATCAAGCACGAGCATGGAGTCGGTGCATATACTCTTTACCGCATTCCCAATCCCAAATTGAGTACTGTTCTCCGTCTCCACCCAACTCGCTCTCCACTCCATTCCCTTCCTATGCTGGGAACCAAACCGTATTCTCACACTCCCCTGACTTTTGGACTATTTTCAATGAACGAATAAAATAATAATAATATAATACTAATAATGATTATTGCTCCAAAAGAATAATTACAGAAAAAATACAAAGAATACATAATTAGATATTTGGAGCTTTAGGTAACCTATAAGGCGAACCTGTGTTGAGGTTACCATCAATTAGAACTACGACCATACATTGTTACATTTAGAACAAGAAAAAAAAAATTATAAATACCAACATTTCAAATAAATTCCTTTTAACAGTATGTTTACAAAAATAATAATTTTATTTAGCAAAATAATTTTATTTAACAAAATATGTCTTCGATTTTTTCAAAAGTAAATAGCCAGTTTTTAACATCTTTTAAAAAAGAAGCAAGACTAGGTGCATATTTGTTCTCAGAAGGTAGTATGTTATACATTTTAGGCCCAATGTATAAAAAACTTCGCCTGTACATAGACAATTTGGGCCTCGGCAAGGGTGTCAATATACTGCGAAAATTCCATAAACCTGGCCTATTTGAGACAGGAATTTTAGCACCACTCCTCAGAAAAAACAATCTAAGTACTTTGTACACGTACAAATGCCTAAGTGGGAGGAATTTCAAATGTTAAAATAGTGGAAAGGATGGCTCATGACGATTCTTATTGAGCATTATCCTGATATGCCTATTGTGCAAGATAATAGATGGCTTAATAGAGTTAAAATAAGCTCCTCCCCATGCAATCAAGCCATAAGTTAATTTAGAGTTTATTAATGCATTGTAATATAATTTAAAATTTTCTAATGGACATTTTTTACGGAGCAGATAAATTTTGCTAACGTATACCGCAACACTTTTGTTACAGAGGCTATGTGTTGCGACCACATTAAAGCTTGGTCTACAGTTATACCGAGATAAGTTATGCTGCTGACACGTTCAACAGGAGCACAACATGCTGCTGACATTACAACAGGAGCACAACATGAATCAGTATTGCAGTTTACATCATGGTATATTAGATCCCAATCAAATGTGAAACGATTACAAACATTAAAACATACATATTTCGTTTTATGCACACTCATAACGAGATTGTTTGAATTAAACCATTTTCTTAAATAGTTTAGATCAGCTTGCATACTTTTTCTAACTTGTTCCCAAGTTATCTCATCGTAACATAAGGCAAAATCGTCAGCAAATGCTGTCACAAGGCCTTTAAATTTATAGTCACACAGGTCATTTACATATATCAAGAATAAAATTGGACCAAGTACTGAGCCTTGAGAGACACCAGAATTAATACATTTATAGTCACTATAATTGCTATCAACGACAACACATTGGGAGTGATTTCTCAGACAACTCTGGAACCATTGAAGAGGTATTCCACAGTATAAAAGCTTGATCACTTTTCTGTGTAACTCATAAGATAAAGTAAACCTTGAACAAAGTGCACATTCTCTTCAAATAATCACGATGCACTAATTAAGTATACAATAGTTTAACCAGGGCATCATCAAACTTATACGACAAACCAAATCAAATATAGGGGAGACGATCGCATCTCAAATTTCTTGGTTCAACTCACATTAGTCGGTCGGTAGCTGCTGAGCTTAATCCCATTTGAATTTTTTTATGATTTTATACAAGGTACATATTTTTTCATTAAATCTATGCACGATGTTTGAATTACGTTTTGTTCCCAACCTTTATTACGCCGTACATTATCAATTCCTCTTTCTGATTAAATATCTAAATTCACGTCGCTCGAGTGCACAAATTTCTACAAAAAATATGTCCCTGGACCGGGATTCAAACCTTTGCCTCTCGAGATGGGAGACTATACTGTAGTTTCTAGAAGTACTCGATCCGGTAATTAACTCTTAGTATTGAACTCAGCTAGGATATACATACGTAGTGAGTAGAACGGACTTTGATCCTTTCCTCCTAGTCCGCTCATTTGTCGCTTCTCCCGCGTCCCCTCATCCCCGCCTTTCCCCCTCCCTCTGGCAGTTTCCACCCCTACCTCCCTGGCCCTCCCTCCCTGTCCTTCCCGCCCCACCCAGCACCTAATTTCCGCAATCCCCTTATCCCTCTCGCCTCGCACCGCTTCTTTCATTCCTCTTTCCGCACATAATGCCCTCCATTTCTCATCTCATCTCCCCCTCTTCTTCCCTTCATCTCCCCTCCTCCCCACATCTCCCTCTCGGACAGCGCTCCGTATCCTTTTCTTCTTCTTGCCCGTTTTTCTCCTTACTCTC
Source organism: Ceriagrion tenellum (assembly GCA_963169105.1). Taxonomy (NCBI): domain Eukaryota; kingdom Metazoa; phylum Arthropoda; class Insecta; order Odonata; family Coenagrionidae; genus Ceriagrion; species Ceriagrion tenellum. The sequence goes on from OY720633.1 coordinate 137,459,284, forward strand.
CCTCTCTCCCCGCTTTCGTCCCCTTCTGGGGTGCCTCGACGCTCGCCTCTCGCACAAAAAAGGGAAAACGAATTTCGAGAAGGATCCATCCCATTTTTTTCCTCTCTCTCCTTCTCCTCCTTAGCTCCTTTTCCTTACTCTTTCGTCCAACCCTCCCTATTCCTTTCCCCTTTTCTCTCACTTCCACCCCTTCTCTCTCTTTCTCTCGTTCTCATCCCCGCGATACAACACGCTTTCATTCAAGGTAACCATAATTTAGTGCTTAGCGCGAAAAATAAGATACCGGCGTCACCTGGAGTCTCAAGTTAAACGATGACTGCTGATATATCTCGATGAATTTCGCTGGATGGAGTTTTAAAATACGCTCTTTTGTTAAGGAAATTTTAGAATCCAGTGGGAGTGATTAATTCTCAAGAATGTCCATATTCATAAAAATAACATCCACCTCCGCGGAAAACTTTCCAAAATATAAATCCATATTTTTTAAAAGGCAAAAGTGCATCAGCAATTACCCTGGCAGATACTAATAACTAAGAAGCTAGGGGACAGTAGAGGGAAGATTGAATAGACAAGCATTCTCGTTCGTCTTTAAACGCTCTGTTTTTCCTAATATTAATGAAGAACCGGGAATAAAAGGAAAGTTTATTCTATAACTGACGAAAGATCATCAATACACAATAATTTATCAGACCATGAATTAGAAATGTTTATTGTATTCCTAAATGTGCTCTCAGTGTTAGGAGTCAAAATAACTTATTACCACCGTAATGATCCTTATAACGTCAAATGAATGTTCTTCCGAGAATGACGGCCATCTTGAAGGACGTCCAAATTATTTCAGCCTCCATCCAAGGATCCGTGCGAGGAAATACCTCCATACATCCTTGGAACGCCATTGAGGGAAGTTGCACTCTGGGAATATATCAGTGGAGCTATGCAGCACATATTGTTTTTGTTTACATAGCAATTTATTTTATAAGGAATATTTATTATAGATCGAGCAGTTGGCGAAATTAATCATTACATACGAGAGAAGTTTCCAAAATCTTTACGACCTTAATGACCTACCACAAATGTGTTTTGTTAGATTTGCCTTTTGCCATCTGCGCTTCAAAACATACCTAGACATACATGGAGTCGTTGGTGCTGGTGGCCACACCGCGCGTCCGCATCTCCCCGCCCCAAGTGACCCGTGGTGCCTCCTTTCTATGCAACTAACGATCCGGGGAATATCTCAGCTCAAAAAGTCCAAAATCGCATGCAAACTGGCTGATTCGTCATAGTTGCCACCCATCACTCGTTCACTTAGTCACTCAGTTGGTACTGGTTTGGAAAGGCGCAATGGCTTGCAAGCATGAGTTGATGAAGGCCGAGATGCTCCCAGCGTTGCAGGGCATTTCACCATCGCTGTCGTAATCAGGATGTTATGTATCGGAGGATTCTGATGCAAGTTTCGAGGAGCACAAACATCCATTTTTATCCAGGGAAGACGATGAAAATAATGGAGGTGATGTGGAGCATGAACCTGCCCTTGCTGTAACAGAAACCCGCGTACGGGGAGCTGGCCGTACTCATAATTTTCGATACCCGCGTGTACACTATGGTACCCAAGCTCGTTCGTCTCTAAAACTATATCTAAGAAAAGGTTCAAAGAAATATTCATATTTCTGAGGTTTAATGAAAAAGCTTCTAGGGCTCAACGTAGGGGCACTGACAAATTTTTCTTTGTCTCTGAAATGTGGAGCAAGTTTACAGAAAACTGCATTGCCTACTACAAGCCTATTGGATGAATTATCATTGATGAAAAATTGTTGCATCAATGAGTATGAATCCCTTCACTCAATTAATTGGAAATTCGACCGACAAGTACGGAGTGAAGTACTGATGGCTACAGAAGCCAAGGAGCGGTATGGCGTCCAGACGGATGCGCCGAAACGGATGCGCCGAGGTGTCCCATTTCCCATTTTTGGAAGAGGGTAGACACGTCACAAGGTGTAATTTTTCCACCTCTCATTTTCTAATTTTTCATTAGCTTAAGAGCTAGCGAAGAAAGAAAAGTACGATAGGTAATCTCAGCTGAAACCAAAGGGAAGTTCATTCCACTCTGAAAAATTCCCCAGACCCTACTGTTCTTTACAACATAACAATGTTACCTTGACTTCTTATGAAGGAAAATCTACCAGGAATATCCTGATAGTAGAAGAGGAATGTATCTTTTAGGACAGCCTTGACCTTGAGCTCAACAACGACGCAGTATCCCCACCCGTACCCCGCCCAGTCTCTCTTTGTGACCGCGTTCTATTAGTTCCGTATACGTCATCTAACGCTCAATGCGGAAATTCCACCCGTCAAGGCAACCTCGTACGTAAACACCTTCTAGCTTGCATGATGCATCCTTCTGAGGAATGCCATGCGGAAACACGTTGAAACATGATGAAACTTTGCAGCGCGATGACCACGCGTGAAGCGCACTAGATGTATTGCACGCAATGTTCACGTGTAACTACCCCCCACCCAGGCATCTCAGAGCAGTATATAAGACGCGACAGAACTCGAGGAAATCATCAGCCGTCTATGAACTGTTTATAGACCATCAACCCAACTGAACCACCGTGAAAGACTTCTCACAACTCTGGAAGAATCCCACAGAGGCTAGGACACCGGAAGAAATCTTTGGGAGGAAGGTAAATATGATCCGTTGACTCTCTGAGTCTTTCGGAATTTTTATATTTTTTTCTAATAGTCTTAATACCGAAATAATTAACGATTGGGTCATATACAGTGCCCACCTTCGAACCCCCGTTAAAAAAACCTAGAGACCCTTTTTGAATATCCTAGGGTACTTTAGGTTTACGGTATAGACCACGGTCACGACGCTCTCTGAACCCCCAATAGATCCGGGGACAGTTTTGGATATTAGTGCTTTTGTCAAAATTTCGATAGATCAAATAGTTTGGGCTAGGGGGACCCGAAACTTGAGCCATACTATTAGGAGCGCATACGATACGAGAAGGTTTCCTTGTACGAAAATCTTTAATAAATCCACTGTTTGAATAGATAGCGACATAGTTTAAATTGCAAAGTTGCTTAGTTATTTAATTTGCATCGAATTCAGGATTTCATTTAAGATGATACCTCAGGGTTCAGGGTCAGGGTATTGATGTACCCTTAATTTACGAGTGAGCGCTTTGGTGTTTATTACAAAAAGTGTTGCCCTTTTGACGTTATACACGAATCAATGTTTAGTTTTTAAGAATTTACTACGCAAGCCCCTCAAAAAAATAACTTTCACACTTAGAATAATTCCTGGTCTCGTTATTCAAATCAATTATTTAATAACACAACTGTTTGAATAGATAGAGACATAGTTTAAATTGCAAAGTTGCTTAGTTATTTAATTTGCATCGAATGCAGGATTTCATTTAAGATGATACCTTAGGGTTCAGGGTCAGGGTATTGATGTACCCTTAATTTATGAGTAAGCGTTTTGGTGTAAATTACAAAAAAGCTACGTTGGTGGTTGAATACAATCCAACAATTGAAAAAATGTTTTTTTATCACTTTCCGGAATCTCACTCGAGTTACATTTGAATGATTCTATTAATTTGATTCCGATATGTGTAACTACGAAAGAGGTAGAAGTTATCCACAAACCTTACAAAACTCTTTTAGATATGTACTTTAATTATTTTTTCTACATGTTACGTTTATAATCCAATAAAGTGTATGCATATATTTCATTTCATTACGGAATTTCAGTGAGAACACTTGTATTCTCCATCTATTCAATTGAAATCACTATTTTAATAACGTTCACCGAATAATTTCATCATTTTAATTTTTCTCTCCTCTTCATACAGGATTCTAAATCTTCAAAAATGTCATATTCCATATCCACTATCCTAAACAATTTTAATGCAGGGTGTTATGTGACCCCACAGGAACTAGAACAGGCGTTTATAGATATCAATGAACATGTTATATTTAATGACGAAGTGGTATATGATATCCAAACATACAACCACTTAAAGGATGCGTTAGACAAGGCAAAGGATAGAAAATTTTGCACTTTTTGTGAAATTTACTATAAGATTGATGAGGCTTTACCACATGAGAATACGAACGAGCATCGACAGAATGTAACCATTCAACGAGGTAGAGGATTCAATGAAATTGAATCAGCTATTCGTTCCAGACTGAAAACATTCTGGATAACTCCGGAAGAGGATAAAGACACAGATGTTATTTCCTTTCTCGGTGATATCAAGGCACAGGCCATCGAAAAATTACTGGACTCTGTGATTCAAAACAATTCCATCAAATTTAATCTTGTCCTAATTTGCAAATTTCACAAGGGTGAGAGAGAGGAAATGGATGCTTCTTTTAAAACGAACAATCGGCGTCTGTTTTTAGCGGATAAAATTAGAGGAGTCGTTGACGAAACCTTTTCAAAATTGCTGAAGGAAAAATCTGAGTTTCAAAGCAAAGGGTCGGGATGGAGTTTAGCTAGGGTGATTGGATTAGAATTAAGAATTAACAAGTACGAACCATTTCGAGGTTCTACATATATAGATTTACCAGGGAAGATTAAAAATACCAAAGCAGTTATTAACGTGCAAAACGAAGACCAGTATTGCTTCAAGTATGCGATATGGGCCAAGAATATTCCAATTCATCCTGAACGTGTATCTAAATACAATACTCGAGCATTTCATGCTGGTTACAATTGGGACTGCATAGAGTACCCTGTGGTTTTAAAAGATGTCTCAAAATTCGAACGGGTCAACAATATTTCGATAAATGTCTTTGGATTGGATGATAAAAACAACGTGTATCCTATGAAAATTGTAGACGTCGAGCTACCGGACCACAGAGATTTGCTTTATTTTACAAATGATTCTACTGCGCACTATTGTTGGGTCAAGAACTTCAATAGACTAGTTCACCATCAAATAACAAAGCATACAGAAAAAATATTCATTTGCAAACGCTGCCTCACTCATTACCATGACGAAGCAAAACTCGAGGCTCACAAAGAATTATGTCGAGGTACGGGTGAGCCTACCAAAATTGTTTTGCCTAGTGAAGAAGACAAAATTTTAAAGTTTAAACATATCAATCATTCTTTTCGCGTACCTTACGTGATTTATGCCGACTTTGAATGTCTCCTTGAAGATATATCTGCATGTGAGCCTAATCCACACACCTCTTTTACTCACAAGATACAAAAACATACACCATTTAGCTTTTGCTACATGATGATCACACCAGACGGATGCGAGGAGCCTAAGTTATATAGAGGACAAGACGCGGTGCGTGTTTTTATTGAATACATGAAAGAGGAGGCAGAGAAAGTTTTTAGACTTTACAAAAATACAGTACCAATGACCCCTCTGACTGAGGATGAAGAAAGAACGTTTCAAAATGCAACTGTTTGTCATATTTGTGAGAAAGAGCTAGGTGAAGAAAGGGTAAGGGATCACGACCATCTTACCGGAAAGTACCGAGGACCTACCCATTCATTTTGCAACATTCAGTATAAGATGCCAAATTTCCTTCCAGTCTTCATCCACAATCTATCATCCTACGATGGTCACTTTATCGTTCGGGAGTTAGATTATGACGATAAGAAAATATTTGTTATTCCGAACACTCAGGAGAAATATATTTCTTTTGCAAAATCGATCGATAACAATTTTACTGTTCGATTCATTGATACTTGCCGTTTCATGTCCGCCTCTCTAGCTTCTCTAGTCTCGAACTTAACAACATTTAAGCATACCACAGGAATATTCGGTGATAAGACACATCTAGTGACGCGAAAAGGAGTATATCCCTACGACTACACTGATTCACTCGAGCGACTCAATGAACCTTTACTCCCAGAAAAAGCTAAATTTTACAATCGTCTAACAGATGAGGGAATTTCCGACACTGACTATACTCATGCATGCAATGTTTGGGAATCTTTCGAATGTGAAACACTAGGTGATTATAGTGATATATATCTAAAAAGCGACGTTACCCTTTTAGCAGACGTTTTTGAAAATTTTCGCGATGTGTGCTACAGCGCGTACAAACTCGATCCCGCGTGGTACTATACCGCTCCAGGGCTGACTTTCGACGCAATGCTGAAGCATACCGGTATTGAACTAGAGCTTTTGACTGACTATGACATGATACTCATGATCGAGAACGGTATCCGCGGTGGTATATCACAATGCTGCAAGCGCTACTGTGAAGCGAACAATAAGTACATGGATAATTACAATTCAGATTTAGACACCACCTATTTAACATATCTAGATGCAAACAACTTGTACGGTTGGGCTTTATCAAGGCCATTACCATATGCAAATTTTAGATGGCTCTCCGTTGACGAAATTGAACATTTTGATGCCACAGGAATTTCCGATGAAAACGAACAGGGATACATTCTAGAGGTAGATCTCGAGTACCCACAGCACCTACACGATACGCATTCCGATTTACCGCTATGTCCAGAGAACAAAATTCCACCCGGTGGAAAACATAAAAAGTTGATTACATCGCTCGAGGATCGGGCTAAATATATCATTCACTACGTCAACCTAAAGCAGGCTCTTTCACTAGGCATGAATCTCAAAAAAATTCATAGAATAATAGAATTTAGTCAATCACCTTGGCTAAAGTCTTACATTGATTTGAACACTGACCGAAGGATGAGAGCAGTTAATGACTTTGAGAAGGACTTTTATAAGCTCATGAATAATGCCGTATTTGGTAAGACCATGGAGAATGTGCGCAAAAGAATAAATTTGGAACTTGTGTCTAGTGAAAAAAGACTGAAAAAATTAATCAATAAGTCTACATTTCTGGATAGAACGATTTTTCACGAGTCTTTGGTTGCCGTTCACATGCGGAAGGCTACTATTAAAATGAATAAACCGATATATATAGGTTTCTGTGTGCTGGACCTAAGTAAGACATTAATGTACGACTTTCACTATCGAACAATGCTTCCAAAATACGGTAAGAACCTATCTCTCGCATACACCGATACAGATAGCCTGATTTATAGCATAAAAACGACTGATATTTTTAAGGATATGCTAGAAAACCTCGACGCATTCGATACCTCAAACTATCCAAAAGACCACCCATGTTATTCAGATAAGAACAAAAAAGTAATAGGTAAATTCAAAGACGAATGCGATGGTAAAATCATGTCGCATTTTGTTGGTTTACGTAGCAAATTGTATTCTTTTAAGTTGGAGGGGGGTAAAGAGAAGAAAAAAGCGAAGGGAATAACGAAATCTGTGAAAGAAAAATGTTTAAAATTTGACGATTACGTTCAATGTCTCCGGGAGAACTTGACGGAATTCCGTAAAATGAATGTGATTCGTAGCAATAAGCATGAGTTATACACTATACAAATGAATAAGGTCACATTAAACGCATCTGATGATAAGCGATACGTTTGCGAGGATGGTAATAATACTCTGGCTTGGGGTCACTATAAAATTTTCCGAAAACGAACGCACGACGAGGCATTTAGAGATGAGGAAACTTGAAAATTAATAAAAACATGATATGATAAAACACACTTCCAGTCTCAACCATGACGTTAGTCTGGAAACATCCGTTTACCTGCATCTGCGCAGGTCCATCAGGATGTGGAAAGACGACCTTTGTAACGAAATTCATTGAAAATTTACATTGTATGATAGATCACGACATTGATGAAATAGTATGGTGTTGCAGCCCAGGAAGCGAGCCAGATATAGAACACGAACTACTGAGCATACACTACGAAATACCGTCTTTTGAGGAATTTGGAGGTGCACCAATCTTGTGCGTTATCGATGATTTAATGAGCGAGGGAGCATACAGTAAAGACGTGTGCAAACTGTTCACGAGAGGGAGTCATCATTTTAACATTTCGGTGTTTTTAATCACGCAGAATATTTTCTATCAAAGCGCACAATCGAGGAACATTTCGCTGAATGCAAAGTACATAGTATCGTTCAAAAATCCGCGAGATCAATTACAATTCGGTCATTTGGCTCGACAGGTATATCCAAAAAATTCGCAGGAGTTGGAAAGGGTATATAAGGAATCGACGGAAGATCCATTCGGTTATTTGGTCCTAGACCTCAGGCAGGACACGGACGATAGATTTCGTTTTCGAACGAGCATATTCCCCTACGACTACGACGACGAAGTCATCGTAACCGTAGTCTACATGCCTGTTCGTAATGAACAGGTTGAAGAGTAATAAACATTTGCTCCATGCGTTAAAGTGTGCAAGGCCTAAATTACGCTCTGCGATATTGAAATCTTCAGACAACGAATTGATTAAAGCCATATGCGATTGCTGTTTGAACACCATAAACGGGAACCATAAGATAGATCACAGGTTAAAACGAAAACTAGCCAAACATCGTAACACGTTGAGAAAGTTGGCAACGCGGGGAACGAGTGTGAAGAGAAAACGAGCCCTTCTCATACAAAAGGGTGGTTTTTTACCATTATTATTGGGGTCAATTTTAAGCGGTGTCATCGGTAGCCTGCTAGGAAAATGAGCTTGCGTAAAATGCTCGTAGTGAGTCCGGAAGTTTTCGAGCGAGGGCATATGAAGGCAAGGCTGAGCGCATTAGATAAGGAAATGAAAGGTGTGTTGGCCAAGAAAGGAATCAAGGACGTAGACAAGTGGCATTCATACAAAAGAATACTCGATAAATATATGAGCACGCTTTCCGACATCAATTCTCCCATACACGTTCCGATAGTAAAACCTTTGACTCAGAACATACCACATACAAGGTCGGGGGAGGAGCGGGATGAGAGAGTTCATGCATTGAAGAAATCCTTAGCTGAAGTGAAAAAAGTAAACGCCGATTTAGATTCGACATGGGAACGCATAAACGAAAGACTAGGAGCGATGGAAAGTCTGTCACGACCACCAAACGTAAAAAAGATGCGAAAAAGAAAGCGGTCGGTGGAAGGAAAAACGTCAACAAAGATGCCGTCTCCCATAGCTTTACCAAGAAGAAGCAAGCGCAAAATAAAAAAGAAATCGTTCGGACCAGAGTGGGTGACGACGTAATCGATAGAGTGTACAACGATCCAGCTCATCCGGCAAGTTTTTCAACACTCGATAAATTACACAAAGCGACTAGGATTCCGAAAAACACATTAAGCGAGTGGCTAGATTCTCAGGAGGCGCATACTCTCCATAGACAGGCGAGGAAAAGATTTCCCCGAAATCGCTACGACGTGACCTACATTGACGAGTGCTGGCAATGTGATTTGAATGATTTGCAAAGTTTGAAAAAGTTCAACAGAGGGTATTGTTACATTTTGACTGTGATAGACTTGTTTTCCAGGTACGCATGGGCTAGAGCTATACGAAGTAAACGAGCGGATGAAATAGTCAACGCTTTCAAGGATATATTTCGCGAGAGAAAGCCGTTGAAAATTCAGAGCGATAAGGGAAGTGAATTTGTCAACGCCAAATTTAAAGATTTTCTCTCACGTTGTGGAGTGAAATTTTACACTACAAATAATCCGGACATAAAAGCCAGCCTCGTGGAACGATTCAATCGCACTCTAAAAACTAAAATGTACAAGTATTTTACAAAATACGACACTTTTAATTACATCGATGTGCTTCCAAAACTCGTGAGTAGTTATAACAATAGCGTTCATTCGAGTATAGGCATCGCACCCTCCAAGGTGAACGCAAAGAATGCGTTTGCAATCGCCAGCCGGAGAAGAAATGTTGTGAAAAAAAAGTATACAAAATTTAAAATCGACGATCACGTGAGGATTAGCAAAGAGCGGCTTCCGTTCGCTAAAGGTTACACTGCTAATTACACCAGAGAAATATTTAGAGTGGTAGGCATAGATAGTACAAGAGAAATACCAACTTATAAGTTGCAGGATATGAATGGGGAGAATATAAGCGGAAGTTTTTACGCGCAAGAGTTAGTCAGGGTGAACGTTTCCGCAGAGACGGAATATAGGATCGAGAAGATTTTGAGACGTAGAGGACGCGCTCCCAATCTCGAATATTTTGTAAAGTGGGAAGGATACCCGAAATCATTTAACTCTTGGGTTGCGGCTTCTTCCGTGCGTAAATTATGAACGAGTTTTACTTGACGTTACCAAGCGATAGCTCTCGCGAATTCTTTCCCCAAAACACAATAGCTCATTATCGTGCAAAACTGAGTCATCGTATCGATTTAGAAAATGATGAATGGCTTGTAGGTTTGGCGGAGATTTCGATACCGTCAATCAATTTAGAAGATATAACTCCGACTCATCCGCCAACCGATTTGATTGAATTAGAAGAGGGAGCTTCAACTCGTAAAGATGAAGGTAGTGTAGTAGAAAAGATAGGTCCTGCTAATCCTCCAACCCATTTAATTGGAGGGGAAGAGGAAGCTTTAACTCGTAAAGATAACAGAACACGAACAGAGGAAGGGTTAGTTAGAGGAGAAGAAGGTGGACCCGGGGATGGTCGAGTCAAAATTGCGATAGAAAAAGGTCTTTTCTTCGAGATTCCGCAAGGAACGTACGGAAGCGTATGTTTTGCTTTTGCTTCGTCATTTACTGCTACCCCCCACCGTATAAGGGATAAAATAGTAAACAATATCATGCGTTCTGTAGATGAATTAGCAATACGAGATGGACAGGTAGGTGTAAACGAACGAAGTTTACCAGACTCAGTCATAATAAGAGCAAAGGATGTCACATATTCACTACCATCAGGAGTCTATGACTCATTCGGAGACTTAATTAAAATATCTTTAGAGGGTTTTTCTAGCGCAGGACAAAAAAAGATAAAAGAGGAATGGAGATTATTATCGTCTTTCCTGATTCGGATGACGGATGAAGATGATGATGCAAACGTACAAAATATATTCAGCAATGTTAAAGCAACTTTCTCAAAATCGAGTAAACGAGGGAGGAGAAGTATAACTCCTGCTCCTAAAAACATTTACGTGTACACCGACATTATTAAGCCACAGTTTGTGGGTGATTCATTGAGTCGCTGTTTACGCATACTAAATACTCGAGTTGGGGGATATCAAGTATTCAATCCGATTTACTATTACCCCGTCGAGAAAAACAGCATTGAAAGCGTTGAGATTTTAATGACCGATAAACTGGGTGAGGCTATTCCATTTCATAGTGGGATACAATCTTCAATAGTGGTGTTACATTTTATAAAAAAGAAGTAATTTAGATTAGTTGGTCATTAAGCAACGAGATGGCTGCGGTAGCGGATCGTTATTATGCATACTATGCAAGACAGGTGGGAGGAGAGGTGGGACCAATATATCGAGCATCATATCGCGTGCAAAAAGGGAGGGGTATTGGAAGTTTTCTAGCGGGTCTATGGCGGTTTACCAAACCGTTGATATTTAGTGGACTTAAGACTGTAGGGAAAGAGGTCGCGACTGCGGGGGCTGCTGCCCTCGGCGATCTGGGCACAAAACCGGTGAAAGAGATATTACGCAATAGAATAAACGAGGCAGGACAGAACTTGAAGCGCAAGGCGGAAGAGAAGTTAGAGGGCATGAAAGGTGGGAGATTAAAGATTGCAAAACGTCCTCGCTTGATTGAAATAAAACCGCGAAGTGTTAAGAAAAAACAGCATTCAACGAAGAGGTCGCGAAGAGCGAAGAAGGTCGCACCGAGAGATATTTTTTCATAATGTCTGAGCATATGCTGAGTTCGTTGGATTTATTCCAACCTAATCCACCCATACAAACCAACATTCTATCTAAACGCCTGGTGCCTTACAAACCCATATCTTCGTTGGACAATCGATCGGTCATTGAATTTTTAATCAAAGATTCTGGCGACTCGTACAGAGATTTAAATAGTATATACCTCAAGCTCAAAGTGAAGATTTGCAAGAAAAATTTTAGTGATTTTACCGATGCGAATACTAATCAACCGGGTGTAGTGAACAATATTCTACACTCACTATTCGAGCAATGTGACGTATATTTCAATGGAACTCTTGTCACACCTTCGGAAGATAATTATCACTATAGAAGTTATTTGGAAAACATTCTAAACTATGGATCTGACGCTAGTAGAACACACTTGCGTAATGTCGGTTGGGAATTGGACACGGGAGATGATATTAACAAGACAGATAGTAGCAATGCTGGATACATGAAACGAAAATCGTGGTTCAAGAATAGTGCCGAAGTGGAGTTGTATGGTAAATTACACGTGGACGTGTTTAATCAAACACAGCTGCTACTCAATGGTGTAGACATTAATATAAGATTAATGCTCTCTAAACCTGCTTTCTATCTAATGGGAGAGGATAGTGGGGTTTTGCGAATACTCGATGCAACGCTATACGTGCTGCATCATGATATTAATCCTTCGATATTAGTAGCGCATAGTAAAATGTTAGAACGAGACAAAGCTAAATATCACTACAAGCGAACAGAATTGAAAACGTTCACTGTACCCTCAGGCGGTCGAACTTTAAGTATTGACAACGCAATCAATGGACGAATACCTAACACACTAATATTTGCAATGGTCGATAATGACTCGTACGTTGGTGATTTTAATAAGAATCCATTTGCACTCTCTCACTACTCACTCGAGAATTTTTCGCTCTTTGTGAATGGAGTTCAGATTCCTTCCGAGGGACTGGAATGTAATTTCAGCAGCAAAAACTATTGGGCACGAGCGTATGATACGATTTTCTCCGGCAGTGGAATAAAGCATCACGATAAGGGAAATCAAATCACTTACGATATGTTTGGGCATGGCTACTTTATGTTAGTATTCGATCTCACACCGGACGATTCAGGTAACGAAGACTATGTAAGTTTAAGGGATACGGGTGTGGTGAGAATAGAGGCGAGATTTGAAAACGAATTGGCTAAAACCGTGACGTGTTTGGTCTTTGCTGAATATGATGCTACACTAGAAATTGATAAAAACAGGAAGATTATCGCAAATTTTTAGTCATGGATAGCGTACAAATCGATAGACTATTACGTAATAGATTGGGTGAATTATTTCGTGGAGTATATCCTTCCGACAAGTTACCACACTCACCAAAAAATGGCATATTCGTAGTAAATTTAGATCCGACTGGTTTTCCAGGTTCTCATTGGGTAGTTATTTACATATATAATCAATTTGCAGAATACTTCGACTCGTACGGACTAGGCCCCTTTGTTCCTAAAATTTTGAACTTTTTAAGGCCTTTCAACTGCACTCACAATCGCGTTCAGATACAAAGCTTTCATTCCGACATTTGTGGGGAATATTGTTGCTTGTATGCAGTTAGTAAATATTTAGGTCACTCGCTACACAAATTCCTCACTCAATTCAATCACACTAACCCACACCTCAACGACTGCCGCACCCTGGAGCTGTTTCGAGTCACCTTTGGTGGGCTGAGGAGTGATACGAGGTGTCATCCCCGTGCCCAGCGTTGCTGTTCCAGAATAAATACAGTGCACGGAGATGGGAGGTGATTATTAGAGAAGAATCAGCCGCAGAATGCAGATCGTCGCATCAGTGAGCTTTTCGAAGGAGGGAGTGACGGAGCTTGCAGCCGTCGACGTTGATTCCAACCGCCTTTTTTGGGGCACTTTCAAGAAACATGGGAAACTCGTTGCTGGGGGAAAGAAGCTTCGGTTTCAAGACCCTCTGCACTGCGATGAGACTTCCTTCACCAGTGGATTCATCTCTTACGCCGAGCTTGCCCCCGCTTTGGAGGCCATCATTGAGGGAGCGACCGCTCTCTTTGCATTTGGCGAAAAAGAGTGCGAATTCCTCTCCAATCTCACGCAGCGTACTTTCATCTCCCTTCAAAAGGAATTAAATTGCCCCCCTCCTGAAAAATGCAGCTTTATCTCATTTTCCTGCCTCAATCCCTGTCACAAATTACGCAATAGCACGTGCGCATTGAGAGACGCTCATTCCCTCGCCCAGTGGTTCAATTATAACCGTCTCAAGGTAGAAGTTGATCCATGTCCGGATGATGATTGTTCCCCCGCCCCTCTCCCAACATCATCGTCCTCTTAAGCTATATAAATTCTCGCCGTACATCAGTCATCATGCTACCGTCGGAGGAAACAGACCTGCAGTCTCCACCCGTCAAGAGGAAGAAGCCGGCTGGACACCATCCCAGTCACTCTTCATTCCATAACTCGAACAATCTGCTACTTCAATCAGTGTATTATTTGAACAGTACAAAGTCAAAGAGTGTGTGTGTTGGTTACGATCCTGGTAGAGACTTTGAGCCGGTCGTGCAATTCAATCAAGTTGGAAAAAAGAGTGTAATTGTTTCGCAAGCTGATTGGTCTAATATTCTAAACTCGGAAAAGACTGTGAATTTGTTTTTTTATAAAGGTGAAAAAGAACAATTAACTTCATCCTGCTTAGCCTATGCAAATTACTTTGGGAAGAGACATTTGGTTATTAAGAACACAAGCCCGTTTAACTTGAACGGTGACGAATGGGTGGCATTGGTGAAGCTCTCCGAGTTGATAAATCTATTTCTTCGAAGACTTTCGAGCAGTCGTAATAAAGTGAGACAATTTCTCACCACTAAATTAGCTAAAAATATCACAGATTGTGATTTTGAAAGACTTGAATTGGAGATGGTACTCATAACGTATGATTTGCCTGGTAATCAAAAAGTATAACTTGGTTATGCTCTGATTTTTCCAGTGCGTGTGAGTGAAAGGCTTTTTGACCTCTGGCACGAAGTAAAATTCTGTAAGTCAAAAGGTCTTTGATGTGTGTTCAACCCCTGGCATTGGGCGTAAAAACCTTGTAAGTCGGACATACATCGCGATGAGTGCCATTATCGAATTTCAAGGGTTTACCGCTAACGATAATAGTTACATAGTCAAGGAACTGGCTATTATCTCTGTTCAAAACAGATGCTGCAATACGTGGCTCTTTAAATCACCGGAGAGATTGCTGTATGCAAAAGAGGCGAGTTGGCTGAGAAATAATTATCACGGTTTGACTGAATATTTTGGGGAGATAGATTATTCCGATTTGGAGAGCATACTTTATAATTATACAAAGCAATATAAATATCTGTTCACCAAGGGAGCACAAAAGGCATCTTTCTTAACCAGTCTCCTTCCCATAGGTATCTGCGTGGCTAATCTAGAATTGTATGGTTGTCCCTCGCTTAAGAAATTGACAACGAATGAGGGATGTTTAATCGAAGCTCATATGGATGGTAATTTGCAGTGTGCGAGAAAGAACTGTCACAAGTTGGCAAATTGGTGCCAACAAAGTAAAATTTGTTAACCATTAAAAAATCTCTTTGCAATGGATGGATTAGATTTTTTTGTAAGTAGTCTTTTTCTGTTATGTAACATTACCATGTTTTCTTTGTTCATTTATTATACCGTTCAATTAAATGTATATAATTGTATTGAGGGTTATTTACTCGAGAATAGTTACTTAAACAAAAGTAGTGCGAGTATGGAGGTACAATTATATGCGATCAGAAGTGCAGTGCGTTTATTGCAAGAACAATATAATATTAGTGGAGATGGTGAATTGAACTATGAGACGAAATATTTTGTCAACAATATAACCAACACCTCCATGTGTGATTGATGTATTTATATTATTATTAAGTGAAAAAATAAATATTTTTTGTAAACCTATATTTTCTTTTATTTCCATGATACCTTTTTTGCATCAGAGGTAATAAATGAAAAAGAGCAAAGCAATTTTTTTAAATGTTTTTTTTTATTTAAAACAAAGTAATATCATCAGGTACAACATTGAGTACAAAAGTGTAGGATTTTATAAATTCTCCTTTTTCCTCGTTTGTTTGCCCATAGTTTATTCTTGACTTTTGTCCCGTAGTAAATGTCACTGGGCGCACACAATCTGGTTCGTCACAGGCCAATCCTGAGGGTCTTTTTTTCGATGCACCATCAACACCAAGGCGTTCAACCATTTGCAATCCTTTTGGTAAAGGTAGCGTAAAATCACAAGCTATGGCATTATCACGATGAATTTCGTACACATTGCATACTATAGTAGATTCTTGATTCATGGCTTTCTCCAACATTTCACCTGAGAGTTTCAACTGTTTCACTGTGGACACGTTGAACCGCTCGATAACTTTAGTAGATGGATTCCGGAAGCCTGAAAAGATAATACTCTGCCCCACGAGAGCAATCATCTTATCCATGTGTTTCACTTCAACGTAGTATCTGTTATCGAACTTCATGTGAAGGATGAGATCGTTTTGGTCGTTGTTCTCCAGCAGCAATGAGGGGAGACACACTTCGTAGACATTTCGTACGTTTTTATTTAGTTTGCTGACGCGGAGCTGATGCGCACCGCCCAGTTCTACAGTTGTAGATAGAAGTATGTCTCGCATCCTTACACCACGGTTAATTGAAGAGGTCTGATGACAAACATTTGTCACGATTCTCTTTATAATGGCTCGACCGTTGGCTCAATCTCCTCCACGATGATTCGTAGAGAAATCTCGGGGGCGTGGCTAACTTTTCTATCCACATCGGTATTCGATGACTCCATTCTAATAAGTATCATCGATGTCTTCTAAAAGCAGTATGGGAAAGACTAGCTCGTGTACCTCGTTCTCTCCCCCGTCGTGGATCACAGGTCTAGATATAATAGGAGACATGACCTGTCCCATCCTGCAATGCAATGACTAAAGATGTACTCGTTTGTTCTTTTATACCCCCAGACATGAACGTGTTAGAACATGTCTATGCTTTATGATCTTTGGGTTGATACGTGCTTTTACTTGAAAGGACTGATGCATTGCATCTTGCATCATGCAAGCTAGAAGGTGTTTACGTACGAGGTTGCCTTGACGGGTGGAATTTCCGCATTGAGCGTTAGATGACGTATACGGAACTAATAGAACGCGGTCACAAAGAGAGACTGGGCGGGGTACGGGTGGGGATACTGCGTCGTTGTTGAGCTCAAGGTCAAGGCTGTCCTAAAAGATACATTCCTCTTCTACTCCTGATCCTTAGCAGCATGCCTACAGGGATTACATTCAATGAGGAATTCGAAAAAAATAAACCAGTAATAGTATACTCTACAAAGTTCTACAACGCTGAGTAAAGTTCTAATATGGAACCAAGAGTGGAGTAAATTCTATTGATCAGTTGTTTCGCAAAGACAGTGTCCGAGCGGTAACTCACGCCTGGCCCGTTCATGTATTTTACAACGTGTTTGATCGAGCAATGATAAATGCACACACTTTGCACAAGCCTGTTTATGGCTCCACAATGTTCCGCCGAACTTTCATCTAAAAAGCTGTAGAAGAATTTTCTGTGTTCTATGTGAAAGAAAGATCCTCAGTTCGGTCGCGAGGACTTGTTTATACAGCTGGTTAATCCTTAAAACAATGGCAAGTAATTCTTTATAACCAAAACACAAGAATTACAGCTTTGAAGGTGCTACAAAAATGTCCGTAGCCATCGTAAAAGATATGTATTGATTTGCAAAAGTTGAGTAGGAGTGGTCAATTTATACTTACCTGTTAGCTCAAACACGATGGAAAGCATCATCTCTAAAGCTTTAATTTCAAAAACTTTTTTTACTTCACACAAACGTTTTTGTCCCACATTTTATCATGATAAATATGTTTTTATGTTTTGAATTATGTTAAAGCCGCAATTTCAGAACAAATATAATGGAAATTTTTTTCAAAAAAAAATATCAAAACATATTTTACTAAAAAATATTTTTTTAAATTTTTGCTTTAGTCTAATAAAAAAGTTAAAAAAATCGATAGAATGGGATAAATCGAGCTAGCGGTCAATTGACCGCTCGCGATCCAAGTAGGTATGCAGCTCACCCCGGTCATTCTAGTGTTAAGTTCCATTCTTGTGGAATTTATAGCTGTACATAAATTGTTTTTTTTAACCATATCCGGGATTCTTTCGTATATTTTCACAATACGGCTGAGCATTAAGATTGAAATTTCACGTTATCGTGTACACATGCCTTTGTTGTAAAAAGCAAAGTCTAAAAAGAAAAGGTGACCTGTTAAAAAAAAAGACCAGTTAGATAGAATTAAACTCCCAGGAATGAACTATAAAAATCTAAATCTTAAATTAGATAAAAAAAGAAGCTTTTAAAATGCGCATGATGATGAAAAACTTCATACCATGCGTAGTAACAGACGCAATCGTGTTTTTTATTACTTAAGTATTTTTAAAATTTTTACTTTCATATAACAATTTATACCATAGTTTTCGCGGTTTACTTTCATTTTGGGAGTTTTATTTTAATAAATGGTTAATAAATAATAATTTACTAAAATTATTAAAATGAAAATACTTCCTCCCCTCAAAATTTGATGAAAAATGCTTAGATGTACAGAATTGCTAAGAAATATAAATAAGAATAAAATTTAAGCCTAAATAACATTTTTCTGAAAATTGTTAAGGGTAAAATATCAAAATTCTGCAAACTATAGGCTAATTACCATAAAAAAACAACTTCTAAAGAAAATGATTACGTCATTAAAATCCAGATAGATATTGCAATACGTGACGCACCGGAATGTTTAAAACACACATTTATGAATTATGCATTGCATAATCCCCGAGTGATAGCAACTTTTGACACTTTACACGTATGTATATCGTAAATAAAATGACCTATTTGTATGTAGGGGGATTTTGCAAAAACCCTTGCTCAGAAGTTTTGTAGTCTCAAAATTATTCTCTATGCAATTTCGTCTCATAGATGGTAGGACTGCAAGTGCATCTGAACTCGTATATTCTTCATGAAATACATTAACACCTCGCTTCGTTGCCTAGTCATGAGTCTTTGAATACGTTTGACTTTTTTTCGTTTTGTGGTAAAGAGCCTCTGAATGGTTTTGTACGGGGTTTATGACTATTGGCAGTCTAACTTCAAATAAAAACACACGAGACACAATATGTCAAAAGAGTTATAAATATAGACTAAATATCGTCTGTTTGCAATTTCATATCTTAGAAAATAAAAATCTCACAACTACATAAATGTATTGAATACTAAATAATCTGAAAAAGATCGACAGAAATGCACGAGGCAATGGTATGTTGTGGCTTTTGAATTTATCCAGAAACGCTACTCAATGAGTTTTCGTTTGCATTTAAGTGAGAATTGGGGAGAAGGGATTGCTTTCCAAGCATCAATATAATTATTACCAAAGCAAAAAGAACAGAATAACCGACTTGGCAAAAGGATGACATCTTTTGAATGCGAGGTTACGAATATTCATCTTTGGTTTTTCAATCATGGTAACACTTCTTCTCTACATCATCTCAATGACTGGGCAAAAAGGCATACAACAAATATTGGAAACCTGACACTAATTTCATGTCTTCATACTTATTTTCATTTTGCTTCCTATGGCCAATTTTTTTATTCTTATTCCCTCACCAGACTTCAATTCCATCCTTGTGTATCACTTCCCAGCTAAATTCACTTCTCATCCTTTCACCTATGGTTTCATGCAGAGAGAGGAGAGTATTTTGTTATTATGTGAACATGGAGCGTTCTTCAATCCACTTAGGGTAACTATATTGAAAAAAATCACAGTTTATGTCCTAAAGCAAGGGCTTTCCGAAGGAGAACTGGCAAAAAGAACATTATGTTTTCCATCAAGCAAACTCAGTCCATCAGAGTTTGAAGGTTCATTTGTCCCATGTGCTCTTGTCAAATGAAGAATTAACATTATCCATCTCTATTCTGGTACTTTCTGAAAATACCGCGGTCCTTAATCATTTACATGAACTTCATTGCTCTCCATTCCGAAATTTCCATATGATCTCACATCAACAGTTCTCTTTCACCACTTCGATTTCTCTCTTAACCCGTCTCTCTCGAGAGTTAATTCTCTAACGGCGCTTGCGGCAAGTTTAACGACTTTTCACGCCCGGGCCCCGCGATTCAGTCGAAGTCGGACTTTGCCAACCGTGAAGACTGGTCTCCATCTTCGTTTGCTCTCCCTCAAAGGAAATGGAAGGAAACTTTTACCCTTATCCTCTGGAACTCAAACATAACTGCAGGCGTGTCAACGCGCCATTATTGTCCAACTTTAGTACCACACTTCTCCATCCGCTCTCGTGGAAATGGAAGATATCTCGGCGCGAAAGGAGAAGAAAAAATGAGGACTGCTAAGCCGCGAGAACTGGGATGTCTCAAGGACGTCCAGTAAAAGATGGCACGCTATGTATCTCCGAACGCACTGAGCATGGCCTATTACTCTTTCTCAGAGCACCCATTCATTATTCGGCACTCGTCTGGCCCGAAAGTGATCGCCTCACGTCCTCCCATTATTTAGCGTAGCAATTTAAGGTATACTGCCCAATAGTAATGTCTGACTAGGACATCAATATACCGATATACCGATTAATTTTTTCCAAATGGTTGGTGATGAGCGCCTTAAGCTCCATTTTGATTAAAATGAAAGCTGATCAACTCCCATTATCAATCAACCTCTAATTATGACATCTTACCAAAGAGATAAAATTTTCTGAAGGAATAATTTTCTACACCGCCACTGAAAGATCTACATGAATACTTAATTCATTTAACCGAGTCAAGAGACAAAGCAGTCTATAGGCGACAAAAAACACACAAGACCAAAATAAGGATGACAAAAAATATACACAAAAGAATTAAAATTATTTCAAAATAAAAGTAATATTTTTCTCAAATTAATCACTCGATATCTCTAAACATGATTGAATGCGAGAGAAAAATAAATGCCCAAAGGAAAGTTTTCAACTTAATTACATTAATTCAAGATTGATGTCTATTCCATTTTTTGTATATGCTAAATAGGAACTTGATGAAAATGCATTAATATTTGTTAAAATTCTACGCTGACTTTATTACTGACAGAAATTTTCCGTTGAATATGCCCCCTCTTCTGGCAGGGGTTTTTTGCTTTCCTTTTGTCTCTCATTCCATGCTTTCCACTGATTTATCCTCATTTATATCCTTTATTCATTCCTTGACCAATTTTGGTCCAAAAAATTCAATTTAAGTTTCCTGTTCATGTATCTCGCTCACTGAGTCAACGTACAATCAATTGTGGTAAGCGCGGTATAATTTGCAATATTTGGCAGAGCAAATTTTCAACTATGAAATCTGAAATTATTAAGAAAATTCAAGCAAAATTAGATGCATAAATCAACATAGAACAAACCAATAAGATAGGGTTAAGTGTTTATAGATTAATTCTCATGAGAAGAATGGGTAGTCGTTTAATATTAGGAATCTGCTGACAATACGCTGGAATATCTTGCGGCTCCCAGCGCACCTGTATCCTTTGTATCTTGCAGTAAGATCTTTCCGCTTGAATAGCGGGGACACAGAGGGGTTTATCCATTTATTCGTCATCAATATCATATGCACATGTAACTCTGGTGCTTTCTGTGCTTACCTATAGGGTAATTGTTGGGAAGACGAACACCCCTGTAGATGTATAATGGCCGTTCTTCACACCATTCCACCTCCAACATCCTGTACTTTACACATACGGCGACTCTCGGCCCGCTTTCCTCAGTCATTCCTTCTCTCATATATGACCAAATGGCGGACCAGAGCAATTTGTCCGAATATCTAACTGTACCATATAAAAAGACATTTTCTTTCGATGATTCTTCGCTACGCTGGAACTTGATGCACATTCATCAACAAGTTGGCCCAAAGTCTGGCAACTATCATGCGCAATAAAAGGCTATACCTCAAACAGGAAACTTACACTTACACATATGGACGTGCTTTCAATGAATAAAAATGCAAAAAGCACTGCACCAAACGTATTTAAGGAATTTACATATTGTTGCAATGTAGTCGAAAAATGGAGAAACCACTGTACGGATAAATGGACTACTTAAGAGGGA
The DNA here is from genome assembly GCA_963169105.1 of Ceriagrion tenellum. Taxonomy (NCBI): domain Eukaryota; kingdom Metazoa; phylum Arthropoda; class Insecta; order Odonata; family Coenagrionidae; genus Ceriagrion; species Ceriagrion tenellum. The sequence goes on from OY720633.1 coordinate 137,481,195, forward strand.
TGAAGATACAAAATGAAGAATGTGTAATTTAATAATGTGAAAGAGAGTCTTTATGAAATACGAAGGAACAGAGTACTGCTTTGAATGTCTCACCGAATTATAAAATTTTATGAAACGGTGGTTATAATGAAAGTACATGAAAATGATGGCCAGATAAAATTCAGGACAAAGTAAAGGTTGAAAACAATTGAAAAACGATGGTGATGATGTAGTCAAACAAGTTACGTATCACGTCATTCCAATCCAGTACATAGACAGGCACAGAGTTCTCTACACTCGGATCACGTAGATGCAAGCAACATGAGGATTCACCCCATTGACCACACTCCCTTTTTCTCGGCTGCTTTTGCTTCTCCATCCTTGGGCGATCGTGGTGAAGCCAGCCACCTCCTCCCTAGATGTGGAGAAGCCGTTTCCCAAACCACCATTCTACTCCCCCCCCCCTGTTCCTTTCACTCGGTCCCCCCTTTTTCTCAGACTCTTCCAGCATCCCCTCCTCCCACGACCCTATTTTACCCACCCACTACCCCCACCCCTCTCCCCAGACCCTCCGCCGTATCCCTTATCCCATTAACTTCGGGGCTCCCGGCCGCCTTCCTGTCTCCACTCTCCTTTCATCCTCGAGGGGGAGGGACCGGGCAATTTATGAAAAAATTACGAATGTTTCGCAGTCAGGATCCATCCTTCCTCATTTCATCTGTCGCGCGGACACGCATACGGCTTTAACTTCATAAAAAGAGGGGGGACCGAGGCAATGAGTTGAGGAATAAAGCGGAATAATTTGGAAACCGAGACGCGTGCGGAATATTTCATGAAACGAGATGGTATTTTATCAGTTTTCTTTTTCTCGCAAAATATCCTCTGATTTTAACTTTTACGACTGCATTCCTGGCATGGTATGTAATGAGATATTGCTTGACTTATTGTAGGTACATAATAGTTATTACACAAAACGATGGATAGATCCAAGAAGAGATCTGACTGTAATTTTTCCAGCTGCGCATATTTTATAATCTTTACTTCACAAAACAAGCTATTATCTAGTTTATTATTTATAACAAACTGATCGTGCCTTTTACCTTCATTTTGAACAAAAAAACACAAATTCCCTACAATCTCTCTCCCAACCTTGCCACAAATTGCAGTGTTTCAAACTGAATAAATGGATCCAAATTCACCTCAGTATTCAAAAATACTCAACAGATTCCATCTTTGCATCACACATAAGATACCTTTTTAAGGCACAGTTGGCGTTTTTGATAAGTAATAGAGATCAGGCAGCCTTATTAAGGCATTCTTTACAAATAATTTTAACAAATGTATTTTGTTGATACATGACTCTACTTTTCTGAAGATCTATTTAGGAAAGGGTGCGGAAATTTAATGCCCATAAAGACTTTCTATTGTTTTGAACTTTGTATAATTGCTTTCCACGTTAGGCCTTCTAAAATGAGGCTTGTCTTCAATTACTGCGGAGGAGGTTCACTATTGCCCGGAAATCACAAGTGTACAACTATTGAAGAAAAACACGTAATATTAACCAATTTCGATAATTATGATTAGGAATAAAATTTTGTGAATAAAATATGAATAAGAGGTATGAAAAGGCAGTTTATATGACCTTCACTGGATATTTAAAAATCAAAATGAGAAGACATTCCACATTGAACTAAGTACAAGGGGTAGATGACCAGATTTCAACCAGTTGAAATAGAGCATAAAAAATCAATCTATAAACTGTGAGGGATAGAGAAACTTCGTTCATAAAGGTTAACTCATAGTTATACAAAAATATGTTTAGCAACACTAACAACACTAATGAAATGCCTGCAAAAAATCACTCCTTCCTTTCCTACTCACAGCCGACCATCTCATTCAAATAAGTCGATTTTCACCACTCATTAAATTCTCCTTTCTATGTTTACCCTTTTACCAATTCAAAATTTACTTTATGACTTTTATTTCATTCTTTTCGTAACTTCCCATAAAGTTAAGAGGTTAAAGAAATGCTCTTTTGTTTCCTTTTGGACTTGGTTTCTCCGCAAATTCCCCCTGGATTTCCGTTTTCCTACAGTTTGTGCAAAAAGACTCGCTATCCCATTACCTTCTTTTCGGCGAGTCCCTTAAAAATTTAATTCACAATCCTTTCGTCCGGCCTTTCTCCTAACGCTCCTCTTCTTCCCTCAACCGAATGGATGGAATGCGGTTTGTTCAAGATATTTTTTTACCGGCCTTCTCTTCTATTTTTGAGCCTGTCCAAAAATATCCCGCGAGACATTGTATGCTTTTACGGGAGGTTCTGAACAAATAAGAGTTCTCAATTGGAGAAATGGATTCCAACGCCATAAAACCCTATTGTTGAAGGTAAGTAAGGGATTGCCTTGACGCTCACAACTCATCTACTTCATTCGATCCTTTTATGCACTATTTTGAAAATTCATGGCCAAATCGTTGAACGTGGAGAATTCGAGGTCTGCTCATTATGAAATGTTCGTTTTATGTCTACGCAAAAAAAAACACTGGCACAAAAAATCTGAAATTTTCTTATGTCAACACTTTACATATAAACAACCGAGGAGGCCAGCTTAAAAATTATTTCTTTGGTCCACTTAGGCACAGCTTTCAGACCACCACAATTGTAATAATGCCACACGCAAAATGACTGTTTGGGCTGAACAGGTGATATTATACATTATTATCACTCGCGGTAACTACCAAACATTAATATACTCACCAGCAAAAGTAGGCCCTATGTAGATGGAGGCCGTATATATGTAGATATATGCCTGAGATTACAGATATTCTCTGACCTTAATATATGTTTTCCTTTTTCAGAGCAGCTACTGCGTTCAAGGAAGATATGATTACGAATTAGGAAACTGTATATGAAATAATTCGTGTGGAGTGTAGGACTCTATGGATCGGATGCATGGAGTACTGGAAAATCAAACCAGAAAAGACTGAAAGCCTTCAAACTTGATGCTGGGGGTGGATGCTAAGGATGGGATTGACGGATATAATAAGAAATGATGAATTTTACAGAAAAGTAGAAGAGGTAAGGACCAAATAGAATATTATACAGAAAAAAAGGATTTGATGGATTGGACCCATCCTTAGTCACAATGGTTATGTAAAGAACATAAATAAATGTTAAATAGAGAGAATCGTATGAAGACCCAGGAATGAGTTCAAGGACTAAATAAAGAGGAAAATGCATAGGAAGGGCTACCAGAAAATGATGAACCTAGTAAAAGATAGGGAAGGATGGAGGGAAACCAATCTTTGGGTTGAACGACCAATGATGATGATGGTGCTATAGATCCAACAACCAAGAGGGAACAAAATGCATAGTCAGCGCCGGATACATTGATCTGTTGGGCCTATGCAAGAGAACGCCAAGGGAATATAGTAACGCCTAGCCTCGGTAACAACGGTGCCTCACTGAAATTTCAATCAACTCTAGTCTTAAAATAAAAAAAATGTAAAAACTAGGAGACATTACGGAAAGGACTCAAGCTTCGTCGAAACCAGAGAGCTGGTATATTATAACTGCCTAATTTTGTTGTCAACTTTGCAAAACAGAGAATCAGCGAATCGTTTGAGTATCAGCAAGATTGGTATGAAACTTTCAGAATTTGGTAACCTCGGAGGATGATCAAATCTGAAAAAAGTTTTTTCATGATACATTGCAATCTTGCAAAAATTGATACATATGATAATAAGCATTACCTCTGATTTATTTTAGACCAGAATCAGGGTTATCAGGGTGGTTTACCTGAAATAAAAAATTGATTCCTACAGCAATGCATATGGAATAAAATCTCCCTCGATGCTTTTATGCATCAAATTCTGGCTAATTATAATGGTGATACGTTACACAGACTGTTAGAATCATAAAATAAGTACAAGTTTTTTTATACTATCAACATAAATTGCGTTTCTGATCTTAAAACTCTCGAAATTTATCATACTGTTCCACAAAAATATGAGATTATATGTACGTACGTTTAAAAGATTGGTAAAAAAACTGTAGAAAAAACACCAGGATACTGATAAAGCTGCCTTTTACGACTGAAACATATCCTCATCCTACATATTTTCACATGAGATGTCGGGGTAAGTTCTTTCAAGGGAGTAAGACAGGAATGTGAGTGTCCTCACTCAATAGATGGGGCATGAAAAAGAGGCAAAAAAAAACCCCTTAATTTAGCTCTAAGTTTTTAAATGACCAGTAAGTGTTATAAAATATAAAATAACATGAAATTCTTCATTATGAGAAAGGAAGCATAGTTTGATTCCACATTTTATTTCTAAATATTATTATAAGCCAAAACCTGGGCAGGTAAAAGAACATAAAATGTGAAATAAGATTAAGTTACCTTTTTCATTATGAAGAAAATTTCGGAGCTCCACCGAGTTATGTCGGAATTAGTATCTTATATAATGTGTAAGCTTTAATTTATATTTCTTTCCTGAAATATCTTCCCACACGTCTACCGTCAACGTGATAAACCGATTATTTTGTCCAGAAAATGTTGAGTAGTGTGTATTTAAGTTTACGGTTTAAAAAACACTATTTGAATAAAACGTATAGGATACATGTTTCCTAAAGGAAGCTTAGTTCGATACCATCAAAATTAGAAACCAATTGTGGGTTTGGACCTCATATTGCTCACAGACATATTCGCGGGCTCGCATTTCCGTCAAATGAAGAGAGGAATTTCATTTTACTCTCGGTATTCCTAGGAATTTTCCCTGACACTCGGAATGGACGGTCACGAGGGAGAGAGTGGAGGAAGGAGGGGGAAGGAAGGGAGGGTGTGAGTATCTGTGAATTGAAGCCGGAGGCCGACCCACGGCAGACCAGCTGGAATAAAAGGCGAGGAGGGAATGGGGGAGGGCGTCATCTCTCTTTTTTTCGTTTGCTCGTCGGCGATCATTGGCCGCCATCTCTCGGGGCATCGCCTGGCAACGAGGCGTCGTGTCCTCCAAGAAGGAGAAAAGGGAGGGAGGAAAGGAAAGGGTTTTGAGGAGGGGGTTGAAGGTTAGGAGGGAAGGGATTGGAGAGGAGGGGAGGGAATGTGAGGGTCCTAGGAAGGGGTAAAGAGGGAGAGTAGTGGGGGTTAGTAAAAGGGCTCGGAAGGGAAGGGGACGTCGCCAGTGAGTCGCCTGCTTTCGGATTCCGTCGGGACCCTCGGAATGTAGGAGGGCTCGGGGTGTGGAAAAAGGCGGTAGATGGGAGAGGAATGTAGAAAAAGGGAATGGGAGAGGGGTGTGCTCCTGTACGCGATGGAGGACGGATGTGATGAAAGGGAAAGAGGAAGATTGGCGAGGGGAGAAGGGAAATGATATTAGGACGAACGCTGAAGGCATTCAAAGGACTGAAGATGAAGTAAAAGAGAAGCATACTCTCGGCTCTGAATTTTTTAAGGCAAAAGTATTTAGTTATTTCAGAAACTACTCTACTAATTTCCAAACACACCTTTGTTTCACGCCCTCCAATGGAGTATTTTTATAAATAACAACTATTGTGAGATTTTTAAGCAAACATGAAATCTTAGTACTGTCTAGGACATATTTCATGGGTAATATATATTAGTTATATTAAGTATTCAGTTAAAAATTCCAAAGGTAACCATATATGTAGCAACGCATTAGGGTGAATATGTATACATTGAAAGGAAGATATTTAAAAGAATTATGGTTATTATTATAAAACTTATAAAAATAAAGACGCTCTCGATAAATGAAATGGTCTCCTATGGCAGTAGGTTAAGAAAAGGGCCAGAAAAAATATGACACACCATGAGAAACAAAACATTGTCATTTACTCGCGATTTATGATGGTAAGCGCTAAGAATCATGTAATAAATTAAGGAAATTAATCCTTTTACACCAGTGTTACCTAAGCTTTATAGAGGGACTATACCACAACACGCAAATCCCCCCAATTGTATCCCTTAAAATTACAGGCTACATAGCTCAATCAGCTTGTTAAAAAAATAAAGCTAAGACACGATTAAATTTACCTATATTCTAAATTCAATTAAGTTATTGTTTATTTATTCCAGGACATGCACCATGAACGATTACATTTGGTCAGTAACCTGAGGCAAGCGGGGAACCTAAGACCAAGTGGTAACCTTTGCCCTCTGGTCTCTTTACGGGCCCCTGGGAGCGGCAGCGCCCACCTTGAAGACCACTGTCCCACACATATAATGAGAGGGGCAGGTAGTGGGCGAAAATAAGGGAATGGAATTGGTTAATTCGTAAATTATAATAATAAAGAGTGGGCAGAGTCACGAGTAAAGGGTTATTGAATATCAAAAACCTGGTTTTTTCACATGCTCAGTTAACTCCAATAATAATACAAAATAATTGAAAACTACTTTGATTAATTTCAATACATAATTTTTTTTATTTTTATCCCACAATGACTTCTGGGGCTTATAATCTTCTAAACCAGGGGAGTATTATAGTTGCTAGGCAAAAATTGTTGTGATTACCTAATTTTTTATTGCTGATAGATGATATAAATACCGATAAAATTAACTTCACAAGTGACATTCAAATTAACCACTCCATACAACTGACAATATTTCTAAATTCCTCCTCAAAGTACGGATAATCGTTTCTATTCATGTAGTGAACTATCCCAGTCTGTCCATGGTAAACTACTTATAAAGTGAAATATTAGAAAAAATATTGAAATTCGGGTTGGTATTTTGTAATATATCACTCTGGTAGATGAAAATGGTACTTCTTTCACCATTCTTCAAATTTTCCTCTATATTCTAAATAAAAAAACTCATTTTCCATCATAAGATTATAGGAACCGTATATTTTGATAGATAATAGACAATATAAATAAGTAAATTCAAAAATAAAAAATAATTATTGCTAACCGTTGGATTGTCACATTTCTTCATCGTCGTCATTATCTGAAGTGCGTATTATTTTAGTGCATCTTATTAAAACATTTCTGAGCGTTTTCATTGTATCGTAGAGGCTTCACGCAAAACGTACTGGTCATCTGCTTGGTATAAAAAGCCGGTGCGCATAAACTTATCCTAGACTTGCCAGTTGTCGACTGATTTCTTAGATATCCTACCCATGATCCTACCATTGTTGGATGGAATTATGTTAAACCCTAAGTGACTTCTTCCAGTCACCTCCTAGCCATTCATAACCTTATCCTCACCCATTATATCTTCTTTAGCTTTAAAAATCACCTGCTTCCTTCTATGGCTTCCAAAACCTCATTCCATTGCTCTTCGTCTAGTAAAAAACATTCTAACACCGAATTCACACAACAAAGCCTGTGACATCTTGTATGCGGTTTTTCTGTGACCTTCAAATTTCATTGCTGATTTCCAGACATTCATTATGTGGAACCTTTACTGTTCCCCCCCCCCTATTATTTGCTAATTTTATGAACCGTTATCTCAGCCACAGCTGAAAAGTCTCTATACCAAGTTTTTTATCTGGTAAAGGACCAAAACTGCCACTTTTCATTATGCACAAATATATGTTTGTAATAGCTATTTATTTATTTCTCAACAAATATTAGCTGAAGCTAAGGTGACTAATAATATTACAACTTAAAAGCTGCAAATACAATTAGAATAATAGCACGATTCGGCAAATTTTACAACCCAACCTCCTAATACTCTGTCCGTCATAGTCTTTCACGATACATTGTACATTCATATTATTTTACATAAGTTTTAACAAATATTTGTCCAGTTGAAATATTAATAAAGCATTGCAGTAAATAAAAATGCATAAAAAATACAGTTCTTCCACTCGCTCATATTACGATTTTATTTGATGAAGCCATGGCGGGTATATTAATTTTTCCCAGCAAGGAAATGGGTTATTTTTCACGCGTTGCAAAATCCAGACAGATAGAGAGAGAGAGTGAAGAGGAGGAAACGATACAGAGATGAAGCAAGAGGAAAGGATTGAAAGGGATGGTGGAGATGAAAGTGAGGAAAGAGTGGGAGAGAGATGAGAGCAGACCGGAAGAAGGAGACGGTTGGAGCGAGCACGGGAAGGTATTTGAAGATTAAATTACCAATTAAGGGTGGATATCCTTCTCTTCCCCACTACATTCCTCGCGGAAAGAGGAAGAGGGGAGGTGGGGAGGGAGGAAAAAGGGGAGGTGTGGTGGTGGCAGGGGTGGAAAGGGGAGGAAAGAGTACTAAAGAGGGGACAAAGCGGTGAGAGGGTGAGATAGGATAGACGTGAAGTGGGTGGAGACGAGGGGTTCGGGTTTTGAAATGAAACGATAGCTCTCCTGTTTGTGAGCGAAACATGGATACAGTCGGAGTGGGCGATGCCGACGACCGAGCCGTCGACGGAGGCTTCATTCACTCTCCCGCTAATTCATTCCCGGTACACGGGTGAAGGAGAATGCTCAAACTGAGAGCTTTGATTTAGTTCATCGAGATCGAGTCGTTCTAAGGCTGATATAGCTGGAGAGGGAGATAAAGAGGAGAAAATGAGGCAGAGAATCCACTCCGAAGTCCTTGTTTACAGGCTATTTCTTCAAAGCTAGGGCAGTATGATCAATTCTAAACCGACCTCTAATGAGAAAACTGACTTCCGACTGAATTAGTACTTGATCAGAGGAATTTACTGCACTAAAGAAAAATAGGATTTAATTAACGCAGGAAACCAAGGATTTCGAACGAACTTATCACACATGAAAAAATGTTACCATATAATCAGAATCAAGACTTTGGTCATTCCTTTTACAAGGCAATCAACACACTCGAAATACTTTCCTGACTAGGTGCTGCACTTTGGCTTAGCTCTTAGATTTTTCCTATAAAAGAATAAGTGATTAATCTGTGATAGGTAGTAGATAGGGATAGATAGTAATAAGTGAAAAACTAAATAACGTTTGCTGTATTTTGTCATAATGATGCTAAATTTATATGAATTTTTGATTGCGCTAATGTATTCACGAGGCAGAAAATCTGCTAATTCAGATTTTTAAGTAAAGCAGTTCTGTACATGGAACTGACATTTACTTCCATGGAGATGTTTCAGACCAATTCCATGATTTGTACGCGTACAGCAAAGCAGACTAGCTGAACATGACTTTCCTCACGTCATTGGATTCTTTTAAATTTAACTAGAGATTAAATACATAAACTTTTTATCGTTATGTTTAAATTGGTTCTATCTCAGTGAATCGAAACTTTTGGCAAATTGGGAGGACTTATGTCTCCATAATTAATTAAATGAGAATCATATTTTTGAAGGTGGCCAAAAAATATAAAAATCATACTGAATGTACGCCAAACAACGTAAACCAAGGTGGTGTAATTACAGAATGGAAATATTATTAAAAACGCTTTCTCTCTTCATTACAGGCTATTTTATGGTAATTCATAAGCTAGTTATTTCAAGAACAGTTAGTTCATTGGTCAACTAACATTTACATGAATTTTTAGCAGTTGAAAGAAACCTAATACATCATTTAGGTTGACTCAATCCCCTGGTTATAAATCCGGGGACGGATAAGTTACCCCTTAACTCTGCCCACAAATGCATGTCCATTCAGCATTCCTCCCACACTCATTCCATAGATTTTCCCAGCATGGAATCGAATTGAAGAGTGAAAGAAGCAGTAGTCAAATGACTTTTTGCCTCCAGCAAGACAAATGAGCGGCGCAGAGCGAGGAGCAGAGGAGGGAATGAAATCACGTGTCTCGGATATGGGACGAGAGTGTGGAGAGTTTTGAAGATGGAACATAAGGGATGGGTAGCAAAAGTCGTACTGATTTGAAGGGACACGTATCAGCGAATCCGAGGCCAATTCTATCTGCTCCTGCCATTCTAGCGACGGGCGTGGGACTAAATGAAATGAAGTTAACTCACGTTCAAAACCACTTTCACGAAATTTTTGACCAGAGTGGTTTATTAAAGGTAAAAGATTATGAACAAAAATAATGGAAATGTGGCATCGGTAAACTTTCAGAAAAGCCTAAGGAAACTAAATAAAATGATGAATTTCAATTAAAATGCTAGCAGCTTCAATTACTTCAATCACAGCAAATTCAAGCGACAGAGAGAGTATGAAAATGAATTTTACAAATACGAGACTAAAACTTGAAGGCACTAATGATTTTAGCTTAAATATGGAGAAAATTTAGAAAATATTTAAATATATTACGGTTAAAATTAGGCAAAACTAGCTCAAAAAAACATGTCAATAATAACAAAATTCAAGTTAAGTAATGTTTTCCTCTGACCTAATGGAAAATACATCATTCCAAAACTGCTGGTATTTATGTCATTTTGCTTTCTAAAAATTAATTTTGAAACTGGTTAAAAATGTTTTAATCATGAAGAATTTAAAATCTTCAATTTGTACGTTAAACTTTGTCCCTGATGAAATAACTATTTCATCTTATCATCGTGCAACAAAAAATATTAAGCTTTCACAGCTACTTAAGGTGAAATATGTTATACTATGCGGATGTTAGCACTGTATAAATTCAATCCCTAAATTATTTCATAATTCTCTCGTTTGTATATTTAAATTAATATTAGCTATGAATTTCTACTATTTCTTACCAATTGCGTTGTAAGCAAATGTGCAAAAAGGTTCAGTTGTTTTCCAAACATTTAATAAGCCTTAGAAATATTTGAGGTTTTGAATTTTGGACCGCCGAAAAATACTGCCGGAAAAAAATGCTATAAAGTGAACTACTGAATGGACATAGCATACCCTTCAAAGCAGTCACCTAATCCTCTGCACGTGTGGCATTTGTGTAAGATATATTTAGTCTTCAATTTTCAGTGAAATGCTATACCAAGCCGTTTTGAGGTGATGCGATGCACAAAATACAAAAATGAAATTTTTGGGTGAGATACCTTTAAACGTATGATTTTCACAAGCAGCGTTTACTAGAGACTTTTGTGTATTTAAAATAACTCCATTGCACGAGGAAATAACTGAGCCATTAAATAACACTCAATCAATGCAAAAAGGACGTGACTGCAATAACCAGTTTCATTTATATTATAACTCTAACCATCGTAGCTAGGTTGGGTAGGCAGTGGCCAAGAAACTCGAGGGGTGCGTAATCGAATCCCGGTATTGTGTTTGATTTTGCGTATTTCTTTTCTTTCATTGAGTCTGGTTGAGCTATTTGTAGGAATTTTAGCTATTTTTAAATCAGAAAACCTTCCTCTTTTTTGTCTAAAAAACTGGAAAAAAATAATTTCAGGAGTTAAAAGTCACGTCTGATTGCTGAACTATAGGTTTGAATTATTTTCCATTATAGCGGAATAACAATTTTTTCCGCATCTCATTATCTCAGCGAGTTCGTTTGTGGAGTTTCCAAGGAGGTTTCTTTGAGCGTAGAGTTCCTAACTACAGTTCACTTCAAAGCTGAGACTAAGCCAACCGTCGTTGATTAGGCATAGTCGTGAGGAGGTAATGCGCGTTACTAAGGTTGGGAATTTACCTTGCGTTTAGCCTCCTTGCTGGTGTACCTTACCCTATATGCTATGCGGACGTGTGTTATTGAGTAAAATTGAGTACGATATTTGTAGCAACATTATCCCAGAAACTTAATTATTACTTATGCACATAACGTAAAAAATTTATTCAATATTAATTTTAGAAAATTGGTAGAGGAAGAAGGTACTAAATCGTTGTCATGAAGTACGAAAGCTGTAAAGTGACTAACCATAAAGCTTAAACAAATAGTTATGCTCTGAAATACGCTAATATATGATTCATATTTCATATGAAGGTTATACACCGCACCAAACTGATAACTTAAAAAAATGCATGCAAATAATTTTAGATGATTCAAAATTTATTTGTATGAAAAATTTAAAAGGTTATTTTTAGTTTCAAAGAGCTAATGTGTTTGATTGCTATATTAGTATCATACAATAGACAGCTACTTTTGGCAAATATAGGCTGGGACTGGAAGTACAAAAGAATAAAAGGAAAACTAATAGTCTGATAAAGAGCAATAATTTGATTCCTTGCGTTATGCAGGTTTCAGTAGTTTAATAGCTAGATATTCAAGATTATGATAATCAAAATAAATATAATATTCGAATATCATTTCAATATTTGATTGTAATAAAAACTATGAAATAGATAAACTAATAATTGCACAAAATCTTTGCACCTATGTTCAAACTATACAGAATTTTACTTGACTTATTTGTTTCAAGCTCTCCACTGGAAATACCTTCACTACCAAGATGGTTTTGTAGATTGTATGTAAAACATTATTACAGTAAAAAAAGATTTGTTTACGTACATAATGGAAAACACATACGTAATGCCAAACGTTATATTTCTAACGCCATCTGTGAGTTACTCCTCTTACTCTTCTTTATATCTAATTCCATTTTGTCCACATCAGTATTAGAAAAGTAAGTGAAGCAGTAAGTAAATTAGTAAGTGTTTCTTCGAAAAAGACTCCTTTTTTCACAAATATCTCAAAGAACAAAGATGTGAGCCAAGGGCTATATCGGTGGCGGCGAACCTATGGTACGCGTGTCCAAAGTGGCACGCGGAGCATTTATTTCGGCACGCGGAGCTGGGAGGGCGCTAAGGGATACCTCTATCTCACTCGATGGGTTGGCACGCGAGTCAAGCGAGTATACTCTTATTTCATAACCTTTGGCACTCGACCGCCAAAATGTTCGCCCCACCCTTGGGCCCTATATTCTGTATCATTGATAAGACGCTAACCTTCACTTCATCATAGAGCTAAATACGTCGGGTGTGATGTATCGTTCGAACTACCTAAATAGAGGGCGTGGGACAGATACGTAAAACAGTCTCTCTTCAAAGCACCGGGACAGATACGTAAAACAGTCTATCTTCAAGGCATCGATTCAGAACAGCAAAAAATTTGCAGCTGAGTAGACGCTATCTCAGGGACAATGATGTAAAGGCATGTACGTGAGTAGAAACTAAATCCTACCCACCAAACATGATAACTGAGACACAAAAAAATATTAATATAATTTGTATTCGCGAAGACTTAAATGTCTTTCTAATTTACTTTTAAATTATAGCAATTGTTTCTCTCAAAATATTCCCTGGTCATTCTTAGTTTTTTAGAATACGCTTGCTTCACCTTAAGAAATTTTTTGAGCAATTGCGGTCAGACATTCTTTGTATTATTTTAACTTTAAGAAAATTTAATTTGTATATGTGAATGAAGCAACAAAACTCGGTGAAACATTTTATTTCTCTATTACGATCATCTCTTGGCAACTACCCTTAAAAATTTCCTATTTTGATGCTTTGATTAAGCTTGGCAAATAAAAATAAATATTCACATCATTGACGAGTTGAGGGCTATTACATCTTATCAGAATATTCTTAAGCCTACAGTACCTTTAATAGTAATCATTGTCGTCAACATAGCTACATAACTCAACAGAAATGCAGAAAGCTCCTTCCTCGAGCAACGGATCCAGTCCAGTAATATAGAAAGTATGTCCATTCACATTCAAGCTCACATATCGTTTTAAAGGTAGAGCAAAACAAGGGCGCAGACACATAGGGGAGGAGAGAATTCATTTTCCAATAAAAAGTACGAATTAGGAAAACGAGAACCACGAGATTCGGGCATAGTGTGAGTAATGCCTTAGTAAGCAAGTATTTCCCATTACCGCTTCGCGAAACGTTGGAGCGAGTGGGCATACTAGACACCTTCCAATTGTTTATTCATAAGTACGCACGTTTTCGTATCCTTTAGACCAAAATTACGTTTCAGTGCTCACTAACGTACGTATAGTGTCTCCTCTGTACTTGAGTAAAATGGATAGATATTTAGTTGTAGGCGGGGCGTATTATGGGAAATAGAACGAATTTCCAGAAGCCCACGTGTTTTGTGGAAAGAGGCAGCGCGGGAGAGATGAGAATAAGAGGGGAAGAGTAGGTGAAGAATCTGGACGCTGGGAGTCAATAAAAAAATTGGAGTGTGCATTTCAACGACATTTCATCACAAAGATAACTCCGACGGCATTATCACTTTCGCTCACATCATCCAGCGACATGGACTTGTTCCATGATTTAAAAAGAACGGGATTGTATACATGTACACAAGCGGTGTTGGAGAGAAACTGCGAGGACCGAGAGACAAAAGATCAATCGTTTTCTTCCACGTAGGAAACTAACCGAGGGTCTACTCTCTGCGTCCAGATAACAAGATTATCTCGCACTTTTAGCGAGGTACAACCGTATCTTACTGGTATTTTACGGGACAGAAACCGTTTCGTCATTAATTCCACGCATATGATGATAAAAGTGGCGTCAAAATTCGTATAAAATATGCCAAAAAGTCAAGTTCGTGGAAACTGCTCCTGAAATATCCTGCCCCTGTACATAATCGGTCCCCCAAGGTAAAGCGAGATAAATGATAAATAACTTAGTGAGTTGAAAATTTACTTACATAAAACCACAGGATATTTTTTTGCATGCAGTTAAAGTCAAATCTCGTTGAAAAGAGGAAAAATGATGGCCAGAAAATAATCTGTCCTGACAAACACTGTTCCTTGGTTACTTTATTAACTTTTGCATTTTCAATTATTAACCAGCAAAATGATACTCATAGGTTTCTTTTTCAGAAGCAAATATTAATTTTGAATAATTTATACCCGAGTTTGGGTAAGTTATATTTGAAAATATAAATAGTATTATGTGTGCATAATTGCAGAGCTTTAGTTGAGAATTGATCTGATTCTTTATAATTCAATAAAAATGGGTTTCAAACTATATGAAATGTAAAGTGTATATTATTGAGAATGAAAATAATTATGAATATAGATGAATAGTTCTCAAAATACGCTTAATTTTGTTACTAGTATAAATGTAGTTGGTATTTAGTAAATATTTTTAAGCAACGCCGTAAATTTCTTTGAAAATTATTATTAAATTGAAGTTGCTGTCGCAATTTTAGGGGTAATTTTTTTTAAATTTATTTTTAGGATAAATATCTTAAGAAGCCATACATGTCAGTCATAAAAATTCCCAAGCAGCGATATAGAAAGAAAACGGGAAAATTTACTATAACTAATAAAAAAAACTATGAATCTTCGGTCAAATTAAATATTAAACGTAAATGATTAACATAATAAAGTACGTCCCCCAATCATAACCAAAAGAATTCCCTGGAAATAAGATATCCTACTTTTCTACTTTGCGAATGAAAATGTCGAATGCCACAGAAGATCAGACAGCTGTTTGAGCGTGCGTTGAAGACAGAATAAAAGGAGGGGGAAGAAATGTTTTTCGCAGGGAGGAACTGATGATGGGAGTGAATGGCGAGAGAAAGAGAACTGAGAAGATCAAAAGAGATACAAGGTGAGGTACGGAAGAAAAGAAGGATGGGAAGAGGAAGATGTAGAGAGAGAGAGGTCACAAAAGGAAGGCAGATGGTGCAAATGAGATTGAATCCACAAAACGGCAGCGAGCGGTGCGCCCCGCCACGGGAGGGATGGGAAACGACTGCAAAGAATGCCGAAAGCCGGAGCGCGTAAAAAAGAGCGAAGCGGAATGCGGACGGAGAGTGAGAGAGGACGATGCGATGGGGCACACATAAAAAAAGCGGAGAAGGGCTAAGGGGTTGTCGCTTTTTCTCTTTTAGTCCCTCCCACCCCGCTTCCCCATCTCGTACACGCATACCCTAACCCTCACAGAGCAAGCCTTACGGGGAAATTTCTTTTTTTTTCAAAAATCCCACCGGCTCGGGTATCCACATAGTATCGCGGCGCAGTCGACGACCCCCCCCCCCACTCTTGATCTATATTTCGCCCGCCGACGACACCACGTCCTAACAGCGTCCTCCATTTCGCCAATCCCATTCTCCGACCGATCCCGTCCGTCATCCGGCGTATCGCGGTGGAACCGAAACTCTTATACCTACGCCAGTAATCCCATATATATATATTTTCCTGCCCTGCAAGGGCGGCTGAGCAGGCACTCCTTTAACTCCAGCACCAGCTATTTCTTTGTCCTCATGTAAGGTGATTAAAAGATATTTCTTAAGTACGGTCAAAGCATCCTCTTAAACACGGAATGAAAAATCCTTGAATGCAATTAAAAGACTTTTCTAGAAGATATTGATTATATTTAACGGTATCACGGATGCACTGGTGTCAAGTAAGAACCTCAGTTTTGAGGAATTAGCCAAAAATGGGCAATGCAATAAACAAAATCGATTGGAAAAAAACTTTTATTCATACAACACTTCGTTCATTTGTTTTCTTAGAATGTATTTCGTAGAATGTATTTTTTTGAGTTTGTAAAATGAATTCTCTTGGCCCATGCGTCACATGCAGGATATAAGCCACTGTGTATTACAAATAAACTCCCTCTATAATTAGCATAGACCTATAGATAACGTACCTAACCTTTGACTAGGGACACGCGCTTCTAGTTGAAAAGGCATTTTTTCCGGTTAAAATTACCAAGTCTTTGTGGCCGGCAGATACTTATATCGTAGTTTTTTAATGTATCACAAACTATTTTTATTTTAAAGGCCTCTTCACCCCGTTACTCTTAAAAGATTATATTTAGTTTTGTAGTGTGGTATCAAAGTAACAAGCACTTTTGAGATATATTAGTTAACTTTAACACGCGGGTTTATTAAAGCTGAATTTGTTCCTCTTATTGTAAGGATCTCAGTAAAAATGTATTTATATGATATTTGATTCTAAATTTATATAGAGCAATGAATAAAAAAAGTTATTTGGCCTAAAAACATGTACAGCATAAAGTATAATGAATGATGTACGACGAAACCTAGTGGAATCGTCTCGTGTTAATAAAAATTAATTTTTATTAAATTTTGTATATTCCATGAAATCTCTTTGATAACACTAAAAAACTGACTTTACCCGTTAGGACATCATCAGTAACAATAAATTAATTTTTCCCAAAATAAAACAGTTTCTTACACCACGACGAAAGGAAAATCAACTAATCAATTATGATGAATGAAGGAACGTAATTACATATTGAATAGCTATAAAAGACACGAGTTGGTAATGCATGCTTGGAAGAAAGTTCGACAACACATTTAATCGGCAGAAAAAAGTTTCGCATACATTGAATGTTATTGTAAAAATATTATTGCACAAAAATGAGAAAACCCACCTGCTTTCCTCACGCAACAGAAAACTTACGGAGATTTCAATCTATGATGACTTCATTTCAGCTTCATTACCTTCTCAACCTATGCTTATTTTTTTGTAGATGATATGAAGAGTATGATAAAGCTACTTGATAAGGAACATTTTTCGTTAAACATATTAGTGAGAAACATAATTTACTTGACTGGAATCACCAAATTATTAGTTTATGATCGATAAAATGGAGGTTATTTAAATATAGAACCCTTGTCGGCCACTTACTCACCCATTGGTAATATCATTTCGTTTTATTTCCTACGAAAATTTCATTTCGAATTTTATTTAAAATAGAGTCTCTAATAAAATTCATTTTTTTGTGTTTCCTGATTACGTGGTTTTGAGGGGAATAAAGTACTAATATTCTTGAAACCTGAATTGACTTTTTAATGGCGGCATACCGGATGCTGTTCTGAGCTAACCCTTACTCATGCAGGGCGCATTGTTGTCCGAGGGCCATCAAGACAATATGACGCTTATCGTCCCGTATCCCTTCCTAACCCTCCCACCCACCCCCCTCCGTCTCCTTCTCGATTCCACCCCTTGGCCCTCAGGCCCCACCCCCCGGCCCATGGCCACGTCGCGCCGCCATCCCAACTTCCGAACTTTATAATTTGGCTATATTTCTTCCTTCGACCGTTTTCTCACCGCACGTGCACTGGCCTCGCTTCCTTACAAGACCTTCATTTCATCCACTCCTCGCCAACTCGCAAACCCTTCCAAGTCCCAGAAACTGCGACAACAACTCCATTCTTTTTCAACTTTCGTTTTCTCCGTCCACCCCAACAATAAACCCCGCCGAGTTCGCCACTTTCTGCAAATCTACTGACAACCGTATTCCAAAAATCCTTATTGAATGCATTTGAGACCCCTCGAGCCAATATTTTTACGGTAAATAAAGAGTCTATTGATGGTAGGGGCACAATTTTTCGGATATTCCGACGAGAGTGAAGTGCTAGTCACAGCATCACCACGCAGTCTTCCCCGTCAAGTTTTTCTTACAAATGGATATCCGACTTCCAAGCACAAACTCTTCAAATTTGTTTTTATCCTGGCCCTACCTACCACACACTCAATTTATTATTCTATTCCTTCCAGAAAAAATTATAACCCAAATCAATAAATTTCACAGTTTTCGAGTTGGCATTGCTAGATATTTGAGTTTCTAATAAGTAGACGAGCGATCCATTCACAAGTATTATAAGTATTACAATGTTAGAACAGGCACATTTTTCTCTCGAGAGGCTTTCTTTTGAAATAAGTAGTTGATATGGTCATTTTTGGTGCTATGCCACGCTTAGTGGTTTTTTAGTTGTAGATAGATTATATTTCAGCGTTAATAAAGTACGCGATATCTGATTTTTGCATTTATACTGAATTACGAGAAACTCATTATTTATATTAGGTGTATACACTTACACGAGAATACTTTTCACAATTTTTTAAAATGTCGATCGGTACTGCGTTAAATTTACTCAAATATCCGGATTTTGAGAAAAATATGATAAAATTAATACTACCTACTATTTATAATTTAAGGAAAATATAGGATACCTTAACATTATAACAAATGGTATTATGACAATATGAATGAATTCCAATGCATGAAATGAATATTTAAAATGAAAAAAAAATTTACTTTAGTTTTTCATAAATCTTATTTCAATTACTAAATAATTATTCACAAAAACTAAATTTATCGTTACAAAATTTGCATCACATGCGCACCCCAATGCTTTTTGATGGTATCTCCAAACCGGGAAACCTTTAGAGCTCACATGCAAAATTTATAAAATTTATTTATTTTTGTAATTGTATTTTATCTGTATCAAAGGCATATGAGCAATATCCATCATATCAAATGACTCAGCAAACATGGTACGTAAGGGTAAGGAAAGTGTAAAAACTTCTTATCAACATTCCTATCAACAAGAAACTAAGAATTCTGAGAACGCCGGGGCAATACTAATGAATCGGGAGAGCTAGATCGAACCAAGAGAATGCTACTGGTTCCGTTGCCAACAGATAGTTGGAGATGAGGCAAGTCCTCCTTCCACTTTACGTGATCGCAATTTGTTGCATATTGGCAAGTCTGTTACCATTCAATGGAACAAATGCCAACACCCATATCACTAACCATCAAAGGCGTATAATAAGCCGAGATATAGGTGGGATGATTATATGAAACTAATATGTCAAATCAAGATTTAAGCCAATTCAAAATACTTTGCTGCAGGTCAATCAATTTTTTTAATAAAGTGATGACACAGAAATAACATTAAAAATCCCAAAAAATTAACATTTAAATCTTCCCACGTATCAGTTGGCTTATATGGCGAGAAAATTTTTCTACATAACAAATATTAGCTCTTTACTTTTTTCTCTGAGAAAATAAAATGAAGAAATATGTTTTCATGTTTCCTAGAATAATATCATTATGCATTGGGGAAAATTTATTTTGGCTGTCAATTTTCAAGGTTTAATATTTGGATTTGAAATGAGAATAGTTTTTCTAGAAGAAAAAGTATATCATCCTTCATCTCAAAAAGGATAAATGATACTTCATGCCCAAAGCAGATTTATCGTAAAACAGTGGAATGATTAGCATTTGAATTGGATGATCAGAAAAACATCTTAAGTTTGTAACTTAAGTTGTTTTTTTTTAAGTAAAAAAAACCCAGAATATACAAACTACGTATAAAGCACAAAAAGCGTGCATCCGTGAGCAATAATTTCAACCATCTCATTTGAATGAAAACAAGATGCAAATATATTAAAGCGTTGAATTTCAACCTGAATTGTTAGTATATATATATTTCTGCCGGAATGGGAAATATTCAACTGATCGCCACTGAATGCCATCGCATCCCGGCGGAGCATGTTTACTCTCAACGCGACCCCTACTTTTTGCTGCTATCTTTATTTTTTGCTTCCTGCGACAACCCTCTCGTCGGAACGATGGCGCAATTTTTATTCGAAAACATTTCCATGCACGCAACATACTGTTTTCCATCTCTACAACCTCCGTCCTCCCCTCTCATGCCTCCGCTGCGGCGTTCGAACGAAGTCGGCCGAGTTGTACGCGACTCCTCCTCCCTCCTCTTCGGCGTTCGGACCGCGGGGATCAAATATAAATTCCCACCGGGCCGTTCACGAGGGCGCTGCGATCGTTCCCTCAGCCCCTTACACATCCCCTTTTTCCCTCTCCTCCTTCCAACAGCAGGACCCGGGGAAGGAGAAGCGGGAGGGAGCAAAAAGGAAGAGGGTCGAATCGAGGAGACCGGAACGGTTTTAAGTGTCGTCCGACCGAACCACGCCAACGGGGCCACCCCGTCAAGAATCCCAGAGTCGGCGGATTTTTCCTATCTCTTCCACCCTCTCTCTCTCGTTTTTTTCCCGTACAAGCCGACTTGGCGTCCCTTTTTCATTCCCTGCTCCTGCGTTCATTTCTCCCTTTCTCCCGCTCTTTCCCCGTTTCTCTCGTCCCTGAAAAAAGACACTAATTCTTTCATCTCCCCTTTCCGTTCCTCCAAACTTCTCCTTTTGTAGGATTTTGTTCCTTTCCACAATGCGGAGGAGTAACGACGGAAGAGGCAATAGAACAAATTAGCTCCCTTCTTCCTGGCGCTGGATATGCTAATTACCGTCACGAGTATATTCACCAGGATAAGGCGGTGTAAGCACTCTCCTGTAATTTTATTCTCTATGTCAATAATTCATATTTATGTACCAGATGATGCCAAAAATGTTACATAATACGCTAATTCTGATAGCAATCTTTTTCTGTTGGTCATATATTTCTAATTTTTACTTTATTTACTATCTAAGATTTGGCCTTTGATTGGTTGCACTTAAAGCGAATGTAAAATACTTGCTCGTGAAAAAATGTCTTATCATTACAATAATTAGTGTATGTATCTTAGTAACTCGGAACCAAACAGCTGATAAACCTAAGTTTAATACTTATTAGCAATGTATTCCCCTATATTGAACTTTAATCATACAGCATAAATTACATAGACTTGGCCAACAAACTCGTGGACAGTATACCCCAAGCTTTAGAACCTGTCAAGACTACTGGACGCCTACATCTTGGCTGTGAGATAGTCACATATTTAATTTGACCAACGTATCATTTTTTGCATGAGCCAGGGCTAATTGGCGCCCATATTATTAAGCGCATGGTCAAGGTTTATTATGTAAATCTCCGCGTCTTACATCTCCACCAACATTCCTCTTGCCGCGACTTTTTTATTCCGACCGAGCAAGGATGTCCTGGTGGATGGTTTTGACGAAACGAGTAAGGGGCGAGATGTACTCGAAGACAAGGATATATACTTAGGAAAGACGTGGACGGACTTTGGGACTCATTTTGATGGGAAGAGAGAGACCGGAGCGAGGAGATGAGAATGATTGAATAGAGGTTCAGGGTGAGATGGATAGGGGGAGGATGGGGGAATAGATACGAAAGGGAGAGGAAAGGGAGACGTGACTAGGATCGGTGGGCTGGCATGTAACGATAGACGGGGAAGTACTCTATTTTTTCTTGGGCCGTGCTATCTATTCAGCCATTCATTCGGCACCAAGCCAAGAGAGGGAGTTGGAAATGGAGGGGACGAAAGGAATCCCTCAGTCACCTTCATCAGACGGCCTCTAATCCCTGGCTATCCTCGGCACGGAGAAAGATATTCGAATCCAGGTTTCATGATTCAACTCTGGCATAATCAAATTAAATCTTTGGCTTGATACTGAGAAAGAAGATCAACAAGTCATTAGTGTCATTAAAGGTGTGTAGGTAGGTTGGTCAGGAGAGTACTGAAGGAAAGGGGAAAGAATATATCCTACCACTAAATGGTGGCGGGTTCTATATCTAGAAAACATATCTACGGAGGTAAGGCGCAAAATTTCCAACGAAACAATGCAAATTGCCTTTTATAATAAACAAAAACTGCATAACACTTTATCGCGGGTCAAGGAAAATATTGCTATCAACGAAAAAGTGGAGTGCATAACCTGGAGTGTGAGTGCTCTGCAGTATACATCTGAAAAACGGGACACAAGTTCAAGAAACGGGTGAAGGAACGTAAGAAAACGAAACGAACGAAAAGAACAATAATATAGCTTCACTCTTTGCAAAGCAAATTTTAGAACATAATAATAAGAATGACAATGAACCAGAGTTCCTACATGAGGAAAACAAAGGACGTACTGGATGGAAAATTGGATGGGTTGGAACAGTTGGAAATTTTAAAAAGTGTCCGTAGCTATGAAAAGAGTATAAATGAATTTTTGTACTCCTTCCACTCCCCACTCCTACCTTCCGCTCCTCTACTGCTATTGATATCCATTGGAGGGCATCTCAATGCAGTTTTACCCCTCATTGGGTATTCTTTCCAAACAGAGCTCCCCTTCCTCCACCCAACTCACCCCATCCCTTCCAACCCAAAAATAATCTCCCCTTCCCCCCTCACCGGCTTTCACACACTTTGTGACTATATTTGTGAGCAGTTTTCGTATGCTTGCACCTGATGAGGACTTCATAAGTCGAAACCTAAGTCGCTGATAAAATTTATGTGGAATTACAAAGTTACAGTTTTTATTTCACAATGTTAAGCAAGTACCACAAAGTTTTGCCTTATACAACCAGTCGGAAAGAATGGAGATTAACTCAGTGTTAGCCAACTCTTAACGCAAGATGCCTAGTGTCACTCACAACCGACTGACACAGAACTGCACCTGAAGTTCCCTCCACACACCATGCAAGTAAGGGTGCGGATTCCATCTCTGACATTACTGTGATTTAATGCTCTAGCCAATACATATATCCTACCTTTTTGAACTAAACCGTCAGTGTTCAATCGTTACACGAATTATTTCAGCGCTGAAGTTTTTGCCACATCTAAAGATGGGGCAAGTTGCTGAGAAAGATTTTAGCGTAACATTTTCCCTGTTCCTGGTTTTTAATTTTTAATTTCCTCGATGGAGCCTCAACATATCGAGGGATTGCCAAAAAATGTTATTTTGCTATTATTTGAGAAAAAGTAAAAAAAACAAATATATCATTCGCATTATTGAGAATAAGTGGGGATGTTAGCAATAGAGGGATTACTCGTGAGCGGAAGGAGGGTTGAGAGTTATCTAGAGTAGGTATAAGCCTAACTCTTAGCGTTATGGCACCGCGGGCATGTATGCTCATGTCCCACGCAACGCAGAGTGCACGGCATGTGATACGCCCTAATCACCCAGTCAGAATAATCATGGTACAAAAAGAAGGTTAAGTTCCATTGAAAAACTTAAACAGTCATAGGGCTTTTAAATAGAGTCATTAGGATAGCGAATCAGTCCCACAGCTTATACTCATCACGAATCCCCGACTAAATTGTCAGCGGTAAGCAGCTATGACAGCTCCACCATTAATTGATCATCATTGACGGAATTGTGGCTTCGAGTGGCTCCATGTTTCAACCGCCATGCCGTTTCGCATCGGCTAAAATTATAGATCTATATCTACACACTACCCTGCAAGCCACCGCATTGGCGTGTGGTAGGGGGTGATAGGACAGCAGCCGTGTAAAGATGTAAGGTTTTGGGAGGTGAAATGGTGACGTGTATTTGGGATTGTATTTAGTGGAGCTCAGTTTTTACTGTGGTCGCTTATTGTGCGCGTAAAGAACGAGTTTTTGTAACTATCTGTTCGGCAATGTATCTCTCTTATTTTATCGCTGCTGTCAGACTTAGAGATGTAGTGAGGCATCATGATAATATTCTCTGTTTCGCTCTGAAACACACCAGTTCTGAATTTATCAAGCAAACTAAGCCTAGCGTGTATCCTCCAAGTCTCTAGGTGCTTCCGCCTTAATCCCTCAAAAAGAATCCCTCTAAAAATAGATGAATCATAATAAATGGCATGTTCTGCAAATAGTGATCTTGAACCAGTGCCTGAAATTTCTTTGCAGTAGAATTGGAGTAGGGTGTAATCGCAGGTACTCAGGCGGAACCGCTTCCCTGGGTGACGATGTAGCAATCAGTGGGATGCATATGCTAATCAATGATTGTAATTTTTCATGGAGTATAAGTACTAGAGTTACAACATCACTTTAACAATCAGTAGGTTTCACCATTTGGTACTAGCTAGTAATAATTTAAATCTGACTAATCTTTTCTTTCTTATTTTACCTCGTTTTAATAAGATGTAGTGGGGGCAAATCATTGGAATAAGGTTCCTTTAAATCAACTAATGGTCTTTGGAGGAAGGTATTGTCATGACAGACAACAGCATAAGGAAACGCGTTAGTCTCAGCCGCACCTCGTCTATGACCACCACAATTCAATGACATAAACGTTTTATGTGTTGACAGAGGTGAGATAGTAAAACATTTTGCTCCTTATAAACAAACAAAAGAGTTGCGGCCAGAACAAACTGAAGGAAAATCTGTCGCTCTCAGATAAATTATTTCAGGGGTTGTTTTTATTTAACACAGGCAAATAAAATAAATCATGTGTACCCCGAAGTGAAATGTTCTGACTTAATTAAGGTAAATAAAACATTATTCACAGCTTGTATTCATTTATATTTCATTCCTATGTTTCAACATTTTAAAGACATTTAATAGTTTGTAACATACCGACATAGTTTGTATTTATTTTGGACTGTACCATGATATTTTTCCTCTGCATTTATATGCACTGAAAGAGTCGGCAGCCCCTAAACGGAAGTATTTTTCTCAAGATCGCCTATATTCCTTACTCTTAATGATAAATTGAACTATTTATATTCTCTTATGAATCTATAAGGAATAAATTTACTATCATTCTTATCATTTTAGTCATTTTGATTTTCAAATAATTTTGCTGATAATGACTTGCCACTACTTGCCGCTAGTATTTACTGCCTAAATAAATAACGATTCCCCACCATTTCATCTATGGGAATGGGAAGGATTCATGATGATATCAGTAATTACATTTTAAGGTCCGTTACTAGGTTTTATTCACAAGCTCTAGAAGCCAATCTAATTTGTCATTATCAGAGGATTACATTCACTCGTAAATTTCCTTCAAAACTTCAATTACCTCACAACTCTACCATCTTTTCAAGCCTACAGATTTGATTATAAGGGCGTTTCTCTTTATTTTCAACTCTAAATTCAAGAGCAAGCCAATAAGAACGTATTAAGGTAGAATAATAAGATCAGTTCCATCCAATGACTTGGCATGAGAACAAACGCGACGTAATTGGAAAACCATTGTTTAGACTTGTTTCGTTTCCTTTAATTTCTTCACTTTTTCAGTCATTAATAGGCAAATGAGAATCTCAACGAATCTTCTGCAGTAAAAAAATGTATGCAATTAAAAGTAAGATTTGTCGTATAATATAATTATTCCGTTTGAATGTTCAGCCTGAATGTATTAGAAATAGAGAATCATTTTATTACAATTTTCCACTCTTGTAATTTGCAGCACATGGCCGGGAAATTGACGTAATTAGGTACTTGGGCATATATCATTATTCATTTTGCAAAACAGTTTAGAAATTACGCCTTGGGCACCAAGTTAATGATATTATTAAAAAATAAATTTCAGCACAAGTACCAAGGACTGGATATTCTTTTCACATTTGGACTTGACCGAAATGCGAAATTGATGAAAAACCCTACACATTCTGCTTGACGTCAAAATGATTGAATTACAATGTCACTGCAATCAAATCTTTCAAAATAATTTATGCAAAAAAACTCGGATCAAGTTGATGGTTATTTAAAAACAGACAGCCGGATAAAAATTGCATTTTTGAAAAACCGATCATGGAGCACTTCACCGACGATTCATTTTTAATATTGCTGGGATTACATTGGCCGGGACTACCCATTGGCAGTATCAGAAACAAATTCTTTCATGCATTCAACATCAGCAAAAAAATCAATTTTTTCAAGCTGTTTTTCCCTCGCTTCTGCGTTCTGTAGGATTTCAATATCCACCCTTACCTACGTGTCTTTCATCGGAAACCTCATTCATATCTACTTACTCAGTTGCTTGTTACCATTTATCCTTATTTCATCTACACCATAATGCCATCGTCTCTAAGTATCACCTATTAGCCGTATATATTTGTATTGCATAAAGGAATCTGCATACCTTTTTATATATCTAATCTAAGTTGTTTTTCGCGACTTTTAACCCAAACCAAATTTCTCCCGCCAAATAATGACAAATATTCATATGTAACAATCCAAGTTCTACAAGATCCAATTGACGGCCAAAAACGTCAAAATGATTTCAACTTCCACCAATTGCTGGAGAAAACTTTTCGTTAGTAGGTGACAAAATTGAAGCTGAAACCAAAATAATAGCTTATCATATTAGGACCATTAGAAAAGTTACGCCATTTAGCATTTAAAATTATTATTTTCTTTCGTATCGGAGAGATTTTATTTAAATTTTAATGGCATATTAACCATACAAAATGGCTCTAACAGGTTACAACCATTCTTTAATAAAATACGTATTAGGTGTGTTATCGTCGATTAGATCATTTTTTTTTAATTTTAAGCAAAACCTACAAAAATCTAGATAATCTTTTGGGAAATTTGCTACATTCATCCGTTACCACTCATTTATTCCTCAAAGACGTTCTCGGCCCTCGTTTCCTGCTTCAGATTACCAAATCAATTGCCCTATAACCTTACTTATTAAGTCTTCTTAGGTTTCACTTCCTATGATATGGCATAGAGAAGTGGAAATAGTACATTTAGTTTCACATTTCAGAATATATTCCCGCATATGCTGGCATTTTTGCTCATCATTATGCACAGTTCCCCATTTAATCTGTTCGTTCCATCTTCATAGAGCGCCAGCCTTTAATGGCATTTATTCTTCCCTCGTCTGCTTTTCAATGACCCCCCGTTCTGATTCATACGGTTCCACACGAATGGCTTCGAGTACTACTTCATTTTTCCTCTTTGTATCCCCTTTGAGCACCACGGCTTCCCATTCAAACAGGACGCCCTCTTAGCCTGAATTGTTATGCGCTCTATTCCTGTTGAACTCTTTTCCATCTCATGCTGCATTCGAGGCGGATTAAAAGTTCACGTTGCTATCATTGGCATCATTTTCTCTCATTTTTACCTTCGAAATTTTATTTTTGCAACCTAAGATTCCAGCTATTGACGAATTAATTTCAATGCAGTGCTATAAACTATTTGATACATGTACTTCGTCCATAAATATCTGTGTTTGACAATTTGCACCTGACATAATTTTAATCAACCTTGCCGTACGTGAACACTATCTTCTCAACTAACGTGTAAAATACTGAAGAAAGGGACAAAAACTCTATGATATATTTGATTTATTGCTGAAATAATTATATCCTTGATTTATTATTTTATCCGAAACAATCTTTTTGACGTATTTCATGTTTTTTCAAGACTAATCTATATGTAGGCCAATTCCAAGTCAACATACATTTAGAGACATGTTTTTTCCCACGCATATTACTTCTCGCTTCAATATCTTAACTAAGATCATCTCCACTAAATGTTCCGGTGTCCATATTGCAATTGAGACAGTTTCGGACGGCCCAAAATATAATAATATTTAAAATATTTTCTTCAATATCTCGGCTGATTAGTGTTCAGCACCAAATAAGCAAAGCAAAGGCAATAACTAGCACTCCTGACATGTATTTACCTTAATTACAGCGAACGCTATAAGCTCTCGAAATCTCCTACGAATTAATTACTTGCGTGGATACATTTGGTCCAATCAACTCGCCACTGAATCGTCTGACGAATATTCCTGCGTTACATTTGTCAGTTTAGGTCGTCTTTCTACTTTCGTATTTTTGCTTCTCCGTCCAATTTGCTCGCATCCCTCATAACATCTAGACACTGGTGGTCCTCAAAGGTGCTCTTCTCCTTCCTTAAGAATTCCTGAAATTTCCCGGCAATGCAAAGAAATCTTTCACTCCTCATAGATGCCCCCTACCAATCTCCCTTTAGCTACGGAAAGAACATTCACAATTTCTACTGATACTTACTCTCGCTTTCCTTTGTCCGATCTGGCTCGTAACTGAATAGAGTGATCATTCTGGCATTTAGTAATTTATGTTTTCTTGATTTCTTTGCCGCAGTCTCTATTCACTCTTTTGACCGTTCCAGTTCTTTTGGAAAAATTGGGCTGCTTGGAAAATAAAACTTTTTCATTTGCCTTTCTTAGATTATGGTATTTCTTTCCTCGTTCATTCAGAAAAATTTATGTCGGAGTGCTTTTTCTTGCTCAAAAATTGTGCCACTTCTGTAATTGCACACTCAAATGTATCCGGTTTCGATTTTTTAATTGTAGGTAATACAATCAGTTATGGGTGAACTTGAATTGAAATGAATAATTTCTATGCAAAAGCTCCAATTAAAACTTTCTACGACCTGAATAGTTGTACGAAAGGTATTTTGGTCATGCCAATGAATTTTAGTTTTTTAATTAAATTTAAATTTATGCGTTCGAGGTTTTTGAATCTCAATGCAAATCCTTTTTGCTTTGTTGTGATAAAAAATTCCCAACTATATCGTCAAGTTATTAGCATTAGAAACTAATTGTTTAAAGTACACTATGAATGCATCCAGATCTCGATTCTCATCTAATATTTTCACATCTATAGATTGAGTCTTAAAGAATTTTTTATTACATGCATTCAAAATTCCGACTATTAACCTCGCCTTCATGAGCTGATCATGATCAGCGAATGACTTGAGGAATGCAGATACATGTCAAAGACGTAACGCATATGAAATGAATTTGAAAGAAAGGTAACATATCTTTTACGGATAGTTATAAATATGACGTAATAATGTTAAATAACTTGTGATTGAATTTAATTTCTATGTTATTTTTAGTAACTCATGTGTCCTCAAAGTATGCGTCTCTCAGTATATCTGTGATTAGAATATATACTAACTCAACAACGTAGGTTCAAATAGTATAAAAAGGTGAATTCGCGTAATTCGAGCATTTTGACTATAATGTATTGGCAGATTAGCCGTTAGCTATTCAATGATAATAAACTAAAGCAACAGCTGTGATTGCATATAAAAAGTTTTCAAATTGAGAGAGTCATATAGTTAACAGACATTATCTGGGCTGAATGTCGGCGTTCATTGTAAGAGACTATTCTAACAAACACAGGAAATACAAATAAATTCGTTTGCGAAATCACTTAATGTTGATTCGTACTAAAAACGCCATAGGCATATTGCCTACTCTCAAAAGGACATTCATTTGAGATTTTACATTTCCATAAAACTGTAAACTGGATATTTACTCACGATATCGTATCAACTTAGCTTGATCGCAATAAATCTAGGCTGAAGGAGGGTATATCTTTTCCTTTTTTTGCCAATTGATGTATGTCAATAATTTGACTCATAAATGACCCATTATCATTGCTACAACGAGTCATCAAAATTAGCATGAGAAAGGCTAATATATCTTTATTTCGATTGTGGGAATTCGAGTTGCCTTTACCGCAACTTATAAAGGATATATGATCATTCATATGTGATTCAGCATTATAAAAGGATATTGCATAATTCTAATAATTATAGAACGAATGGATGAGATATACAGTTCGAATTAAAAATTTGACTAAATCAACGTTTACATATCATTTCCATCACATTCAAGGTAAAATCAACAAAACGAGACGCACTATTAATGAAACATTAATAACTGTAATAAAAAGATCAAAACCGCCGGGAATCAGATGTTGAGAGAGCCATATAGACATGTAATTAAGAGAAATCTAGGAGCAGGAGCAGTTATGGGACTAATGTGAGGATATATCCAAACGTAGTCGATCACAAAAATAATTTGTACTAGATGCCAAACAGCATCAAATAATCTCACTATTACGTATGAATTTTAAGTTATTGATTTGGATACCCTCACCGATGGTAAAATGAACCTTCCCTGTCGTCAAAGGTAATGCAATATATTATGCAAAGGAGTGAACTGGGATAAAGAACTCGCCAGACATTTTGAGTTTTAAGGCAAAATAGAGAAAATAATAAATAAAAAAAGTGAACCCAAAATACAATTGTGGAGATTGAGCTGAGAGGAATTGAAATATAGACATTACGTTCACATTATAATTTGGGCAAATGGCTTTGCAGTCCTTTTGAGAACATGCCGGGAGCAGATCTCGATCCGTTGCTCAGGGCTCCGGTGGGTCTGTAGTTATGTTTGGGTTAAATTGCTGACGTAGCATTGATCTCCAACTTTTATTCATGCAGCGCACAACTTACTATATCCAAAGCTATTACAATTAAGGTTAGTTGTATCACAATTTGCCTAACCTATTAAAGAGTCACTACAGAATAGGAACACTTCTGAAGAGAAACTACATTCCTAATAAGGGTACCAAGATTATGGTGATGGACTCCTGAAATTAAACTCACGCCTAATATTTCTTATCTTGTCTTTTTTTTGTGGATAATTTACCTTCAGCCATTATAGCCAAAGTAATTCCACACTGCTGCAGTATTTATTTCAACAATCACACTTGAAATTTGTCTGGGCATAATTCGGTAACGGGTCGTAGTATTGGAAAAATTATTTAAAATGCACGATTTTTATTACGATTTTTTACGATTACTATAAAGAGATGCACAGTGTTCCATAAAATGCCTAGATATAAAATTACGTGGTGTGCTCTCAATTGTTCTCAAATATGGCAAGCAAGTAAGTTCAATTATGGATGAATTGAGGTTTTTCCGGTGAATATCTATGATGAAGAGTTATTTGGTTTCTTATGGGGCCTGCCGGTTGACGGTGTTCATCGGCATCGACGTTTAGCTAGCGTAGTGTGCCATCATCTTCTGGGCCAAGAGAGGCTCTTCAGCTTCAAATGACCCTACCAGACTATCGACGTATCGCTGATTATCAACTCCGTCTCTCAATGGGAAACCACAGAACTCTTAAACTGCAACTGTTTTCGATGGTGATTATTTGATCAGAAAATACTTTTCTGCCCTCGCCATTCAATAAAAATTATAAGTACATTACGAAGTTGTTAGTAAATCGACAATTTTATAACCAAACCTCTACATAAAGAGCCCTTTTTGACCTGTATTGCGTTATTAATACCATAAAAATCTCTCTAGAATAAAAATTATGTTTTGATGTATTTTAAATATACCGGCACTAACCACGATATTATTGCGGAGTCACTCGGAAGGGAGCTTAAAGGTTACAAGTATACAGAGGAAATAATAATTCGTGTTGACTAAGACTCTAACTCGGACCTCCCGCTACCGAGACGCAACCTTTATCCAGTGAAGCTGCCAAAACGTCTCCTCGGAGTATTCCAGGAGTTCGATTCCCACTCAGTGATTTTTCTCCTGAGTGAAATATTCGCACTGAAAATTATATATTTTAGGACATTAATTGAAATGATATAGGCCGAGGACATACTCAACAAACGAAAAGTTAGCTAAAAATTGAGAATAATGGAAATGATGCAAAATGTACTCATTCCATAACATTTCTTTCGTGCGCCTGTCGTACGAAATCCGTCGCTCCTGAGAGCCCTCTTTCAAGTCTCTTCAGCATGGTCCAACCAATAAACCCGCCTATTACGCATCCAATTCTACTTTCTCGTCAATCTCTGAAATATAACCTCACTCTCTTCTCACTCTTCTATCCCAAATCGCAAGTCATCCCTTTTTTGACCTTCGTCTTCCTTTTCTTCCCGCCAACCCCGTCTCGCCCCTTATTACTCCAGGCCGAAACCCCAAATCCTCCCACCATCCCTCCATACATCCGCAGACTTTTCTACTTTGTCTTCCCGGAGGGGAGAACTTAACGTCTGGGGTAAACTACTTTATGGCTCCCTACACCACTGCTCTATGAAAACTCTGGACGGGGTTGTCCCATCCCTCCACCCCCGCGTAGGGTCACAGAGTGTTAGCTGCCCCCCCCCCCCGTGACCTCATCTCTCCTCTCTCACCCCTTTCATTCTCCCCATTCCCTCGACATCGTCTCCCTTCCCTCACCCCAAAACCTCGCCCGGGTCATCCATTTTTTTCATCTTCTCTTTCTCCAAGAAATGTTTCCTCCATCTTTCAAAACCTTTCTCTTCCCTTCCCTATTCACTCACTATTCATCTCACCGCGCCCCTTCCGACCTCTCTCGACTTACATGCGTCGCTTTTTTTCGTGTTTACCTTCCGAAGGCACGCACTTTATTGCCTCCAAAGATTCCCCTAGCAGCATTACTCCCTGAGGTATACTCGTTTATAACATCTATATATCTAAGTATAAATCTGCTCTGGCTCTATATCATAACATCCGTCGTGGCCCTTTCTCTTCCCATCTATCCATTTTTCCCCATCCCTTCTCTTTTATTAACCAGGTCATTCATCTTCATTCGTTTTCCAATATACCTATAACCAATCAAGAATCTTTCTACGCTAGGCTATTGTGTTCTTTCTCGTTACTTTTCTTATCGAACACGAAAACCCTTCCGTATCTGTTTTATCGAACTGCTTCCCTAATTTCCTATGTAATTCCATTCAAAAGGTCTCACTTATCACAATATTTTGACAAACACATTTTTTTAACTAGTGAGCATCATTAATTTTAGCTCAATTTTGAGCAATTGCTAATTACTTAAGTGATAAAATTCGCCGTGAAAAAAATATTTGACTTGGCCAATATTTGAAGGTAAATCTATCAGCAACTGGTCAGGTGGGTTAGGCTGTTATGCCACCAAGCCATGTGCTTCTAAGGTAAATTTTGATGGAGGCTTAAACTTTCGACGGGAGCTCGCTTGAATCATCGTCAAAATTCATCTTGAAAGATGACGGCTGTATGGACGAATGGGAGGCGATGCGGGAGGCGGCGACTGGCTAACACATCTCACAGCAATTGGGAGATACGGGACCAAATCCTGGTCGATTCAATTGAATTTTTCATGGTGAGTTTCATTACTTGGTGTATATGCACCCGTGCGAGGGACTCGAACCAAATCATTTGTATATGTAATGATTGGAATATAGCTAATTAGTAGTTTCGGGCGTAGCTTTAGGGAAACAATTGGGAATCGTATAAGAATTAAAAACTAAAACTTGGTGATTCCACGTTAAATTTATGAAAACTACAACCCGGCATCCAACGTTTGATGCCTTCTTCAAGTGAAGACTCATTGCCTGAAGGAGGTTTTTACTTAAAGATGACTTTATAAGAGGCATCGAAAGAGAATGACCGAATTTCCTCCCTCAGGTAACAACGGTAGAATAGGGATAACAATAGTGACGTAATTTTTATCAGACAATGAGGAAAAATAGAATATTTCAGTATATCTCAGTTGATCTTTGATTCAGAATTCATTTACAAACTAAGAAATATTCGGAGGAGTAATACCAATTCGATTCCAAAAAAATAGGCTAAGAAACAATTTTCTTAGGATGCATTATAATAAATTTGTTGTGAAACATAAGTGCTCAGTGATTTTTGACTTGGCCTGTGTATAACTTTGATTTTTGACTTGGCCAGTGTAACCACATTGTATCGAGGTGGTCAACTCACTTTCTCCATGATTAATTGGAAAAAAATTATTTTTCAAAACTTTCTATATAAAAACTTGTTATTAGATATTCGCTCCCAAGTATTAAGTGGTTCCTACTTATGCCTTTTGGTTGTAGTAGTGTAAAAATCAACTCCTTTATGTTATATTACATTAAATTTGGTCTAAAATTTAGAAACTGAATTAAATAACTGGAATTTATAAAAATACTACACCATTATCATTAATTTAGACAGTTAATCATTTATTGATATCATATTTCCACGTGAGAGCAAGCATTTATCAAATGACATGGGTCATATGGCAAATATCGGAAATGCGATACATAACGAACGATTGAAACAGGAAATGTGAGAAAACTCATTTAGCCACCGGAGCTCTTCTCATTTTCAAGAATAATATGTGAATGTGGAACCTCACATTTATTACACGATTCTTTGTATAAACAGAAGTTGACAATGTAATTCAGGGAAAGTATTTAGATGTCAGCTGCTAAATGAGAAAGTTCAAAATTCTAGCAAGACTAATTGCCATTTTCTCATTAAAAAGTAATATAGGCAAATAAATAGAATAACAAAGACACATCTCCATGAATTGTAAACTCTTCTCAAAGCGGGATTAAAAGAACCGTCATAAATGGGCCTCATCACTGGATGTAAAATACATAGGGTAATAGAATCTTCAGTTCTTGTTTACTGAAGGAAATGGAGCTTTCTCTAACGCTTCGCATCTTTAATTCTTTTTTAGTGAGAGCGTGTTTCATCAAACAGCCCTCTCACGAAACATCATTTTGCTTCCTTCAAACAAGAAACATCTCTTTTCCGCCAAATTATCTCGTTCACTGACCCGACGCGGATTGAATTCGCACTTCGCATTTTTTAAACTAGAAAATGTACAAACTAGACACTTGGAGACAATGATATATCGTATCACTCTTTACTTTACTGTCACCTATACTATCCTGCATAATGAACACAATTTTTTGAGAAAAAGATAAGCAAAATCTTTTGCTTTCTTCTCAAATTCCATTGAAAGTTGGTAGGTACTTTACAGCCAAATAGATAGAGAGAAAATTCACTGCGATATATATATTAGCGATAAAAATCCTGTTTATCTGAAAGGCTAATAAAATTAATACGTCACAACTGCTTAATATAAGTGATTCCGTTAATATATCCGTTCATCACGAGCATTTGTCTTTCAACAATTGTTTTTACTTTATTTCATATTTTATTAATATTTTACCAAAATGGGTAAAGTATTAAGGACAAAATTTTAAACCTCAAGAAGCATAAAAAAATTATAATTCAGAATGCAATATTTCCTACGGCAATATCGATTTTGCGGCCTATTACAATTATGAAGATGATTGAAATCAAGCATGTATAGAAAGATAAAGATTTGCAATAGATTACGGCTACTTAAATAGATATCCCTTGCCAAAGCACAAACGCTCAGTGGTTATCTCTAAAATTCTCACAATCACAATATCCGAGCCTTAGCATAAATTGATCAACATTGTTTATTAGTTTACGATGATAATTTACCGGCAGAAGACGACTTTCATGAAATGCCCAAGTCGGGTTGATCAAATAACTATTTATAACAAAGACTTTACCTTTATGCATCAAGAGTCAATTTATTTCCTTTATAACGTATGCCTAAAAATATTTGGCAGATTTCGTTACTGGTCTTCCAAAGGCATGTTATGAGCTTCGCTAGATCTTTTTGCGCTCAAATTCTCTTGTAAAAGGTATAAAATCTGTAATGACTCCGCATTGATCAGAGACGAAAACGGAGGAGGAGAAATTAGAAGGCGGAGGAGGTGGATGGAGTAGTTGGTTGAAGGGCTGGGAAAGTTGTAGAACCAATTTTACTCAACGGAGAATGATGAGAAAATACCAAAGAGGGAGGAAAATATAGGCTGGTGATATGGAATAAATGGTAGCGAAATTCTCAGATGAAGATGAAAATGCAGGAGACTTTGAGATCCATGAGCCATCAGTGAACCCTACATTTTACCAGTGGAACAAAAACAATTTTTTATTCCATTATACGTCATAAGAAGTTAATATTCTGTTAAAAAAAATAAAAGAAGAAAAACAGCAATACTTTTGCCTCCGATATAAGAATTCTGGAAATCCAGCAAAGTATTACTTTTCCGTTAATTACGGCAAAAATTTTGGAAGCTCTACACCCCATCGTGGTTCGTATTCGAATCGTTTTATCTCCGAAAAACTTTACCGGAAGTAGTATTTCCTGCTCATTTAATTAGATGAAAATGGTGGTCGCTGGGATTTTCGTAGTAAAATTAAGATTTTTTCTTTCACAATCTCTTGTGATAGATCGGGGGATGTCCATTTTTTTCCATTCGTAAAATTTAAAAGTACTTGTCTCTTCCAAAATAAATCTTGCCGTGGTATTTCTTCCTCTTCACTTACAACAATACATATAATGGTGTTTCGTCATAAGCACAAGAAGAATTTCCTGTTCTCAGGACAATAAAAATTGTGTCTGATCTATCGTTCCCATTAAACTATATGGCTGAAAAAATTAGTTCTTTCCAAAATAATCCTAGGATTAGCAATATTTCCTCCTCATTTATGAAGAAGAAAATAGCGGTCTATCATCAGAATTACAGGAAAAATCTCCCCTTCCAGAACGCTGAAAATAGCGGTAGATACACCGTTTTCGTTTCACAACATAAAAAAAGAATAATTTGCTCGTTCCAAAATGATCCTGACATTTTTGTTTTTCCCTTTTCGCAAGTGGAACGGTAAGTACGTCTTTTATCAGAAGGAAAAGAGATATTTCCTACTCTCAGAGCACTAAGAATAGAGGTAGATCTACCGTTTCCATTTCATAATGTGCAATGAGAGGACTTTGTTCCTTTCAAAAATAATCCCTGCAGCAGTGGTTCTCCCTTCTCTTCGGTAGCATAGGAAATAGTGGTCTTTCATCAGGAGGTGAAGGGATATTTCCTCCTTTCAGGACGTTGAGAAAGGTGGCCACTGGTCGCATTCTCCTCATCTGCTTTGCTCTTTCCCTTACACAATCGGTCTCTCCCTGCCCCATTACGGCAAAGCCCGCTTTCACGGCCGTCCTATTCCACGCGGGCGTCCAATCTTTTCTTCACCGCACGTACCTCCACTTGTCTCCACTGCCCGTCTTGGGAGGTGGGGGGGGGGGAGGAACTCACCACGGACGGTACCGCTTTCCTACCGTCCCCTCTATCCCTGCCCCTCGCCTTGCACGCGTCCCCTGAACGGCTAACGGTGCACGCGCCACCTTCATGACCCTTTAACCCGCCTCATCACTCCTCCCTCTTCCCCCTCACCAAGACTGACTGATCCCTCTTTTCTCTCCTTCCCACTCCCTTCCCTCATTTTCCACCCCCTTATGTACTACCCTTTCATCCACCCTTCCGCCACCCCTCTCTCTCTTTCACTCCCCCTCTCCACACTTCCGCGCCTCTTGAGATTGCGACGGACAAAGTTCGGCCAAGGTCGCCGTTTATCGATGGAAACCGAAATTAAACGGCGACCCATTTCCATGCGCCTCCTCTCCCGCTACAACAACCGCATACCTGCCTTCCCGCTCCCTCTCTTTCCGACTCCCGCTCCATCTTCTCCGCACCATTCTTCTTCTCACTCCTCATCATCATGGGCACCAAAAGAAAAAGGCAATGGGGATGCTTTATAATGCATGCTGCCAGTATAATGGAGCATGACTTATGTGAGAATTAAACTGAGAGTTTATGCTATGTTCAATACTTCATTCAGTAATTCTTCAAGCGGGATATTTCCTTGTAGTCATAATTGAGAGAAAAATTCAAATATTTTTTTAACTCAATTGTTGTTTTTAGCATAGAGTGAATATAGTAGTTACTCAAATTATTCCCACATCCTCTACTTATGGCGGAGGTATATATATAGATAGCAGTGCATTGGCGGCTTTATTGCCTAATAAATGAAAGTTTACTGTTGAAACCTGAGGCTGTTTTACAAAAAGGTGGGGATATTTACCAGCGAAAATGTTTCTTCTAATATGTAAATGTAGAACCATTAATGACAAAATAACTTTTTAAGTGATTGTACGTCTCATTAACAAATGAAAATGCATGGGCCTTATTGACTTCTGTCATCCACGTTGTACGATCTGTCGAAGTTTTTCTTCGATTATATGAAAATTATTTCGGTGTTAGTTAAATTCATATGCAGTTACAATTCATAAAACATTCTACCTACTCGTGGTTACACGCCCGACGCAATTTCTGCCTTATAGAATCCTCATAGTAAATAATGTTTCTATGTACAGCGCAGCCGTAACATATACCAAAGGAAAACAGCTTTCATTTTGGTTAGAAAATATCTCAAACAGTGGGCTGATATTTACGTATCATTAAAAAAATTATAATTAAATTAAATTTATTTTAAGTAAAATCAAATATTTTATCGATTTAATTAATAAATCATATGGTGAGTAATGAATTAGTTTTAAAAAATTACTGAGTAAACATACAAACTTCTCACAAAAAAACTTTCTGGTGCTATCCGTGTGTCAGAGCTTCCTAATTCATTTTTAAAATGTTGCTTTGTTTTGTGTTCTATATCCCATGTAAAACGGCTTCTTTTTAGTCAAATATCTGAAAATGCACTGGACTGTGTGGTAAAATTGTAGATATCAGTGAAATTTATGTAGTAGAAATTTAATGTAATTTATATCATAAATATCATCTATTGTCGAGTTCTATCCCAGAGATTACATGTAAGTATGCAGGTTTTAAGCTATCCGGGACTACTTAGCCACGGAGTTCCACTTTTACGGAGTCATCCGCAATGCACAATTGTGCGAAATTCCACTGAGAAAAATCATCCGTCTTGACCGGAATTACGGTCAAGGCGGATGATTTTTTCTCTTTCGGAAATTTGCACAATTTAAGTATGCGATAGTTGCAGTTGTGTAATCTAGGAGGTCCGGGAGTGTGCAATGACCCGTAAACATTTCTTTTTCGAGGATATTGTGAATTGGTTAACCTACGTTACAGATAAAATACCTAAATTTCCTTCTTCACCATGCTTTACTTTATTCTTCCTTTCTTTTTCCTTCCTTTTCCTCACTTTCACCTCATCCAATTAGGATCGGAAGGAGAGAAAGTACGTAAGAAATTTTATAATGTAAATTCTTCCTTAGCCCTCCCTGTTTTCGCTGCGCGTTTTCCTGCAATGAATGAAATAGAGCATTTGGTCGTCGTCACTGTCTCCATGCTGAGTGGCACCGTGATGAAAGCCGAGGGCAAGACGGGAAGATATACATATTTCATAGCGTGGACGGAAAGGGGTGGGAGAAATGCGGAGAAGATTGGGGCCAATCTTTTAAAAGTGCCGAGGAGCGCTGAATAGACCTAGGAAAGCGGGACTCCTTTTTTTTGTCTTCTCTCAACTTAATCAGCTCTTGGGAGAGAGAGTGAGAGAGAGAGAGAGCGCGCTTTATGGATAAGTAATCACTTTATATACTTTGCAGTAGACTCAAGACTGAGATTAACGACGCCCTTTGCGTTATCCGTAAGTTTATTAGACGTCTTTCCGGAAAAGAGCAAATCTCTCTTGCCTTGAATAGAACTCAGTATTTGCATTTGAAGAATAAACAAATCTGGTGACAATCAACACGTCGTTAAGTAAATATCTCGGGGAATACACACGAAGGACGCGAAAGGAAACCCTTAGCATTGAATAAATTGTTCTAAAAATCGAAACAGCTCGGTGTTTCAAATGCGATTTTTTACGGAATTATCACACCTGATTACAAGAAAAATAGTTTGTAATCAAAGACGCAGGATATACCCGAAAAATTCCTCGACGTTGATCACCCGATAGGCTATATAAAATAAATTGCCCTTAAATAAAGCCTCAGCAAAAATTTGGCTAATCCAGCTGACAAGTTATTCTTGGAGTACGAAAAAAAATATTTTCAAATCTGTTTTACATGGGAGCAATATCTTAGCTTCCTTGTACTGACAAAGGGCTGCATTTTTCCAACGGCTCCTTCTACATTGATAATGAATAGCTGAAATATGAATATAAAACTCTCTGATATCTTAACGTGTGTAAAACGATATTTTTCCAGGATCGAGGTAATAAATTGACTATAATACTGGCCTGAGTTTAAAATCCTAAAGTAACAAATTATCTTAGCTGGATCCCGATCGTTACTTGGGTGTTTTGGAGAGCATTCCAAGTATAGTACTTCATACATCGAAAAAGGCGATATACTTTGGACCTGTAGGTACCAATATTTTAATGCAGACTAATGTCGACGCTTGATTTTGCTCCACCGCTCTTCTGATTCATAGATACTTCTTCCCTACACACTCTACTCATGGCGTAAATGACCTCAATTTACAATCGCCTTCCAAGAAAAAAATCCAGCCATCGATTATTGACTTTTCCTTGACGTATTTGCAAAGTTATTGACAAAGTTTGTCTTTATTTGATGTGAAAGAGTTGCATATGATAATTACAGCATTTTATGTATATCCCATAAATAATTGTAATAGACCGTGCCACCTTCCAAACTTGTTTTGAATATCGTTGTTTTATGAATGGACTAATAAGGCATATTGCCTCCCAGAAATGAAGCAACGATAATCCCATACTTGTAGAAAATGGGAAAAGGAAATACCAAGGAAGGGGAACGCCTGTTACTAAAAAACATCCTCCCAAATATTTAAAATGCAATTATTACCATGAACAATTCGAGATAATTATATTTATCATTAATGCAAAAATTGCTTTTTAAGTGGTAGTTTAGCCATTAAGTTAACTTGTTAATACTTTCTCATGAGTTTA
Source organism: Ceriagrion tenellum (assembly GCA_963169105.1). Taxonomy (NCBI): domain Eukaryota; kingdom Metazoa; phylum Arthropoda; class Insecta; order Odonata; family Coenagrionidae; genus Ceriagrion; species Ceriagrion tenellum. The sequence goes on from OY720633.1 coordinate 137,521,811, forward strand.
CTAACCACCGACACAGCACGCCATGCTTATTTTTTGAAATCCTCATATCACAATTTCTGCTCCAATTCGTATCAACCGTTGATACTCGTAAGAAATAAAAATTTTACAGCATACAGAAAAAACATGTTTATTTGTGCCTTAAAAAAGTCCCCAGATAGTTTTATCCAGTAAGTGATCGCTTCAAAATAGATAATTAATGATTTTTCTGGAAACATTAGCAATTTTCACTCCACTTTTAGGCTTTCCTGTCCAATAGACAGGCTTATAATGGAGATGAAGAGAGGCATTGATGAAATATTGTCTTGTCTTTACCGCTCTTTTTCTATTCCGGCCCTATTTCTGTTCGGCTTCTTGTTCGATTTGGTATTAAAATACAAGACTGATATAAAAGTTGTTTTTAGATTTGCATGCGCGAGAAGTAGGTGGTGGCCCATAGGGGTTGGCGGACAATTTTAGGCGAGGGCGAAAATTACCAAACAATTTATACCCCCGACTATGTAGTGATTGACCGCAAACGTGAGATATCATCTGAGTGTTTACAGTTTAAAATTTTTATAGTTTGTTGGAGTTTTTACATTGGTTTTAGAAGATAGAGTAAAAATAAATGATGAGGTTTCAAGCATAATTTGACACGTCCGGCTGCACTCATAGAAAATAACTCAGGGGATATGAAAGAACGCATATTATCAAGGAGAACGTCTCGTTGCCTATCGACCAGCGTATCGAAAAGGGTGGTAAAGAGCTTCAATGACAGATGATATATCACCCACTGATAGAAAAGGCAGAGTCGTTGAAAGAAATACTGCTTTTGTCAAAATTCCGAACGGGATATTTTAGACTCAACCTTTAGGACGATATCATGGGTACCACTTAGATGTAGATGAAGTAAAAAGAACAAATAGGAATAGCGGAGGAGTAATAAAATATAACAAAGGCAAACTAGGGTGGTTGACGTGTTCTGTAGGCCCATCCCTGTGAGGGAGCAGGAGCCGATCGACGAACGGTGGGGGGCTGCGGGAGGGACGCAGTAAGTTTGGAAGCGGTAGGTTGGCGCAGCGAGAAAAAGGATTAAGACAAGACTGCGGCGGACTGCTTTGTGAGGGAGGAGGAGAATTACGAGATTACGGCAGATGAACAGTGGAGGCCATTTAGAGGAGATCGGAAAAAATTTGGATTCGTATCCGCTTTTCCGCTGCAACGGGGAGCACTCCGGGAGGGGTTGTGAGATTCGGTATGTTTGTGGGGGTCACGGAGAGAGAACCAAAATAGGCGGGATCTGCAGAGGAGGAGAGGAAGAAATAAAATGGTGCACCCAAATCCGATGAAGTTAACAGCACATACACGAACACCCACACGTAGACACGGAAAGCCCGACGTGCTTGTTTCTATTTCGGAGCAAGGACCCAGAAGTCGTCGGCTGCGCTATGCATAAATCAGGCAAGGCATTGAAATACACGTCCCTTTGCCACTCGGAAAGGCTATCTTTGTTTCCCGCATGGACGGCTTTAATGACTTCACACGCGGTGCGAGGGACAAGGGAGGTCGGGCTGTCTCACTATGTGAAGATCCTGGCGGATACAACAGAAACAAGCGATGAATTTGAAAAAAATTGGTAAAATTTTGTAACGATATCTCGTCCCGTTGTCCTCGACTTCTATTTTCGTTTCCGGAAGAAAACTTTTCAGGAAAGTTAGTCATGTGCCAAACCTGTAAAATGTATAATTTTAGTGTGCTCAATTTTTTTTATATAAAAATTACTTCCCACATTTTCCAGAAACGCCAAAAAATACGGAGATAATCAGCTGCTTTATCTGTAGTGATTATTAGGTAAAAATAATTTTTTTTGCTTTTGGGCAATTAAATTTTAAATTATACAATTACGACATTATGGTCCCGTTTTATTTTCTTTACATGCGGCCTCAATAAATTCAGGAAGAGCGGATAAGCGCCCTCATTTCACATGAAAGTAAAAGACTAGAGTACGTTCATTGCGTTAACAGTAAAATCTCTGTTCCTCCTTATTGAGGCCAAATATCAAACGTGTATTTTATTTTAATTATCTTTTTCGTCATTAAACGTACAACGACCAAACATTTTATGTGGACCCCAGAAGTCAAGGGGTCTAAGTGTCATTTAAATAAGAATAAGTTAGGTACAGGAATGGGATGTAAAAATATAAATCTTTTAGGTGGTAAAGGGATCCAAGTGATTTTCTTGACAGGTGATGTTATCTAGGGGAATGTCTCTTATCTACTTAGTGGGTTGTACCAAACATTTTCAACTTTGACTTAAGTTTTCTCAAAACAACGATTTTATCACTTAGACCCCTTGACTTCTGGGGTCCTCATATTTCCGACCATTCCCGTTGCTGGCATTATACGCTCTCTACAGCAATATATCGAAAGCTGCATTTTGCATAGAGGAAGGTGATATTTCCATAGCTTTAGATGCATGGTACTTTCCTTATCTCTTTCTTAAATCTCACAATTTTCTTGTTCACAAAAGTTGCTTAAAAACACTAGGAACAGCTTCAGACGAGGCAGATAGCCCTAGGAGGAAGTTATAGAATAACATGCAATGAAAGTGAAATATTTAAAGCAAAACATGGGGTAGCAAAACAAATAATGAACGGGAAGTAAAAAAATCGGGGGTGTAATGCACTAATCAAACTCAAGGTAAATCGCAGTAAATTGGGCACCCCTGTATATTCACGTGCTGAGATTAAGAAATTAAGTCATCATGGGTTGTTCAATCCTATGATTGACTCCGGCCCTCCATTTTTCTCTATCTGATCATTCGTCCCTTATTTCCTGGTAGCTCTTTCCATGTATCTTACCCAATATTTGGTCCATGAACTTGTTCCTGGGTTTTCTACTAGGCACTTTTCTCTCTATATTACCTTCATTTATGTTCTTCACATACTCATTCTCTCTCAGTCTCAGGATGTGTCCAATCCATCTGGTTCTTCTTTTTCTGTATGATGTTCCACATGGTTCTTCCCTCATCTACTCTTTTGTACACTTCAATATTTCTTATCTTGTCTGTCCATTTTATCTTCAGCATCCTCCACCAGCACCAATTTTTAAAGGCTTCTAGTCTTTTCTGGTCAGCTTTTCCATTCCATTTTCATTCCAATGGTCCAAGCAGCCGATCTTCAGAGTGCCACGCTCCACTCAAATTGTTTTCTAGTTTGTAGGACCATATTTTTCAAACAAAAATGTTGTCTTTTTACCATGAACGCTTTCATAGCAAGGGCTATTCTGCTATTGATGTCCATTGTACTTCTTCCGTCTCACGTGATGGCACTTCCTTGATAGGTGAAGGGAATCACTAGCTCTAACTTCTCTCCTCTCAGCGTAACTTTGGTATTCATATTTTATCTTCCGTATACTAGGATTTAAGTCTTTGTCTTGTTTATTAGCTCAGTTGTCATGTTGGTTTCCTATAATACTTGGTTCATTGCGTAGAGTGACCTCTGAAGTATATCGTGGTTCCCTGATATGACTGCTATATTGCCTGCAAAGCGAACAGCGCTCGCGCTGGTAAGAGGCTGCATCTTGTCTTACTGCCTTGTTAATTTAAGTTTCTATTCGTCTTTGTCCCAGGACATATTGTTCCACTCAAGACTTACAGCCAATGTAGCCTTGATTAGAAAGTATGAATTAAAATATGGCGTTGTAGAAACCTGAAAGAGATTTTTCATCTTATTCGTCAATTCATAATTCGTTGTAGTTTGGATAGGAGAATTCAAATCTTAAGTTTATATCAAGGTAATCGGCATATAGAAATAACACAAATGAGTAATGGGGCCATACTAATTTATTTTACGTTCCTCTGTTTGAAAAAAAAATACCTACTATATGATTTTTGCCGTGCCGCTTGAATATGTTTCAGCAGCATTGAAGGGGCAAGGCCATTAAATAAAAGTCCTTGTGTGACAAGCTTTTTATTTTGGAATTGCGTGATTACAGCAAAGTACACTAATTTAAGTATGCTTCATAAGATAAATTTGAAATTCTCACCTCCTAAACGCTAGTGAAATTGAATAAAATGTCTTAAGAATTAATTTAAATCACATATTTAGACATGTCACAAAAACTCTCACGCTTGAGAATCAAATGGCTTTTCACTGTATTAATTTTTAATTTTTCTTGAAAATTCTTGAGAATCTCAAAATATTGCTACTAAAAAACTATATTATTTGACGCAATAGCAACAGAATACATTTTTAAAGCTGATGCACATAAAAAACCACCTAGCACATTGTTAAGCAAGGGCGACAAAAGTGTACGGCAGCATGGGCTGCTTGAGGTATCCTCAATCTTCAGAAATCCTGCATAATAAAACAAAGGGCTACTTTAAAATATTCTTTTGATCCTGATTCATAATTCCATTTACATATTTTTCCAGAAGTGTAAAAATATTCAAAGTACTTTGGTTCACGTTTCAGTCCTAAATTGAGGGATTAAGAAAGAGTGATTTTCTCAATGGACAAAAATAAGCTGACGGGAAAAGTGACTCTAAGTCACACGTGGATGGCAAAGGTTAGCATTGATTTCTGGATATAATATCTTGAACCTCTGACAAAGTTGCTGCAAAAAGACTCAGAAAAATGAAAATGAAGACACGTGAATTTTGCTTTATTAAATTTCAAGGGAAGAGCCATTCGATTTACCTTTTTATAATTATGTAATATCTAACCGCCTTTAATCATGCATCTTCACTCACTTCTTGTTTGATTTATTAGAATATGAATTTTTAATAATGATTTTTTTTCTCGGAGTTAGGCATGTTACTCAACCAGCACTATTAGAGCATTCCAAAATCTTACTTGATGCCCCTTTCATGTACTAGTTACTAATCAGCAGTTCCATTTCTATACAAATACGAATGGAATGAAATCACAGGTATCCACGTGGATGTATACTCATGACTAAAAAGAGAGCACTCTTAGTATTTTCCACACTTGAAACTTTAATTTCCGACCCAGGTTTCGACTGCCTTGCAATCATTTTCAAGGTACATATGCATGGCATGTGACTTAATATATAGATCTGGGGAGGGGGGGTGGGGGAAGAAGTGGTTGATTGACGTCAGAGACGTGCGTCACGGTCAGTGGGAGGTGGTGGGGGGAAATGATATGATAAAACCTTTCAAAGGTAGAATCATTTCCGTTTACTGCCAGAAAAGTTTACGGAAAGGATTCTGTGAATCCATCTATGTTGCGCCTGCGAGGGACGGGCTTTATAGAACCTCTATCCTTACTTGGTATCAAAGTGATGGCATGGCTATACAATTTCAATAACAATCAATAGGAAAGTATTTATTTAATTCGTCTTCTGGGTATTCGAGAGACCTGTATCTTTCACATCGTCAAAAATATCCCTTGTGGTTTGCCGAAATCCTGGGTAAAGTTGACTCAGTTAGAGGGGAAAATAAATATGGGAAAATTTATCTTATCCGCCGTTCTTAGAAGCCAAATTCATTCAACTTTCTGGTGCCAAGTGAAAGCATTTTGTCAGAAAGATTCGTCAGTGTCAAGCTGTTTGTTGTGACAGTTTTGACAGGCCTTGGTAACGTCGGAAAGTCGAGGACGGAGGCGGACGCCGGAAATGATGATGTGAGCACCTCAAAAACTGCTGCTAGACAGGACCCTTTAGCGAGGACGCATTCACATTAAAGGAAACCGCGACCGTGTTACCGACTCGACCACAATACTTTTACTTTGCATCAATTGAGCACTCTCGCCGCAGGATTTTGGCCCCTTAATCCTCCCCTCTCGGACTCAGACATTCTCCTTCCCCGCGCCTTTTCCTCACCCCCATCGCCCGACCGATTACGTGCGCGCGGCCAATACGCGAAGAAACGCGTCATTTCACGTCACAACTGCGGTCTCAATGCACCCTGCGCTCCAGGTGAGTCCAATAAATCGATAAATTTGTTCAAGGACTTTTACAGCCGGTTCTTGAAATTTGCCGGTAACACAGACTTAACTAGAGTTTATTATGTACTTGGTGAGCACATTGACATTCAGCGGTCGGAAGTCGAGGAATGACGAAGTTAAATTGACGTTACTTAATTTTCCATTACTTGAATAAAATAATGCTATTTGTGTAGCGATACTGACTGGCCATTTACTCCAAATTTATTCCCGCTATGACTAAGTATTATGTCTAAAGTTTCTTGTTAATCTTCATACAGATTTCTGAATTTCGTAACGCAAACGGATTTTCGCCTACAATGCGGGGATCGATAGCTAAGTAGTTAAATTGGCTGTTTGAAATGACAAATTATTTATTTTCTAAATTCTTTAAGTATATTTCATTTTTAATAACAGTGAAACGTACTAAAGAGAGCAAGATTAATCAATGAGCAAAGATTTTGACGCATAAATTAAAAGAAAAAAAACTGTTTTAGAATTTGAGAAAGCATTACGAAATACATGGGAATTATTTAGTTAGACAAAATGCACAGATTAGAAACATTTGCCTTTTCTTCGTGTACAAGTATCATTGAGAACGCATAAGTTTTTTTCTCGAGTTCCCTATCAACTTGTTTTTTTGGTGGTACATTCTAAATACTAGAAATGTACATACTTCTTAGCCCATTTCGATCGCATTTTGTCCATCCCTACCAGTCTGTTTTCTCAACAAATTGCCTGCCAAAACTTCTGAGAAACTGCCGGCTGTCCAATTTATTTACAAAGAGTGTATAACTGATGCATCAAATATATCTTATCTGAGCCACACCGAGTGGCGTTAAGGTACACCATTACTTCTTGTTTACTTTGTTTCTCCATAAATAGTTTTTACCATGTACATAGACAACAAAAAAATTATACTTTACCTTTCTAGGGATGTACAAAACCAGTATCACAGCTTTGATGAATCCAAAAATCGATGAATACTTGGCACAAGAGCGATCAGGAAGACAACTCCCCGGTAAAAATGTTCTGCGTTACCCTCATCATCGTAAATCTATCACTTTTTTATTTCTGATCCAGCTGAAGGGCTAAAAACATTAATCCAAGTTTTATTACATTTGACTACCGACGTTCTGTACACTTCATTATCCTAAATTTGGGAGAGCTCGTACCCGTTTTCTTTGTCCAAATATAAAGTGCCATGAAGAAGATTCCCTGTGGAAGGATCGTTAGCCCAAAAATATTCATTCCGTACTTTTCTGGCTAAGAAAAAATTATTGAAATGGAAAACTGTCTCCTAACCCAACAAACTGCTAATCGACAGTGATGCGCCCACTAAGGAGATAATAATATCCCAAATTCAAACTTATGGCATTCAAAATGGACCACATAGGTGCAAGCTTATCAGACGTTCTTTCCTACTTATGCTAGTCTCCATATCGCAAAACAATAAATATCTAAGTATATTTTAAAGCAATTTACTGGTAAACCTAAACTGATCTAAACTAATTGGCCAATGGTAATTACTCCAAGTCGAGGAACACTTTCTTTAAAGGGCTTCAAATCTCAGGCAGATCTCATGAGTCCAATGGGGAAGAAAGAAGAGTGAGGTCATCTGCGTCATTTTGGATAGGTGGGTAAGTTCGTTAAGTAAGATATTTTTTGAGAATGGTGGAAGAGTGGAGAGAATCGCTGCGTAGGACTTCTTTCAACCAACGTCGCAAACTCTCAACAAAAGCTGCCCTGGGAAACAATATATAGTCAAATGGAAGGAAAGAACTATATTACTTGAAATACTCTCCGCAAAGAGGCCATGTAGGTATTAGGTATCATCAGTAAATGTGCGCCACTACCTGGGCCCGAACTTAATCTGGGTCATCAGGGTAGGAAAACTGGTTTCTCGAGTTCTATCTGCACCGTAATAAGATACTCTATGAGAAACTCTAGCCATCACAGCAATTCCTTTCCTAAAAATCTCTATGTAAGGTAGTTTTTTATATTTGATCAATTGAAACGCTTATTTTATATGTTGCTTTGCTAATAATAATTATTTATGCTTTTTGGTATTCGAATGAAACATTTAAGCATATCTCATCGAGTTAGGAGTCACCTTGATAACAGTTGCACCAGTCCCCATGAATGTAACCCGAGCTGGTGTCTCGCATCCTCCAAAGGATTGAGTGTCATAAGCTACCTCACCTTGACCTCTAATAGCTCACATAAAATAGATATATCTCATTGGGTTTGGAATTACAGGCCAAGGAAAATAGGCCAGTCCTTAGCTATGAAACATGATATGAGTAAGAAATCTTCTCGGGATTGGCATCGTTCCAAGTATCGAGCTTCTGCAGGCTCTATTACTTATGAAAAAATTAAACCTTCAGGAGACCTCTGTTTGCTTAAAGAAAGGTGAATCAGAAGAAGGGGATTTTCCAGTTTCCATCAATGTCTGAATGGGACACGTGTGTTTAATTGGTCCTAATTAGCATGCATCTAATACTGGGTGTTAGGGCGGGAAGCTTGACAAAATAAAAGGAAGCATTTCTCTTATGGGTAAGTTTCATTCGTCTTAACTGCATGGGTAATATTAAATATCCGGAAAATTTCCAGAATCAAATATTTAAGAATATGTTAAAGCAAACTTTTGACTACCTACCTATGCCTAAACTGACATAGAATTATAGGTCATTGAAAACTACTCCAAAGTCGAGGAACACTTACTTTGAGGACCTTAAATGTCTCACTGCGATCAGGAGTTCGAAATATGCTTTAAGTTTGACCTTTTCATATGAGCCTAGGTGATACCCTATTCCTGATGAAACCTGGCTCCTTTCTTAGAGAAGAGAACAATATCATTGAGAATTTTCCTATCGATAGGGAGTCCAATATAGAATTTTCCTATCGATAAATAAGCTAAAGGAATCGATGGGTCCTTGATCATTATTTCTGGAGTAAGTGCCACGTCATTCACATCACCGTTCACAATATTATGAGCGAGTGTTCAACTGAATAACCGAAGCTCACAGTGGTACCTCAACATATTGGATGTCATCAACTGAAAATCTCTTCATTGCGTTTTTCCCGCTCTGTTTCTCCCAATTCTTCTGAATGAAATGAGCACTTGCAATTTCTTTGTCATCATCTAAAGTCCCACTTTATACCCGTAAGTTATTTAGTTCTTCGTCATCGCTGCATTCTGCAACCAGCCTTAATTCGTTGAAGCTTAGAAGCTTACTTGACATAGTTCAGATCAGAAACAATTCCTACAAAATATAACAATAAGTGGGCAAAAATTCCTTCAGAGCAAAGAAATTCCAAAGAAATATTTCTACCTACTTAATTATTCACAAGGTGATTGTATTTGGTGAAATACTTCTTTAAAAAAGTCACTAAATCTGTTCTAAGTCCACTCAATTTCCTGAGAGATAGTAACTTTCAGGACCAGTTTTATCTATTTGTGCTCTTTCACGGTAATGTATTTGACATACTACAGAATAAAATAGCGGACTGCAACGTATGGCATAAGTAAAGTCTTTCTGAGTGGCATAATAGCTACAACGCTGAAAATATCTGAATAAGACTCTCAGAGGTTAAGTAAAATATTAGGGGGTGGCAATAGGTAGGATTTGGTGTACCAAGAGACCATGTTTGTGGCTCTTCCTAATCTCTAATTCTTGTCACACTTCCGTCTACCTCCCATTCTCAATGCAGAGTAAAATTCCAGAAATTTAATCGCTGTAATGGTTCTCCTTTCACATGCATTAGTCTCTCCGTCTCAATTATTGCAAGAAGTCAAGACTATAATCCTACCCAGCCAGCACATCCCGTAATCCCCCAAGGAAATATCGAACACGTTGCCGAGCCTCCACAACACCACCATTCACCTTTCACCCCCTTTCCCTCCCCTCTTGCTTTCCTTTTCCTTCCATCGCAAATGTACAGTTAATTATCAAAACAATCACTGCATTATTTCCCAATGAACATAATTTCTTCAAAACTTCTTTGTTAAGCAGAGGAGAGAAATTTTACAGCATTCCCTAATTTTCTTTCAGTAATTTTAAAAGTCAGAAGTATCCTCAGGAATCTTCGATTTCCCAGCGCCCCGGTGGCGACAGATACCTATTATTGTAATTTGTATGGATAAATAATTATAATATAGCCGTATAGGTATAGCAGTGTTTACCCTTTACCAGTTTACAGTCTGTTACAAAGTAATGAATTGGATCAAAATCTCATCTTAAACATCAAATGTTTAAAAAAATCTAAGAACTCAAAGAGCCGCGTCGCGGCAGAGCTTTGAAATCGTATCAGGGTTTAGAATGTTTGTAACTAATGATTGATTAAAATAAAAACAACTCAGCAGTCATATAAAATGCTATGCTTTTTTATTTAAATGAAATTATTTCTATCATCATCTCGTGTTCTGCGGACTAATATATATCATCATGGGTAAAGAAGTAGCCCTGTTTCTCTTTGAATATCCTGTTCGTACGCACAATTTGTTATCAGATCTTTTGATAATATAGTTCGATTAAAAATACGTGATTTTTTGGATAATTTGATTTAATTTCAATACAATCAAATTTATAACGAGTAACAATCCTTCATGAACCATAATTAACGCTGGTTTTAAAGTGCGAGTGACAATACTTGGTACTTTGGAACCACTCATATATTATTTTACAGCTTTCTAACTTAATATATGGATAACACATTTTGTCTGAAATCTGCATCAATAGAATTAGAGTAAAGAAATACAAGCGCACGTTATTCATGACGAATCTCTGTCATCTTAAAAAGAAAAGGGTCCATCGGGACTGAAAACATATGTGGGCACAATTTTCATTACATCTGTCTTCTTACCATTTCAAAATGAAATATAAATTTGCTTCGAAAAGTATTAACCAAGCGCAGCTCGTATTTTGCCGCAAGTCTTAGCCTTAATATGTGATTCAAAAGGTAATACTTATGCATCATTTCATAGGACCCGCGACAAAGTTTGACTAATTATTTTGGATCATGAGATCCAGAGAACAATATGTTCTTTTGAAGATACGGACCGATTCGTACAAATATATAGGGGTGCCGAAATGAAGTCAAATGCAGCCTTTAAAACGAAGATTGACTGAAAAAAATCAAGTGATATTTGTCTTTGCATTCCATCGATTTTTCAGCTTAATTAATGATGTGGCTGACAAAAGTTTCGCCAGCAATTTATTTGACGACTTCACCTCTAAGATGCCGGAAATGGAAACTTTTGCAAGCCACGTCAACAAACGCGAAAGATAACTCAGTTGAATATAGCAGCAAATGCTTTATCACGGCATATCAACATAGAGCGATAATAATAATAATATTGACCAAATGACTGCACAACAGCAAAAAATCTCGGAGCTAACATTGATATTTCAATAATATTTTTTTCGGTTGATATTAGGGAAGGGGAAGGGCGGTTGGGTGCAACGTTTGTGGTTTTGAATGGAGAAACAAACCATTATAGCAGAAAAAAGAATTACAAAATAAAAAAATAGTTTTACTAAGGGCTGACGGGGAGAGTTCTTCGGTGGAATGGAAAGGAGGAACAAGAAAGGAGAAAATGGTGAGAAAACGCCGTGAGTAGAGATGCAGAAACGAGAATGGGGTAGTTATGACGGGAAAGAGAAAAAATTGACTAACACAACTGAAATAAAAACCTTCCTGAAAAAACTTCTTCCATTTTATCCAAATTGTACAAGTTTATCACAAGTTCTAACATGATTCGTCGGCAGCTTAATATATATTTCGCAGCAAATCGTTAAAGTTTCCACGGAATATTCCTCACTATATTAAACAGACAATTTATATTCCAACAGGATTTATTTATGGCACAACAAGTAGAAAGATACACCGTGACTTTACAACAGCGGCCACGAATTCTCACACAGTTAAGACTGAAAAAAATTGAAGAAATTTTCCGCACTCCAATCATCGGCTGTAATTACTCATTTAAGACGTTTTTAACTCAGCATTTCGTTATGCGTGGATCGATCTTTCCCCGCACTCCCTTTCCACGAGGTTAAAATTCTGTGAGAGGTACTCAAGCTAAAAGCTGGAGAGGAAGGAAAATATTGTGAAGTGTTCACCATTTCTCCTCGCCATTTACAGAAGGGCATATTCGTGAAAAATCAAACTATCTTCATTTGCTGCGGCAAAAATGCTGAGACTTCCATCTCGGTGTTCTAATGCTGGGGGTTTTAGGTTTGAAAAAATTTATTTTCGTCATGAAATATTACTCATTCGTACCTGATATAATTGATTTATGGGAAAGTAGTGATAGTGATTAGCAGGTTGAATTAGTGCTTTTGATGATGGGTAATACTAATTCCAAAGATAGTCTTTAGAGAAAATAGTAGAAGTAAATAGAGAAGAAAGTTTCTCCTAAAAATGCCCCTTTTAATGGAGACTATAAGGAATATAATAAAATTGGTGGTGACTTTAATTTGTGATAGTCACAAAAATTTTGTAAAAGAAGATACTACAGAATTATAAAAAAATAAATATAACGCGTAATTTAAGTTATGTATAAGATGTAATGTATTTTGGCAAGTGTTTATTCAAATTAAATTTGTTATTTGTTTTTTCTTTGTTGTTGTTTACCTTATAGAAGTCGAAATAGCGTTAAAAATAAATAAAAGATGTGAAGGATACGCATGAAAGAATATCGTAGCAAGTTCAGTGAATGGAACTAGTTGGAGACAATTTTCTTCAGCCGCTTAAGCTTACCTCGAGGACTTTGATAAATGTGCGGACTGCGCAAACTAGCGAAGCAATTTGTCCTATTCCATCGATTGGCATCCCTAACTTCACTCCTTTCGGAATCTAAACCTCGCTCAAGCCCTAAGCACTTCTCCACGGGCCTAGACACATCCGCAGAATTCAACTTGGTGTCGGAAATGGAATTGTTCCCTTTGCCATCGATAAACAGATCGGACGCTCGGGCATCACTCAATTTGTGAAAAGCTCGATGTGGAGATAAGGTGAATGAAACGCTGGATTGCGAAAAGAAGTTGGCGAAAACGTCTTTTCTAAATAGATTTCGCATTATCATTTAAAATATAAGTTTGAAAAGAAAATCTAATTAGTTATTAACTTTTTTCTAAACCATTTAGTCAAAGTTAAACTGTTCAACGTCTGGTGAGCCGGCTTGTACGTCAAGCATCATTTTGGCTTGTTCTCTAATTTGTTGTCCAATGTGGCAACTTCGGTTCTTAAATTATAAACAGTTTTTTTTAATTGGAGAAAGAACGCTATATGTTCAATTCCTTGTTTAATAAAACAGGGAGAAAAAATCCTTTTCTCGAAGTTAAAATTTAATCAAGATATATTTATGTTTACGCCCTCACTGAAGAATGAACTTTGAGGGAATCGAGAAGTCTTGAATTGCTTCTGGAATTTAGAACTGAATTTCTTGCATTTTTAAAGGAAAGTCGAGCAGACAACGTTTTCAAGGTCATCGTTCCTTGAGAAAACCTGATGAGATCCTGGAACGGCTTGTGGAATATAGCACCCCTTCCCTCCATGGATAGAGATTACGAAAAATTTCCACCCCTAAACTACATTTTCAAGCAAACAAAATGCCGGCATAACAAACTTAAGAACTTCAAAATAATGGTCCCCTTGACGTGTGTCGCTAACTCTGCGCTAATGAGGTCCCTGTGCCTCTCCTTAGTCTCTTGCGAGGGTATATGAGATGAGATTTTCTTAATGAATATACCCAAAAGTTTACCAAAAGTCTTGAAAGGGAAGAGCGATAAGAAATACAATGTTAACTAACTATTATAATTTTCTGATTATTCCTAATGAATCGACAAGGGTGGAAAAACTCTGAAATAATATGGCTCTGTTAATATAAATCTTTTTTCTCCCATTTGGTAGCGTGACAAAAGAGTATTAGCATTAAGATGAGTACAGTAATTTATATCCAACCGTATACAGAGTGATCAGCGATGAAATGTTGATACTTCAGGGCATGATAGGGAAGGCGATTGAGCTATTTTGGTCCATAAATATGCTGAAAAAGCTATATGGATGCCGAGCTGTGGTCACGTAAATATTTGTTCGAGCCAGTTTTGCACCTACCTTGAAAACGCGAAAAACCAACGACAACCACTAATAGTTAAGAGAATATCACTCTTAGCGTGCGAAAAAATAATGAATATTTGTAAAAGAAGGATCCCACTGGTTTAGCTACTTTAATTTACGTATTTTTCTACCATGATCATACTTACATTTATTAACCAACATAAACAATTAATCTCACAAATTATAAACTACGATTTACTTTTAAAATGATCTGTGAGTCAGAAACTACTTTAACTAGGATGGATGTCATGATGTGGTTTCAAAAGAAAACAATCAAGGCATAAAAAAGTCCTCAAATGATGATTATCTTAAAGATGAGAAGTCATCAAAGTTATCAATATATTAAGCAGTGCCAAAAATAAACACGTGCAGGTCCGTCACATAGCCATAGTAATACATTGTATGAAACACCTTCTTTTGAATCGGAAATAAAATTTCACCATTTGCTGGATTATAATCAAGAACTCGCAGTTTTATAATTCGATTCATATTTTTATATTCAGATTTTTATATTCTGAGTGAATTTCAATAAACCCTGTAACTTCCACACAATCCCATTGATAATGACACGCAAAAATTTGAAACCGGTCAGGGGTATTCGGAAAAATTTGTGGAGAAAGATACAAAGTTTAATTTATTCCACTTAACTACAAGACATCCAAATAGTACAAAGTTAGCTCGCGTACCATCAAAGTTATCGATCCATTTTTTAAAGAATTCTCTATTCAAAGATATTGTAATTTTATTAAAATACTTTTTTTTTAAATACAGTTTTTTCTCTGTAATTATTTTAGTCTTATCTAATGAAGCCTTTTAGTTTTTTTCCGTAGGCATAATACCCTTAATACAATGAAAACGCTTCCCTATCAATTGAATCGCAATTTCCTGGCAATATGCTATCTCGCGATCCACTGGGCTTCCTAAGGTCTTGATGTGGAACTTAATACTCAGTTGTCAACATCAATTCTATTGTTTCACTCCTTCTAATGGCACATGGCTTGTTTGAATATCTCATACTTTTCAAGTTTTATGAGAGTTTTCCGGACGTATATTTTGTTACTTTGCCATCAATTGCCCATACATACAAAGTTTTAGATGATTCCAAAGTAACTTCGTACAATATGGGAAAAATAAAGGAGGATGAGAGTAACAGCACATATCGATGACCTGGAGACGAATGACGGGAGGTAAAGGATGAAGGAGGAGAGAGCCGTGTTACCGGATCTATGTTCACGAGCGGCCCAATTTGATTGAGTTATTGCTCTTACAGTTCAGATTAGCGCGAATATCTGCCGTGACACGCCAACGGTTGTTCTCGCAGATTAGCCCGTGGGAAGATGCGGAGTGGGAGGCGGAGGAGGAGGGGGACGGAAGGACTAGCGAGGTGGGGTGGTTGAGGGAGGACAGAAGGATGACTGAAATTCACGCTTTTAGGTGCGAGCGAACCTATGGTGAAGAGATGTGTTAACGGACTGAAATTGCGATAAAGTGAGGCTCACTGGGATAATGCACGCCATTCAGCCAGCAACGATGTTTTAAGAGGCCAACTAGAGCAATGGATCACGGAATTTCTCCCACTAAAGCCCTTCCATCTCTTCCCCTGTCACAGTATAGAATACAATGCCTTTATTAAATATCCACCAACATTCTTTACCGATGGTGTGAGGATGCCTATGACATATTTTCCTCATTGATACGCCCGGGAGATGAGAAATAAAATAAACTTCGTTCCAAGTCCTTGCTCACTGCGTTCTCATTAACCAAATTCCACTCGTTGAAGTGAAATCTCGACGCACGAGTTGGAGTTATTGTTTTTAATAAAAGCTTTTGGTTTGAATCTTGTATGTTGACTTTATGGGAACATCTCCCGATCAATATGCTCCAACGAGAGAGTTCAACCGTACTCAAAGCCGTAAATTGGCTCGCCTAACAGCAGAATAGTTTATTCATAAAAATGAGCAAGCAATCAAGCAGGATAACGAACGGGTGTTCACGAAAAAAAAATTGCCGGCGATATCCTTAAATTATACTCAGCGTTGAGTTGTGCGCGTTATTAAACTGCGGTAGCTGCCATATCATCATATATATTATTACAGAAAGGTCTTTTTCTGTCATTCCGTATGTGCTCCGTTAATACTGCACCTACAGTGATAAATGAGGTATCATTTTAAACGTTGAATCACCGGCTTCTGACAAAAAATACAATCTCAATCTCAAATTTCACTATTTGCCCATTAAATTGACTTAAAAGTTTCGATTTTTCCATGTCGATTACTCGCTCGAGGTATATCGACTCCACACATTTTTTTTATTCTAAACTTCAAAAAAAGGTTTAAAATGAAAATAGTACGAAATGCACATAGTGATTGCACATGGGTGAATGGTCATTTGGTAAGTCAATGCAATTAAAACTTTTTTATTTCATATTTATATGATATTCACTTACAAAAAAGTTTGTAAACATTTATGAACATCATATTCACCGATTGGCTACTAAAACTGGGCACTGGCGACTTACAAGTACGGGACGACGTATCCGCTGATGCCATCAACATTCCAAACTGCGATTACGGCAACATCATCACCAATGTTTTCAATGCAGACGGCATCAACGAACACAATGTATCCCAGTTTTACTCGACAGCCATTCTCTGCCCCAAAAATGACGATTATAATACCATCAACGATTACATTGTAACTAATCTTTTGTCTGGAGAGCAAAAAGTATACCTCAGTTCAGATTCTGTAGAGTGCCAAGAGACAGATACCGCACAGTTATACCCTGTGGAATTCTTGAATTCATTAAATCCTTCAGGTCTCCCACCTCATAAGTTGTTGGTAAAGAAAAATGCCATAGTAATGTTGATCCGCAACCTCAACGCCAAGCAAGGGTTGATTAACGGTGCCAGGTTAATAATTACTAATTTAGGCGAATACACAATCACTGCTAAATTAATTGACTCGGGTAGAACAGTCATAATTCCAAGAATTAAACTCACCCCTTCGGATCCGATCATTCCTTTCCAAATGACAAGAAAACAATTCCCAATCAAAGTGGCCTTTGCAATGACAATTAATAAAGCACAAGGTCAGACTCTTCAGAGAGCCGGATTGTACTTGCTAGAACCCGTTTTTCGCATGGACAGTTCTATGTAGCATTTTCTAGAGTTTGCACTTTTCTTGATATTTATGTTTGTGTTAAATAAACTCATAACCTAAAAGTTACAGACGACAACATTGTTACTTCTAATATTGTCTTTATAGAAGTTTTGTAAATTGCGTGCCATTATTCAGTAACAGACGTCATGATTGTTCCTACTGGTACCAAACTCTCTTGCCTGTATTGTATTCATATGTTTTGTATATTTTTGCAAGAAAGCAAGTATAAAGAAAGTACTTTATCATACACCTTCTTCTCTATTTAAAACCCAATTACACCGTTTCCTTAACTTACTTATTCCCTGATAGCGTGAAAGTGCGAAATTTTCGCACGGGTCACCTAGTTTAGTATTACTATGACAGAGACTTGTAATACTTATCTAGTTTTTCCAATTTTCTAAAAAATCAATTGATCAGATATACATTTTTAATTTCTTGATACTATGCTAATTGTTAAAATAAAACTTTCTTTCCAATGATAACAAAAATTCAAACTCATTTCCTTATTCGTATTTTCTGATAATACAGCAAAAATTATTCAAAAATTATTTTGAAAAGAAATACTTCGTTAGTCAATACTGATTTAGGCCTAACTTAATGGGACTATTTCACTGTGAGCAACTACGATAGCTTAGTTCGTATTATCCACATCATAATTGTCAACCATGGTTTCATAGATACTTTTCCATTAACGAGTCAATCCCTTGATAACTAGAATGGATTACTGACTTTGAAGCTGTCGTTAGATTTCAAAATAAATGATTCGGATCGTTTATTTTCTATATACGTATTGAGTCTCAGAAAAGTTCAACTTGACTGGCATTTTTCTATTATGTTTGCTCGAACTTTATATCTAGTTCAATGAAGGAACAGAATAAGTACTTTGCGGTGTCTCAGTAGGAACTAATGTCAGCAGAAATCCTCACGAGTGTCAAATATATACTTGGGCCGTGTGCACACGGAAAACTTCCTCGATTACAAATAACAACGCAATAAATTTTCAGAGCGACCTCCTTTCCCCCAAAGAGGTGGTCGGAGTTCTTTATGGAACATTTTTTCATTCTGTTTCAGAAGAAACAACGGCTCTTGAGTTGGAAGCGAATCGAATTTCTAAAAAAAACCAACAAAACAGAAACGGAAAGACAAAAGAACCACAGGAGGGTTTCATGCTCACTAGAACACTATACGGTTATGTGAGGCGGAAAAAAAGTTTCCAGAATCGAAAACGCAGGCATCGCTTCCCCCAATCGTTTCCCCCCCCCCCTCAATTTCCTCCTTGCCACGAGGTGCCTGCCCCTCGCTCCCCCTCTCCCTCTAAATAACCATCCCATCCCCTTTCGCCCTGCCATACATGTGACTCTCCTCCCCCGAGAAAGACTCCACCACAACACAGCACACACGAGTCCCCTCATTCCTTTAGTTGTGCCAGGAACGAGACAATGTGAGCCGAGATAGAGATTCTATACCGTGTATGACGATCATCAACGAGGGGAAGATGTGATATTGATCGCAGAACTTTAGATGGGGATAGGAAACATAGATAAGGTGACCAGGATAATACACTCCGCTGAAATAAACCCGTAGCCAACAAGTTTCGTTTTGAGTATAAAGAGTTCTCTTGTTACGATCCGGGTGGCTGCATTGTTCTGTTCTGACTTTCGCTACAAGCGTTGAACAAGATCTTCATAGTGAGTTTGAGGCGGGAAAACCTCATATGTTTAAGATCTCGATCTGGTTCAGGCATCCGTGTCTTTAAATGACTATCGTTAGTTAGACATAAGCGGAACATTCAATGATTAGGGAGGACGATATTGTGTATTTGATTATTGGGTTGTATCACTGAAACAATTTTGGAAACCCGCGGCTGAAAAATTGCCTAATTGTGATGGGGAATACGAATTGGGCTAAAAGAGAAGGGTAAAATAGGTTGAATTTTTTGGAGTCTTTCATATGAATAATATTTATTAACTCCGCGATAAGCCAGTTAAGTGTTTTGAAATGGGTCCTGTAGCATGTAATAACAGAAAAACGCACATATGACTATACTGATAGATAAAATGACAAACCTGGTGTGACTTGAACCTCAACTCTGGGGAAGCAGGCGAGGACTTGGGCTAGGGAGTGTATGGGGCTAGAGACAAGAGCTGGCCGTATTGAGAATATAGTCGGATCATAAAGCAGAGATATAAAAGAAATGATAAGCATTTTCTGCAGAAATAATCACGGTCAAATGGACGCATATAAAAGATCTAAGAAGGATTCAAAACGTTAACATCATGTAGGTAAAGGTGTAGGATTTGTGTTAAAATGAAAGCTACGGATTCCTCCCCACGCGTTATCAACCCTACCTTTTCCAAACCCACCCTCTCCTTAGCTTTTCCGTGCCACCCACATTCCAACAACCCTCAAGGCACCGTATCCAACTCCATTCTGGCACACACAATCTCGCGCATATCCTCTTGGAGGGCCAAAGGTGATGAGCCAAGCTGTGCGCACCGACCGAGTGACGAATGAATCAATATGTTTTCACGGGGTCCTCGTGACCTTAACGCGAAATGGGTTTGGCCCACACACGCGAACCGCAACAAGAAGTGGGAACTGGGTCGGGGGAGGGGTAGGACGACGTGGAGTGTGGGGGTGTAGGGGGCGGGTTGTGTTGAAAGAGGGAGGGGAAGGAGCGTGGTTGCCAAGGCGAACGGTCTAGTGAAACCGATCGGCCCTTTCAACCTATCCACTCCAGCCCTTTGCTTCCATTCCGGAACGTACTGTCTCCAAACATACCAAGGAGGTTGAAATGGGATCAAGTCGCTACGTAGATATTTCCTTTGCGATATAAGATCCATTTTCATGGTTTCTCATCTTCTGTCACAAAAGTGGGCTTTCCTTCCCCAAAAATAACTATAAGCATGAAATAATGGTTATGATATAACATATGTTATTAGGTATCTACATGTATAATAGTACACGAATATACCAACAATTATGCCAAACTGAGTGATAATACCGAAAGTATAAGTCCTTCATGCACCAGAGTTCCTTTTTTACGCTGAAGTTCAATTTATATCTGTAAATGGCAACAATTACACTCACTGAAGCTTACGACAAACATAATTTAAATATGTAGAAATCGCATCTTGGTGAATTTTCTTGTTGCAATAGAATCAATAACATAGATGTTTATCCATTCAATGTAAGTTCCATAAAATATATCGCCTGTAATTATATTTTAATCTTTAGTGATTACAATTTTTGCACAAATAAAATGCGTTTTCTTTCTGTCTCTAACACCATCCTTGTCCTGCCACGTTTCCACTTCGTAAATGGGATCATTAATGCCCTCTCGGACGTATTTTGCATCCCTAGGCTCTTCCCCCTTAAATGTTACATTCTACGCTCCCTTCTTTCTTTCTACACTTTTCTTCAGTTGTCCATCCCTCTATTCATCCCATACTCCTCCTTTCAGTTACTCCTCTCTTGTTGTCTTCCTTTCTACAATACTGTACCTTTTGTACGGATGAAAGCAAGCCACCATAGCTATTCTTGTATCCTTTTTTGTGCTTACATTACACAATAATTCATTCTGTACCAGACCCTCAATGCTATTGGGTGCATGACACTGAGAAGGGAGGAGAACGTGATAGAAGCCGTCCTATAAGGAGGCACTCGAACATTGAATTTATAGTTGCGGGAATCATAGTGTACAAAACTGAAAAAATATGTGTTCTTAAGGTATATAGTCAACGGGCTCTTAGCTCTGCTTGCTGCAAGTATCAAACTAAAAGAGAAACAGTTATGAAACCAAGTATCCAACTACACAAACTGTTGAGCTAGTTCGTGCGTGTGTTTAGTGGGCATCTATAAGCAAAGATTTCCTGTGCCAAGTTGCCTTAATAATTTAATTTCACCAATGATGACAATGATATTGGTAAACGAAATAAATGAACTCTAACAATGTTCTGCTATACTTTTTTTGCTTACATAATCACCTCCTGACAAGCCAGTAGCTCAGCAGGACTTATACTGTATCTTATTTACATGTAATGTATGTAACACTTTTTGTATGTAATATTTTTGCATAACAATATATTTTTCAATTATTAAAAAAATGAATGTCGATTTAGCTCTATCCATTTCCTTGATATGCATCAGAAACTTTTGAACGCGCGGATCTGGCTTCACAAACTAGCATGCCACTGGGCAAGGTGACTCCTTTATTTTAGGAAATCGATACCTTTCTTTCCTCTGAAATAAGTATTCAGTATCAGTTTGTCCCATACTTGATTTTGCCAAAATACATTTTTCAGAGCAAAATATTCAATATAAATATATATTTAATGTATTTTTAATGAACAATATTCCCAAAATGGCCATGAGTTCCTTAATGTTTCCGAATTCTGTCTTCGTCGAAGTTTTTGTTTTCATCTAAAAGATTGCAATTTTCCCTTCAATATTTTAGTAACTATTATTTTATTAGCTAGGACTCATAGTTTTTGCAATTATACCCACACACTGCCACCTAATTGTAGTTTTCAAGTTCTATTACTGCATCAAACCATGTCTTATGCATTTGTTTAACGTTAACACATAAATGTTTATAAAGCAGAGGAATGAGAATGTTAAAATATAAATTTTCACATGAAATTGTGTACGTTATAGCAGAAAATTTGAAAATAAGGTCAAGTTCTGACCAAAAGAAATATGAGGAGCGAGAAGAAAAGTAATTCAGATGGTAGGATAAAAGATATCTGAAAATTTCTGCGAAAAAAAAACTCGGTGGCCCCGTGAAAAAATTCAGCGTCGTGAAATTCTCACACATTATTCGTTCTCAGTTACTTTTTCCTTGAATCTCGTCGTAAATGCAAAATATTTCCGTAAATTTAAAACTTAATACTAACACTAAAAGATTTCATACTGAAACAATTACGCCTCGCTCAGAACTTTTCATGCACTTTGTGCTGACCATGTGCGCAAGAATGCATTATTTCACTCACATTTTTTTCTAAACTAGTATGGCATTTCCCGAGTCCTGATTGGGCGGACATAGAAATCTCTTGGGAGTGAAAAAACAAGCTGAAAAAGCTTGGGAGTGAAAAACAAAGCTGAATGTTCCCCTTAAACTGGGTAAAAACCCTATTAAAGTTGAATGCATTCGTCCACTAAATGTAAATGAATGCAAGAGGACGGCTATTGGAGGAATGTAACACTGACAGAAAGTAAGGACGAGGAACGAGGGTAGAAGAAATATGTGCGCATGGATATGCATGAGGAGAATTGGGAGGAGAAGATGTCCGGGAGTATCCGAAGAGATTTTTCCACTTCATCTTGGAACTTTTATTTTTTTGGCAAGGGATATTGGGACAGAATGGCCGAGCAGCGTGATTTTTATGGTGCAATAAAAAGAAGCGGCGAGAAGATTAAAGGGTATGGACTAATGCAACCGCTCCTCGGGAAGAGATGAGATGTTAAGGGCGTCTGAATGGGCCATCGCATTCACATCCCGTCACCACGATTTCAGACTCAATGTCTCATTTTCCCTAAAAAATGATTTCCATGGGTAATCACCGGTTTAAGTCTTATATTTAGAACACAGAGCAACAAATGATATTTTGTCTCGAACATTCTGAAATACAAACTAGGATAAATAATATGAGAGGTATGATATATAAAATAAAAATAAAAATATTTACAAATGACAATATGCTTCAAATATTTCAATTCATAAATTCTTCTAATACTAACGAAATGTGAATGAGTTACGAGGTTTCCTATAAAACTATATAACAACTTTGGAGAGAGAGTAAAATAATTCGCAGCCGTTACCATAGTAGTTCAGAGGAGCCGCAATTCAATACTCTCACTTAAGCAATATTTCCGATTTTCCAAAAGGGCAAGGAGTACATTAAACACTCACACGCCTCGTTGCCTTCTGTCATCAACGTACTCTTTGAGTCATTGCCTCTCCCTCATAAGTCAAACAATTACTCCTCGCAATATCCACAAACTTTCTTCGAATCTTTCTTCTTTTCATCTTTTCGCGTTCTCCAACACAATCACCTCTATCATAAGGAGACCCTTAGGCAGTCGAAAACAACCTTGTACGCTACGGTGTGCATTTGAATCGCTTTAGAGATTTCTTTTCTTCCCTGCCTAATTCCAACATCAATCCCAGATTTATCAGCGCAAGACAGATTCTCCAACACACTGTCTCCGACGCGCCCGGGAGATTACATCTGCTTTGTTGAAGGAGCTTGATGAGACGACTCCGGCACCGCGGCAAAGGTATTACTTTCCCTCCCGCGCTCTTCCTCAGACCACTTTTTATATCCTCCCCTCTCTCCCCTTATCTCCTCTTTTCTCTCCCTCAGACCCCTCCCTCACCCCAATTACTCACTCCATTTCCCTTTTTACCCTCCACGGCCTCACGTCTTTTGTTCTCGTTCGCATATTTTTTTAAACTTCTGGATAAAGAAAGGCCTCACGGCATTCGCTCCTCAGTGGTGCGCTTTCCCATCTCCACCTGTTTTATTTTCCAACATTTCATGACGACACGTTCCTCACTTGGGTCCCAGCCTTGGAGACTCCGCTACCCCTTTCTGTGTTTCTCTAGCGACAGAGTGTACCTCTCTCTCTCTCTCTTACTCTCAGCCTCTCTTTATCTCTCATCAACTGTCGCGTGCTACGTAACACGCTACTAATTAAAGCGATACACACGTGCATAACTCCCCCTAGAGAAGCGGCTCAGGAGGGAATTCCTTTCCCCTTACCACCCTGAAGGTAATCGAGGAAACTTGAGCTCTATGGCCTCTTACAATATACAAATAAAGAATAAATTTCCAATGGCCGTAATAATTGGCACCACTTGTCAAAATAAAGAAAGAAAAGTTTACTACTAAAAGTATTTCGTATTTATACAATGTCTGTCCTCAGTATGTTACATTTTCAACCTTGTGTTGCTAGTGTTTTTTTTTCCTTCAGTTCGCTGAAGAGGGCCACCTTTTGGCCGAAATACGCGTATCCGACGCTCACCCT
The DNA here is from genome assembly GCA_963169105.1 of Ceriagrion tenellum. Lineage (NCBI taxonomy): Eukaryota > Metazoa > Arthropoda > Insecta > Odonata > Coenagrionidae > Ceriagrion > Ceriagrion tenellum. The sequence goes on from OY720633.1 coordinate 137,546,043, forward strand.
CGTCCGTGTTTGTGTGTGTATGTTGACCACGCTCTTTTTGAGCAAGATTCTCCCAGAAGTTGGGCCCATTTGTGTGTGTGAGTGAGTGATTCTGAGTGCTTGTGAGAGTGAATGTGTGAATCACCTGGCATTCTTAGTGAGGTCCCATTAGCCCTTGTAAAGGATCCCTTTTTTTGAGGGGTGTGTGTGTGTGCCTGTGTTGGTCACTGGCGAGGAATTCACTTTCCCGTAAACCACCACAGTGGGGTATTCTGGTTGAAAGGCTGGGGTTGGTTACTGACGTTTACGTTAAACCAACACAGTAAGCTTTTCGTTCTTTATTTTGACGAGAGGTGCCAATTATTTCGTCTATGTCTACGTAATACCCTGCGAGCCACCACGAGGGTGTGTGGCAGGGGGTGAAGATCACCAAACATGCACTATTGACATGCAACTAGGATTTCTATTACGGCCATTGGAGATTTATTCTTTATTTGTATACCCTGAACCTATCCAAGTCATTTATTTTTCTCAAAACGTAGTTGTCATCAGTATTTCTATTTAAGTCAAATGATCAGTGCCTACCTACTCCTACGCTAGCTTTCATCTTGGAAACTGAATTCAGTGCCTCCAGGAAAAAAAAATGCTTTTCTCCCTTAACGTTTTGGAAAATCTATTTCTGACTAAAAATAGCTAAGAGATAGGACTGAAAGAGAGGGAGTGAAGGAGGGAGAGGGAGTGAAGGAACCAATCAGAGAGGAGGAAAGCAAACTTCCTTTCCTGCCAGGCTCGTCCTCTGGCGCTGAATCCTCCATTGTGAACACATCCGTCGCTGATAATGAGAGTCTTGTCACCAAACGCCATGACTCCTCCTCTTGTTTTTCCAGTTTCATTATTTCTTGGTACTATTTTTCCCCCGATATTTCTCAAGCTAATTACTCATAGGTTGCCCCGTATACCTCTTCCTACGAAACGAAAAAAAGCTTGTTTTACTTAATGCATGCGCGACACGTGGCAACTCAGGTGCTCTCGTGCATCCAGCATCAAAAAATAATACTCCGTGTCGTGTAATTTCTCTTTCTCTAGAATAGGCCGATTATGCCCTAATTCTCTCTTTTCCCGAGAGACAAAAGATTAATCATTTTAATTGAGAGAGAAGGGAACTTACCCATCAGATGTAAGGCAAAAAGAGAACTAAACGAAGATCACCTATGTTTTGGTAGTAGTTAGCTCGGCGTATGACATAGATATGAACGGCAAGATCAATATTTCAAGCCTCAATGACCCGTATATTTTGCTCTATTCGTTTAGAGTCAATGGTCCAAGGTTAAAATTTCCAAGTTTCATCTGGCAGGTCTTAAAAACTGTAAGAGAGCTGAGAAAGATACTTTTAAAGTAAAAAGACGGTTGGATGAAAATATGGTTGATTTATGAGGATTAGTTGTTAAAAAAAATCGAATAAAAAATTCATTGTATCTAATGGAAACAAAAGAGTTCATGGATAAATATAAGAGATAAGTATACAAATTTCTGCAGTAATTCTGACTAGATTATTCAAATTTGACTCCTGTCAGAGGTTATAATATGAGCAGAAGTATGGATAGGTAATGAATTTGCAACAGGTTAGGTGTCAGTGGCAATGAAAAAATTTCAGTGTCAACCCGGAAATCCAAATACGTGTTTAAATCTTTTTATAAGAGAATGACATTTCTTCTTTATGCAATAAATAATGCCCATTACTAGTTAGATTTTCACCCTTTATCAATTTTATAATTAGCTTTAATACATAATTTTTAGTTCTATATAATTCAGGTTTCGGTGAGTTTCAAAATAAAAAAATTTTCACCACACTCAAAAAGTCAAATTCCGCATCCCTACTTATTGTGAGTGTCAGAAGATACAAATATAAAACTAAATAAAATGTTAAAACCGTGAAAACCTAAATTTGTTTGGTATATCTATGTAAAATAGTTCTGAGATTTTTTATTATTTTTAGCAAAAATATCCAAGTACAAAAGGCATTAGGCAATATTATAAGTCCCCTACTCAGATAACACAGAAGTTATATAACAAGAACCCAGATATGTACAGAGACTTACTCTTCCTCTCCACAACCATTGTAGAACGTTACTTGATGCTAAAGCAAGTAAGACTTTCCTCCTTTATATAAGAAAAAGATGGAAGAAAATAACAGTCGCAGTTCGTTCTAGTATCACCATTAGGATATTTAAGAGCTAATTAGTTTGAAACATAAATACTAAATATAATTCATTTGATGACAATGAGGTGAAATTGCTTCTCTGTTAATAGAAACCAAGTACTGAGCGTCAAATAATGCGGCTTAGTTTCATTCCGTCAACATCGTCAGCTCTAAAGCCCGGGGTGGACCTAGTCTTCCTCTGTTATATGCCTACATTCTTGCCTTCTCCTTCCATCCTGTAACCCACATTGCCCTTCGATCCTATTTAACATCCTGCAGCCATTGTACTGTGGTCTTCCTCTCTTCCTGACCTTTTCTATCTTGGTCTAGAGCATTTGTGTGGGCATTCTGTGTTCACCCATTCTTTTTTTATGTGGTCCTGTCATGCCTACCGCAATGACTTGGAGAGCAAAGGGAAATCTTCTCCTACTAGTATTTAATTTATCTCCCAATTCATTCCCATTCTCCATATCTGTCCCTCTTTAACTGTGCCATAAATTCTCCTCATTGTTCGATTCATTTGGGATGATTAATATGGAGTTTTATAATCACATTCGCACACTGACGTACGAGTTAATTTGATTATTAACAAAACATTTCATGAAAAAGTATTTGTTGAGACTGAATTACGGAAGCTGTAGGCAATGAAGAAAACAACCCTTTGAACTCCATTCAAGTCTAATTGTTTTTCCATACCCCATTGTAAAGTACTATTTACTTTGACCAGCGCGCATAAAAGTGTTGGAATAATGCTTATCACGGTATTTGCCAACAACGCAATGACAGAAGGGAAAGGCACACATGATTACTTCCCCGATTTATTTAGATTTTATTTTTTCTGACCAAATTAGACTTTGCTACCACAATGTTCTTTCCGCTGTTCCAGAATCAATAAAAATTGTAAAAAGTAATTTAAATTTTCAATTTACCCCGGTACGTATTCATTTCGAACTCCCCTGACGCGTTAGGAGTTAATTAAATTTGCAAGCAATTAATTACAGGGAGATAATGTGGAATCCGAAAAAAATATTTGCACGACCACATTGCACTGCTTTCTAAACAGCCGTGAATGACCTCTGAGAGAGTTCTCAATTCAAGATATAAATGGAGTTATCTGTCGACATGCGTCACGCATTCAAATGAAAATGTGTTCATGTTTGTGAATGATTCATGTTTTTTCTGCTGCAAAGATGCTGACTTGCAAATATGTACCAAACCGAGAATAAATTATGTTCTAAGTATGCCTTTGTTATCTATTTGTTCATGTTAACGAGGCCGAAAGCTTTCACATCAGAGAAAAAAATATGGATAGAAGCTAAGCTATGGAGGATATGTCCACGTCAACAAGCCACCCCAAAGATAAATTCATTGCCGATTGCCTTCTTTCCAGTGTCAGATCCCCATTTACACGCTAGGCTAGTCCATATGCTCAGTCACTCTTGAGCGTCGAACGTCAGTCATAATATTCAGTCTCTCTCACAAGACTCAGTTTGAACATACCGTTCCCGAAATAAACCTTGGATGGCATGAAAATATCAAAGCAATCTGCGATGGAATATTTTATTGTTTTTAAAAAGTAATAATTGATTTCACTAAATTTTGAATCAGAAAAAGTTGGTGTTATATCATTTTTGTGCTTTCCGAAAAACAAAGTGTACAGTAGCTATGCAAGGAATATGCAGAATACACTGTAACTTAAAATTTAGCATACACAGATGATTGTATTTACATACCGTTTATACAAATAGTTACCAAGCTTTAGCCTCCTCACCGCAGATATTCGCCCACACGAGCGGACATATAAAACCAGCCTCCATCGAAAGGTGAAGCCTAAAAAGACAAACCCCACTTTTCTATTGGCAAGTACAAATGATTTCACGTGTAAGATTTTGCATTTCTTACTGAGCGTTTTCTTTCCATCTTGCCTAATAATTCCTCCACTCTACCAGAGATATTTTATTAGTATTAAATTCATTCCCCAATACAAGTAACTCTAGCTTTTATCAGGTTTAAATCTATTATTACACCTTAACTACTATCGTGGTTTTTGGCCAGGTACACACTCTAAGTTCAACTGGCTCGCTCCCTCCCCTCCCTCATCCCCCTCCCCCCTTCACACTCCCCCCTAGGATTTCATTGTAGCCAAGGCTGCTGGAGGCGGCCGTCGGGTCAAAAAAGACCCGATGATAGCAGTTGAGGGTTAAGTGCACCATTAGTATCGACAGATTAATATCACCACCATTTGTCCATCGCCTCATTGAGCCTAAATCTATATAGTTGGTTGCAGAAGCACATTTCGGTGATTATGTAAAATAAACATAATTCATCACCTTTACGGGTTAACCCAGCTGCGAAAGTAAGTTGATTGATTTATAACATATTGCCTGCATTAGTATCTGGAGAACACAAAGAACGGTGGCTAAGTATAATTTGTTGCTCTGTTTAAGCAGTGGTTGGACCGGTTATACACACAGAGAATGCAGGTTTATTAGACGGAATTTAATGAAAATATAGTTGGCTATTAATGGGCTTAATAAATAAAAGCTTAATATTTCAACACACAATAAGAGAAGTAGAACGTGGTGCACAAACGACTGAGTAAGGGGAGTAAAAAGTATCATGGTTTGTAGAATAAGACAAATCCAGGTAAAGTATTATGTCCATGAGAAGGAACACCAAGCCGCGGTCTCCATGACCTATTTCCTTGTGAGAAGGATGATTTTGCCTTCGGAATTATCTTCTCACTGAATTACTAGCCTCCACTCCTATTTTAGCATCTTTCATTCATGGAGGAAGCATCGATTGGTGCATAGCACACTACCTAAATTAGATTGATAATAAGCAAATGATATTGCGTTTTTCAAATGTAATCACTGTAGAATCGCGATCACACTATCGTGCTTTAAATTGAATGGAAACGAGTTACTTTTTCATTTTAATGTTTAGCTGTAGTTGAATCAAAAGTGTACAAAGCTTTAGGATTTAGTTGATATTTACCAATTTCTTTATTTGTGTATTTGGCAGCAATTTTCAGCGGCAGAAACCAGATGCTTCCAGTCAATACGTGGCAAAACGGTTTAAATTTAACCAACCATTATTTTGCTTGATTTCATTGATTGATTTCACATCCATACGTTCCCTTCATTTCCTATCAATCTTCTCTGTCCCTGGGACTTTTTCCCCTCCTCAACCCTGCTCATTCTATCCCTTGTTCTTATGGAGGTTCAGACCTTCACGTTTCCTCTCAGGTCACAGTCATCTTTTGCCCTTCACTAGTTTCTTTTATCGTCTCATAAGTTGAACTGCCACCGGTGTGGCATTGGCGTCAGCTACAATTCCAAAGTTCTTGGGCGTAAATCCCAGCTTCGGCATTGAATCCGCCGTTCCCCATATGGATGATTCATATCGAAGAAAATTAATGATCTGCAACTGTCCCACCCTTCAAAAGCAATGGAAAAAAATCAACGGCTTGCTCTCACTTTTTGTCCTCCCATGCAACCAGAAACTCTCCTCACACGGGTGCTAGCCTGGCATTTTCCCTCATCATCAATTTTCTACAGTATTTTGCAAATCATCATTCATTAAACCTAATTAGAATCCTGATGAAAATAAATTATTTGCCATAAAATAAGCCCTTTATGGTCTTTGAGGTTAAATTGGTTTATCATCAAGTCTCAATTGCCTGCAAAGACTAAATTGAGCTTAAATTAATGACTGAATATGGAAATTTGTGAACTTTTCCAAGGTAGCATGCATAATAAGGAGAATAAATAGTTGCAAGCTAAATAGGCTATGAAAATATGTTAAATATAAGTATATTTCAAACTGCGTTTTTCTCAGGCGATGGCTGTGATTGCAATATGCTATTCATGAACAGGGATGAGGAATAAATCAAGATAATATTAGCAATCATTACTAATATCATATCATTGGTACCCATTTTAGCCAATTTTATTAGCCTCTAACCATTATAAATATAGCAATATTAAAAATATTTGGTTCATAGCTGCACATATAATACGTCCTTTTCTCCGAATATTTCAACAAAAAATTGTAAAATGGTGCAAAGTGTTGTATTTAGTTAATTATTTGAATGCTTATAACTCCTTGGGAGAGGAGTCACCGGCAGTTAAATTTATTCTAAATAGTCTGTTATTCATGCGAGCCCATTGAATGCGACCTAATTTCTTTTTATGTCACTTTGCAAATATTTTGCAACCTGTTTAAAAATGCTTTACAAAACAAATACGAATTTTTTTGATGATCAGAAAATAACACCTTAACTTTGGAACACGAGCTCTTGGAAGAGATTTTATTGACATTACAAACAGGATTCTGTTACCTTCACAACAGATTTTATTGATACATATAATATTAAGGGGATCTATATGGTTAGTAGGTTGTGTCTATTTGGTACTTAGATTAATGTTCTACGTAACGGATGGCACTTAAATAGACCCCTGAAAAAAAATTATTTATCTATGAAATCGCATTTTAATGGTATTTACTGTTAGAATTAACAGTACCATCACCTATAAACGGTGTTCGTTTTTGAAGATAGAAATCAGCATTTGATTTGGAAGTGAGGTAGTCTAACGGTGAAGGAAGGAGAGATAGGGATACGAAAGAGGGACCAAGATCCATGGCACTCATTTTAGTCAGCAGGCAACAAAGAAACACCACCCATCTTGCAGTTCACCCTCGTCTCTTGCATCTCAAGCAGACTTTTTTGCTTTGTGCAGCCTGCAGCATACAATGCGAGATGATGTGGATGAGACAATATTTTTTCTTTATCCCTTAACGTCGGACAAGAGCGATGGATGTGTGTAAAACCACTAAAACAACCATCGCACGAACCATATCCATGTTTGGACTTCCAATTTGGCTGTGTATACGGGAGAGCTTTCCCGGTCTCAATATTCGCCTCATGCGTGATGCAAGCTCCATGCGTAAACTTCAACTTCTCTCTCGACTTGTCCGTCCTTCTATTTACCCCACTCTCCCCCACCACCCCACGTTACTTTTTCCAGTTCCATCCCTGAGGGAGGCGTGGAAGTTATAGCTGTGGCGGAGGCTGAACCCTGCCATGTTGCTCGCTCAGAACGAGACGTATTCCAAACTGAGTCTCCTTTAGCCTCAGAGTTTATTAGCTTCCTAAAATGGAACAGGAAACACAGACCACAAAACTATACCCGTGGTATGTAACTTCATGTCATGGCGATGAGTAATGAAACCCCGCCACGGTTCCAACTTCTCATGGTGACTTTGATATGGGGCTAAAAGTTGATCCATTTTATCCAAATAGTATGGCAAACTTGAGTTTTATAGATATGAGGTAAACAGTTTTATAAATATGAGGTGGAAAACATTTTCCTAAAAATCATCACATAAACTCTAATTTTCTGTCTAAGAAAACATATCTTTTTCATAAAGATATAAATCTTAAAATAATATGACGCCAGAACTTCAATAAATTTCCTCGTAATATTATTTAAGTATTTATATCATGGGTGTTTTCAATTCTGGGATTTAAAATTTTCATCTGAACATTCTACAATTCTTATATCTAACTCGTATATCTTACACTCTGATTGATTTTCCAATACCAATGCAAATTTTAAGTGCTTCTCTTATTAAGTCCTCTTTTAATTGAATTTATCAAAAATCTTGTTTTATAGGCTAACAACATAGAGAATAGAAACGGTATGGGGGTTCTGTCGGTGATTTTGATCCCAATTATTTCAAGTATAGAGATACACATGACAAGATAGCACGCTTTTTGAACTGTGCTAATTTTTAACTTTCTCTGGAAAAATTTTACACTTTTTGCCCAAATTTTCAAAATCCTATCAGTTAGCAACCAATCTATATTTTTATTTGTGTGCAAAACGTTTACTCCTCATATACTTCATCGTATATCGACGATCGAGTTACGCATTATAACCCAGGAGCCATTATTTACGTCATTCCGTATCATTCGACGAATATTTTACCAAATAAATGCCTTGGGTTGTCACATTTGGCTATTTCCAACACTACCAGCTTATTCACTGTGTGTGTGATTGCTTTCACAGTCCTGTAGTTTCTTATAAACCTCGATTTGTGTAAATTATAATATTTTTTAACTGTCGCGGTCTTGATAATTCCTGCTTAACTCTCAACAAGGAAATCAAAAGCGACTCTTTGCCATAATACTGGTGAACACATCAACCTGCTATCAGGAGAAAGGGTGTCTCTTGACAGTATGATTCTCAACCCTTCCCTTTTTAATTTGAACAGACACGTTAAAAATAAGCGTGGGAGAGGAAAAAATAACCACGCTCTAATTTTCAAAGAAGGATGAGAAATAGGCACATCATAATCGCTATTCCCTTTTGGCAACTCGTTAATTAACATATATCTCTACTAATATCTTCATCGCTCAACGGTCTTATCCCTGCATTAAAGGAGCATTTGCATGAACTTCCATTAGCCTCATACGTCAACATCTCGCGAGGTACTCCCAATCATCTCTACCCAACCCCCTCTTAGGGGTACTTTTAAGAGTTTCCGTACAGTTTTTAACCAGGTGATTTTTTCAGAAGTAACCGAGAACTTTTTTATCTCCCGTCCGTCTAATTAATACTTCGAGGGTTGCTTCCTGCCATCACTCAACCAACCACCTTCCCTTCATGGCTGGAAAACTTTTGTCGGGGTGGAAGGAAAGCAAATTTAAAAAAAATAATTGCTTGTTACCTCCTTCATCTCCCATTCTGCCACCCTCAATCTTCAGGCTGGAATTTACTTCCTCCCCCCACGACTCCTACCCCTGCCATACCCACGGTCTCTTCCGTTCCGCACCCTTTTCCGTTGCCTGGTATGCCTTGTAACGCATTCCCTCCGGGGGCCATTCTTTTCCTCTTACCCTCTTCTCCTGGTCCCTCGTTCCCAAGCTTCGCATTTCCCCCTCTCAGAAAACCATTCTTTTCTTTTCACCCGCAGCCTTTACACAAATATTATCTTCATCCCCAACGCTATTATGGCGTTCTCATCACTCTTCGCCCAGGCTGTCCACCATCACCTCTCCTGCATTTCGGCCTCTACCCTCCGATGGTAGCGATGCGGTGAGAAGCATCAATGATCCTGAACCGATATCCTATGCAGGATATAACTGAACTTGGAACGCAGATATTTGAAACCATGCGTAATATATTCTCGCCAAATAGCTTATGTTTCCAACTGCATATTACTATTACACCTTAAGGTGTTACTAGTGTTGTATTGTAATTTTTATGTAGGTCTCTTCCGTTTTGCCACCCTCCCACGAGGTGGAGAAAGATGAGTAATAGGCTCGTCATCCGATATATAAAATATAAATTGGACTCTGAGTCACCATAATATTTGTACTTGATAATGTTGTCCATGCTGGTGAAAATTCATCCCCTGCTATAAAGTTATACTCGTTGTTTCAAAATTTGTGACACATAATGGTGTTCATGTTTGCTAAATTTCATCAGACGTCACACTATCATGAGGTGACTTGAAGGGTAAAACGTAGATGTGGACGAATCTTGGGGCAGCCGCCACTGGCAGCGACATCAGGAAAGTCCATTTTTTCTCTGTTGCCTGTAACGCCTACAAAAATCAAGTTGAATCAATGAATGCGGAGCCAAAATCTGAGGCCTTCCGACACGAAGACAAGAACAAAACCCGAGAAACAAAAGCATCTGTATTTATCCCAGAACTTAGAAGCGAATAGGAATAATACAGCAGCACCGTTGAAATGGTTTAGGCTGCTTTGAATTTTGATCAGAGGTCCTGGGTTCAACACCCGGGATACATGTCCAGAGGCCTCCACGGAGTTGCAATCAGACATATTTTCTAGGTGTTAGGACCTGAGAGAAGCTGAGACTGAAACGAAAAGCTGGGCTTACTGATTGCAGGGCTTTAACCTTACTGATCAATTGTGAATGATTCTTGAGACCGAACCTTATTATGGTGATAATCCATTGTGAGTTAAGAAAAATTGAAATGAATACTTTAAATTCCAAAGAAAAACATATTATTACTTAAACTAGTTCCAGTATCTTTGTGGAAATATTTTTCTTAAAGCTGCCATAGTGCAGCAAACTAGATGAATTAATACATTCTTTGGAACGAAATTTTTAATTTTAATCTTCCTTAATTTACTGATCAAGACTCGGGTTTAAGACGGTGGCTATGTGTAGGTACTTTTGCAAAAAACTCTTAGAATAGAAAACGAGTGGAATCTACACACAATGGTACGTTAGTATAATTTATTCCGGTTTCCCCTCAGTTTCCTCAAATTATTCCGTCACCAGTAAATAAAAAAATATTTTAGCACAGGCTACTGGCACAAGCAAAACGTTCAATCCACAGGCACACCATAGAGAGACCATAAGCGTGATGCTCAGGATTGAGGCAAGATGTAAATGACCGGTATATCGGTAGGATAGGAGAAAACAGGCAAACTATCTAAATCGATAGTTAAAACCTCTGGTAGGTAAAGTTGAGCGTCAAATAATGCAGACCCAATAAATCAAAAGTGAGATTGAGATGAAAGTTTATGGTCCAAGCTATGTAAATAAAATTATATTTTTAGTCCTATGCATAAAATAATATGCACCATTGTCGTGATAATTCTTTTCAAAACGCAAAATTCTAACCTATGTTTTCATATGGATGGATGGATGTATGTCAAGTTCTGTTGGTCCGGTCCCTGGAAAACCTGATGACAGGCTCAGCAGCCTATCGGGATTCCAGGGACATACGAGCCAACAGAATCGTCCGGCAGCAAAAAAAAATATTACTGTTGAGTTATAGTCAAGCTCCAAGATAATGAAAAGCTATATGGATTATCTTACTCTTATTACGTCATTTGCATTTATATTACCAGCGGCGCGGCGTTTTCCTATTTTTTTCAAATCATGGAGGTTTAAGTAAACATTTTGGTAGTATGGAAACACTATAAAAATATCGATTTTTCAGGGTGAATCGATGCCAATCACTCACTCCGTTCCACCTCCCCCATCACCTTATTACTTCCTTCTCCTTTCACGGCAACTGTCCGTCACACAATAGCACTTCGCCTCTTCCATCTTCCCTCGAGAAACTCCCTCGTATCCCTTACTCTCATAACTCCGCTCTTTATTGGCGTTTCCTCTAAGCAATTCATCAGCCACATGTTCCCTAACCTAACTCATTCCATCCTCCACCCTTTGCTAGCTATCGATGGAAAGAAACGAAAGGGAACAACTCCGAGAAAGTGTGAAAGATTAGATTACATGCATCGATATTATAATACTTTTGAGATGAAGTGGATTCACCCTATCTTCTAGTTACGCGTAGCTGCTTGGGGAACGCATGAAACGTTTACCATTAAGAAAACTATCTGATGCTTGACTGAATCTGAAGGTAACTATTCATGGATCGCTCTTGCATTAAGCTTTACTCGCATTCCTGTAAACTGGAAATATGCAACAATGAACGCAGCATTGACGATAATTATCTTTTGAGTCTTAGCCCAGGGCACCAGTAAAATAAATTACAAACAAAGGATGAATGAGGATTTGAGAGGTTTATAGCGTAAGCATTGATTTCATGAAATGATAACTTATTTCTCTTAATTTCTAAGACAATCATTCTCGGTTATCGGAGTAAATTATTTTTTCATGGGTGAATGATTTTGCTATAACGGAAGAAATACAATACTATTTTCATCCCATATTTCATTTACATGGCAAATCAGAATTAAATTATAATAAGCTAGGCAATTAACCAGGAAAATAACTTGATAAATAAAAATAATTATTCTATTGCACGCTTTGTATACTGAGCAAAATGAGTACAATCATAATCTAACGATAATTTCTCCATGTTACTTAACGAGAGCTGTAAATATCTCTTAACTCTGCGTTTTCCACTCGGTAGGGTAGGAAAACCTGTCCTCGCGCAGCATATTTATGCTAGTAAATATATGAGCTTCTACAGTATTTTTTTCATATAAATTATTTAACCACAGTGAATTTTTACACATCAGTAAATTATTCATACTTATATACCTGTTAGTTAAGTTTTTCTCTGAGAGAAGGACGATTTCTATTTTACTACAGGCTCAACTGATTTGATAAGTTTACTCACGTGAAGGCGAATGCGTAATTTTTCCCACAAACAACTGATAATTTATGGTGTTAGCCGTTATTTTTTTATACCTAAAAAATAGTATCTTTCTTCGACACTTTCGTCTGCGGAGCCTCCGAGCCTTCTGTTGAATGTTATTACTTGCGTCAAGTGATTTTTTTATAATAATAATTTTTTATAATAGTAATTTTATAATCCATAATTTAACTTCCATTATGTCCTAAGTCCATTATGTTTATTAGAAAATTTCGTTTTGTTTGGGGATTAGACGATCGGATAGCCGAGGGACTTAATAGCAGACCACAAGGAGCAAGGACATGAAAACAAAGTTTAAAATTTTGCACACGCAGAGGAACAGTATGCAGAATTCCTATCTTTGTCGTTAAAAAATCGCAATTGTGAGAAAAATCATTCGCCTGGACTGGAAATTGAGCCCAGGTTCAGGCGAATCAAGGTTTTGCAAAATCGAGGGATCTATATTCGATTCCCGTTCGTCCAGGTGAATGATTTTTCCACGGTGAATTGCAAACAATGGCGTGATCACTAGCGCGTGACTCCGTTGAAGTTACCGCGCGGGTAGTTCTGTAGTTATTTGAAAATGTTAAAAAATCAATTGGAGATTTCCTCGGAGACAATCAAGCTTCTGCAGATTTATCAAATATAATAAATATAAAAACCAGACATTCCTCTACTCTAAAACATAGTCACTATTATACACATCATGCATAGAAAAATCAAGCAGGTGGCAGTTTTACAATAAGGATGGTCAGTATGAACCTTGAAGAGGAAAAAAAAATAATTTGTTGTTGTCTGAAAGAAGATTTGGGGAAAAATACGTTATATCATCTCCTGAGAATAATCTTTTATTTAGATATTATAAAGCAGTTGATATTATTCATCTAGTTTGAAAATATTTAATCCAATTAGAGATGAATATAGATTTTCCTAATTACGTAGAAAGTAATTATCAAGCTAGTTTATTTGACATAATTTTCATGATATACTGGTTGATTTTGTGGTCATTTTTATTCCCTGTTACTTTTCTTTAAAGGGAACTAATCATACATAGTTGTATTTTCTAATATGTATGACATTTGTTGCGAATAATTTAAAAACATAGTAAACTTACCTAAGTCACAACGATATTGGAAACGACTTACCTGAAAAGAGAATATTAGGCGTTAATGCAAATCATAATGTAATATAATTGCTGGATACAATAAAACATAACTATTATAAAATTCTTCCCAATATTATAGAGTAACTGTCAAAATTTGGGATTATTATTAACCGTTATGAGCTTTTCAATTTTATTGAATTTTCGGCTAGAGGCAATGGTTCTTGCCTACAGGCGCTATTTCTGTAAAACCAAAAGCTGTATTTAGAATAAACTGCCTCGGATGAAATATAAAGCTTATTGACTTTGATGAATTATTTTGAAGATATATAGCCAACAGAGGGAGGATTTTATTTTTCATTGAGAAAGACCATTTAATGGTTTATTAAACATGCATCGTAAGTAATATCCGTATTACTGCTGAGCAGCCGAGCGAATTTCAACAGCGAATATTCCTTGAAAATTTGTTGACTTCGGTGCAACTTAAGCATTTCGCTCACTTCTAGAGGAACTCCACTAAAAATCAACGGAAGGGTTTGCTACGCCCTCTTCATCTGGTGTTATGTGTCGCACGTCTCACGGTCTCAAACCCTTCGTGGAGAAATGAGATTTTCGCCCGAATTATGACACATAGAGAATCCTCAGATTCGTCTTGTCATCTACCGCTCTCGTATGACCATAAACCCTTGCAAGGTTTGCATCACAATAGAAGGAGCAAGAGAAGGGTTGAATATCGATTACACTGAACCACGTGAATGCTTCAAGCTGCGTAAACGTTTCTCATAAAATTATGTAAGAGGAGATCGTAAAATCGCATTCATGATCCGCAAAATTGCTCTCCATCTCTTGTGACTTGGAATTCGTGGCAAACACAGACTAACCACTGCTTTCTCAGTGTTCCAAATACTCATACTAGTGGAAAAGCGATCTCCGTTAAATGATTTTTTGTACCTAAATAAAATTTAATTTTTTTGGGAATGAAATGTTGGCAAGTAAATCGATTTCTCATGTTTTTATCAACCTAGTCCCAGCAGCCCATGATCAGTACTATTTTCAGAAAATAATTACAACGCGAAAATATTTCTAGTGATTGAAATCAATTAAAATACATGAGCTTCATATCATAGCCATCCATCACATTCTTAGTTCATGTTTTAGTGATAGACTCATTTACTTCCACCCAAAGAGTGATATTTATTTTTTCTGTCTCTCCCGAATAGAGCCTAGATTTTAATGCCTACAAGGAGATAAGCTGCACGCACTATGTCCTATGTAGTAACTAATTATACTATTTTCATGAAATAAGAAAAGATGGTTCATTACTTACATATCCATTCGTTAGCGCTCATAGAATCTAACCATATTTTTAAGTAATAAGTTCACATGCTTGATACGTAGATCCACGATTTTGTCAAAATCAAGTTTGACCTGACGATATTTTTACGTCAACTCCTGATAAGCAAAAGAAATAGGTACCAATAGACTTATTACATTTTAAAGGCATATCCATATTATGAAAAAGGAAAAAACTGCCTCCAAAGATCAAAGCAAGACGCTTGTATCATCAACGTCTCAATGCTGCAGTCTTTGGTGGTGGGGTGATGAGTAAAATTACAAGACAACCCTGTTTGTATTGATCTTTCAAGAAAGTTTGATTAGACATTATCAAATAGGAAGTTAGAGGGGAATAAGCCAGCCATACATCATTTATCAAATGCAAGCGCTGGTAGTAATGATTGGGGCCGAATATAATCCAAGATGGTGAGACCAGAGCAGGCTCCTGATGCTATGCGCTACACTCTCCAAGATTCCAGAATACATGAATAACAAATTAAGTTGGATATCAGGCGTTACCAACCAAACCAGAATAATATTTACGACAGCGGGATCTCACGTTTAGCGCCATCGTCTAACACGAGAAATGAGGATTAAAAAGGATGTGTTGGTCTTTCTCATGCCTCAGGGATATCACACTGCAACCGTCAGTCGTTCAAATTTTTTTTCGGGAAATAAAAAGTCGACTTGACAAATATTGAATAAATTGTTGCCCGACTTTCGTTCCGGAACATGTTCCGATACCTTTTTCAATTCGGTTCCGCACTGTTTACAAAAGTTTTGAGTCACATCGGTGAAGCCAATTAAAGCTCTTGTGCGTTGTTTCCCTTCCCGTCCGAATTCTCGACGATTCAGCAGCCGCGAGCGCGAGGACCGGGAGTTTCCCAATTACGAGGGTGGCAGAGCAGCAACGCACAGCTTCCCACGAAGTTCCGACCCCACCTTACTCGGACTAATCAGACCAGCCGCACACACACGCTCACAAGCCCTGATAGAAGGCCGCCTCACTTTGCGGGGAGCCACAGTCGCGCACCCCACACCGATTTGAATAAGCCCATATCGGCTGCCAGGCGGATACAAGAGGGAGGTTTCGGGGAAAGGCGGGGCGCCAAGGATCGGTTGGTGAGGTGGTTTATGGGTAGCAAACACATGCTTGGTGTCGGGGAGGGTGGCACAGGAAGAGAATGGTATATTTTAGCCCCTGCGACTCCGCTGCGATCTTGTCACCATGAAGAGAACAGTGCCACTGTTTGGAGCAATGTTTGGAGATCCATGAAACGTGTTCACCCGCTTATCCTTCCTCAACCAACCCCTTTCTAGCGTTTCTATCTTGTTTTTCCGGCTGATGCGGCTTCCGTAAGGGCAAGTCCTGTGAAACACAGCTTGCGCTCTTCCTTCATGATATCCTAAAATCAGGTGAAATGATTAAGCAAGGTGACACGATATTCCTTGTTTTCAAGAAAGCATTCAACAAGGTTCCTCACAAAGAAATCATATATAAATTGCAATAATACGGAGTTAATAGAAAAATAGTGAATTGGATGAGTGACTTTCTCAGTGATCGGAAACAAAAAGTAATTATTGATGGTTTTAGCTCGGATATGGTCGAAGTCACATCCGGTGTTCCTCAGGGAAGTGTGATCGGCCCTATTTTATTCATAATTTATATCAATGATCTAAGTTCTAAGATTTGCAGTAAATTAAGATTATTTGCAGACGATTCAGTTATCTACCGTGAAATGAGTGAAGACGCGGACTTTGTAGTTCTGTTATCGGACCTTAACAACGTTCATTCGTGGTGCTAGGAGCGGGGGTTAGAATTAAATATCAGCAAATGCACCACAGTTCACTTCCTGCGAAAGTCATCACAAAAATGCCATAATGTAGACTTCTGAATACAGGGGCGGGAAATTCACCTGCTCCACCTATATATCAAAGTCGAAAATAACAGGATTGGAAAAGAAAAGGGTGGATGAATTTAAGTAAATTTATTTTGTTACAATAATATTTTCAAAGAATAAGTTTGAAAAATAGTGCTCTAATGAGAATATTGTCGACCAGCTTGGGTCCACTAACATTTCCGTTCGTGAAGTTTGGTCGTAATCAGAAAAATGCCCACGACTTTGTTGATGAAGACTCACTAAAGATGCACTCACACCCACGAACATAATATTAGTACGTGAGGATTCTGTCCTGCCGTCACGAAGGAGGTGAAAATGAGATTGAGAGCTCTCAAAGTTAATCAAGAAATCAAAAGTCTCTTGATTGCTAAACATTAGTAGTACCTGATGGGTCATTTTGACCCCATTTCATTTTTGACAGTATATTGTTTTTGACCGAATCATCCCTGCTCTTGCATGCTTCTTGACTTTGTTTTTTTTATCATGAGAATACAATGTGAAAAATTAGAACCACATCGCAGCAATAGTTTTTAATGCACATTACCTTTTACCAATTAGTGCCAGAGAGGTCATTTTGACCCCAGGCTTTCTCTCCCCTATTTTATTCGAGTTTTGTCGATATATAATGGATTTTTACTTTCTATCGTTGAAACATTTTAGATAGGTCGGCGGCCGAACGTTAATACCCGGGGGTTAATCACCACACGATAATCTGACAGACTCAGCCTTTCAATGAGGGTTTGAACCCATGACTCACGTCTCAGGTCCAAGTCCTTAAACGCCTCATCCCATATGTTGCATTGACGAATCATAATGCGCTAAAATTAGCCCCTATTCTAGTAAAATAATGTATAATAATGAATTTAAGATATTTCTCAAATAATTATCTTATTATTATAATTAAAAAATGTCAAATTTCCTGCAGAAAAGAGATTATTTCTAAAGAGTGAAGCTCACTCGTATCGGTACAAATAGATATACTAAAAGGTCCGGTACATAGTGTTAAAAACAAAATGCAATGTTATGCTAGACTGTTTTAAGGGATTGAGGAGGTGATGCTGACTGGATAGAAAGGTTTTGGAGATGCATACACGTTAAACGGGTCGATAATAGTGGGTGGGAAAGCGCAGGACAGATGATGAGAGTAAATTTAGCTTCTGCTCGAACTTCTGGTGTTCTGGTCATCGAGAAGAGAACAACGCCATAGTTTCAGATGGTGTTAAAAGATGATACAGTATATGAGTCCACGCGTTTATTGCCCTTGAGACACTGTCGCATAGACATTCCTCTCTCGTTTTTTCCAAGCAAAGTTTAACTCGAAGAAGTTTTATTTATGCTCAATGAGGATCTGAAGGTATGCCTACACAACTAGCACAATTGGTGAGAACAACTTTAAGATAGAAATAGAATTTCCCAAAAACACATGAAATCTGAAACGGAAATATTTGGAGGCGCGATAATACATTGATAGATATTATTCGTTGATGAATTGGTTAATCAACTATTCGATTTGATCCCCTGCGCTTGTTAACTTAATTTCATTGGCTGTAGAATAGATCCTGCCCCCCCACAGTACTCTCATGCGAGTTAAAGAGAAAAAACAAGAGAAATAGGTAGTTGATATTAGACGTAATAATGTAATGCATAGAATTTTTTCGGAGTATACAGTGTTTTCAATATTTTGATGTCTCAACGTTTCTCTCACATCGGAAACAGCACTTTCAGGAACACATACGTTTACGGCAACGCATTGGCACAGACGCGACCACCTATTTTTAGATACTTATTTCTACAAAATGTGTACCGAAGATGTCAATCTTATGACGGCGCATCTGAAATCTGTTACTTCAGTGTTAGAGAAGCCATAAAAATGCTCAAAACGCAGCATACCCCAAAATCAGCATAATCATCATTGGCGCTTCACGGCGAAATACTACTCTGCACTACGAAATCAATGATTTATTTTTTGACGCTCAAGACCACAAGTATACTAATAGGTAGGGTCTGTGATAGCACCCTTTTAAATGTTACAGGATACCTAATTTTTGAAAGATTCCTTGGATGGTGTCCTTGGTTAACTAGATTCAGATTGGGATGCTTTACCATCTTATTCCTAAATTTACAATCTTATTTTTATTTATTTTTACTTAATT
Organism: Ceriagrion tenellum; assembly: GCA_963169105.1. Taxonomy (NCBI): domain Eukaryota; kingdom Metazoa; phylum Arthropoda; class Insecta; order Odonata; family Coenagrionidae; genus Ceriagrion; species Ceriagrion tenellum. The sequence goes on from OY720633.1 coordinate 137,564,868, forward strand.
CTTATTTACGCACTTTTTCAAATTTGGAATAAGTTTTCAATGCCTCACAAAATTTGATACCACATATTAGTTTAACATTTTCCGATCAGTATTTTAGAGATTTGACTCATATTATATATTTGAACGGTTCCAAATGAACCCACTCATGAGCTCCTCGCACTATTTTACGCCAAGCTACACTAGATTTACATTTGAGACAAAACTTGTTTTTTAACCCTTAATTAATGATACTGAATTATTAGTGATAGTGAATTAGTGATTAGTAATCTCACGAATGCAAGCTTCTAAACATCGGCCTTCGCGGCGGGGTATACTAATATCGCTTGATAACTTCAACCGAGCTATGCGATGCGCTATAATTTATCGCTTTGAAAAAAATCGCCCGATATACTGATTTCCAGACCAGTATATCGGGCCGCCGCGAATTGGTCGGATAAGTCCAAGATATTCTAAGTGGGATTTTCATTTATTTCTTGCTTCCGAATGGGCATTTCCATTTAGCACAATAGCAAAATAGCCCTCAGAATAAAGCAATTTTTGGGGACTTCCACAGACTTCTCATCAATAATGCCGTCGTGAATGCCTTCTTTTTTTGACAAATTATTGAGATACCAGGAATGGCCACGGTATGAACTTTATGACTCAGAGGAAAAAATATCGTCAATGACTGCTATGGCTTAAGGAATGAAATATTTTAATTTTATATTACCATTGGATGATTAAAGTGGTAGTGAGTAGTAACTCACCATTATATTTCTGTCATATTTAGAGGAGTTGCATCACACCAATAGTGGCAAGCATTGTTTTAGTTTAGGGAATATTCCAACGAACTATGATTTACATATTTGAACTACTCATTTACATTATTCTGACACTAGTTACCGAGTTACCAATTGCACAAAGCAAACCTGCCAATTAAAAAACCGTACAACACTGTTTCTCACACATATGATCAATTATTCAGGGCTAACATGTGCAACTGGTATGTTGAGCTGATCATCAGTAATTCCCTCCGGGGGAATAGGCGACGGATGGGGGAGTGTCATGTATTGCGAGGGTAGGATATCCCATCACAGCAGCAGCAAATGAAATTACGACCGTATGCGTCTCATTCAACCATTCCCTGGAGAGAATGCAACCTCAAGTACCTAATAGCAGCCACACAGTCAAGTCATCGATCTTTCCTAATGCCCCCAGTCTGGCAACATTCCTTATTGAACACTTTGAAAATAACAATAACTCAGTAACATTTTCAAACAACAATCAATGTCATAAAACATTATTTTAATTATTATTCCTAAAAAAACAGCCAGAAACAATATTTTCTCTGATTTTCCTCATTTTCATTTCATTAAGACAGCTGGAGACAATATTTTTCTGTCGTTTGATTTTTAAATGAGCAAAGAATAATGACGCAATTAAGCACAACATTTAAATTTATTTAGACACTTCAATCGAGCATCTGAAAGGATACTTCTCCAAGTCAGGTATTACTATTATGGAGTTTCAATTGAAGCTGTGGAAGTCAAAGTAAATATAAACTTCTAACTACTAACTAAAAATAGCTTTTCCGGTGTAATGCGTTACCTACAAAAAAATTAACTTTTTGTTTTTTTTTGCTTGCCGGACGATTCTGTTGGCATATCCCTGGAATACCGATAGGCTGCTAAGCCTTTCATCAGGTTTTCCAGGAATCGGACCAACAGAATTTGACATACATCAACACCCTGGGTGGTGAAAGCCCCAGATGCGGGACTCGAACCCACGACCCTCAGTTTAGTAGGCGAGGACTTTACCCCGCCGCCACCGGGCGTAATTGGAAATTTTTAGCAAAAACCATACATAAAGACGTGATTTTCATTCGGAATAACTTTATATTTATTAGAAAATATTACGATAATATGAAAAGTATGCTTTCACGATTAGAAAAATATCTATACACTTTTTTCTAAATTATTTTGCCGTTGAAGATCAGTTTTTATGAAAGTCTGAGAATTTCGTCACAGTTTTTATACGCTTTCATGGCCCTAACACTCTCTAGTATTTCCTCTTTTGCCTCGGCATTAAATCTATCCTTCTTCATCCCGGCCATAAAACCTACCCCTTTTCTGCTTGCCAAACATCCTTCACTCTATCACACTCTTGAGCAACCCCTCGCCTTTTATTACATCATCCAGCCACCTATCCTTCCTATCTCATTCAGAAGTTTCCTTTCCTCACCCTTCATCCAAATCACTTCCTCGTTAATATTACTTTCCGTCCACCTCATTACTCCATCCTTCTCCACACCCAAATCTCAACTGCTTGCCGCCTATTCTCGTCCTTCTTTGAGTAAGTCCACGTTTTTGCTCCATATAACGCTATGCTTCATTTCAAGATCTTTACTAGCTTCCTCTTTACATCCTTACCAAGGTCCTCATGATCAGCTCTCATCAGTTACTAAACACCTCCTTAGCTAACGCTATTCTCCTCCATATTTCTTTGGGACTATGCCCATTTTCTTCGGGCGTACTGCCTATTTCATTAAAATGTTTCACTTTCTCGTGCTTCTAACCTCCAAATTTAATGACCAGCCACGTCTTCTTTGTCCTATAGAATCTCATCACGTTTTATAATGATTTATCTTCATTCTTAATTTCCCGCGCTGAATTACTAAAGCATGTAGTCCCTTCGAAGATCTAATAACCATCGGCTAATCGTCCGCGAATTTTATTTGTATATGTATCATCAAATTATGTCGAAGTATATGTACATTATATCATTACACTATCATTACATAATTACATTATATTACATATAGCATTACACAACGCGTTAAAATGGCATTAAATTTATTTTTTTTATTAAAATTAAACTTATTAAATTAAATTTTATTTGTATATGTATCATCAAATTATGTCGAAGTATATGTACATTATATCATTACACTATCATTTCATAATTACATTATATTACATATAGCATTACACAACGCGTTAAAATGGCATTAAATTTATTTTTTTTATTAAAATTAAACTTATTAAATGAAATTTTATTTGTATATGTATCATCAAATTATGTCGAAGTATATGTACATTATATCTTTATACTGTCATTACATCATTACATTATATTACATATAGCATTACACAACGCGTTAAAATGGCATTAAATTACCACTACACCAGATCGGTAGCATGAAGCTTTTTGATTTTATCGATACATTATTAACGAGTACGCGTATGAAAAGCTTCAAACAAATCTGTACGTAAATGAAAATTGCTCCTACCGACTAAAGTATTTTCGTAAGGTTCTCCCCAGCCAGATGGAAATAAATTGAATTTTTAAAACCTTCATAGTGATGATTGCCAAAGAGTATCTGGTGAGAGGCGGGCTCATCTGCATTCTGTTCCTCCACTTCCTCCTTTACCCCCAGTTCACCCGTGATTGCCCCCCCTCTCTCTCAATTCTTTCCAATCGTGGTTTGCTTCCTCAATGCCCTTCAACCCCCTTCCTTCCTTCCTCCGAATCCGACCCATTTATCATCTCCGTCCTCCGCACTTCCAGTCTGCTCTCCCGCGGCACTGAAGCCACCCACCGGGTATTTTCCACTCCAGTTACATCCGTCGATTTCCACTCGGGCGGCTAACCAACCACGGTTCTGCGTGCGGAGATTTTTACGTGGTTGTGCTCGTGGAATTCTTCGACGGCGTAAAATTTGGAAGGCTGGCTTGCGTTCCCTTATATTCCAAAAAAATCGCATTATTTATCCAATACCACCAATTCCGTACGTGCCATTAACTCTCGGAAAATCAACCACCCGAATGACGCGGGGCCTCCGAATTACTTACATTGGGCTGGTTCCTTACTCATTCATTCAATTCAGTCATTTCTTCGAAAACAAATGTTTGCCAGCCGCAGACAGGGTTGGTTGAATGAAATGTGCTTCTCTACTTATTTGGTGGGCGCTTCATTTGATAGGCAAAAGTACTCCAATTTTCATTGCAAGACAAGCATGAAATCAATATTCAATATTACTGTCACCTTCTCTGTAAGCATTGTGGACCTCGTTACCCCGACTCTCTCTTTGTATTTAGGAAGTAAAGCGCTTAATGATATGGAATAAATGAACACTCTATCATTATTAACATTCAGTATCTCATGATAAAAAGGTTGAGTGGCAATACCTTTGGTAGGTACCCTAGATATCAGTACTCAGTACGATAGAGGATTCAAGGAATAAAGCTTAAGATTTTTCAAATTTAGCAAAGAAACTAATTTCAGGGAAGTAGCATTTTATTTTTCTGAAATTTGTCACTAATTTTCTTAGTAGTAGAGTAGAGATCTTTATTTATGCCAAGCTTAGAGAGTTTTTTAATCAGCATGTCATTATGTGAATGTGACAAATCGTCATCGAGTTACACGTTACCCCAGAATGGAAGATCCTGGGCATGAAAAGATGTATGATGGTACTTTAGAGAGTACCAAGCACAAAACTGCATCGCTTCTCAGAAAATTCATAACACCTGTGCTATTTCTTTATGAAATATGCCGTGTGACTTCTTTCTCCCTGCAATTCCATACGGTACAAGCTATGTTTTTTAGTATTTTAGCGTCCTTATCACCAAAAGAGTTACTTTATGGCCTCAAGCACGTCCACATAACTTCCTTGATGGCGTCCTTCCGTCCACCAAATGCGGTGGACTAAGAGGATTATTATATTTAAAGCCTAAATCTAATCTCCTTGCGCAGTGTTTATGTTGGTGCGTTCCGGCTGGAAATAAAAGAGAGTGGTCGAGGCATGAAGTTCCTCCCTTTGCTGTTACGGGCTCCGTTCATCTGCCTCCCTTTTTTTCCTAAGGCGATCCATCCCATCCCCTATCTCCGGGCCATAAGCGCCCCCGGCTCTTCTCCCCGTCTCCAAGCCGCCTTCCGCCCCACCACCCCAGCCATTGCGTCTTCCTCCTCTCCAACGTCCCCCAACACTCCTCCAGACTTTCCTTCCTCCATCCATCCATAATTCGCATCCCTTCCCGTCCCACACTTCCTTCCTCCATCTTTCTCGCCTCTTCTGGCTCACCCATTTCATTTTCTTACCGTCCCCTTCCCTTCATCCCCTTTCGTTCCCCCCCATCCTCCTCCAATTCTCGAGGAAACCCTGACGGGACTCCCCCAACCGGTGGCTGCTGCGTAAGGGGAATTCCCGCCCCCGGGCGGAACCCACTGGATATTTAATTTCAATCGAGTCCCTCCGCTCCATCGAACTGTTGTGCGTCTGAGGATGACCCTCAGGGTGTTGGCTAGGGGCGGATACGGGGTCCAGTATAATGGAATGGTGGAATATTTGGAGTCATACCTCACTCTCTGTTGCATGTATACACTCCATATATGAATCAAATATTCAATTCACAAATATGAATGAGTAGATAATTTGAAATTTTTTCATCTTTGTCTGTAAAATATAATCTGAGGTAGGACTAACTGTGGCGGGGTTGGTCGAGAGATTGATCTGTTTTTAGTTATATGCGGATAACCAATACCTGAACGGGATAAAAAATAGGAATTATATTTTCACAATTTCTTCAAAAGAATGTTGTCATTTAAAATTCACTGAAAATGGATTTCTTCATTAAAAAGCTCACCTAAAATAAAATAATTACTTGTTTGGTATATCCAGTATATTGATCACGATTAGAATCCAGTTTCTCCAAATTTGCAAAATTTTTAGCTCGGTTTGGTATCAATCACACCCCATCTGATGCCCAAGCTTCTATGTCGGAAAAAGCTCCACGCCGCTTAACGTACGTATCAATAATCACCGAGTCAATTGTAAAAACCCATCTCAATCTGCTTCCCTTCCCTTGGCGATCCACGCCTCTCATCACAAGAAATCTTTCGACAATTGCTAGAATGTTTCAGTTCTGTGCTCCGTTCCACCATCTGCTTCCACTATTGATCTTAATTCTGTAGAGCTCTCATTAATTTGGTTCTATCACGCGTTCCTCCCCCCCCGGCATCAATGTCTTTCACTAATCCCCCTCTCTTTCCCTTCCCCTACCCCCACTCCACCCACCTCTCCCTCCCTTCTATCCTTTACCCGTCACTACCCATCACTACCTACTAATATTCTGACGAAGGCGGTTGTGTCCACCGAAATATATTATAACAAATCTGTGAGTTTTTCTTTTTTGTGTTTTCTGTGTGTCTACCAGTCACGCCTGTGACATATGTTGATATATTGTGCACTACACGTGTTTTTCGTCGCTTAGACATATCGTTGCGCTGCAATCATCCTGTGCCTTCCCTTCTTCGATCTGTGTCTTCGGATCCTGTGCCGTGAGTCACAACCGCCTATTCAATGTTCTTACCTCTTCTTTTCACCACTGTTCATCTCCTTTTTCCTTTCTTTCTATCAGTCACTTTTTCAGTAACCTTTTCTCTCACCATGAATGACATTGATCCCGTTTGCTCGTGGCTCCGCCAAATTAAAAAAATTATCCTTCAAGCTGTCCTAATTTACCTGTCACACGGAGTTTCTCACTTTCTGTATATCCTTAGGTATATTCTTTAATGGTCCACGCGTCATTGTCCCACTTTCTGGCATGCACCCCCCAACTGCACCCTGCCCTTCATTGTTTTTCTTTTCAGCAATCCTTCCTACTATGTTGTCTCATCCGAGACAAATATTATGAGCTGACCATTTCATATCAAAAATCAATCCACTCCCTTATCAACATCATTTCGGCCTCTGCTCCAAATTCGCTTTCCACCGTCAGCAAAATTCTTAAATCTTCTCATCGATCTCTCGAACTTCGCCGATTTAAGTCGTTGAAAAAACTGTCCTCTCTTTGTGCCTCCCATTTTCGCGCTGGTCTTTCCCTTCCTCTCCGCTTAACTACCCCCCCTTCACCCTCTCCTCCCCTGTACCTTTTCAAACCTGACCTGGCCACACTTTTTAACCTTCCTCCCCCATCACCATCTTGGAACCCTCCTAAACGTGTGCCTCAGAAGAGAGACCTCCCGCGCGACCCTCCTCTAGGAGCCGATAACCCGGAAAACCAAGCCCAGAATGCTGTTTTTAACCTATCCTCGATCTCCTTAAACCCTCATGAATTGTCTCTACTTAGTAAAGGCCTCTCTTTCTCTCCCACCCCAAGTGTAAACAGAGTCACTCTCCTCAAGGATGTCCTACACTTTGCCGGAACCTGAGATGACGAGTTTTCTGGGACTCTCAAACACAAGCCCAGTCACTTCCCAAACCCATTCATAGCGCCTTGCTTAAGTTCCGACCACCCTCTACCCATAAACCTAAATCTTTTGCTGCCAACCATCCGGTCGAAGTTTTTATTAACCTCCTCTTGTCCAAAATCTCCAGGTCCTCCTTTTTTAATACCCTTAATCCAAAATCTAACCTCTCGCAATCTTAATCCTTGGCGCTCAAAAAGTTAATCCACAACCCGGATATAGTCATCACCTCAGCTGACAAAGGTGCCCCTGTCGTTATCCTGGACACGTCCCACTACGTTTCAGAAGCCAATCGGCAGCTCTCAGATACGTCCTCCTATATTCGTAGTCCCCAATGACCCCAATCCCGGTTTTCAAGTTGAAATTATCTCCTTCCTCCAACAAAAAGGGCCTTCGGAGGGTCTATCTTCCGCGGACATATCCTTGCTCTCCCCCGCTTATCCGAAAACTCCTCATTTTTATATTCTCCCCAAAATCCACAAAACAAACAATCCTGGTCGACCTATTGTTTCCTCCCGAAATTCCCCCACGGAAAGAATTTCGGCATTCGTCGACTATTACCTCCAACCGCTGGTGTGCGCTTTACCGTCTTATGTGAGAGACACCTACCATTTCCTTCAAATCCTTAAGTCTACCCCCATCCCTGCTGATACCCAAATCTTAATGGCCACAATAGATGTCACCTCACTTTATACTAGTATTCCTCACCCTGAAGGTCTGTCTTCCCTGCGATTTTTCCTCTCCGAACGCCCGCATCCTCAAGTTCCTTCTACGGAATTCCTCTTAAAATTGACGGAGATCATCCTCACTCACAATTCCTTCACCTTCAATAAAAAATTCTATCTTCAAACTAAGGGCTGTTCCATGGGTGTTAGGTTCAGCCCCTCTTGGTGATGCTAGCCTCTATATTGGGCGGCTGGAGCAAACCTTTCTGTCTGGATATCCTTTAAAACCCCTATTGTGGCTCCGCTACACTGACGACATTTCTCTTCTTTGGCCTCATGGCACCGATTCTCTAAATACTTTCCTTTCTGATCTCAACAATTCTCACTCCGTCTCTTTTACCTCAACTATAACCTCGGTTATTTATTTTTTTTCTATTTTAAGTAACAATGGAAAAAACCGTGCATAGAAACAATTTTGGACTTGGTTTGGAGTCAAATATTGCCTAATGGTAAAGTTATTGGCTACCTCATTCAATTGCTGACCATGTGACTGATAGTTGTTGGACAAGTCATTTTGTAAATTTACAAATTATGATTATTTTCACAAATGATTGCCACTCCATTAACTTTGACTACGATTCGTCATATTTATTTAATCAATTTTTACATGCAAGCATGAGCAGTGTGCCTATAAAAAAATTGGTCTAACTGTGGTCTTTTTGGGCTCTTCAAAACATCAAATAATTTTGGGTGGGTACAAGCTGTTCGGGTTATTGTATGTTTAACGAGATGAAGGCATGTGGTAAAACAGCGTAGATTGAGGAAGAAAGAATGAGGCGAAGATAAAAAATTGGGAATGAATGGCAGAACCGATTCTACCTTAATCAGGGGAATACCACTAACAGTATTTCATATGATGGCAATATATATAAAAGGAGAGTAAAATAAATGCACTTTAGCAGTTAGAAATAAATACACTTCAGCACCACACAAAATCAACCTTTAATCCAACTAGCGGTTGCTTTTTTACAACTTTTTGTTTTGTTTTGTGCAGTTCTCTAGTCCAACCAGTGGTTGCTTTTGTGTAAATGATGTAAAGAAATTTTCACATAAAATGCCCACGAATACCTAAGTGACGACGAGATATGGTAAAGGAAAGGTGAAAAAATACGATGCGTTAGTTGAGCTGGCAATGGATAAAAGTTTTGAGACATGGGAAATATACTCAATCTCCCTTAAAGTAATGCGCTTCAAAAATGCGCTGCATCCCGTTGATTTGAGAGAATTCAAGGACCTGCAGAAGGATTTAACAACTGACTTCCAGGACTGGTGGCCAACTAGAATTCCTTATTTGAATCAGACAACATTTCTACGGGCAGCGGTTAATAAATTGTAATTAGCAGTGATTTCCGGGAAGAAAAGGAGGGTTATCGATACTCATTGCTGCTAATATAAAATGACTCCAATTAGAGTGGTACATTTTAACATTTAAACTTCATCAAAAAATACAAACCTAAGCAAGAAGAAGCAATAGTAATTTGGTGTCCATGCAACCGATGTTTTTCCCCAAAGCAACTCGCGCAAGAAGACAGTTCCTGCGAATCAAAATTATAAAGTTCCCTCTCTCCCAATTGCTACCAATGTTGTTTTATTTTAACTCTGGTCTGTTTTTCCGAGTACGATTCCAAACCTTGGGCGAATATCACTTCTGGTTGATGAGGTACCGACAAAATGTGTCTGGATTCTTCAAAAGAAATAAGTTTTCATTCAGAAAAAATATATTTATACTTTTTAAATTATTGGTCAAGAACATCTGCAGATAATACACATTGAAATTTGTCTGTGTGTTCCCGCATTTCATCGGTAAATAGAACTGAGTGGATCCTGTACAGACATATATTGATCATAATGAAAAATGAGAAGCACATCGAATATTATATCTACACATTAGAAGAAGTTCATTGAGGAAGAAATTTACACCGGGTATTCTAAGCCTACGAAACAAACGCAGAAAAAAGATGGCTTGTTTTGTTGGTATCCCTTGCGTCTTGATTTGCAATACCCATAGTTCTTATTTTCTTTGCCAAATATCTCCTTAGAGATGATCATTTTTAAATACCATTATACAGGGAAAGATAAAACGATCTTTTTTGGTTCTTTACTACATCTATGCCGGGACTAAAGTTCGAAGTGGTTCCCAGGAGGATATTCGAAATAGTCTCTCGGGAAAACTTCCAACTCACATACAATAATACGAACGCATTTAATGACATTTTTAATTTAAAAATTTAAGACGTAATCAGTGATATTTCTTGAGAGTTGCTTGAAATATGTGAGATTTTCCAAATTCTGATAGACCCAGTTTTAAAATTTATGAAATGAACAACTGCCAACGCTTGGCCTTCATTCTGGATTCCTTCGGCATTAATGAAGGTTACTCGTATTTTCATGATCGTGTTCATAAATGTGCCTTCTTTTAATAATAACAAAAACACCTTTTCTAAGCTCTAACACATAGTGATTCTGCAAGTCTGGTAAATTTTAAGTGGCCAAACAGCATACAATGCAAATAACAAGTAAGAAACACTGAACTGCATCGAAGAAATAAATTATTTGGCTTGCTGAAATTAATACTGACATTTAGACAGGTAGAAGAAATAAATCAGTCGTTGGTTCGCTAGTTGTTAAGTATGAGCCAGGGAAAATAAACATTTGACGGACATGAAATTGACTTGTGCTAAATTGCATGATTTTACAACTAAATGTAACCACGGATACGGACCGGTTTTAATTTGGTAAGATTTCAATAGCACGACATGAAGTCATCCAAGCAGACAGAGAATTTCTGAAAGTCCATCGAGATTTCTGAGCAGATGGTGGCTGGAAACCCAAAGGTGACCAAAAAAATCTGTTTCTTAGGAACAAGTGGCTGTGTCATCCAATATATTGAGAATTATAGAATTTTGGAAAATTATAGACATGGGCTTCGATAAAATATATAGAAAGAAATTGATGAGGCCAACACGCCTTAAACTTGAAAAATTTGAGGATATCGGACTAGCCAGGTTAAAATTACCCATACGAAGGCACCCACAATTAAGTGCAAAAATTCCTGAGGAAATGGCACGCTTTGACCGGGATGGAGCGTGAATTGAAGAACCTAGGCTCCTATCCACTGGGGAGGAGGATGCCTCGGCAGCTTAACTGGCTAAAACACCCGGCCTTACATCGAAAGATCCCTGTCGCGTACCGGTCAAGATGAATGATTTTTCATCGGTAGAATATAGCTCACATTGTTGTTAAAATAATTATTTATATTATTTCCCAAATTATAAAGAGACTTAAACTCTCCTTAGTATCTTTGGAGGAATAACAAATAAAAGTCCTACTTCAAGTAAGTCCTGACATATCAGTATAAACATACACCTCAGCTTACCAAGAGACCACCATCAACAATTACATGCACTCACTTCATTTACTTTTATATACTCCAGCGAGATGATGCATACAGCATCATAGTAGTGGCATTACCGTGCTGCAAAATTTTGAGACAGTTGACGATTTTCTGATATAATGATTATGCTACCGATAAGCAAATAAAGATGTCCTTAAACGTTACTATTCGCGTTCATCGTATGAGCTCAGATTGCCAATTGTAATCCACTGTAGCTCAGGCAAAAAGGAAGAGACATCAGGGAAAATTTCTCATGAGAAAAATTAGCTCTTCAAATCACCCCTAATGCTCCATTCAATACGTGGAACGATTTATCTTGTACAAACTGTAGTGGCACATGGCGTTGCGGCATGAAAATATAAACGGTAAATTCTTAATAAAGTTCTCTTGATGGTATTCCCATCCAGAAGATCAGCAAGAATACGGCAAACCAAGAACTTTGAAAACTAATACACCAAAAAAGAGACTTCTAGCGGCTAATCATGAAATCGAATCGAGGTGAGAAAAGTGACTCGTTCCGAGGCCTGGTTTTGGGCTATCATTTAAGATATTTTTCGGCCAATGGAACGAGTGCTCACAGATTAAGAAAAAAATAGCACCATCGAAGATAATAACAATTTTTGAGTCGGCACGCTTGACTCAGTCCTGTGTTCATGGGCGTTCCAAAACTTTTTTAACGCTGCAGTTACAAAGATTAAATTGCCTCTCTCCACACTACTCGGGACGACTGGCCACGAGGAACCTGGTGCTTAAAAAATACCCTAGGAAAAGGTGGCAAAACACTCCCGTTTTCTTGAACGGAAGGAATACGAAAAAAAACGAAACGAAACAGCCACTCAACCGCGTTTCTTAAGGTAAGTGGAACTCTTGACAGCTACGTCCTCTTCCTCCTACCCTCTTGCCGCCACCGCCTTCCACTTCCCCCATCTTTTCGTGATTCCTCTCCATTTCTCTCCTTTCCCGCTCCATCTCCTTAGACACACACATGCACAGTCTGGTCTTCCTCTCTCTCTCTCTCCAGCAACCCCTGGTCGCTCCCTTCCTCCCTAATCTCATGCAATATTCATCTTGGAAGACGTACACTCGAACAACAGCTCGCTCTCGGAGAGTGAAAGGGAGGACGGAAGTGAGACTGAGAGGAGAGAGAGGTGAGAGGAGTACAGAGAGAAGACGGGGAAAAGGTGAGCAGACAGAACGCCAATGGAAGCGGCAAGGTAGAGTGTGTGGAGAGGGGGGGATAAGTGAGGTTCCGAGTTTGGAATAGTATATCCCCACCTCACATGCCTTGCCTGCTAAACGGAAAGGAACAAGGTCGACGCCGCTACCGCTTCGCCTTGAAAGCGCGCGGAACAGAGTCCCACAGGGTTGCTTGCTAAAAGGGTTAGGTGGTTGGCTCCATATGGGATAGGGCTGCCAACCATCCATATTTGTTGGTTATTTGGTGGGGAGGGTGATGGAAAAATGACGCAATTTGAGCCATTTAGGACTGGTGGGTAGGAATGATTTGATCTCTCATGTTAGGGTAGCTGACTAAAATTATTGCGTGGAAAATTGACGTAAGAAATCCAACTAGAAGAGAATAGAACAAGTTTTATTATGCTCTAGATTTATCGATAAGAGCATGACAGAAAATACAAATAAACTTCTCCTTTCAACGAAAAAATAAATACCTGGAAAATAAATTATAGTAATGGCAAACAAAATTGCGCAGTAACAGATTAGATAGCACTAAATACAAAAATGGAAAATGTGACATTAATCAGAGAACGGTGAGGAAAAAGATTTTACATAAGAAAATAAGGACCTAGATAGGAAATCGGACCTTTTGCTTGACGTCAATTTGACTCAAATCAGCGCTTTCAGCTATGGCTATGGGATACTTTTTTGAGAAGCGACAGAAAAGCGAAGTATTCGCGTCATTATGAAAATTGGTTAAAATAGTAAAAAAATGATTATTTCGGGAAAGGAGAAATGGAAGAAAAGCATGTGGCTAAGGCACTAAAAGTCTATTAATTACGTGAGGCGATTTTTCGACCCCCACCTCTTCCCTTGGTGAGATGTCGTGAGATTTGGCTCGACCCCCTCCCCATAATCTCACGTGAGATTTTCAAAATGCGTATTTTTAGTTTAAATACGTTAATCTGTGCTTAATTGCGTGGGATTTAGTAAAACAAATATAATTTCCTTAATTATTTTTATTTAAAACTAGTTAAGACTAGTATCTAAAACTGTTAAGAACGGCTCGTACGCCGCAGCGTTTGTCTAGTCGTGCGTTTGGCTGGCCGGTGGCAGCTAAACAATCGAGAGGCTACTGTGCTACTTTGTGGGGTTCGCATAACCGCGATAAACATATTGTGCAGGATTTAGCCATATTTAAGTGGAGAAACATGTTTTACTTAATTTAACCCAGTTTTCTCGCAATTTTACTCTGTTTCTTGCGGAAAAAAATTACGTGATATTTGCCTAGAACCCCACTCTCCCCCACGTGAGATTCGGCTCGACCCCCTCCCCCCCCCTAAATGCCTCACTTAATTAATGGACCCCTAAGCAACTCTTGAAGAAGAGCACCAAGGGCTTTGTAAATTACTGTCCCATTGGACGAATAAAGTGCTACACCCAACATGAAGCCCTAGTATGTATCCAATTTGTGATCTGGATTCCAGCAAAAAAATTCCATATACTGCAGGGATTAGAACACCAGCCCTCGGGACAGGAAAGCAGGGTCAAAGTCGGTACACCACCCACGTCAATTTTATAAACATATCCATTTTTAAAGGGGAAGGCTTAGGACGGAGATCGTTGGTAGAGATATGGAGAGGAGATATTGAAGAGATTGATGTAGAGAGCTACGTTTTAAGGGGCAGAAACGCAGACCCTCTGAAAGAAGGACGTGAAAAGGGTACAGGCATTTGAGATGTGGGTGAGGAGAAGAATGGAGAAGGTGAGGTGGATGAAGAGGAAGACTGATGAGGAAGTGCTTGAGATGGTGAGCGAGGAGAGGAAACTTCTGGATGAACTCAGGAGTAGGCAAAGTAGATAGCTGGAGGAAGTAATAAGGGGTGAGGGGTTTCAGGAGATTATAATTGAGGGAAGGATGTTAGGTACACTGGAAAGGGGATGAAGGAGAATAGGTTTAATGGACCCGATGAAAAAGAATAGACCGTATGGTGAGGCGTAAAACGAAACACTTATGTTAGATAAAACCCTGACAGTTTAGAAATTCGGGAGGAGTTGCTCTGAATTTCAACAAGACCTACCTTTTACTGTTAGATAGCACTGTTTTTAAATCCACATTGTGATACTGGTAGGAAAGCCTGTGATATAATCTTTTGAGAAATATAAGGCTCCAACATGGCAACACTAGAGTCGTGATTTTGTTTCATCCTTGATATAATTGGTCTGTTTGTATTAAGAACTTCTGTTTAATGAAACAAATTTTACCTGAGCAATCAAAGCACTTACTAAAATCTAATATCAGTGGGAAAAGTTCCTGCCAACATAAGTATTAAAAGATTACGAACCGCGAAAATCATCAAGAGAGTGACGCAGAGAATGCTAAAACACTAGTCATAGAGTTGAAGTATAGACGGAGGAGATTGAGGGAGAAAGTTTTCCAAGTGATACGCATATTGACGATTTCGTGTTTTGGGGATTTTTTGCAGGTCATCAATAGTGAACAGGATCAAATAGTTTATAACAGCAAATTTCCATTTTCATCGTTTTTGTAACCAACAGATTCAGTGTATGGGAGTAAAAAATAATCCACCTTCGATCTGAAACTCTTATGAATTATTCTAGTAAACTCGACCGTCTACGAAACAATCGAATCACTAGTGGTCCTCAAACCCCTTCCTCGTAATACTTCTGTCACACTCTCCATCTGCTTGAGTTTTTCATACGAGATAACTCAAAATCTATTGATGATGCGTTGGATACTGGCGCTTTTGAAATCCAGCTACTACAAACTACTCCGTGAGCTACCGCAGGTACCGACTGAGGGTGTTGGGAAACCAGCAATGTGAAAATAAATAGAGGGAGATGACGTTAGTCATTTGCCAGTCAACGAAGTTCTTTACGGTCTCAAAGTATATTTCTTACGATCAACTATGGAGTGGAAAGGACGATTTGTACTAGGCAAATTATTTCTTTATTACAAATTATGACAAAAGTATTCTTTAATTTTGCTGCTATAATTAGCTACACAGAGCCCAGTGCTCACATGGTAGCCCCTAAATCCACCTCATTAGAAATTTTTATGTAATGCTTGCATATTGGCTTAGGCCCATAGTCTCAAGCGGCTACCAACCAAGTATTTTCATTAGATGTGTTGATTTCCCTTCATTCGTAGCAGTTTTATATGATGCGTGAGATTTTTTCCATGTAATTTGATTATTTAGTCAGCTATGCCATCTGCTCAAGACAAGCGAGTGAACTAAAGCGAAATGGTATCTTGTTCCTTTAACATTTTTATTTTAGTAATTTTCTACAATTCTTTTGCTTTATGATTTCTAGATCCTTAAATACTGCGCCACAAATGCTTCATTTGTGCTTCTTCCACGCCGTTCCTCTCTTTCTGACCCGAATACCGCAACGGTCGAGTTTAAGATAGTTGGCATCCCTGTCTTGAGAGGATGAAGGGTTGCGGAGATTAAATCAGGAGAGGAGTTGAATGTGAGAAGGGCAACCATGAGAAAAGCATGCAGGGAGAGAGAGAGAGAGACGAATGGATAAATGAGAGAGAGAGCGAGAGAGGAGGGAATGGTAGCGGATGACTGCATGCGTATATGACGTCTGCGAGTAATAAGGAGGGTTTCAAGGGCCATGGAGAATTCCGGTTCCACCCCTTTGGGGGAGACCGAAGCGCTTCCAGCGTCTTCCCACTGTTTACCGCGCTAAACGCTCAACTTATGAAACCCTACTCTCCCGACCCCTTTCATCGGCGCCCCCCGCCGGCGTTTAATACAGTTCCCGAAGCACGTCAAAAGTTGAGATTACTTGCGACGTCGTGAGACGGAAGATTATGTGGGAGAGAGGCTCATTGTCCAACTCACATGGCATTGACATTTTCTGGTGGAATCTATTCCAGTCAATAGTCAATTAATATAGTTAGAGAGCAAGATATCAGTTCTTAATAAAACTCAATCAATTAGGTAGCGTTCCTAATAAAAAAAGGTTTAATTTCTACAAGCACCAAAAAATCACTCTTTCTGCAAATTCTTTAGATGTTTTGCACAGATATTGATGTAATAGTTGTCAAATTTCCAAGGATTTGTTGCTACTGCGCGCTCCAGAGACGCTTTAAGAGATCTAACCCATAGATTGCATCCTCAATGTGACGCTGTGTTGCTCGCATGTTTTGTTAATTAAATAACTATCTTATAGATATGTGCAAAACATGCCACTAAAATGATTCGGTTCCAATTCATCAAATCATTAAAACCTCCCAGCTCAAAAATCTAGTCTTATTGCTCCACGAGACTTCATACCCCTTTCCAGCACTGCCCAGTCCTCAAAAATCTACGAAAACCCGCTCCGAAAAATTCGATTTCAATGCTTATGAGGGTTATACATCCAGATTGCAACTTTTATCCTAATTACCCTTAACGTAATGCTGTGAACGAATTAAGTTTGAGGAAAAAATCAATGCAATAAAACAATTAATTATAAATATCATTACAATAGCCATTTTTGAAGTGGTCAATAAAAAAAATGTAAATGTTGAACACATGAGGAAAGTTTTATGTGTATGTCCATGAGAATAATGAAATTGTAATGAAGTTTGAGAATAATGAAATTGTAATGAAGTTTGTACTTTCAAAAATATAGAGAACCCGAAAGTTTCGAAACAACATTGTAGCAAAAGAAATGCATGTAACAGAACTGAACGAGATACTGAGATGTGGTTTGGTGATTCGTGTACATGTAACAACGTTGTATGACTAGGTGAGCGTGTGCGGTGCATTTTGGGACAGCAATTATCACATGAAATACTCACTAGTGTCAACGTTCATAGTTATAATGCCACTGTCGTGATAATGATCTAAACGCAAATCAATATCAAGCGTAGATACAAATAACTCATTCAAAAATTTTGTTTCTCATGGAAAAGTGCACGAACAGAGCGCCATATAAAAATAAAATACCAAAATAAATGCATAATACTGGAATAAAATAAATTTGCACACCGCGGATCTTCACCCACGCCTACGGCAGGTGACACAAATTTAGAGTCATGTTTGTACACTAGTAGTATCACAGATCTAACCTGATCACACTTCCTTAGAGATGATGTGAAGTCACAGCATGGGAATGGACCATCTACTTTCAAACGTTACACCACTGTTTCCAAACTAGTACTCAATTTATGGGCTGCTTGTAAAGGCGCATTCACGTAGAAAAAAATCAGATTTCAGCTTAGGCTGTCACCGTATCTGGCTTCTCCGCGTCAAAATGTCGCATCTATCCGCAATTCGCGTCTCCACGATCGGAGTTTACGGAAGAGTCTCCCCCTTCCAAGCAACCCGAAGGCACGCATAATTACGCACTGTTTCTGGTGTCTCGTGGTGGAAAGGGGGCGAGGATAAAGGGATTGGAAGAGAAGGGAAAGGGAGAGGGAGGGATCTTAGGACTCCTCCTGAGAAGAGGCAGCTCTGGGAGGATTTCCTCCTCCTCAATCCCTCACCCGCCGTCCTTTTAGGATGTCGCTCCGTTAAGAGGGTCGGAGGACGGAACGAGTTGCGGGCTGTTCGAGAATCGAAATGTAAAGTGTTTCTAGGAGTAAAACGGGGATAAGGCTTTTCGGGTGAGCGGAGGAAAGCCGAGAGTGGCGGGGATGAGCTCGGGGCGGGGGAGGCGACGGGATAACCGGATGCGTGTCCCCCATCGGTTTAAGGACCGAACTAGAGAGAGAGGGAGTGAAGTAGAGAGAAAAGGCTTGACTTAGCAGGAGGAGGAGATAGAAGAGGTGAGAATAAATAGCATCCCTTCCTTGCAGGAAAGAGAGTTACCGTGGCATATATCTTGGCCTTAATTCCAATTAAATCCGTCCCGACGCCAAACGACTCGAGAGCTAGGTTTTATACGTACCTACAAGCAGTGGAAGGTGAACTATCTCTGCGCTTTTGTCGTGAATGTTGATGTCACTAATTGTAAAATAATTGAATTTATGTCACTAATTGTAAAGCAATTGAATTTATAGTTTTCAATTAACATGCGTTCAATTTTTGTGAACTATGGTAAACGAAAATTAATTCACTTATTAAAAAACGCTCTTTTTTCGAGGCTAAATTACACCAAGCTTACTCCAAAATTCTTAAGGACATTGTAACCAATGGAAAATTACAAAGGTTGCGGATGTTTTAACAGAGTTTAAAAAAAATTATTGTGCTAATTTCTCCATCAGCAATCGATACAAGTACTAAATTTCACGTATTTCTATGAACACTGAAAGTTAAATCCAGTGCTTTTTGTTTGAATCATTCTAAAGATCCAAAAAATATAAATCAAGAAAATAGTAACGTTACATAAATTTTACGTATGCTCAAGCATAAATTGAAACGACTTCATCCCAAGGGAGAGCTATTTAATTTGTTCAACACTAAACTAGGCTTTCTCATAAGATTCTTTACCTGGATTAGCAAATTCGAGAAGTGATGAAAATTCGTTGACTGATCTACTAGCGTAAACAGTAACAATTCCAATGAATTGCGACGAAGTTCATTAATTGGATTTGATCTCCTAGCAAATTTCAGGCTAGGTGACAAATGATTACACTAATATACAATAAAATGCAATTTTTTGTCAAGAATGAGCATAACAGTGGAGTAATAAATCAAAGGAAATAAATAAACAACTGCCTGATATAAGGAATGGTCGCTGGTGTCCTAAATCATGAACATTTTTAGGATAGAATGCCTCGTCCGGAAAGCAAACTAAAATTCATCAATAGAAACTAAAAAGGTATATTTATAATGCGTATGATGCAACATACTTCCTTCAGGACTATATTTTACATCGAATGTTTGTCAAAGAAAGATTTAAACTTCATAATCGTTCAATCGTGCGAGATAAAGTTTATTATATCGGTTTATCATCAATGATTCAAGACAGAGAAGAAAATACATATGCCTTAAGTAAAAAAACAAGTGAAAATTTCTTTCTCTGGGAAACAATTTTCAAGCCTATGCTTCATTTCTTAGTATTGAAATATTCAAATAAATTTCACTTTACATAAAGAGTGTAGATACTATGAGATGAAGATGTGGGAGTTATATACTGTATTGTTCAAGACGCACAAATTTTATCAATTGTGAACGAAATCCTGGACGAAATAAGAAAAGGGAGACAATATGAGCAATTTAAGAGGGAGCTAATGGCGGATTATCCATATAAGCCATAACAAAACAATGTGCTTGAAGGATAAAAGCTATCCAAAAACATACCAATCAGCTGATAGGATACTCAAATGAATGTACTTAACGAATTGCTTCTCCACGGCAAAGTCCCTCAGTGAGACAAAAAAAGAGGATATTTTATGTATCTTCTTAGCAACCATTGTGCTTACATGTATAAGAACCAGAGTGGACTATTCAAATGGAACAAAACAAAATATTGAAAGCAGGCGGTTCCTCTCGACTAACCACACTTGAGCCAAACGTATTCTTCTCGGTCAAATTTTCAGAAAACGTGTCCGACCAATGTCAGAGGGAAATGCGCCAACATGTATGCAGAATGCTGTGCCATAAATCATTCTACAGAAGAAGCCCAAAGTAACGTGCTAAAACCTAGCGTAGGCATACTAAAACTGTGGAACAAATCTAATACCCTCGCCAAGTTCTTGGGCTCACAATTTTTACAGCCTTCGTAAAGGAGCAGGGAGGCAGGCAATCTCCTGTAGACGAAAGTCGAGATTTAGTTGGGAGAATAAAGCTTTTTTATACCTCTGGTATCCGAGAAGAGACTTGTGAATCAAGAAATAGCCATAAACATGCTTACAGGATCACAACCGTTCCTTACGCAATACTCCCCGAGGGAAACGGCCCGAAAAACTCTCAGTACAAAATCTTAAATATTATTCAACGCTCTCACTCCTAAAACGATTCAAGATATGTGATGAAGAGGAAAAAAGGCTATCCATGAGGTGTTGGGAATATTTTCTAGCATGATTGAATGGAATAAAGCATGTCAATCAGGAATAAATTTTGAATGTCAGCTGAAATATACCAGAAATTCAAGCTGGTATCCAGAAGAAACACTAAGTGATTATTCTTTGCCATGAGGAATGTAAAGGAAACAAGGTCGATCATTTATTGACAGAAGATGGATTAACTAAGACAACATCAAAGAATGTAAGGCTTGCTTATTTTGGGTTTATAATATATTAAACCACAGGACTCTACAAAGTGGCATATAAATGTAACTTAATGAGGTGTGGAAATCCATTGGTCAGAGATCGTAGGTTACTAAAATATTTGATTAGTTCTGTTCTTAGAGTGAGAAAGCTTGGTTGTATGAACAGCATAATGCCAAAAGCTGCTTGGACATATAAATTATTGAACGGGATTTGATATGAAATTACACGAATGAAATGTTCAAAAATCACTGACCAATCCATACAATTCAGCACGCATCATCACGCAATCATGACACGCAAGGAATCACGCAAACATGACAAACAACAAGAGACACTCCCATAAGAAAGACGTTACACTAATACTTGGTTTAAAAAAAATATTTTTGAGATAAAGGAACTTTCATAACGCGCTTGATCATTAAAAAAGGAACAGTTGAGGATATAAATAGTCCGATTAAAGTCGTATGGCCTGAACATTGGCTTCGAGGAAGATGATGAGAACCATGATTTGAGTTCAACTCAAAAACGAAGTATAGCCGGGGTTTCAATATTGATATCTACAATATCAAACTATAAAATTATACTGGTCTATTTTGCTCAGCAGTTGATTGGTTTCCCTCTAGAAAGTGGCATATGAATGTAACTTAATGAGGTGTGGAAATCCATCGATTGCATTTTGTATCCATTTATCGATATCCAAATCGATTGACTTTGTATCCATTTAGAAAAATATCCTCATATAAGTTGCAGTGAAGAAAACTTTCAAATATTTACTTTTAATATAAAAGTCTTAACCATCTGTACGCAGAGTTTCGTAGCATGAAACATAAATCGTAGTAGAGACATCTCATTTGGGCAATTTCCCAGCGTCAAGGCATAGATTAAAATGTCTATATATGAGAACACTACAGCCAATATGGGCCTTGATAATAAATGACTAAAATTTACAGGGATAATTGCACGTTTAATTCAAATATTTATAGTATTAAAAACAGTTATTGAAAAGCACTCATTTTTAATCCCAGGATATTTTCTTTTGTATAATTATTATAAATATTTTATCAATTTTTTTGTCATGATAAGCCATAATTTTATATATAAAGCACAGTGTAATTTGAGGAAAATTCACGCCACTGGTTTTTTGCAAGACGTAGACAACAAATATTGTGTTTTGAAATTTTTAGTCGAGCTCTTATTATAGGCATAGATTTTCAAGCAAGTAAATGGCGCCGTTTGCGAGTTTGTGTTTGACCATTTTTTCCCAACCTCTCTAATTTAATTTTATGAAAATCAGAACAACTCCCTGATTTGATTTCTTCGTATGCATTGAACCCCTGCACAAATGATGCGGGGTATGAAACGTCAAAACAAAAAAATAAACTCGATTTTTTTCTCCCAAGCGCGGTGAACCATAATCGCCGGCTGATGGAAAAGGTTTACCCAATGACGCTCCCTTCCATTCTCCGACCTCACCGACTCCCCCGGGGGATGGAGCTGAAGAGCGCGCGAGGGCAGGGGGCTGGATCCAACCACCCACTCCCTAATAGCCCAGATTGAGGCCTCGAATCGAGACTCGCCCGAGTAGATTCCCTCTTTTTGAAAGAACGGCCTCCTGCCCAACTGGCCAAACGGGAAAAAAAGAGATTCCCCCGACCGTGAAAACCGCGGAAAAGGGAAATAATGCCACGCCAAAATTAAGAAAATGTAGGAAATGGGAGATGGTCGGAGGAGCATAGGCGAAGAGGAATCGAAGAGAGGGGGAGGAAAGGAGCGTTGAGGGCCGATATTACATTGGCTCCATTCCCTTAACCTTAAAATGTAATATGCTTAATAACGGCAATTTTGTGAGCTTTTTCCTTCTACATTGGAACAATTTTGTTTTCACTGACGGTAAATGCCCCAATTATTAGTGTTTCATCAATCGAATCGTTAAAATGGGCTTTGGAATTTCAATTCATTTACACTGCCGTGTAATATCGATGACGGTTTCTTCTCAAAGGTCGACTACGATGGTGATCGACAAAACATCGATGATGATCGACAAAACATCGATAATGAATCTATTTTCAACCACCTGTACTCCATCTTGCTATTTTAGGCAATATAATTTCTGCACTTTGACCGGTAAAATTACATGTAATGTTTAGGTGAATTATTTTACAATAACATACATTTAATAATTCATCAGAGTATCTTAACGATTCTTAAACTTATATTATCAGTGAATAAGGACTGAAGTTTTGCCAGCAATAGTGGGGTATCTTCGATAGTTAATCCATGTAAATTATCACTTTTCTCAATCCTAAGATTCTTTGACACCAACCCGTTGCTCTACTCCATCCCCTGGTGACTCCTTTATGCTCTTATAGCTCTTCTGTATTATGCCGCATGATACCCTGCCTCAGTTTTCATCCCTCGATAATTAGTCAATTGTTGATGGTATGTCGATGTTAAAACTTGTCACTCAATTGATGACCTACGTATCTTTCCAACTTCTATCTTGAAAAATGGATGCAAGCTAGATAATGGACGAAATTTGGTGGTTAGTGGAAAATGCCAAAAATAACAATAAATTCTCCCAAAATAATTTTTTCAGCACTAATTTTATTCAAATGCAATAGACGTGATGGTTGAGGTCACATCACAATATAATCTATTTCTAATCATAAAACAACTGCAATAAAGGATGATAGAGAAAAATCCAACCGCTGCACACTAGCCAATTTTACACATTTATGATTGCACTCTAGGTTTCAGAGATCTATCAAGTGAATAAAAAAAACTACTGCGATTATATAAGTCATGCATTCAATGCATTTTCAGCCTTCGTAGGGACGAGCACATTTCCCCTTACAGAGAAAATCTCCAATGGCTGGATATCTTTTTTAGGCGGAAATATCCTCTTTGTACCTTTTTATTTTCTTTATTTAAAAATCAAAAACTGAAATATCACCTTGACCTTTTGTGTCGTCCTCCTGAAACTAGGAGCATGCTAACTGGAAGTGACGCATCCTACCTTTATTTACCCGCACACAGAATCACAATGTTTCACAAATCCTTCGTCGTCCGGTCTATTGCTAATGAACGCTATGCCTAGTGAGTTAAATGAATGTAATCATTAGAGGTATTTTATAATAAAAGTTATATTTTCCTGTTCCACCAATAATTTATGCAGATAACGCTATTAATGACAACAAATCTATTTTCTTGTTTAAATGTTAAAATTATAGTAATATTTTTGTCACAAATGCTGTTATTTATTTTGAACAAACTTCATGTACGTCACGATGAACTACTCAGTTGATTTTAGGGGTTTTGTACCCAAAGCATTGAAATAAACTTATTCTTATTCTATTCCATTTTAGGAATCGCAAACAAAAGTTTCCTCGGACTTCCAGGCGCAGTGGAGTCCCAGAGGAAATAAGATAAAACATCAAATTTCTGGGATTTCCCATTCATTTACAAGAATAGCACAATATAAAGCCGAATGTCTTCATTTCTAAGAAAAATATCGTTTTTATTTAGGCTCATGACCTTCATAGGTGAAGTTTCGATGTCTTGTTTTCGACATTCATTCTTAATATGGTGGGTATAAGATAAAACATCATATTTCTGGGATTTCCTATTCATTTACAAGAAGAACACAATATATAGCCGAATGTCTTCATTTCTAAGAAAAATATCGTTTTTATTTAGGCTCATGACCTTCATAGGTGAAGTTTCTATGTTTTGTTTTCGACATTCATTTTTAGAGTGGACCATGAGTTTGGCCAGAGTGAAAACAGAAGGTGAAGGCTAAAGCAATGCTGTACTCAACAGATGAGGGAGAGGATAAGTGAAAGGAGAGAGAGAGAGAGAGGAAGATAAAGAGAATTAGAGAAGTGAGAAAGGTCAAAACGAGAGTGGGGTCACTAACAATCCAGCGTTGCACATCGCCCTCTCTGGGTTGAATCCCAGTAACCCTTTTCCTTCCCGAACCCTTAGCCCACGAAAATCCGACCCCCTCTTCCTCTCCCCACTCTCCCACCCCACCTCCGCCGCCCCTAGGCACTCTTTCGCCCGGAAACCCTTTAAAAACCCTCCCCTCGCCCCCGATTCACTTCAACCAAATAACCTGCCCCGCTTCAGCTTATCCTTTCCTCCCATTCCGTCCTCTCCCACTCAGCCGCGCCGATGCCCGCCTAAGTGGCGCGCCTCGGTCTCAGGGATGGCAGATCCTGGTTCATCTTATAAGTTGATTCGGGCTGAGGGCCTGTGCCACGCCTTTTAAAGACATGGCACCTGAGGCGTCCCAAGGGAGTCGAGGTCAAACAGTAGAAGCTTCATCCAGCTCCACCCTTTAAACCCCTTGCGTTAATAAAAAGCTGATTGCTATTCACAATTTGAGCTAGATTTTTTCCCAAAAAACAGCATGAAAATTGGCGATGCGTCATAAATGAGGATGTGAAATTTCACTATTCTAAGAGAGGTCCAGCTTCACATTATTGTATAATCTCCATGAATGTTGTACTCACATTCTATGCAAAAAGATATAAATGTTTAATGTCATGGGTATTTAGGGCAATTTCAACCTTTCCCATTTCCTTAGATAGAAAATTTACAAATTGTGCGTACTGTGTTTAAACACGTACCACGCGCATATTATTTCCGGAAAAGCAGCAAAGAAAAAATTGGAAGCGCGTCATCGACGAGGATACGAACGCTCCCAATTCTAAAAGAGGTCTAGATTCACAATACCCTATAATTTCTGTGAATGTTGTATCCACAAGCAATGCTTAAAGAAATAGGCGTTTTGCGTCATTGGTATTATAGGCATTTTTAACCTCTTCCGTTTCCTTCAAAATCAAAATGCGCACGAAATATTATTTTCACGAGATTCTTTGTAACAGCTACAGTGCGCGTTTTACATAGAGGAACACGGCACATTAGTATATTAAATATATTTTTTCATAAAAGTGACATTTAACTTCTCTAACGCAATACACAGAACAAAGAGTTTGAGTATTGTTCCCATAGATTGTTTGTGGTATTATGAATGCAATATTATACATCGGCACTCCCACAAGTACAAAACCGTTTGTGTTTACACAGACTCAAGATTAAGATATCTTTTATTGTAAAGAGATAAATTATACAATTAGTTTCATTTCTAACGGATGGAGGTGGTATACAAGTAACAACTACATGCTGTGACGCACAAGTGATGGGAAATATTATTCTAAGACAACATTAACTTTAAAGTAGTACCAGTAAAGTAATTTTACCATTTATTGACAGAAACATAGTCTAACTTGTTTTCCTTCTATTTCAATTCGCAATTTCGTTACAATACGCGTTTATATAGTTCCTAAGAATGTAGAAATTCCAAAGCTAGTCGACTGCTAGTCTACTTAAAATAATTTCTTACGCATAACTTATACTAGTAAATCCACCACCGGAAGAGAGCAATATACATGCAAGTGTTCAACCTCGCCCTAATTCATTTGCCGATTGTAGCCATCTGCTATTTCCATCAGCTATCTGTGGAATTCCATGGTTACTAAAGGACGAGAAAAATATATTCTTTTCCGTCACAAGCCTGAAAACCATAACGATTTATATCACTCTCATACAAACTTGAGATAACTACTTCTGTAAGTACAAATCGGTGTATACGGGAGAAACTGCTTGTTTGCATTGCATCATATTACAAATCAAAGTAATTAATACAACTATAACAACAAATAACCACGACTAAATATGAATTGGGTTATTCATTTACCTGAAAGTTGATTTTAAAAACAAATTTAACTCTTCAAGTTTGCCTTCGCTAGCGATTACTTGACCCACCTACAACCAATGACGGATAAAATCTGTCCATAAGACAAAAACCAACTCCTGACACTTAAATGAATTCCAACTTTAAATAACGGTATAATTAACGATATAAATAACGGTATAATGCAGGTTTAAATAACGGTATAATTATTCTGCCAATTAAAACGCTCAATACCGAAAAGTATGACTTTCATCGGCATGGTCTACTGTAAACGCTTTATTTTAAGCATATTTCATTGCTTGGCTGCACCAGCAATTTTTAGCATGTCAGATACATATAAATAATATTATTAAATGTTTCTAGGCTCTCCTACGTTAGTGGAAATATTTAGAGAAGATTTTTAAGTGAGAGAATAAACAATATTGTGCGCAAAGATTGCATAAATATCACTTTTGTCCTAGACTCAGAGGTTCTTAATGCAATGCTCAAAAATTCAGTGCCCTCAGACGGGATGTTTGTAAATGGAATCAATGCCCTATTATCAGTCCAGATGGAAGAACAAGCACAGGTATGATTACAAATTTAACAGCCATAGATCATCAAACCCCACGGTGGACTATTCTGAAGCACGCATAATATTATCATGGTGGTCTTTTTCTGATTAGATCTTGTTCAAATATCCATCAGAAATAGATACTTAATACTCATTTACTTCAAAAGAAAGCTTTTGCGTTTATTTAAAACATGGAGGTACTATTTAATAAGATGTAATTTGCAACAGATGGAAGCAATGCATGTAACGCAATCGTTCTAGCAACAATATTTGGTGTAATTGCGTCAAGTCCACTACTTGTGAGACCTATTTTCATGTTAACTGAGCCATAATCTTTTCTTTTTAGGATGTCTCTAGATGGAAACCACAACATTATATAATCGCAACCGTCAAACTTCTCGCAGCATTGTAATAGAGGGGAAAAAAGTTTAAAGAGCAATTTTCTGAAAATTTTGGTTTCTTTAAACTTATATGAAAAAAATACACCAGAGTTTTTTTCAAATTTAAACGAAATGTACATAAATTGCACGCTGAATATGTTGATAAAATTCTACCTAAACCGGATTGGGATAGACAAAGTATTGATTTCCTTGGAGGAAAGATTTCCAAACTAATGAATCAAATTCAAATAAATAAAGATATACTTACGCTTACTGCTTAATATTAAAATGACCCTGATTTTCTAATACTGGGAGAGCTAATATTTACTATGAAGTAAAGGATATGGCTTGTTTTCAGTTAAGATAAATTGGATGCTTTTATAACTGTCATTAAAAATTTTAGACTTTTCAGTCTCCAATGATAATTATGGTCCCAAACTCTGCATGACTAAAGAATATTGTATAAGTAGAAACTACCTTCAACATTGTCAGCAACTTTAGTAGAAAAAGCAATATCCGATAAACGCTGCGCATTAGTCAGAGTACGTGACATGTGAAAAGAGGCTGGGCGATTCGAAAACAACTGACTGTACAGCCTCGACCACGTTAAAAGCATGTCCAGCCTTCCTCTTTCGTTTCGCGAGGGAGTAACACATGCTGGAGGCACAGTGCCTGAACTGAATAGTGAATAGGGAAGGGACTCACGCCTCCTCTCGACGCCAACTGCAGACGAAATGGTTTTAACATTGGAATACACCAAATGTTCACCTCAGGATTTTTGTCTCCATATTTCTATGCATTTCGCCGCTGAAATTCACCCATCCGCACGAGTCCATCGGCCGTTTCTTTTATTTTACCCGTAATTTTTTTTATTTTGAAAATATATTTCATTTTTTATTTTGAAAATATATTTCATTTTTTATTAATGACACGTCCTGAAATAAAAAGCTGCAGCCGCGGAAAACTCTCCGGCGACGTGGAAACATTTTGACTCAGTCGACGCTTTGCTTCGAGTCTTTCCAATATTAAAAAAAGAGCGCCTTCCTTCGTTTTCATTCGAATCACTCCGCACCACGGACTTCGATCCTTGCGAGCTTTTGGGTGTGTTTAAAAAAAAAAATTGGACCGTAACAGCTGTGACCATTGTCGTCCGCTACATTTAGTCCATGTGAACGAAGACCTTTTATTCTTATCCTCGTGCACTTTCGTTGCCTCGAAACAATAGCGTGAGGGGAGGCATTCTCTTATTCCATCAATGTACGATAGCCGTGTTGTGCCGAGAAACGCTCTGTGGAGAAAAAAAGAAAGTTTTACAAATGTTTGAATTTCGCAGCTCCAATCCATTTATTATTCAACCATTTTTCACTCTCGCCTTATACCGATGATTGCAATTCCATAAAAGGCATTGCTACGCTCCAGTCAATGTACACAGCACAAAATGTGTATGCACAAATATTTAATGATAAAGATTTCCATGAAGATGCGTGAGTAAAAAAAACCCCGCATGAGTTTTCTTTCGTTCACTATCTCTTTCGTGCTGATTAAAATATACTGCTTACAATGATAAAGCGGCCTTGGTCACTAGAAAGAAAAAGTGAGATGGTACTGATTATAACACATCTACCATTTAGTGAATACGTTTGCCAGCCGTGGTTTGAAAGCATCTCTATTGGTTCTATGACTAAATAGAAATAAAAAAGAGAAGTTTTCATGAGATAAATATTCATCCACGTTTTTCTCTTTATCAATTCAATTTGGTGCCAACTATCTTAGAAGGCCTTAACCTTTCTAAGGACCCCAAGCAAATGAAATAGTACCCAGCTGCCATATGGGAGGATTCCTATGTTTTTATGAGAAAAACTTTTGAGTCAAAGTTATAACAAATCAATTGCTGTAATTTATTATTTTTTGATAGTGATTCTAAAATTCACTCAATTTTTATACAATTGAGAAAATCTGACTGTTAAAATGTAGAAGAACTCTATATATTAAGCATTTAGGCAAGTATTGGTGATATTAATATTGGATGGAAAACATAATACCCTGTTTTAACCCATAAACACCCAATGGGCTGTTAGCGACCCACCTTAAAAAAATTTAAGAGGTCAAATAGTGATACGTATATATACTCTCAAAATATATTTATTTACTTTTACAAAGATAAAGCTTCATCTCTCTGTAGTTATTTTGCGTCACAAAAAGCGTGTTAGCCGTTAGTGATAGTTAGTGATAAAGGGCATATGGGGTTAACAGGATGTTGTACAGAGTACGCCCACGCTATAGCTTACAGCTTTGGTCACAAAAGCAATTGCCCCCTTCATCTAGCTCAATGATGACAACGGAGCTAGTTAACAGAAAAGTTGCGAAGAAAATATTTATCCTTAGATCAATGTGTACCGTAGTGCTGATCACTTTAGAAACTTGACAGCCAAAGGAGAGGATGAGAATGGTTGGAGCGAGTGGAGAAAATGGTTGATAGGATTAGCGTTAAGTACAGGAAGAGATAATAAGTAGCGTAATATGGGTAAAAACATTCAGGGAGTCAATTAGTAACTTAACCGAGTAAGTTAATTGATAACAGTAGATTTTCTGACGGTAGATGCTGAAAACGATAAATTAAAGCCAACATTTACATCGAATTCTATATTTCACCTCAAAAGCTTAAAGAAAAGAGTGGTATGTATACCAATGTTAACAAAAATCTCGCATTAAATTTGACAAGTTATAAGTGTGGATGAATGCCATACGAAGGAACACGTTATGAGGTAATAGAATGGGAGGAGGGGAAGGAACCTCGCCTGCTAATCCAAAGATCGCGGGTTTTTGTCCCGTCAAGATGAAGTTTTCAACATCGGTCATATGGCCTTACGCAGCTAACTCTTGGCACTAACAATTAACGGTACAGCAGGCCGTAGAGAATGCCGTTAGAATACTGAAAAAGAAACATGAATAATACATTAATTAGAGTCTACTCGATGAAGATTTCAAACAATGGAAGTGGAAACACCGTAATTGCGAGATTATTTCATGCTCCTACATTCGAGTTCTACAAGCATGGGTGTATATTTTTAATAGCTTAGTAAAAATAACCCATTTACTTATTATGATGACGCAACGTCCCGCTACAGCTTCCCTTGGAGCTAAATTATCAGAATTCTCGGCTCAAAAAAGAAGTCTTTGAGACAATAATTCCTGGCCGACGCTCCAGCAATTATACCGGATTTAATTTTTCCCGACGCTAATCTACTTATGAAGAGTGCAGAATTAGCTCTTTTGGTTGAAGCAAGTCTCGTACGTATACATATATATGAATTGGACTTAAGCCACGGAAAGACGCGACGTCGCGGAATACATTTTATCTCCCGACGAGAAATTACTCCGAGCGCCAAAACTTGCCCCGCGGTCCTACTCGGTCCATACTAGGCGGATTACTGCCCCCGGAAACCCTTGTTTCGTGCAGTGCGTTCTTCTTTTATGAATTTATGCGAGGGGAGGAAGGGGAGAGCAACACTGGGCTAAAACTTGTCCGTCCACTGCAATGCCACCATAAGCGCATTGTGTGTACTGCCGCAGGCGCCAGACCCCTAAGCCCTCCCCACATTCCGGGGTCCGTATTCATCCGCGCGTAAAATTATCGCGGTGTCAACCCGACCATGAAGCCGGTGAATCTCATGAGAAGTCTTTAACTGCCCTTAAAGCCTTGGCCCAGAAGTTAATTCTGCGACCACAACTAGGTAGTGCTTTCATGTCATTAATCCCTTGACCAGAGAACTCTTGGGTAAAAACGGGAAGACTACCGATGGATCTCTAAGAAATGCGTCCTTTTCTTTTACACTGGAGATGGAAACGGTTTTAGGCTTGACTTCTTTACATGTAACCATCATAGAAGAATAAAAATTACTTTGTCAATTCCACTTATAAGATTTTATTATCACGGCCCGGGTTTTGTCTCTTTGTGTCATCTGAGGTCAGATCTGCTTTCATTTATCCAGATTTTGACACTGAAACGCGGGAAGTGATAAGAAAATCTAATGAGTTGAGTTAATAAAATGTTTCCAATGCTTTCTTTTCCACTGCGTAAAAAAATATTTCTTTTAAAAAATGAATTGAAATTATAACTTCTAAGTTGCTTATCATCTAATGAGTTTATGGTAGAATGGCAAAGTTACCGCTGGATGATGCATAAATATTCAAGCACTCTTTTCCTCATCTAGCTGGTTATTGGTCAGATGGAAAACCGACGGCTAATTTTAGCCAATAAAAAAGGGTTTCTATGGTACATTAAGAAAAGTTGGAGAAACACTCGACAGTGCGCCGTTAGCTTAATTTTCATAATTGGCATTAAACTATCGTCGGGAGTACTTGATACACTCTCTAGCACATAAATATCTCTTTTGATACCGAAATTCAAGTCAGGTATCTTCTTGAAGGAAAGCCTGCAATCTTCCCACGTTGACCCCAATTTCACATCTTTATTCACTTTTTATCGAATTAACAATTACAAGAGGAGCAGATACAATGATCAAGAAATAAAAATCCTCTTAAGGTGTCAGTAATAATATCAAGCTCTTGAAGTTTTTCAAATATTTTTTAAAATATCTGACTACTCGAAGTATAACATAAACCTTGACATGTCATAACAAATAACTCCTGCCAAAAGCAGATGAAAATTGATTTTTCTTCCCATACACTTCTTTCCTTCTCCATTAGCCCGACACAGCATAATTGGCCCAAAATTTATATTCACATTCTCAATGCAAAGCATTTGACATCCATTAACTGCCCTCATTTAGTTTCTTATGCTATTCGCAGCTGATTTTGGCAACTGGGGGGATAGGATAATCCGCAAACGAGAGACAGAGATCGGGAGGTTTATTTCATGCCTAGCCGGTGGCTGCAATTAATCTGCATATTCAACGAACAACAGATCGATGTTGTCGGGGAAAAAATAAAAACACAGGACAAAAAAATAAGAGTAAACGAGTCTCTTTCGAGTGTCATAAAATATTGACTGGTAATCTTTTTGAAAACATCAGTAAATAATTTATTTGTTGAATAACATATATCGAAAATAAATCTATCAATATTTATGCCGAGAGAAAAAATAGCATATCGCATTAATACTGACTATTCATAGAGAGATGCTCAATTTACTAATTTCTTCCTCAATACCATAGAACTAGCATTGACATCCAATCATCGAAATAACTGTATGTATAAAGAATAAATAAGATAATTTTTGAAGAAAAATTTTTATAAAGTTTTCATTTATTAAAAAAATTGATTCTTTCATATTGCTTATGTGCGAATTTTCTTGAACATTATGCTCAAAATCACGAAGAATTGAAAGTGTTGACCATCATGTAAGCTAAGGGACAACATTTGTGCAACATCAATGAGGAAAAGAAATGATCCTTCATCTACAATTTTGGTGTTCTATCATGGAAGAATTAAATTAAATTCATGATTAATAGAAATTAAAGACATTTGCTGACTTTAAAAATGGTGAGGAATTATTATGAGATTAGATATGCAAGTCAATACATATTGAGGAAAGTGGCTATAACTAACTCTGTATCCATGAAAGCCGTCACTATATCTCATTTCAATCAAACTTCATTTGTATTTTATCTCTTTAAATGGGAAAATACGGTATAATAAAAAAGAAGACAAAATTTATATTATACCTCATAGGTCAGAGAAAAAAAGTTAAACTAGAAAACAAGACCAGTTATCTTGGAATTTGTCATCCAATTTTTGAAAAGACCTTAGCATAATCTTAACCTAAGGTTTTGTCCTCATATAGGCCATCTCATACATAGAAGAGCACAAAGTAGTAGAGCGCTCCTTTCTGTGAGGCTTTGCAAGAGCTTCGGACTCTCAAGTAGTTTATATTTTTAATTTCCTCTACTTAAATAAAAATGCACCGTGAGCCATCAGAGCCATTTCCCTCCCATTTTCACGATTTTCATCCAACGAATGAACTGTGCGTTCCCCTTTTATAAGCCACATAAAACACAAATCCCGCATAATGAACAATTCGTGTCGTTTCCATAGCCCACAATTTCCCGTGCGCCTGATTTCCAGCCACGGATTTCCTCAAAAATTCCCAAAATCCCCTCTTGATTTCCGTTCCACCTCACCACCCTCCTTCCAAAGCGAATTATACTGCGTTCATCAGGCAAGCAAAGTACGGAATACTCCGGCGACCTTATTGTCCGTAGCTTTTCCTTCCATGGGGTTCATTTTTATTCAGAACAGTATGAATGCGGTCATGCAAGCAAAGCATGGTCCATCCTCTGAAGTGAATAATGCCTTTTAATCGAGATATTTAGGAAAACAGTTTCATCGTTGACAGACATTAAAAACCTACTCTTTTCAATCTTATGAATGCCTAGGAGTGGATTTTTGTTAGATTTTTAAAATGGGTTCATATTTATTGTAACCCAGTTGAAATTACTAAAACAGAAACTTCCTGCATGATGTTTTTTGCAATTAATTACCAACTCGGCCCATTTGTTGTCAAAAAAGTTTTTCAAAACACGATGAAAATTCCATTAGACGTGAGCAAAAAATCTCGTTGTTGAAATGGTACAAGCTAATCCCGCAGAAAATACGAATTGGAGGGAAAAAATATCCAAAGGAACGTCTTAAACCTCCATTAGCTTAGGTGATTGGGCATATATTCGGAATTGTAAAAATATTTTCGTAAACAATTGAGGGAAAAAACTCTTCAAGAAATATCCGCCATTGCTATTTCCTGTAAAAACTGTAATGTAGGAGTTTCAGCGGCCATTAATGTGATATCATTTTTTTCTCTCATTCGTTTCAAAAGGGATACAGATGTTTTTATGCTTAATTTTAAGTTAGACGAACTCCAACTTCTACTGGGAAAAGGGCAAATAGCATAAATTATAGATTCCTGAATTTATAAGGGAATAAAAATTCTTTAAATACTGTAAAAAGGAACAAAACCATTAAAAATAATTTAACCTTTGATTATTTGGCGATAAAAATGTGGACACATACTCTGATTTCACGGCATCCATTAGTTTTGCATTACATATAAATCTCTGTACGATAGTCAAATAACTAAAGGTACCTCGCATAAAGATTGATAGCATTCAATCCGAGAAGAATACAAAACGAGCAAATGAAGAAAAAATTCATGAGCATAATTAGCCATCAATATATCAGATCTAGATTTAGAAGTATTCTAATTTGCAACGTAAATCACTTGGTCGCAGCCCAATTTATTCATTTCACATGGAAATGAAACGTTTAATATAGAAAATACAATTGACAATCAGAGACAAAAGGACTCGCCTAAGAATTTTCACAGGAATTTAGTCTCTCGTTTTAAATCATGTACTTCAAATTCACTATAGTCTTACAATCTCTCGAGAGACCTCTGAAGGAGAGTTTTTTCCTTGCAATACCACTGAAACTCTTTTGGCCGGACAAGTTAAGCGGGGCGGGAAGTATTCGTTCGAAAAGGAACTTGTGGGTGGACGCTAATGACCAAGAAGAGTACTGGCCATTAAGACTTTGCACCTGACCCACTCCGTGAGCTCGCGACACTTACAAATCGATCGGTGAACACGCGACGAAGGCGCTGCGGACGACTCAAGAACAACCACTTCCACTCAACAAACTTCCTCTTCCACCAATAAATCTTATTTCCCCCTTCCTCCCCATCTCACTCTCTCATTCTGACTCTCACGTCCATCATCAGAACATCTAAATACCAATAAGGACTTCAATATGATCGGTCACACCGAATGGTTAGAACGGTTATACCACACATTAATTAACTGAAATTTATCCCTAAGTATTTTAAGTAGACGTAAGTAGGTAAGTAGAAAAGTAACTAGAAGTAGAAAAGGTAGTTTGTGCGAGATCATATTGAAGATGTAATCCGATTTATTTTTATTTATATAATTTTAATTTTAACAGCTGTATGAAACATAAATTAAATATTGCATTATTAATCGTACAATCCTGAGAAAGGAGGATGGCTGCAGGCATTTGAGATGTGGGTGTGGAGAAGGATGAAGGAGGTTGGGTGGATGAAAAGAAAGACTAACGGGAAAGTGCTTGAAGTTGTGGGCAAGGAAAGGAAACTTTTGAATGAAATCCGAGATAGGCAGGGTAGATGCCTGAAGGATTTAATAAATGGGGATGGGTTGCTGAAGAGTGTGATAGAGGGAAAAATAGTGGGCAAGCGGGGTAGTGGAAGAAAGAGAGTAGGTTTGGTGGACGGGATGAAGAAGGGTAGATCTAATTCAGAGGCGAAAAAGGATATACTTGAGGATGATAGGCCCCTGAATGAGTAAAAGACCGGGGGGAGATTCTCTGACATTCAACAAAACCTTCCTTTACCGGTAGTATACAAAATAATAATAATGGTACAATAATATTCTTCAGTGGACTAAAATTCTAAGTAATTAAATAAAAATATCTATACTTTATGTCATACATTTTCAATTTGATTCATTTTCTTCACGTGATACGTGCTAAACTCCTTAACATGGAAGATTTTTCGCGATAATGAAAAAATAACTGAGGCAACTATATAATTTATTTTCAAAATTAGTTGAGAAGACATAAAAACTGTCCTGTTGTCTAGTTTTACGAGATGTAGGCGATAACAATTACTCAATATTCAAACCACGTCTCCCTAGAGAGCATACACATGCATTTTTCATGTAAAAGGACGCATTTTTTGTCAAATAACTCAGTAAATAGTTCGAAAATATGTTAATATTTTGGTATTTTTGGAAAGGTGAGATATGTTCTTTGAAGGGGAGACCGAATTCATTGATTTATAGGTGAAATGAAAACTCGCTCAAATTGAACTAATAAGGAAAGAGACCACATCCTTTAAACTATGCATAAATATTTGCCGCTTATTTGACTGCTTATCAAGATATTTGCCAAAACAGACCTCCCGTCGTTTTCCGTGAGATACGCGTTATGTCCTACGGAAGGGCAAGTTTTCAAAAACGGGGATGTGCAAAAGGACGACAAGTGTTATAAAAGTATCTTATGTTGCCTGCATACTATCAAGAATATTCAGATCCTTTCTGATAGCCATCTCATGAAGAGCATAGTTTTTATGAAGATTATAGAATGAAGCTATAGCTGTTATTACTGCTACAAAAATTGGAGAGAAGAAATCTTGAGAGTTAGTGCAAAATATGGTAAACTTGTAAGAGATAAGGGCTCTGCAATATTAGAGTTTGCATTGTCAATACTTTCCCAGTATTTAATAAAATGAAGTTACTACTCTTCGTAATACTTATTATAAAGCGCAACATAACTTTCGTTAGAAGGCGTTTTCAGCGTAAGACGCGAATCAAACAAGATAATTGGATTTTTACCTGATGAATGTTAAGTAAATACTACGGAATATTTAATTTTATCTTCATGCACATAAAAGAGTATTTTTTATCTTTAAACCCGAGACCGGAAATTGTGATATGTGCTTTCATTAGTGAACGCAACAGGTAACCCTTATTTTACGACCAATCTCCCACGAAAAGTTCATAAAATACAATATGCGTCCGAAATACTAAAATATGATTGTCCAAGCTGCTTGCATTATGTTATCCACTGTAAATAAATATTTTACTGAACAGGTTTATAAAATTATATTCTCGAGAGTTGGATACGGTACGTATAATCACATATGATAAGTAAATTTCTCCCTCACTGTAATCCATGGCTCTACTAAAATTCATTTCCAAGAAGAGGAACTTTTTTAACCCTTTTCTGCTCAGAAAATTTTTGTTTACGATTTTGATACATTTTTGGTATTTTACTCACATGGGTTGATCTGCAGTATTCATGCAAAATATTGTGGTAATACATCTTTTTGTTTCTGCAGAGTGACCTGTAGCCATATGGCTACGCTGGGCTGTAACGGGGTCAAAGTCTCGTATATTGCGATTTCTACGAGTATTTTCCAACAAAAATAATGAAGGCATACAAAGCAAACATAGGTTTGGATTTAGAGGAAAGTAAAAGATCACAATTACCGTACAAATCCTTACTTTATTACAGTTATTGCGTCTCCTGGCACAATATCCTGTCACCTTTAAATTCTCTAAAAATCGTAATGCCGGCTGTAAAACCTGTGATGTGAAACACTTAGAAATTGCATCTAGAAAAATGGGCATGGACACATCCGTTGTACAGGCCATCGAACCACTTAGCAAAACATGGCATAAGTGCTGGTACAGAGTGCAGCCGAATGGATAGTGGCTTCTTTGAAGTTACCCTGTCTCTTGCGTTGATATCTTTGATGGGCAGCAGCGGCCTAACATCTAGGTTCTTTGTATCCTTCAATAGACTGCGGAAATTAGAAACAGCGAGTAGGGTAGGGCTCTGCGCATGTGCACAGTAAGTCCATGGCTTGTCCTGATTCAGGTCGTTTGTTTTTCGTGGCAATTTCTACGTAAAACCTATGATTGAAGAATATCTGTAGGCAATACCGCAGTGAAAATAAGGAGAAGAGTAGTAAATTCCAAAACGGATTTAATGATGCTCCAAGTTACAAAATAATGCCAAATGGCATCAATGGCTATTTTCTCCAGAAGTAATTCCATACTTTTTTCCATTTTTTACTTTTTTAGTTATTTTTAACTTTGCAGTTATGCATAAATTACCTTAATTATTATTATTTTCATTCATGTGTATTTCATGCATTGTTTATTTTTGCTTGTGCTACATTAGCTTAATCTGTCTGTACGTTTTCGCAGGATTTTAACACTCTCCTTCAGGTGTGGGTGTTATCCTGCAGTGGATTTTTCAAGGATATCTCTTTCTTACTTCCTTACATTTTTCCCACAAATGTTTACATCTTTCTTCAGACTAATTTCATATATTTATCTCACAAAGAGTTAGATGGAAGAAAGAATTGCCTTAATCTCAATTTCGACCCAATAAAGATGCCTTATTATTATTATTATTTTTTGGAATATCTGTAGCTAGGAGTTACCATGAGGTATCAAAATAGCATGCAAAATACATCTCCATATTCGCAGCACTGTATCTCAATCATCCATTCACCATCATTACGAGCCTTGTTCTAGCTACATAAAACGCATTAATACGAAAAGGAAAAATAACTTTATAAATTAATTGAAATTCCCCGATAAAATTTGATAACTTTTAATAATTTAAATATTATTTATCCTGATTTCCCATATCTGAGAATTAATCAAAGGAATTTGTTGAAATGCAAGGAAATTGAATGTTGATTCATGTATGGTAAAATCAAATTAGCTCAGCCTAAGGTTTTGCCTCAGCTTTTGTATAATTTACCACTTATAAATCAATTTTAAATTAATTACATAATGAATTATCAATTTTCAATTCTCAGAAGCAATGGTAATTTTTCTTCCATTGAAATTAAATTACAGTAGAATTTATCCATTCATAATTTTGCAGCAATCTCCCCATACATCAACCTGGTAAATAAAATTATATTCAGAAATTATGTCTGAACATATAAATTACGGTTTTTCAATTATGACCATTTCAAAAGGAATAATATGGAATTATTAAATCATCATCCCTAACATAACACCCTACTAAGAGTAATTTTTAACCACCTTGTCATTGCAAAGACGGTAAAAGACAGCGATAAAAATAAAGATAAACTGAAACAGCCACAACCAATGATGTTTCCGACGCGAAAGCTGACGAATGTCGAATTCAATAAAAATTAGGGTATATCATTACAACACCTTCGTGATTCTTGGTTGATTCTCTAAATGGCATAGCAGAGACATCAATTGGCATAGCAGAGACATATGAAAAAATAATTAGAAACTAAAGAAAAATACGTACTTAAAAACAATTTTGCTATTATCATGGCAAAGATGTTTTACTCGGACGTCAGAGATTTTCTGTTTCAATATACATTTAATTGCGGCGATGGTATTCGGGAACCAGACTAGTGGAACTAGATGATATGAGTTTTCAACTCATATCTACTGGTTTTATTAGTCAAAAGAAACGCAAAATAGTCAATTAATTTACCAGGAGTGCACGAGTGAAAACTATGAACAAGTTAATCACATAATGGTCTCAAAAATTAGATGGAAAGACCTTGCGAGTGGCAGAAACAAGCGTTTACACTAGTAACAAAGTAACTAAGGACTTTTCGAGTGAAAGTCAGAACATTTTCGAGTCGAGAAAGGGAGAGAGAGTGTTGATGGAACTTGACGAAACAAGTCTCTCGACTGTCCGTCCCTTGAACTCTGACGTTAATTTACCACCGGGGTGAGAGAGGGAGAGTACCGAAGGGCAATGCAAGGAAGAAAGCGACGAGAGAAGCGTTTGTATGCCGCGCACAAAGGGCGAAGGGACCTCTACTACCCCACCCCACTCGTCCCTTGCTCAGTTCGTCCCTTTCGGTTTGCCCGCAGCACGCCGTGAACATCAAGAGCAGTCGGTCTTCTCTCATCTGTGTTGTATTTTGTGGCGGAGATATCGAAAGGAGAAAGCGCCGGCACTCCGGAGTTGACCGATGAGACTCCCTTGCCGCTCCCCGTATAATACAAACACACACACAGCTGAAACCCTTTTCCCCGCACGCGATGGGCCGTAGAGAGGGGCTGGGTGTGGGCGACCTGGGTGTGTGGGTAGTGACTGCGAGGGGAGAGTGGGGAATGGAGGAGGGGTAGCGTCGGAATGCGAAATTTGGTGTAAGGTCATGGGGGCAGTGAGAAAAAGAGGGTGAGAGAGGAGTAGGTAGACAAGCAGAAGAAAACAAGTGGCAGAGAATATTACTTTTGATGTGAAGGCGTCTTATAAATAATTTTGGACTCTTTTATATCATCAGGTGGCTCAAGGTCACGTTTCCAGAAATTATGAAAACTTAAATATACCATCTTCAAAGTGCGTATCACAAACTGAAACAAAAAATTCGGTTTCCGGGCTATTTTTACGGTAACATAGTTTTAAAAGTTGAAATTTATACTCGGGCACTTATGAAGTTAGTTCAGATTACTGCATGAAAACACCAAATTGAACGAGAAAGTATATATAAGCTCTTTATCAAATCTATAAATGATAAGCGAAAAGTCATGGTAAATAGGGTAAAAATAAAGTATAGTTATCTTACCACCAATTTCTTCAAGTTTTTAGCTAACTACTGTCGTAATTGATGTCAATTGGCGGCTCATTTTATCAGCTAATGCATGATTTTTTCAAGCAGATAAAAAAGTGTGTAACGTAGTAGAAGTTTGATTGGCCTTACAAATATAGTCAGGCCAGAGTCAGCTAAAAAAATGAAATAACTCTTGAATCAATCTGAGAACGGAGTTCAAGATCAATGGGATGTTTCTCCGAGGATGAGAGAGATAGAGGCGTTAGGTGGCCAAGTTTGGGCTGGGGCTATAATATCTCCACGCGGTATATTCTGGGACTACATTGTAGCCTTGACAACAATTTTGGATCGAGATGCAATTTATTTACCAGGCCTCTATAACCCTGCAAAAAATGACTATTTACGATGCTTTTCACGAAAAATCAAAATTAAGCAATAGAATTTTAACTAAACCATCAGATATCTGCCCATACTCGTCAAATATCATCGGTGTAATGGAAGAAAATGCATTTCAGACGGAAGGGCGTTCAATTAGCCACCAATAAGTCCCACTATATCTGAGTCGTACCGGAAAGGCGGCTTTGAGAACGTCTGAAAGTCCACGTGGCGCACACCACAGACTACACCTCAGAAACCTTAACGGTTGCTTATAATCCCCCGTCTTAACTTACACATACTCGAGCAAAGTCTAAGGCCGTATCCCCCCAAGGTCAAATAAAAATAATTATTAAGTTATATCGGGGGTATGTCCAATGTAAAGTATAAGCTTGCTCGTGCCGACGTGTCGGAATACACTTTAATCCATAATCAGGGCTATGATATTATCACACAGGACATGGAGGTCAACATTATTCATTTACGTATCAATTATCCAGCATATACATCTTTTCATCAAATACCTGGAATCAAACATTTACGAAATTTAATACATAGGGGACATATATTTGTGGTCTCACCGCTAGATGCCGCCATTTCACGTTTAATCAACTGTTCCTTTCATCCATCTTATTTGTGTTTGTGTTGCAGTACAATGCTTGAATTACATATGTGCGGATAAATTTAATAAATTCATGATAAACTACTAATGATTATTGAATAGAGTTAAATATAACGAATATCGAAAAAAATATTCCAACTACACACTTCTACGCTTCTTAGAAAAGAAATTACACCAACCCTGAAACTAAAATGTAGGAGGGGTTAATATAACTGAGTATGATGGCTTCAAATACCTGGGATTCACCTTGAATTCAGAACTAACGTGAGGAAAACACGAACCTACGTAGCATTTAAGACGATGCGCAAAAAATAACTAGGTTTTATATAAGCGATGCGTATGCTATTCTGCTCTGGTTTGATCTTGCAAAAGCTAATCCAAATAAACCAAATCTTGCACAAGCTAAAGACGTTGGAAAACCCTACATAGAAAGATTTCATTTTCAAAGTAAATTATATGCAAATGAAAGCCTCACGCTTTGTTGCGAACGTAAAGAAAGCGTCACAGAATGCTGCGAACGTAAAGAAAGCGTCACAGAATGATGGAAGGATTAAGGTGAGAACCGTAACCGACTCGAAGACCATATGCATAAATTAATTTAAATCTGCAATCAGGAGAGTTTTAGTAAGACATGGAGAATAGTATTTTATTCCCGCGCTATATCACTAGAATAGATTGTAGTGTAAAGACAGTATAGATACTCTGCCGAACTGAGAGGCATAAAATTCAATCGCTCCTCGTACCGTGGCCATGGCAAAAACAGTGCAACACTCTCATAAGACTCATCATTTTCTCACAATTCATTTCTATCCCCTCCATGTCCTTTTGCCTATTCCCTCCTCTTAGATGTAGGATAATGGAAAATTAAGTACTAAAATTGTTATTTGTTAAGAGATTCCAAAATTTCTTATTCATCAGTTATATGGAAAATATTTTCAAAATAAAGGCTTTTCACTTCAATCATTCACTTATTTGTGTCTTTTACCCATTTAAAAGGGGTTTTCTCAATCAGTAAGCATTGTGGAGGGTAGCAAAGTTCTCCTCATTGGTCTTAATATTAGATGCCTCAGTGCGGCGCCCTTGAATCCCAATCAAAACTCCGGCACCCGATGAATCTCGTCCCGCCAAATACATCATTCCTCCTCACCTGCACTGCCTCCACTCCGTGCTGGCCTCACACCACCCCAATCCAACTATTTCCCCACATACTTTTCACCCTCACACCCACACGGAAATGCTTTGGCAATGCGGCTGTCCAAAATTCCATTCTCGCCCCCACCTCACGCCGGGGTGGCGATGCTGAATTATTACGAGCGCATTAATTTGATTGAGACGTCCAGAATTCAATTAATTTTTGATCAATATTATATTCCACTCAAATCTAATTTATTCGTACTGACCATCAGCTTTATTAAAATAATGTATAAAACTGATCACTTTACAGCGTACTTCAGTTAATACGATCAGTATTTTTTTAATTTTCCATGGACTGTTGAAAAGTTATAGGTCTGTAAAAACCATTTTTAAACTAAGAAGTACTAACCACATATAAAAATGAGTGGAGAAAAGGAACAAGTAAAACCAGAACAATTGGGCGGGAAAAAAGAATTACGTAACAATAAGCTTAAATATTTTGATGAAATTTACTTTCACTCACA
This sequence comes from Ceriagrion tenellum, assembly GCA_963169105.1. Classification (NCBI taxonomy): domain Eukaryota; kingdom Metazoa; phylum Arthropoda; class Insecta; order Odonata; family Coenagrionidae; genus Ceriagrion; species Ceriagrion tenellum. The sequence goes on from OY720633.1 coordinate 137,608,029, forward strand.
GACTCACAGTAGTGAAAATTTACAAAAGACTTTTGAGGATGTGTTCTCTACCTATAGCAGAGAACTTCTTATATTAAAATGATACCTAATGTTATCGCTATCTAAATATTTTTATTTTTCTCGATTTTCATCGAGAAACATGATGTGATATAACTAGCTCGCACACTCAAAATTTATACCGCTGATTTACCATGCGATTGACTGGCTTACCATCAGCTTACAGATATTTGGCTAGCTGCTAGCAAACAAGCACGAATTATTGTGCGTACAAAAAACGTAGATGAAAGGATGAGCTGAAGAAAAAACACACATTTTTAATAATTGCGTATTTCTCTTATTTTCTGTCCAGTTGAAATAAGAAATGTAGTATATGCTGATTATCCTTTGTGTGCCTTCAAATACTTAAAACTTATAATATGAGTATTATTTCGATTGCATCATATACCACGATAGTAAGTCATGTGTAGCGAGTGTACATCTATGACAATGATCTTGCTTATAGGCTGTGATGGAAAAATAAAAAAATTCAACTCTTTAGATTTTTTTTTCCAATTAAATGGTTGTGTTGAAATGTTATGTTTTCAAAAAATTTAAAATGAAACACCCGATTTTAAAAATCATGGCCTTTTATTCCAACGGTAAGCTTTTTAGAATTATATTATGGATTTATAAAGATTGCAGATACTTAGGGCCTTAATGATGCAAACTTTCATCTCAATTATATTGAGCTATTTCATTCTTTGAGAGGTTAATGAATAGAGTAAGCTTTTGAATACACGTATAGTCAAAATTTTAAAATTAAGTAATCATATATTGGTCCAAAGTTTCTTTCCGTTTATATTTCCATAGCCATGGATGTCTCTCTTGAATGATAAGCTACGTTATTAGTATTTCTATCAGAGCTATGAAATATTGTTGAAACACCCCAGAAAATGGATAATATCCTCAGGTTTGCATTCATTGTGATCGTCATTGGCTAAAAATATTTCTCAGTAGTTCTATTATTCTTAGAAATAAAGCAGACTTTCCCAAGATCCAAAAATAATATCAAAAACGCCTTCCATACGTTTATATACAAAATTCTCGAAAGCAGGACTGAAGAAATAAAAAGGTATGATATCTCCTAAACATGCGGATAGGAACCAAAAATCTTATATTTCTCACAAATTGTATTTCATTGGCATTTTGGTAAGCCCAAGTGAGTGTGATGTTTGAATGTGATTGCTTACACCTTTTTTCGCGAATTTTGGAACAGAATTTTCTCTTGTCTCTGATGGATATATGTATGATGTTTAGTTAGATTTGTGGATGCCCATACATTTTTTCTGCAACTTATCCCGACGCCAACCTCAAAAACAGAAAACATAGTATACTCTCGCATGGGAAATTATTTTTCACTTAGCTATTCGCATGAATATATAACAATGATTTTGCATTGAGCTTACTTCAATTCTCTTCAATCTCTGGACAGATACAATTACAAACCTCGACAATAATGAAATTTTGATGTCACAACCTCAGCAAATCTGGATTACATAACTAAAAAGATAATATTTGGCGCCTATCGGACGCCATCGGGTCTAAACGATCGATATTCGATAAATGCACACACCATTCCCGGATAAGTCCACGATTCGATGCACCGAAGGCGGATAGGTTATAGGCTTCCACTCTCAGCGCTGCGGTATTGCGGGTATCATAACCAGCATAGTCTGGTAAATCTCTCTGATCTTAGCAGCAACCGCGTCGGTCCCGGAGGGTATCTATCGATATTGGTCGATTCTAGGGAAATTACTGTCTTTAATTCCGTTCGCTCCGGTCATCTCTACCACACACCTTCACTATACACTTTTTCGAACAACATATGTCTCGTTAGCTTCAAGTGCCTTCCACCGCTCTTAATTCCAGATTGAGTCCCAATTTTTTAAAAATATCTAATCTCACTCAAATCAGACTTGTACCGTTTAGAACCCTTCTTAGTTTCCCAATGTATACCTGAGCCATTTTTACTATCAACTTTGGTATTTCTCCTTTTAACGTCATTTTCACCCCAACGACTCGACAGTTCTCACTTCCTTTCCTCTAAACGTATACAATTTCCTCAATATTGCTAAAGCCCGCATCAAAAAAGCACCTCATATAGTTAAACTCGTAACATTTTTCCAAATACTGATTTTCATGTGAGATAAATTGGCGAAACCAATGGTGAAATTTTCGATGACACTTTTATCTCCAGCTTTATACCCCTTCCTCTACGTCTAAACTCCATCCTTCATTGAGTTCCTCCTACAAATCGCCGTCACTAATTCCTCCAGTAAGACATGATGAGTGGGTACCATCGTATCAGAATATTGAGACGAAATCGGTTCAAATATCCTCACAGCATACAATAATTAGCTTTACAAATCATTAACTCGCAAACTTTGCACCGAGTCTTAAACTGTAATTTTTGAGTCCGAGCATGATGCGGCGAAAAATGCATGGATTGGCAAGTGTGTGGGAGTGGCAATGCGTGATCAATACAACTACGGCGCCCGCATCCACGTCCATCATATCCCTCTGACGGAAATAGCAGGTGATGCATACGGAAGCTTCGTTCGGTAGGTTTACGGATTGAAAACTGGAAAAGAAGACCGACTCTCACTCTCTTTCCCGATATCTGAGCAGAACCAACACCGCATTGCGCGCCCCCGGAACTCGACCGGAGGACCGTAATTTTTTTCGCAGCAGTGACGTGAAGCAGGAGGGATGAAAGAAGGAAAGCGGGAGATTCATGGTTTGATCCCTATCCCATCAATTTCCTTTCACACCTGCGTATTTAACGGACCCGTCTTCCACATAATCGATTGATATATGTATTTACACACTCAAACACATGCGTACTCATCACTCAGATGGCTTTAAAAATGTCCCTAAAATCCACACTCTCCGACACAATACACATTCATAGATAAATAAACATACAAACATATTTCTTTCGTATAAAGATCTCCCTCTGAGTCCTATCACCCCCACCGGTTTTTTTCTTTCTGCGTACCCTTTCCACGCCCTTTTCTTTCAAACCCTCCGTCCCCTCCCCCGGTCCATCGGTCGGGGGCCCCCATTGGCGCCTTCTATCCCCAATATCCTCTGTGCTATGTGGGGAGGGGAGAGAGGATTTTTTTCTCAACCCCATTCCTCCATCCACTTCTCTTCCCAACTCTTCCCTCCCCCCGCTGCCCGCGCCCATCGCATTGGCAGGGACGAACCCATTTCCCATCGATATATCCGAACCCGATTCCCACGGATCTTTTCAAAAATATAAAAGCATTCCTTCCTCCAAATTCGACGGTCCCACAAAAATGTACGATGGAGTGTGTTTCCTTTTTTTATATGTATACCCGTACATCCAGCGTATATTTTTCTCTCTCCTCCGCTCACTCTCACACCTCCAACTCTCTCTCTCCACTTTGCACGGCAACGCTCATCTCAAAAGATGAAAAAATGGAGTAGAGTTTTAGTTCTTTCACACAGAGTATGGTGGGTATCGACGAGAGATGGGGCGAGTATGAGGTGGGTTTAATGATAGTCATTACTATGATAATAGTGATGAATATAATGATTTTGATAGAAATTTACCTGTAATTTTATATCGTTCCTACAGACTTGGAGTAATGTGACAATAATAGTCAAAAGTTTGATTCATGTAACACCTAGTATGTATGGATAGACAACACTTATTCTTTTTTAATTTTCCGAAGAAATCATGCATAATTCATTAAGGCGATTGAATGAAAAAAATGAATAGTAGGTGGTTATAATTATAAAATCACTTCCCAAAATTTTCTCTTCTTTCAAAAATTTTAAAGTCTCTTTCGGCTGAAATTATTTCTTGTCATATAGGGTAGTTTGTTATAAATATCCGATGCCGCTTTTTGTGAACCGTTTTGATGCTATCTTGATGATAGTGGTTGTAAAAGTAGTGGTTTAAATTAGGTTCCTGGTGAACATAACACCGCCGACGATGATGATAGAATATTAGTAAATATGAAAAGTGTTATGTTCTAGATCTATAAAATTCGTTGGTAACGAGTTTTTTCGGAATAATTTCATAATCAGATGATAAATAATCATGACAGAATGGGACAGGTTATGAGTTTTCATATCATTACGAAAAGTCTTACTTGTAATAAAAAGGACCAAGTTATGTATGCTTGGTATTATTTAAACCTACATTTTACCCTGAGAGTTGTTGCTAGTCCAATTGGATGGGGATTCCAGAGCACGAACCATAACAAGGATGGAAATAGGGACAGGATCTCGAGGAGGCACAGGAATAAAATTGAAATATGTAGTAATTATAAATTAACGTCTAACTGCCGTATTGACAATAAATTATACTACTGGGGAAAGAACGAGTCTGTTTAATCTCTATTTATTTAGGCTCCAATGCGACAAGTATCAATTATCTTCTATAATCGAGACCAATATTGCATGCAAAAAAGAGTGGTGAGCTTTGTTAAAATGAAAGACGCAATTTAAAAACAATTTTGTAATTTTATAAGTCTAATTAGTGAAAAATACATGCCCAAGTTAGTGTATTAAGTGAGGATAACAAGAGAATATCCTCGAAGAAACAGCAATAAAATACCCTCTCTAGGAGGGTAGTGAAACTATGTGAAACTCTTATAAGACAATATGAAAAAATTATTTCAGCTTCGTTATCGGCGGAGTTAAGTCCTCGACTGCTAACACAGTGGTTGCGAAATGAAATTTCACGTCGAAGGAATTTTTTTCGCAGAGTGGATGGATGGCTCTATGGCATTACTGAAGCTAAATGTACGAATTGTAGGCCTATGTAGATCGATTTAATTACAAACAAATCACACCCATTATATTTCATAGGCAATCAGTACAAACAAAACATGCGGACGAAATAGTCGTAATGTCTTATAATTCAGAGGAAAAGTGGGGATTTTCCAGGAGACGTCCAATATCGTGTGAAGAAAAATACATAAAAATTATATGATAATAGTAGATTAAATACAATGTTAAAGACAAACAAAAGGATTGCAAAGCATAACCTAATAAATAAGAGTGAAAGCAGTTTACCTCTTAGATAAATTTTTATTCGACCTAGGTTTCGATGTATTGCATCATCATCAGCCTGATGATGATGTAGTACATCGAAACCTAGGTGGAATAAAAATTTATCTAAGCAATAAATTGCCTTCGCTCTTATTCATTATGATAAATTCATTCCACCACATCAAGCCTGATACTTCTCATTTTTGCAATACATAATAGAAGCAACTGGTGAGAAAAAGTTATCATTTAAGAATGACTGATAACGGAAACATAAAATTTTAAAAAAGTAGGCGTGTTTGTAAGAGAAATAGATGTTAGGGTGAGTATAGGAGGGGCAAAAGGTGAGGAGGGATGGGCCAGCAAAGGCGCCCCAAGGACCCCCATTGCCGCGCTGCTTGCCCCCAAACTCTCCTCGTTCCCCCCCCGGAATAATCCATCCTCATCCTATTTCCTCCGCAAAGGGTTTGAGAGGGCGTGTGGTCCGGGATAAGGCGGCGAGAGAGGGGACTGAGGGGTAGAGGTCGAAGGTTTTGGGAGAATGACACATTTCCGAGACATATATCTTCCGCAAGGCCCGTAAACAATGGACTCTCAATCGATCGGCGTGGTGTCGGAACCTCTGCCATCGCATCCACCCCTTCTATTCCCCCGTCCATACCGCGAGCCTCTGTGTACATACGGGGTCCACCGTTTGTCCTGCCACCTCCACCATTCCACCCCCCCGCCCGTCCTTCCCCCTCACCGTTACTCCCTCTCCTCGGTCGATCTGTCCCTCGAGTGTCATTCCAATGGTTACGCCTTATTTCCCCTTTAACGATGTTTCAACGCGACTGCACAGCACAAATCAAATATTGCAATCCACCTTTCCTTTGGCAGTACTCAAACCATATTGCTTTCACTGAGACAAGTAGCTAAATTAATTCAACAAATATAAAAATATTGGATCAGAGGATGGTCAAACTATTTATAAGTTATATATAAGTTATTTTCCTGGAGATTGTAGGTCATAATTCATGTTTAAACTGTTACTATTTCACCGACGTTTCGCATCTTTATTTGTGATTCACCAGGGCTTCAATGAAAATTAATAGTTGTATTGTACATATAACTATGTAAGGAAAATAACTTAAAATAAAAACAAAGGTCACGAAGAAGAATCATCTAAACGTTTTATGAACATTATTAGGCCTAAAAGCGAACTACAGTCACATTCGCATTAAACTAGTGTGTTTACACCACGATCTTTCATTAATTTGGTTATTACTAAAAATTTATATTATTCACAATACCTGAAATAACATCAACGTTTTAAATTAAAGCATTATTTTCCCCCGTATTCTACCCATTTCGGTACTTAATACAATTTGCAGTTTATCTTTAATTTTTGAATAAAGTCGTGAGAAAAGGTAGGATTCTATTGATTAAATCAATCCGAAAGCAGATTTTTCAACAATTATTAGGATATAAATAAAAATAAAAGTAAGCCACTTTGCGGTTAATCCACGCCAGGTAGTTGCAACGATATTTTCCTCCGGACCAAGTTAACGTCATTTTTGATATCCTTTTCGAAGGTTACGCAGTATTTAGCAGCATGAAATATATATATATATATAGTCAAATTAATTGCATACTCCTTTGTTTTTATTTTTATTAATAAATTTCTGCGATTAACTGATATGTACATACTCGAGGCTTGACTGGAAATTTTCCCGTGATCGTATGCTGAAAATGCCTTTTCAACAGTAGATTTTTATATACGTTACTATAAACATTTTTTGTATGCGTACTTTATTAACAAATTACTGAAAATGTATAAAAAACTATACTGTCACATATCTGACACAATCAGTTCTTCAGGACTAGGTCATTTTCTTTAAAAAACAAACCACTGTAGCTCACAACTAAGCTAGTTTTTGGCAATTATTCAAAAGAGTAGTGCCAAGATGCAAGCTAATATTTCGGTATTTGAGGCGAGAACATTTTATTTGAAATGAGGCAAAACTAATGAATTTTATGGGTCGTGATATATATCGATCTAAGAGTAAAATCCTCACCAATTCCAATCAAATATTTTCTCTTTCACCATCTCAAGAGCGCCATTTTTTGAGCATGCGTGGTCGTTATTTTCAGCTAAAAGTAATAAAACTTGTGAATTCCTCGAATTTTCATTTAATATCACCGTTCCAAGTTGTGAAAAATATCTACTCAGCCAAATTTAATGGGTATCAGAAAAATTTATGCTCATACCCCTCTATTTTATATTAACTCGTATATCTACAAATATAAACTAATAAACCTATTTTTAGTACATTCCTCTTTTTTCTTTATGCTAAGGTCACAAATTTTTCACCCTTCATGACGAGAGATTTCACTTTTTAGATTGACCATTTTCACATCCCGGGAGTACAAACTCAGAGAGATCAGGTCTATCTTTAAAGGAAGCTAATCTCAGTAGACTACTATTGAAATTTATCATATGAAATGTTAACTATCCGTCCAGCCATTACTAACTGTGAAATTGATGGAGGCCATCACGGATTATAATTATTTTCACATATTTAATCCATTATGTGAAGCAAGTTGTTTATACACATTGTCATCATTACATAGCAACATCCTGTCTCATTGAAGAGAGATATAAATGCTAAGGTATTAATTAAATGCATCCATTAGTTAATCTATGAGGAAGAAAGCTTATCATTCATTATTAATTTCCTATCTAGACTTATGAGTGCATATTAATGCAGCCGCAGAGCTATATCCGTTCAAATACATTATATTTTACACTTTTTATATTTACACAATGTATAAAATTTTAGATCAAAAAATGCCGTTGAAAGGTTTTATAATAGTTGACATTTTAACATGCATACGTGTTCTGCCTCAGAGATGCGAGTATGAGTATTTTTTACCTTTGAACATAGGTTTGCTTTTTTCAGTGCATATTTTTAGACTAAGCCTCGATGCAATTCAAACTTATTTGGTCATTCATACAGGTAGAGAGACTTTTTCTTCAATTGACGGGCAATAACACAGTGTGATGAAGCATTTTGAAAAATTCTATTATTCTTTCTCTCATAATAGTTCCCGATCCATCCAAACTCAATTCACAGATTCTATATTTTGAATAACTTCAATCTGGTAATGCAATCCTTTTTAATCTTTTCACAAGCCTTACATTTTCCCCTTTTTCTCTTTCTGCTTCTATCTACCATTTTTCTTTAGTACACTCTACTGCTGCATGTTTTTCATCGGAAAACATTTTGATGACTGATATTCATTTATACTCACTGGCTTCTCCTCCGGGTCAAAGCTGGGTCAGATCGTCCACCATCGATAATTTCACATTTTCTCCCTTTTTTCATATATTGTTCCAATAACCATTAGTCCTTGACTATTTTTTTCTGCCCACATACCGTCCAACCTTTTAATTACAGCTGTGTACTTAAGTTACTATTCGCAATACCCCCTGTGATATTTCCGCTTAAGTACATCATATACCTCTTCTTTCATTAACAAAAAAGATCTCGCGACAGTTTATGCACTGTTCGTATATTTTAGCCATCGTAGTAGCTCTTTCAGGTTGTGATTGCTGATACACTGGAGAAAATGTTTAAGTATTTTAGGTTGTGATTGTTTGAGTACACATAATATTTTTCATCAGATCATATTAATTACCCATCAGGGTAGAATGTCGGACTGACCGATACCAAATAAAAATTACACGAGAGCTTTAAAACTAACAATGAATGAACGTTCTAAATATAATGTTATGATCTTATGATCTTTGAAATTAAGTGAAATGAGGCGGAAATGTAATGTGACCATAATATAGAATTGTTCTGAAAGACTGCTTGCATGTGGTTTTAAGGGAATACACTTCCTATGACTATCAAGTTTTTCCGTCATACTTCAAAGAACGTTCAATATGACTCTGGCCGTTAGAGAGTTTATTGAATTACACTGAAGGAATAATGCCGTTTTTTAATAACTACTTAATGGCTCATTTAACGGTACTTTTGGTTGGAAATTTTAATTAGGTACGTTATCATCTTTCAATAATCTTGCAGCATAGAATTTTCAAATTAGCATTGCATTTCAATACAGCAAATGAAGAAATGATTACAAAAGTGAAATTAAGACATAAAACATCGGACTCTATCGGACTTTTAAACTGGATTACAAACAGAGAAATTGACATTAACAAGGGTATCTTTTCGGGACTCTCATTATTAGGCAATCCAATCATGTTTTATTCAACAGTTGTGTAAATATTGTTTTCTCTGCTTAATATTCCATGACGCATGACAGATTAACGTTTATATCTACCATGCAAACCTAAAATCAAGCAAAATGTAAACTCTTTTGCCTGTACCTACATGGTAACTAATTACGCTGAAAACTCGTTCACCATTTAACCCACTCTGATTCCCAGCAAGAAAGGATAAATATGTACATGCAACGTTATTAATTACATTTCATGAATTCGAAGCTAGCGTCTGGTGATATGGTCACCAGATTCATAAATACGCAGCGTCGATTATCATCTCACGCAATGTAAATACTCGTGTTTCACTCGTGTAGAAGTACATATGGGTTTCCAGCTAGTGATTCCAAACGAGTTTACACAATAATTTTCGCTTGAATAGGAGATTGGTGGTTTTGAATGCGTTATTATTCGACAGGCATTCATGGACAACTGGTAAAATTTAGTCGCGAGTCCAAATGAACGGTCGAAACATCTGGAGCATGAACGAGGCAATTACACCCCATTAACTTCATGACTAATCTCGTCTATCAAGCCACGTTAATAGCTGCATGTATGTTTACTTCAACTATATCCTTTGAACAGAAACATTGCAAATTAATTCACCTCTCTCGACACTAATCAGCGAAAAGTCTGTGTAAACATTGTATTGCCATTGAAAAAATATTTTTAATAATAATAAAAACACACCTCTCGGGCAAATAAACTTGAATCCGCCGGCTGTCCGACTGCCTAGTTAGATGGTGATCACATTAACGCTCAAAAACATCGGCGTGGATAGAACAGATTTAAAATTGACTTTGACGGACTTAAACGGACAACTTTCAAGAATATCTTATTGAAATTTCACCACGCATTTTCCCGGCAAGAAGCCTTGGTAATAGCTGTTAAGGTTAAGCGTTTTGAGTTGGAGGCTTTGTTTCCTGATCAACATTTGGCAGTGTCAATGTCATTGGTAAGCTACATTTTTACCTACATATCTTGTAAGAAGCTGAGTTAAATTTTGAGATAGGTATTTAGGTATTTGCTTCCACTTAATTTGCATAATTTGATCTTAATGTATTAAAAATCTGACCTTTTATATGATACCAAAACATTAGTTACTTTTATTGCCTGTTGAAATATTTGTCAAAAATTTAGAGGGCACTTTATGGGATATGTTACGACTGCTCTCTCCAGAGAGACCTTATTTCAAAAACGTTTTGATGAGAACGATAATTATCAAAAATGTTACCTCCTGTAGTTCTCACTCATTCTCCACAAAGAAAAAACTTATTGCTCATATTACATATTTTTAGAAAAACACCTTTTATTGTCAAGGCTTTTTCACCTTTCGACATTTATAACAATTCCCATTGAAGCCTTATATGTTAATATTTAATAGTTACGTTATAACAGCAATGATTCTATGATCAAACTACTTAATTATATGTCAAACATATTACATGCACTATTTAGTTCACCTTTTTACTTAAATTATAAAGTGAATTATAATGTAGTTTTTTATCACTAGAAAGCAATATCCGTCAACCTATCTTTAAATTTTCGTGAAAATTATCAAAAACTATTGCCACTTGTTTTCTACACATTGAAAGTTGGTTTAAAAGAAGGTAGTAGTGTTTTTACATGCTCTGATTCATCAATTGTAGGGCCTCCCTTAAATAAATCCATTACCAATTTATCAAACGTACCTCCACTTCTCCACCAATACAAGAGTTTCATCATAGCTCTGCATCATCACCTTATGTAAAGTATGGCGGAAATAAGGAGAATGATTTTTTCCTTCCATCACGGTCTCCGATATCCCATTGCCACTTGTTAACTACAACACCCATACATACTGTCTCTGTTATATTTTCTCCTCCAACAGCAAATTTGAGACCAGAACTTTGCTGTACATTCACTATATACTCCATATCAACTAGTACCTAAAATAGTATTACTTCTCATAATGGAGGATTTGGTTACTTTCCACTTCCTTTCAAGTAAACCCTGTCCAAGATGAGTGATAACAAGTTGTTCGATTTATATTTAGGTCATCTTAATTTTTGAGGTCACCTTTGCAATGCTCTAAAAAGTTAAAGTTTTTAAATAACAATATGTTGAAAAATAAAAGCATATGGCTAACTTTGCCTGAATCGTTGTTTACAACTGAATCTTTGTTCCCTTCATTATTGAGGTAATTAAGCACATATTATTAGCTGTCACACCCCCTCAGGATATGCCGGATGCTGAGAGGCAAGTCGTAGTCATTACACCGAGGTGGAATATCTTCTTCCGTAACGAGATACGAGTGAGTCAGCCTCAGATTTGTATTCAAAATTTTATTTATTAAGAATGTTTTACTCGCATACACGACCCAGATTTCAATGAATAATTGTCATCATCACTACGTGGTAAAAGTTGCAAAATTATTCATCAAAATCCGTGCCTTGTGTGTTTGAAAAAAATCTGTTGCTAGCGTTAAGTTTTGAAGAAAAATTTGCCATCATTTAACACTATGAAGTTTCCCCTGAGCAAGTTTATATTGGCTATCGTCAATTTTGTTCCTTCTTTATGGCCAGTTCCAGTTCCATCTCACCTGAAAACCTTCTCCCTTGGGCTCATTCTATGGGATATCCAGGCTTAAGAACTAGACGATATCGCATATAACTTTTGGCATATTAACATTTTAAAAAATAATGAGCCATGAATACTTTCACAGCTGAGTTGTCAATAATTAGCGTTAACATCTTTTATACCGTTGGTTAAAAATATCAATAAAGTACAATGCATTCGATTACTCGAGAGTAAATTATATTTTTATTCAACTTATTATATTCATTTGTTAATGATTACAGTTGGGTAGCTATTGAAAGTAAAGCTATTATATTCTTAATAATATCAAGTAATGTATTTCTACTTATTATTATTTGATTCTACTTGCTTCTTTAGACGTAGTGTAGTTGAAATAGGACAAAGTTTTGCATAAAATATTCTTTCGGAGGGCTAAACTCAGGTGAATAAATTCATTTTTTCTCTCAACGTGGACAACATGGATCTTAGCCATGTATTCGAGAGAGTTTGTAATAAGTAAAAGTATTTTCACAGCTATGATCCATTCTTTGCTTAATATATATTCAGCAGTATTTAATAACAGTGAAAATGCCAACATTGGGGCAAGTAGATCGAGTTATTTTGGGTTAATCTACCGTGTGTACTAAATTAAAATATTGCTTCAATTGTCAGACAGAAATTATCTAATGCTTTAATTGCAGGTATATGTATTATATATAAGTCATTAACTATTTGGTAATAATAAAAGCATATTATGAACACTCATTCTTAAGGAATAAATACTAAAAAAAAACTACTTGATACTGGAAATTAACCGAAATCCTTTCCTCAAACATCAAGCTACCCAAAGGTTAGAAGAACCTCAGTTAAAGCTGAGAGGATACGAGAAGTCATAAGTTATTGATGATAGTCATCTTTTTTCGTCTCCCAAAGAGCGCTGTTTTTTCAATTAAAAAATGCTCTTAAGTTAGGCTTCTAAAACGAGAATTATTACCACATAGCAATAACGCCACTTAAATGCTTAAAGAACTAATGAGCCATATCAACTAATTTCCACTTGATTTATAGTGCACTTCATTTGTTTGAATGGAAATGGAGTCATTAAATTAACTTGCAATGAGTAACAAAACAATCTGAATCATTACTATGTACTCAGAATAGTAGTCTCTTAAAACCCTTTTCCTAAGCCTGAATGTAAATTTAATCTTTTCACTTTAATTTTGAGAGAATTAATGCACAAGAATAGGTATCATTTATGTGTACTCGGAATGTAATGGATTTTTCAATTAACTTGAAAAACCACAGACAATTATTTGGAATAAATGCCGTAATTACATGCAATTAGCATGAAAAACAGTCATGCGGCTTGTTACACCCGTAATGAGCTTACCCTTATTATGAAAAAACAAAATTCAACCAAATTAATTTTCTCTTACCAGGGCGCCCACCTAAAACAACAAATGGCTCTTGTGTAAGGCACAAAACCCACAAAGAAGTGAGTAGGTGACAAATTTAATCAGTTCTCCACTTACATATTCTGTTATCTATTCGGCATTTCAAAAATAAGACTAAAGTAAAAACTATTCCCAGGTCTATGATATGATTTTATCACTCAAGATGAGTGCCCTTAATATCCCTTCCGTGCGAATCGATTATGACGGTAAAATAAGAGTATTGATGTTCATTGCTGTCTAGGGCTATAATTCAACTGATAACCACGTGTTCTAAACCATAGATACATAATTCATTTAGATACATGAACGAAATTACAACAGAATGAGTGATACATAAAAGGTTCGAGCAATACCAAGGGCATATTTTATTAACGAATGACTTCACTTAAATACATCAATTTTTTCAGCTTAGGATCGATTAAATTTAACTCCCAAAATAGTACAAAATGTATTTTAATTTTCATATCCTGTTTTTGTAATTATAATTTAGGGGCCCGTTTATAGACAGCAGGGGGTCGCAAGTTAGCATTAAAGTGCAAAGAGTTTGGATAAAATAGTGCTGAATACATAATGCAGAACCCAAAAAAGCGGCTTAGCTGTGCGACTTAAATTTTATTCCAAAAATAAAACGAGACAACTTTCCTCATTCGGCAGAGCGTTTCTTTAATTCGTCCCCCTTTTGTGAGCCCACGGAAAATGGTACATTAATACATATTTATAAGTCTCTTTTAGCGAGTTCATTAACTTAATGTTTTCCTCGCAGTTTTCCCGTGGTCCCACTCCGAAATAAACATGTTCCTGTTTCATCGCCTTTATTAAGGCACCCCTCCCCTCCATTTAAAATCGTCCGCACCCACCCCACCTCCCCCCCTCTCGCCCCTATTCTCAAAAGAACTTATCTCATCCCACTGTTTTGGCTTCTGTACTTCTTAACCATCTTTATCTCTCTCTCCCTCCCTCACGCACACTTTTCCTCAATTTCATTCTCTTAATCCACACGGCAGGGATCTTCTCAAAACCCTTCCCTCTCGTTTCATACCACCCTCGAATTTTCTCCGGGAGTATCCTCAAGCGAGAGACCTCACTACGTGACCCAAACCCGCCCGCCTCCTCCCCTATCCCTCCCGAGAAGCGACAGAACGCACAGGCTGAAGTGTTGAGCACGGCACGGAAGCCTCGTGATTGTTATTCCAACTCTCTCTCTCCCTCACTCCCCCTCCTTCTCTGGTGGTGACACTATTCCGCAGCAAAACCTTTTAAAAGGGAAGCACTCCTCAGTCTCTCTCTCTCTCTGAAGCTTGGACTCGGCTCCTCCTCCATACCCTACCACACGCCCACACGAACCAACCCTTCTCAATCCTCCTCTCCCATCTGTAGTTCCCTTTTCATAATTTCTTCATTTTTCACTCTCTTTCTCTCCCCGCTTCCGTTTCGCAGAAAGAGCATTGGCCCTCCGAGGGCAACCACGGTTTTCCGGTTAAGATAAGGGACAAGGTGAGCGAGCGGTTTGCTAACACTTCCGCTCGACTACCACCGGTGACCTATTTTTGGGCGTGTGGATTGAGAGGGAAAAAATGTATTCATGGATATATAAATGCACAGAAACAATAGGAAAGGATACCTGGGTAGCTCAACAAATGCATCGATTCGAACCGTGTTTAATTTTTGCACGGAAACGTCTCTTATGTTGGCACCATCAGCTGGCTTCCTATGTCTTTTCCCTTTAGCAAAACAATTCAGTGTCGCATATTCTTATTTTGAAAGTAAAACGTCTCCTATGTCGTTACAGATAGGGTGACTGGTGGAAATGCCAATAAAATTCTCATAATTCTCCCCCATATCTCAAAAAGTAAAAGTTGCACGAAAATAGGCCATTCGTATTTCGAAATACAAGGGCAGCAAAATCAAAAATTAAGACATGTGAAGAAAAATATTCGCTAAATACGCATGTAACATCTTGGGATTTCAACTGCGTTAAACTCTAATCGTTCAATGTCAAATGTTGCAAGATGTTCTCGATTGGAATCTTATGCAATCATTTACAATTTTCCAAAGGCATGGCAATGATCTAAAGGCATAGCATAGATCTTTTCTAGAGATTGAAATTTTCTAAAGGCATAGCATAGATGTCATAGCAAACTGAATTAATACAAAAATGTGTAAAATAAAGAGATTTAAATTATGATAAGTCATATGTAAGGGTCAACATATTTCTAAACAATTCACCCATTTAAACAGAAATATATAAGCTTTCCCACAAAAAGTGATCATAAAGTCGTTGATAGTAAAATCACATCAAAATCCGAATCTAAGGAGATAGGAATTTCGCTCAAGGAGCGCTCTACGAAATTTCGATGAGCGTCGGATGCATGAAATTCACCAACCCTCAAGGAGTCCATATCATGCATAAACACCTACGTTCGTTTTAAACGCTGTTGCCTTAGACTTTATTTTTAACTTAGACTTCATTTTAAAATAGACTTTAAATTCGACTTTTATTTTTATTTCATTATGTGAGTGGAATAGAACGACTTTTTTTTGCACAATTTTTGAAGATGAAGTTTATCAGAAAATTACGAATGAAACTTTAACTAAACTACGTTAATGCCCTGTGCCTTGAGCAAAGCGAGTTATTCCTTTAAGTCCTCCTTTATCACAGAGTAAGGTTCCAATAGTAGAACCTTATACCCAGGCTGCGTACATACTCTTTCCGAAAAGACAAAGTTCACGTCCCCTTCAACACCATAGTCCATATTAATACGATCAAGAAACTCACAGTCATCACTTCGAAAGAAGTGCGATGACAGCTAGAAGGGCCAAGTGAGGAGGTGGGACGTAGTCGCCTATCATAAAGAGAGAGAGGCATCACTGTAGCTACTGTTCAGGGCGAGACTGAAAAGTAAAAGGTATGTAATAACGTTGCCAGAGTCGGTAGGGGATGGAGTGGTGACAGGATTCAGCTGTTGGCCCTAGGACACGCGAGGCCTTTGATGCACTTCCTACGCCGTTTCACTTTTGAACTGTCTTTGGAGTTTTGTATTCAGTATACTCTTACTTTGTAACTTCACTCAGAGACCCCGCTTAATAATTTGCACTCCTTCTAATATTCTTTAATATTGAATTCGCTTTCCTCCTATTAACACTTTATAATATCTTCAAATATTCAGCTCATTGTCTATCTTATGTTATCCACGTATTACTCCTACCATGTCTACAATGTTGTGCAAGGATGAATCACCCTCAGCACAAGATGTGGAAGATTGCCATGTAAGTGGACAGGTAATGGAAAATGAACAATGTATTTAAGGGTCATTTTTTAATATTTCGTGCAAAGTGCATAATCAGAGAGGGCTTTTTCACCAGATGGAAAACTTAGAAATGGCTGTATATAGAGTATGAGTGATGTAAAACTGGACAGTTTTTACTTTTTAAGGACATTCCTCAAAATATAATGAATTTTTTCTTTATTCCATCTCATTACGGATATATTTTTCTCGAACTATCTAACATTCATTCTGTTTACGTTCATATAAAAAATTAACAGTAAGCTATTGAAATTTTCTTTTCTTTTTTCATAGGTCGTGTTATATTTTGACTACGCCGAATAGAATTTTCATTTATGGTTAAGTGGTCTTGTGCACGCATATAAATCTAAAACCATGTATTATGCCAAATATATAAAATTATTGATCATTGATCAGAATATTTTTACTCTCCCATAGTATATAACTTCTTGATGATACCGGAATACTAGGATTGAAGAAATCAAAATCCCGTAATCGTGGGATATAGAAATCCCTCTAGCATTGCCACTTTAATCTTGTCGTAAAGTTGTAGAATTAGTTCCCACGGAAGATATCTCGTAAGAATTTAGATTTCAATCCATTAGAAATAATCCTGAGAAAAAAATGTAAAATAAATTTTTAAAAATAGGCATTTCTGGGAAAATGTGTAAATACCTCCACAGAAATAGAGTGATTCCCCACAGAAAGAGGAAAGAGAAGTAAAGTGCTTTGACCTGCAAGAAGACCAGAATTTCATGCTACAAAAGTAGATCAAACTATTGTGAGCAACAGAAATATGTCCTTCACCCACTTATAAGAAGTCGTATCAGGTATTAAACACATACAGTAGTGTCGTAGATCATATTTTCTAGTTGCATTTAGTACATTTAATGGAGATTGTAGGTTTAAAAAGTTATAACCTATACTTAAGCTGCAAACATCCTTTTATCGTAAAGATAGAGTTAAAGTCTCATTCCATGACTCAGTCAATGTAAGTGCTCTACCAGTCTAATACCCCACTCAGAACCAACTACTTCCCTTAGAAAATTCTTTGGTACCAAACAAAGCACATTCCTTCGATATATTCTAGTTGCGTAACTGGTCCCATCTGCCCTGCTCAATGTTCCCACCTTCATATTTAGCTCAGCTTTTTTATGTGCACAAAATGTGTTTAATATATTCTCTTTATGATTTCTCTTTATCCCAAGAATTTTACTAGTATTTCTAGTGACCTCGTTGAGGTAAACGGGTGAAGGTGAAAATTCGAAAGTTATCTTGAGCCTCAAATATGTACTGAAAAAATAAATTACTTCTGCATGATAGGCAATCGAACATAACATTCACTGCCCTCGGAAAAATTTTCCTTGGTAAGGGCTACATTAGCAAGCAAACTAAAATAGATTTAGCTATATTTGACCTCATAAAGGAGATATCAACATAACCCTCACCATTTATTTCCATTTTTTATGAAAGGGGGCAACCAAAAACCATTTATCTTATATTTGAAATTTAGTTCATACATTGATTATACTCAGCAAACAAGAAAATTTAACTATTTATCTGCAAGAAATCACAATCTACTATTCAATGATATTGGCTTGATAATAAGTAAAAAAACACTTCATAATGATATGAGTCACATATTAGCTCCCATCGCAATACTTAATCGAAATATTTGTTAGAAAATGGTACATCTGTGTGCTCCTGTAAGATACAATTAACAAAACTAAAGAATTACTACTAAACGTTCCATTTTAAATGTAATGGTGTGTCGACTTATTTTAAATATTAATATTTTTATAAATTTAAAACCCGCCGCTGTACTTTCTATAAAATTGCAGTATAAATATCTTCCCAAAGGAAATGATCATCAGCTTACGGAGGGAACTCGATCATTTCTGTCCAATCCTCGAATATTTACATTAATGAATTAGCGATATTTGAGTTGAAACAGAAATTTATTATATTAAAACAGAATTTTTTAATGATTTAATCATATTTTTTTAATTTAAACTAAATATAATAATAATAAGAAGAAAACAGAAATAATATACTAATAAAAAAGATTAATTTTACAATATTTTAAATATTATAACTTTGTTTTCATTGCGCTAGTTGCAACCACTTATTCGCAAAGGTCATCTGATGATATGATGTTAGCCATTACGGTATATTTAACTAAATTTACTCATTCACCCGTCTAAAGCCTCTCCCTTTCTGGAGTTCATTTCCTAGAGATATAGAAATAAAATAAACTTAAAACTCATAAATAAAAAATGTTTATGTGTATTTAAATGATAAAGTGATTCAATTTCCTCACCCCTAATTTGTAAAATACACGTAAGTGTGGTTTATTATTAAATATCATAATATATGTATTCACCTCCATTTGGTGTTTGCTGTCCAAAACGTGAGACTGAGCTCAAGTCGGCCTTCACTATTCATAATTTTGCTATATTTAAGCATTTGTATCCATGTATTGCACGCAAAACTTCCTTTATTTTACAATATTAATTTTTTCCCCGCGAGTACTTGTCTTTAGGTACGAACATATTTATGATTTTATTATGACGAGAGAGAAATTTCGCTCAAACAACCAAAACCTCAGATGAATGTGAGAGAGAGATTCTAGACGCCCGATTTTTTCCCGCAGCGAGGTAAAATAGTACGCCGGAGGAGAAGGCAGAGAGTGGGTGAGGTGCAGGGGCAGGGAGGTGAACGGTGAATGTGCGATGCCGCAATGGACTACGCGACATTTCGGATTGCTTATTTTTTCCCGCCGCCGCATGCCCTCCGGGGGGGAAACTTGCCAAGGTAGTTCCCGCGGCTCCTCTCTTTTTTCTAGAGCGCGCTCATGGCGGAGGTCGTTTCGCACCGTAATTATATCCCTGGGGCCGCGGCACCAGTCTTCCTCTCCCCTCCTCCTCGACCTTCTAAAGGTGGTGTTCGGAAACCCGTGGTATTTGCTTATAATTATGCATCGCCACAGTTTGACTCATCCGGTTGTACGCTGGTAATAAGGGCAAGGTCATACATGCACTCCCCGGATGAACGGAACGGCACGTGATCAATCCTAAATTTCCCCCCGCAAATTTGATGATACTAGCTGCAGTACTAATTCAATAACAAGTGTGCTGACACCAAAGACCAGCGCACCTCTTAAATTTCAATACGGTCACGTTCCATTGATTTAGGGGAGGGGAAATATTCTTTGTAGAAGTTGATCTATCCCTTTTTCACAAGATAATAAAAAATAGTGACTTGTATGTTAATTCACTCATTTTTTTACTTTTCCGTCCTAGGTTTTGAAGGTCAACCGTTATTTTCAAGACTGAAAAATAAGAAAAGTGAGGATGAATATACGAGACTGTTTTATTCTTTATAATGAAAATGAAACTTTTTTAGGCAAGAAGCTATTTTTTAGGCATTTTTTTAGACATGAAACTATATGTTTTACAGATTAAAATGCTTAAATAATTTGATCTCCTAGCATCAAGCACATTAAAAATGTCCACCTTTCTGGAGATCAACTTAGCGCTGATTGCTCTTTCCATATTACAGATTTGATGAAATTCTTCCGGGAAGTTAACTGCAAAAGGTTTAAGATATTTACTCATAAAAAGTAGTTTTATTAAATATCTCTCAATAAACCGTTCATTTTTCCCATAAGCAATTGACCAAAATTCAAATATATCTTAAATAAATTTTAGAAAAATATTATTAGTCATAGTTTTTTATTTTTTTAAATTATATTTTTATTTATTTTATTATATATATATTTTATTATATTTATTATATATATTATTTATTATATTTATTTATATTAATATTTTAGAAAAATATTATTAGCCAAAATTTGCGATCATTTTGAATCATTCTAAAAAAATATTCTCCACGGTCTACATAAAAAATGACCGTCGCTTAATTAATCAAGATTCAAACTCCTTAAACAATTCTACTCTATCTGGAAATAAACTTTGTTCAATTTAGATCACGTCTGGTCTATTAAAAAAATTAAGAGATGAAACTAGTCACGTACGTCCACAATGGTAGCGATGTGATAAATTGGAAAAAAATACGCGAAATAAAAAAAAATCACTCACCATGAAATTAATCGAACTCTTCTACTTTCAAAGGGCGTTTTTTTATCACCAAAGGTTTTATTGTTTTTCTCAACCCGGAACGACAAAACGTAAGAACTTTTGAAATTGCCCCGTGCGTCTCAATTAGTTCTGCCTGCAAGAAAATTTGATGAGACGGCGGGAAGACATTGGGCCAGGTAGCAGATGTTATCCGACCACGGGGCAAATGGTGTAAGGGGAACGTAGAAAAACTAGCGAAACACAGGAGGAAGGGAGAAGGGTGGGATAAACGAATAGAGGTGAGAATCAAAGACGGAAACGGAGATATAGGAGATGGGGAGTAAGGGATGGAAATTAGCTTGTCTCGAAAGGCGTCGGCAGAAAAAATTTTATTCATTACCTGCTCTGCATTGTTCTCGACTCACTTGTTTTGCTGCTAGAGCCTGCGTAGGTCGGGTGAATTCGTTTTATTCTTCTCATTCACAGCCATCGTGGAGTTTTCTCGTTGAGATCCTCGCCGAGCATGGGAGGGAGTTAGGTTTTGCACCTCGGTTTTTCAGCTTTCAGTATAAACTTCCGGATGGGATAGGACAAGGGTGAGACAGAAGGAAGGAGAGCCCCGAGGTTTCCCGTGATAATAGTGGCCACGGTGGGGTTGAGAAAGTTTCCCGGGGGAATCTCGACTGTGTGGACGCTTTTTAGAGGGAGCTCCGCCTGATCTCAGAGTGCGCTTCTCTCCTCAAGCAAGCGTTTCATATGCACTATATATTCCTGGAAATAATTCCGTGAACAACTTCGTTCGCTCACAAATTTTCTAATAGGTATTCTACTAATTGGGGGGCGAGAAGTACCTCGCTCGGAATAGAATTCGTCAAGCATTTCCACTGTATCACCACATTAATTGCAATTTCATAATGTTTACAATTATTAAGAATAAAATTCATCTAATCATCAGTTAAATTAAGCTAGTTTTTAGCTATAATTTTTTAAACATTCAAAACTGATTCAACAATAAAATATTCCAAAATAGATATAACAGATATTCTTCAAATGTGGATGTAAAAGCGCAGTGCTTCAAATTTTGAACTATGATAACACATAGCATACTGATTCGATGGTCAAAATTCGCTTCCTCTTCAACGGTTCTTACCGTTTGTCTCTGGTGACTTTGTTTGAAAGATAGCCAATCACACACCATCAATTTAAATGCTAATAATAAATAAGGATACTTTTTGTATACAATTTACACTCGGATGAACAAGTCGAAGAGAACAGCGGGCCATGTTACCCACGCCGTAGAAAAAAATGTCCTGATTAACTTCCAATAAAATTGCATCGGTTATTCGTGCCCAGAAAAGTTCACATTTTCACGATAATGCATTAAGTGAATATATAGGTTATGAGAAAGTAAAATTACAGGGAATTAATCCTGTATGAAAGCCAAAACTAATTTCTATAAATCATTACATCTACGAGGGACCACGTTTTATGCATAAACCAGGATAAACTAAATTTGCTCTCGCAAAACGAGTATTCGTCTTTTAGATAATAACTATAACAGCATTATTATTGTTCTGTCATTTTATAAGGTAAAAATAAGTAGAAAAAATGTTAGCTGATAGGCCATGAAGCTGAGCATCATGTAATTATACCCCAAATGCATTCTAGATCACAATGATGACGAAGGATTACCAAATACGTTCAATAAATTATGATTCAAATTTTGTTTCTATTTTATCTTTATGAAATGAAACGAGATAAGGCTAATTTGATCATATAACGAGATCGAAGATCAATTTTCAAAGTTAGGCGCTACATTTAATAAAATCGAAATAAGTTGGGAAAGAAAGTCCGATTTCGTTAAAAATTTTGTCATTGCCTCCTACAGGAAAAACAGTATCCTCTTACCTCTCTCGACATTGTGCCCTTCACTTTTCTTTTCCATTTGCTGCGCGATTTTAAATAGCGTCATTCTAGCGGTAACGTAGTATAATTCAACAAAAAAATACAAAAAACATCGCGGCTAAAAGTTTTCCGTTCCATTCCAGTGTCACTGTTTCGTGGAATCCCCCCCTCAACCGACGCACAACTGAAAGAGAAAGTTTGCGAACACGAGAAGGGCGCACTTAATTATTCATCCTCCCTCGAATCATCCCGGGCATTATACGCGCGACGGCTTTCCCCCTCTCACCCAACGGTGAGCCCACCGTATGGCACCAAAAATCCATGCAAGGAACAAGACTGTGCTCCAAAATCCGTCAAATTGCTCTTCCTAGCATTAAAATAGTGTATTTATTCAACGAATAAAATATAATTTACATATGGATATATTTTCTGGGGATTAGGTTAACAGTGAAATTAAAAGAGATAATTTTTATTATTATATAATGCCATGAAATAGAATCATCTGAAGAAGATATCTCGGTTTGAATATTTTTGTTTCGGGGATAATAACACCTATCGTCGGGCAATGTTTACCTACTGTAAAACACCTACAAATGAATACAACGCCATTTCTTCTAGTTTTGCCCAATGGCATTAACATTTAATATTTTGAATATATGTGTAACATGTTGTAACCAATGTCGATGAAAAATGACCCCCTTGCCTCACGCCCCTGAATTTCGTTGAAGAGCGCAACGGTGGTTTCTAGCCATTTGCAACCAAATAATGAGAGTGCATGTTCAACTGCGTGACATTGCATTAGTTTTCATCCCATATCATTAGGCCTTTCTTGAGCATATATGGAAAAGAAAGGCAAATAAAAGCAACTTTTAGCAAAGCGTGTAATAAAAGAATGGGACATTTTGGTGGCCTGAGAGCGTGAACTAATTGAGAAAGTCGTTTTTTTGAAGTATGCAAAATATACCTACTCTTTTTCAGTTAAAATATATTTTAAATAGATTTGTCCCGTATCTTTTCAGTCTCGTTATATTGTATTTGAAACAAATTAACGATAAAATTGAACTTTCCCACAATACATGATGACTGTATAAGGTACGTTATAACTATGGATAATTAATCGGGTAATGTCAAATCAAATACTCAAAAACTCTAAGTATGCTACAGTGTATATTCACATTAAAGTCACTTTCGCATTAGGGCGGGCCACAAAGTGACCCAGAAATACCAAGCTATATCCCTCTTATCTACCCTTGATAGCAATAAACAAATCTGAACAGTTTCCAAGTTCATTGTGAATATTGAAGGGAAATACCTAAACCCTTAGGTTTTTGAGCTGACTTCATTAATTATTTCACCTTCCCTTTGAACAACTTAAGTACATAATCGTGGATAGGGAGTCAATGACTGGGAATGGGATGACCTAATACGTTCCAAAACCGATATCACGATATGAACAAGCGAGCTCGAAAGTAATAAAGCTAATTTTGGCACAGAGATTTGAAAAGGGTACGAAGTAAATCTCGTTCCAATTATCCCCAGAGGACGTCGATGCGTGCGTTGGAAGGCAGGACCTTAGCTGATGCTGGCATGGCGATTCCCAAAAATCCGTTGGCAATGGGACTCGTTTCTTATCTCCGACCGCTAAACGCCATCCGCACTAAGCCAATCGACCCTGATCTGACATTTAACGCGGGGTCAAACAGTAACCGAGAGCGATAAATCGATAATCGCCGCTGATTCCTTCTACCGTGACCGAAATAAATGAGGGAAAAAGAAAATATCGATATCGCGTTGAGTCGATGAGATACGTACTTCCTGGTCACGTAAGCTGCAACCGGTTAAAGAGGGCAAGGAGTTCGAGATGTGAGATATTTTAGAGAGACTCTCTCATGGCTGTGAAACCCTTTAAAAATTATTCCTTAACAAATGAGTCTACGGTATCTTTCCACGCAATGAATTTGAGAATCTGTCTTTTAAATTTGCATGATAAAAGTTTGCATTACTTTTATTGTAATCTATTTATTTAAGTAGGTTTAAACAGAAGATAGTAAAACTCCTGGGTGTTTTCACACGCGTAGCCCCTTTTTTCCTCAGATAATTTCTTCCTTCTCCTCAGCAAACATCTTAACACTCTTCATCCCGCTCTCAAGCCCATTTTCCCTCTGACCCGCTGGCTCGACTTTCTTCCTTCTATCTTGTCTCGCAACCGCCTCTTCTCTCGCCAAATATCCTCTTGAATTTACTCTGCTCTCTTACCATACCAAACACTTCCTCGTTTGCCTTTCTCTCCGTCCTCCACTCTTTCTTCATGCCCTTTTCGTCAATATCTGCAGCCTATTATCATTCTCTTTCCTCCGAAACCACGTCAGTGCACCATACAACGCTTTTATACATTAAACTAATCGGGATCATGTTTTCTATATCATTTTCCAAGGTCTCTATCATCAGCTCCCTCCCATTGCTGAACAAATCTCTCACTAGTGTGATTCTCCCTCTAGTGCCTTAGCTACCAATTCTAGTTCCCTGCCAGTAACAAGAACGTCAAGATATACTTAGCGAGATGTTTGAAAATATATATTTGTCCCACTTCATTTGAGATTCACTTTCCCACAAACGGTGTACTTCTAAAAACCTGTATGGTGCTTGAGTGTAAAATTAGAGCCAACTCAAAACCTAGAGATCAAGATGGATTTTATCATAAGTTTACACGTAAAGATCGACGGTCAATTATTTCTTGACTTAAATGACCATCAAACCAAATTAAAAGTTTTACGGGCATCACTTTTCCACAAAGATTCGTTTAAGTGCTGGTAGATTAGCTGATCAAGGTTATCTCCATTTAGCATCCAATCCTGACAATAAACGTTCAATAATTTACTAACCTATGCGCTTGAGAACACGCTACCCTGTTGTTGTACTGTGCACTTGAGTCATTAAAATGTCTTCAAACTGCAATTTATTCTAAAATAATTCCCATATATGCGAGGAATATTTTATGCACCATATTTCATACATGTACTGAAGAGATTATGTTAAATTTTTAATAAAAATTAAACTTTGACTGATCGAAGTTTGAACTAGTTGTTTAAAAATTATCATCATCATCTATTGCTCACCCTATCATTACTGTACTACTGATGGCGTAGTATTATCGTAAGGTTTATGGAGGTAATGGTGAATAAACTTATGGAGACAAATGGACTCCTCGATGTTAACATACTATCATTTCTCATGCCATTCAATAATGAAACCACAAACGCCCGTGAGAAATAACTCAGCTTTTCTTTATTTTTATTTGAGAACATTCATTGAACCCAACGTGTTCCAGCGAGCAGGAAACAGTTTATATTATGCTTAAATTATTCGGAAGGCTATTTGTTGCTCATGATATCGTGATTTGATGAAAATGAGATAAAACCAACCTTGATAGAATGACAGGGTAAAGAACTTTCGTAGCGTTAGAGAATAACTTTCCAATAGGAAAGGTCACGATTGTATAACGTCAAGTTGAACGTATACGAAAGCATGTTACATGTATATCTTCCAGGAAAAACGATGGTGACACGAAACCAAGGCAGGCAATTACGGTAGGGAAAAACTTTAGGCTAATAGTCAGCGCTGCTAACTCCGACGCTAAATACCTTTATGCCCCTCGTTTCCGCAAATAATCATACATTCAAATTGCACTAGAGTTCCAGACTAGAGCATAAATATAGATCTATCGCGTAAATTGCAGTGGATGGATTTCAAAAAATTCATAAAGTTTAAAACGATTTTTCTCAATCAGTAGTCCCTGTAATTGAGAAATAATCGAAACTATTGAGATTATAACACACTCTCCGAATGGGATCGTTTCAAAGACAGTCATGCTATTTGCGTCTCGTTTGTATCTATAATTGCTCATAGTTATAAGCTTTTTTCACAAGCACTTCAAATTATCAGTAATTAATTAAAAAGTACATTTGGATAAATGATAAAAATTTGCATAATTTATTTTCTGGTTTAATGAATTCCGTGAACTAGTTACTTTAAAAAAATCTTTCCATAAAAAGATATGAATGTACAATAAATTTTTCAGGCCACCGGTGTAATGGAGCAAAATACAAGAATACACTAACTGCAAAAACAAATGCTGAGACCAATACAGCCCCTTCATCCCTGACTTGACACTGATAAATATAAACATAGGTATAAAGCATGAATTTTTAGTAGGCAAGTCTCCTGAAAGCATCGCACACGTGCATGCAAAGACACATATTTCTCTCATTCCATTCGAAAATTGTCCGTAAACTTTAACTCCCTCATCGTGTTCTACAATTTCAAGCTGAATCAAAAAAAGAAGAATAAATAGCCATACAAAATGCTATGTATATGATTAACTACTTACAAGTTCGTTTCTTTCAGCTGGTATTTCTCTGAATGATCTTTATTTACAATTTCTAGGCATTAAATTTTCCCATTTCCAATGAAATCTACTTAAACACATCAAGCACAAACATACATATATTTAATTTTTTTTATTTATTTCTGAAGCCGATACAAGTAAGTTTACATGAAAATAATAATTGATCAATGCGGTCACTTTGTTTGGCAAACTTGAAGCAGTAGGTACCTTGAAATTTTGGTATTTATAATATTAAAAAAAAAGATACTGCTCAAACTTCTGGATTTCCAAAAAAAATGAAATAAATGGAAAAAAGATACGCATATACATATTTCCGGGTGAACAATTTTGGCCATCATTAGTCAAATTTTCAAATACATGTATGAGTACATTCGCACGGAAAACAGCATCACGTGTAGTAAAATCTTGCTACTTTGGCGTCTATCGCGGAGATTCAGTTGTACACATGTGCGGCCGTTAATACATCTAAGATAACAGCATCATCAGCGATTTAGCACGAATGTATTTATTTATTAACTTACCGTATTAGTCTTGAAATAAAAGGTAACATTTCTTGAATGGAAAATTCACTATTCTTATCTTTTAGAAATAATGAAAAGATAAGCTTGACCAATAACTTGAGGTAGAGGTCGCCAACAGTCATTTTGAAAATTTAATATTTTATCCATGCAAAATTTATCGATAACATTAGACTTATAGCCGCTATAATGTAAATTCATTCAGAGAAAGAAGCATTGTAGGTATAGAACATTAATTCTGGATAAGATTCATCAGATCGAAAACAGGATTGAAGTCATGATTAATCACTAATTGTTATTATCTCCTCAAATCTTACAAGGGTGGGTGGTAGGACTCCTTGAAATCATTCTTTGTCGTTGATGAACCATAAATTGTGCTTCAATTATCTTTCGCTCAAATGTTAACTCCACACACATGTTGCGCTAATTACTACGTTGTCATTTGTGCGATCCAATTATCACGGCGATGCAACAGAGGCACATTGCGATTGAGTAAAGCCACTCCCGATGGCTAATATTTTGTCGTAATCAACAAGTGGGTGGCAATTCTCGCGTATTTTAATTTCCCACATCTAGTATACCGACCACAGTAGAATTGTTATTAAAATTTTTATTTGAGATCCATATGATAAAATCGCAAATCGGTTGAAAATCCACATCAATCTCGCCTGTCAGTAATAGCGGAGCATTCCCGATCTGTAGCGAGACATGTAATGGATTTGATTTGACGTAATTAAAGGATGAAAATACACGAAAGAAGATCCCAAGCTTGGGAGCTATTGCAGCGATGAAACTTCGAAGGAGATTGGTGTGAATATCGCCGCTAGTTTTTTGAAAATGTTCAGCAACCCAACCAATGAGAGCGCTCCAGCTGACATGGGACTGTAAAAGTTATAAAAATAAATAGAGCGCCGCTTAATATAAATATTACTGCAATAATGAGCGATAAGCTGTTGTCTGCCAGACGACAGTTCTAGCATAAGCATCCAGTCCAGAAGGATGGGAAAATATACACTAAAACGCTATTAAAACCTTCTTATAAATCCTAACAAATAATTTAGTAAACGTATTTCATCTCATCACGAGCTCTAAAGACAATTAGAGGCTCAAAACGTTGGCAGGGATGGAAGACCTGATCCGGGGTACAACCCGACAAGGTTTCACCTGCTGCATGGTACATGTAACCTCCAACAACAAGGCTTAATGCAGAAGAATAATCGTAACGCAACTTAATCGAAAGGGTGAATTTTGTAGGAGTGAGGACGGAGAGAATGTGGAAATGCATTCCTATAGTACACAGATTTGATGTAAAGTTAGTGGATTCTAAGAAAAAAAGAGTATTCAAAAGTAAAAGAATTAACACATTACAATCTTCAGCAAAAATGGGACTGAAAAGTTCAGTGTTATTCACTCGCTGTAAGAGGTTATTAAATATGCGCTTTTCTAGTCCAAGAACCTTCCTCTTCGCATATGCCACATAAAGACTTCCACCCAAAGTGTTAAATTCTGTTAAAGCAGATCACTTTAGCGCGCACAGATGACCATGAATGAGACGATGAGAGCTGGCGGAACAATCGGGAATCAGCTGGTAAGTAGCGTTCCATATATTCATAATAGCTTTAACCGAAGGTATTGTGATTAGTTAATTAACTCGTAGAATCCACATACTTGAGGAAAAGTGAGCTTATTTTACAAAAGATATCTTGCCTTTTGTTGATACCTTTGAGTTTCTTTATTGATAAGCAATACATAAACTATGATTCTATTATCTTCATTTCTCTCATTTCAACAGAACTCTAGCGCAAACTTACTCTATTCCAGATGTTTTGAAAAGCGATGACTTGTGTTCAGAATATGAAACAATTGTAAAGTAACTTGTGATTTTGTGTCATGAAATGTTCAGTTTTAGAAAGTAAAATGGAAATTACCTAAGTTTTTGCCTTTTCATCATCATGATCATCGCAACCCACGGGTTGAAAAATTTATCATCTACTCACCCTGTATGGCAAGGAGAGTTCACGGGTGAGGTTACCCCTCCAGGCCCTTGAACCTGGCGGCAGGGATATATCGCACGAGAGCGCCTTCAGCCTCGACTCCACCCTCCTCTTCTCCTCTGCCTCCTCGGTACTCAAACCGGACACTCCCTCGTCCACTCGCTTAATTCCCTCCGTCGATGCATCCTCCCCCAAATCCTCCACTCCCGTGGACACCCGCTCGCTCTTCAATACCTCCCCGTAAACATCGGACGTGGACTCGGTCCTCGCAGCGACCTCTGACGTCACCTCCGCCACAATCGAGCCCTCGCTCCCGGCACCCGCTCCGATCCCCATGGAGGACGACGAGGCATCATCCGGCACCAGACTAGAAGTCGTCGCCTCCTCCGTGACCATTTCCCTGACTGCCGAAGAGTTGATCTCCTCGGTCGTTGTAATCTCCGTCTCAGTCGCGGCCGGAGATGGCGGCGCGGTGCCCTGTGTTGTGGCCAAGGGGGGTCTTTTGGTGGGGGCGCTCGTCGTTAGCAGAGCGGGAGGAGCTGACGTCTTCTTTGCCGGAGGAGGAGGTGGTGGTGTGGTCGTCGCGACAGCTAGTGTGGTCGTGGTCGCCACCTCCCCGGGCAGCTCCTGGTCGCCCTTGAGCCGCAACGACGCCGTAGTAGCGCGCGAGGCCGTGAATGTCGTGGTCGAAGGGGTCGCTTCGGTCGTCATTTCCGGCCGCCAGGTCGAGGACGTGCTCCCCGCCCCTCTGGATTCCTTGGTGGTGACCTTGAAGGTGCTCGGGGAGGAAGTCGCGGCGGTGACCTCGTCGTTAATGTTGACCTCCGAGACCGTCACCAACCGGGCGGTGCTTCCCATATACGTGGTGGTCGTCGTGGTGGCGGTGAATTCCGTGCTGCTGATTGACGCGGGGGATTTAGTGAACGTTATAGGTCCGGAAGTGACCCTAGATGGGGGACC
The DNA here is from genome assembly GCA_963169105.1 of Ceriagrion tenellum. NCBI lineage: Eukaryota > Metazoa > Arthropoda > Insecta > Odonata > Coenagrionidae > Ceriagrion > Ceriagrion tenellum. The sequence goes on from OY720633.1 coordinate 137,638,521, forward strand.
AGTGGACTCCACGGAGTCGGTGGTGGTCGCGCTGGCCGTCGCGGTCGTAGACGCGACGGGAGCGACGCTGCTGGTGCTGGCGGCGGCTGCGGCGGCGGTTGGTGAAGGTGTCATCCCGGATGACGCGGTGGTGGAGCTGTCCTGGCCAGCGGAGAGAGCCAGGGTCGCCAGCATCACCAGCAGGTACGTGGAGACCCTCATTGTGGCGATGGGACGGCGATCTCGTGCGTCAAACTGGATCACACGGCACCTGGAGGATTCTTCATTCTGTAAGGACATGAAGTGGTTAGAAAAAAATAATCAAGTTATTTTACTGGATTCTTTTCTATATTCCGCACAAATTAAAAATTCTTTGATGATATAATATTATGGCATAATATACAATGTAATAAAAGAAACACGCTCATAAATGTTCAAAATGTTTCACTTTAAGGTATTAAAACCGAACTATTAATAACCGAGTATTAGAACAGAGCTTTTAGCAATTAATTTAACTGATGGAGTCTAGCGTAATATAGGCTAATATATAATTATAATAATAATATAATAATAATAACAGGGTAATATACGGGCTTATTTTATATGAGTTATTTTTTCAACAGAAATGACTACACTTGGGAGACTGGATGATTTTACACTCAGCACATTCTATCAATAATATTTATCTGTTTTAACAGATAAAAATGGGAAATAGTGTTCATCTAGACGTTTACTGTGACAGAATACCGAAAATGGTGAAGAATGTGGGATATCTCCATGGACCAAGGTAAAGTCCTCATGAATTTGAAAAATATATACATATAGGCCAATTCTCTTTGCCAATTTAGGAGTAAGATACGTCACTCGGCTCTGTGGTGTACAACTACGCGTTAAAAATGTGAAGCATTTGTTATCCCTTAAGAGCAGTGGGACCTTGAAAGCACCAATCGATCAACGGGGCTTGAAATATGAGCATCCATCTTCATCCCCCGTGGAGCCCCGCGCTCCTCTAACAATGCCTCGTTATAATTTTTCGCTGATAAGTGAATAAAAGGGCAGGAGAGGAGGAGTGTTTCCGGGTTAATTGGAGACTGCTGACGGAGTCCTGGGAGAGTGAGGGGCGGAAGGGAGAATGAGAGGGGAACGACCAAAAGCGGAGGACGAGGCTACTAAGCACCAACGAAGAAGGTGAAAGGAGACGTTAAATAACGACTAACACAGTGACTCGGGCTTACTGTAGTTTTTGAAGGACAGAGAAGTCACGGAGAATCGTTATATAAAGCTTCCAGATTGTTGCATGAGCTGGAGAATAATTGAAATTTCTTGCTAGTACAAAACGGAAACGTGGCATACGAAAAAATCTCTCAAATTGTTTTGGAAATTTCTACATCATTAGCTCCAAATAAACCGCATGGTTATAACCCCCGAAGTACCATTGAACACTTGAAGTCGTGACGTGTTGAACTCCGAATGAATGACTAAGCTGATCGATGATTGACGAGCGACGAAAATTTTGGGAGAATTCATTTGAGGTGACAAACTGCGGGATGCTGTTTTTTCTTCGGCCGTCTCTCACGAGCACTGTCAATTTTCCATTTTTCTTTTCATTATAGCAGAAATCCTGTTTTCTACAGCATTTTACATATTTGATTAAAATATAAGATTGTTTTGTACTCTCCATTCATACCTCCTGCGCATTCCCATGACCAATTACTGAAGTTCAAAAGTAAGTTTCCACTTGGCCCACCGTCTCCCATTTAAGACATAATTATGACTGCAATCACTTACGCTAGTTTGTTACGGCTTAATGCATGCCTAGTTACGCACTTTGTTATAACAAAGTAATAAAATTATATTTAATGTAACAATAGCCAAATATATTTTTAAATAGCAGTTATATTTGATATCAAGCCACAGAAACCACATAGATCAACATAACCACATAAACTAAATATTATAATAGATAATCAATGATTTTCCAAAGCGCTACCTTTCTTTTTTGGATGTTAAAGTAGTTTTTTGTTTGAAAATATCTTTTTTTCCTTTCACAATGCCAGCTAAGGAACGAAAGAGACCGCTGCTGATACATCAATTTTTCGCGTCAAAAACATAACATACAGTTAAAGAGGATCAAACCTACATGTATCCAGAAAAATGACATACTATTATCTTAGCGGTGGGGACTCCTTTTTCATCGGGACTTTCACTCAGGTTTTTCAAAAGTCAACTGATTTTTAATCTAGGTTAAATCTTTCTGCCCTTAATTCATTCTCTTCTCATGCATCACAGTTTATCTGATGTTGCGTCCCATTACAGATATCACTTTACTCTTTTCATACCTGTCCACATCCTATCTACAGCTTCCACGCATCAGCAACTCTTGACTGTCAGTTTTTAATCTTTAAGACCAAATCGTTTTTCACATTCATACATCTCTCTAGTCATTCCGAACTTCAAAGCTGTAGCGATATTTTTTTAGATTTCTCGATGAGGCTTTGTTTGATGCAGATCTGAAATTGCTTTTTGTCGAGATCAATCATTTTTCCTCTCGACGAATGATAAATTCCCATTCTATTCTTGAGACTTCACTCAGAAATTTCCAAAATAATTATTACGAATCACATGATGTAAGTATTTCCAGTATAGTACCACGCATTTTCAGAGCTGCTCCCATCTTACATCCGACATTAAATCCATTTCTTCCTCGCACAACTTTCATTATCCCTGCCTTCCATTTTCAGCCCATATATAAAGTTAAAAAGAATATCATATGACAATATTACAAAGATACTCCCAGTTAAGGGGAAATATTGTTAGCAAAGTCTTGCATAAATATATATAAAAAAGAGTGGTGAATTTTACCAATCATTACAACACCAAAAGGACTGTTTCATTCAAATACTTTTATATTTTTCAATTTTGAATTGCACAGAGAAATGTGCAAAAGTAAATTAGACAAGAGAAATACAACTTAGATAATTATCAATCATTATGCACTGCTTACTGTAGTCAACATAATGTACATACAATTTCTACAGTAGCGATAATTTACCAATCACACTCTATAGTTAACTCGGAGAAAAACAACTTTTAAATTCCTCATTTATTGTCCAAACCTGAAAGAGTGAAGAAGCCTCAAATATGATAGGTTTTACTTCTTTATCATATTTTTCGACACGAAACTACCACCAAAACAATATGCCAGTGAATAATTAGGTGAACAGTTGAGGTACCATGTACGGTAGTATAAATAGTGATTGATGGTGACAATTGAAAGGCGAGAGAATTACCCCTCCGATGGCTCAATTCCATTTTCATATTATAAAGACATTGCTAAGTCATTTTCCGGAACAACAAGCGTTACACAAAATATTTTAACAAAGAGGGACAGGTTGACAGATATGATCCTTGGTCTTTGTTTGCTAACGAAAACAGATTAACTTAAACTATCCGATAATTTTGAATCTTTTGGGGTCTAAAATGTTTTCTAAATTAAAGAAAATCACCGATGCCTTCATAAAACACAGCAATTATTCTAAATGACCAAAATAAGGGGGCGTGATATACCCAGCCATGACAATATTTAGAGGAAGGGAGAAGTGAATCTGAGAGGGATAATTTCAAATAAAGGGAGAAGTCTTACAAAGTATTTCCGATACACTTCAAGTATACTGTGGTCTAAATGAGGTATTAATGAGAAAAAATGTATTTTACCAATACATTCCTTAGTATTACTTCAGGTTGCATTTTTTATATCCCAATGAATTCAGTAACTTCATTCGCGTGTTCAGTTTTATACACTCCCATTTAACAAAAAAAATGTTTCTTCTGCTTAGATTCATATTTCAGGAACAAAATGCTTTATATAGAAGTTAGCCTGAACCAATTACTTTATACAGAAGTTAGACTGTACCAATAACTTTAGCTTTAAATGTGAGGAAAAGAATAGCCTTATTTTTTTGCTTCTTTACTAGATTCATAGACCTTTTTTGTCGACTTCCTCCAGGACTTTAAAATCTCTTTGACGCCACTCATGATCGATGTCAGCATTTTTCTCGTTCCGCTGAGACATAACGCCTATGGCTCCCTCATCACCATTAATCTCAACCCCCCCCCCCTCACCCACGGAAAAAAATGATTCATCAAGTGGCGTAATGTTATAAACGATATCCGGAAATGGAACTTGAATTAATATCAATTACAAAGAATGGAAAACAATTAACCACTTTCTAAAAATACCATAAAACTACGACTCGCTCTAAATGTTCAGCTTCCGAATGAGGAAATTATGGCGTTGGGCCAGTCAAAAGATAGCCACATATTACATAGGAAATTTTATGCTGTCAAGGAATGCCAACATAAATCAAATGTAAGTTCTTTAGAGCCTTGTACGATAAAAAACTCATATTTCTTTCTGCGACTTTTTCCATTTAGTTAATTACCAAGCTGCAGTAATTGTTGATTGAAAATAAAAACATTTAATGTAAAAGTAAATTGACAATCATTTGCATTAGTTAATCACACACAAGAGTTGCCTTCTTACAAGGATAAATTTTCATTCACAGGCTTCCAAAAGCTAATGTTTTCCACTTCCTGAGACAGATATTAACTATATGATGTTCCTTGACAAATATCAATCACTTCCCTATATACGAAGTAATGAGGCATATTCATGCGCCATTGAAGAGGTTTTCGGGGACATTCCATATTAGATGTATTAGTATTCTCTTTCATGCCATGAATTTATTTCACTCTCAACATACCGCTTATTTTATTTTGGATGTGAAATGCATATGGTATGAACCTCACTTATCCAATGCGTGAATTCCATTTTTGTCAATTTATTCCACACAGTTGATCATTCAAAATATTGCAGGCATTGGTAGATGTGCTAAAGAGTTAGATTAAGAAATAGGAAATGTGTCTATTGTGGATATTGTATTCTGTGCCAGTAAAACTCGAACGGACCTTTACTCTCTACCATTAAACGTACCTGACAGGTAAATTATTCGACTGAAAACTACACTCCATACCTTACATCCATCATAATAAACATGTTTTTTAACTGATAACAAAGAGCCTTGGTGATTAAGGACATTAAACCCACTCTCTGTTCACGGTACCTAAAATAAATAAATATAAAATATCAGTTAATCTGTTAAATATTCCTTTTTTCAGGCGAACGCCAGGTGACACGCTGGAAGCAAAAACGCCACTTCTCTCTCCGTGGGATTTGAAGGACAGCACCCCAACTGAAAACTGGCGTCCCACTAAAGGGGAGTACTAGCACTCCCCTCAATCGACGGGAGAGGGGTGTGTTCGTCGACGGACTGAGGGTGCAGTGGCACCATTCAAGGAAAGGGTGGATGCAGGAGGCGTGGCGTGGGCGCGGTTGACGCAAGCGAAGGCCACCACTCAGCGCTCCAACGTCCGATCGCAAACATTTGTCACGGCCAAGGAATATCAATCAAAAGCCAAAACACACACAGACAGCCGGCCGTCCGAATGGCACTGTCGCACGTTAACGTGGAGGGAGATGAGGGGGACACTTCACCCCCTCCTAACCCTCGCCGCAGGGTGCCGCACTCCCATCGCTCGACCAGGTTTGCACTGCACTTTGAAGTCAAACAAGGTGCAGTCGTAACAGGGATGTGCGCTCGAGCGAGGAGTCATTTGCGGTTCGGCGGAAAGTAAAATAGATCGGGAGGCGATTCCGAGACGTCTGACGAAAGGACTCCCATCGCTCTATAAGAGGGAAGAGAAATTATGCCCATAGCTTTGCAATGTTTGTCCTCACTGGTTGCCCTCGATTGTATGGCGAAGGTTAGCCAGACCCAAAAAAAATGATGAACGCTGCAATTCCTTTATTATGACTAATGTCAGTGCTACAAGAACTGAGAGCCTGTGACAAAAGCAAGTGTAAGCAAATAACCTATTCAACAAAATTGCTCCCACTTCGGTACTTTTATGTATATTTTTATTACCTTTAGACTTTTGTTCTTGAGGTATGGTGCAAAAATACCGGTTTCAAATAGGCCATGCTTGTGGAACCTACGTACAGTTTAACAATCCTTGCCCAGGTTTTAATTGTCCTTGTTCGGGCGAAGTTTTTTATACATTGGGCCAAGAGCCTACAATTTACTACCATCTACCTGCAAAAATGCATTACAACTAATATCATTTTTAAAAGATGAAAGATTTTGGCTGTTTAATTTCCTAAATATTTAATTATTTTAAATCTAAATATTACTATTTGTTGAATAATTGTTTTTTAAATGTTGGTATATTTTTTCATGTTAAATAATAATGCATGGTCGCTTATTTATTTACATTAATTTTGATGGTAACCTCAATACAGGTTTTCCTTCTAGGCTGCCTGAAGTTCCCTATCTTCTTGATTGTATTTTATACATATTGATTGGGAGTAATAAAACATTACTATTATGATTAGAAATAACCATTTTAATCTCGCAGAAGTAATAATATGGGGGAAGGTCAGCTACAGAGTTGGAATTTGCTTAAGCCCATAGACGCGAGAGATTGAAGCGTATAAATTCTGTTACATTACAGCATATGAATTCAAAATCTTCAATTTAATCACGTCTCAGAAATACTTCCCCATTACCATAGGAAATAATTCAGAAGGAACAGCGGCTATTTTCTAAGTAAAACCCTATTGCTTTCCAGTACCCAATTTTCCAGCCCTCCGTGTTAATAAAAACTCATAAAATTTTATGATTAAGACTCCTTTATGATAAGAATTAAAAATAAATTAGACAGCGTTAAACAAGAGGCTTAGAAGGAGTTTAAAATAAAATATCCCACGAATACCATGAAACATTTGCAGTTGGGCTGGAGGCGGCCAACGACTCACCTATTTTTGGTGGACTGTGTTTGAGAGAGCTAATATTAACATTTTTTTATGATATAACCTCTATCAGGTTTCAATACTATGAGAATAAAAAACAATACTATGAGAATAAAAAACTATACCACACATTTTCTTAAATTACGAGGTGTAAAGCATAATTACTGGTTAGAATAAGTAAGATATATGTATTTTACGGTGATAATTTTCATGCAAGGCCTTGTTAAATAATATGATAAAATTTTGACTGCTTATTTGAGGATTTACTTCAAATCGTCCAGAAGGTGCTGACTGCAGCCCATGCCTTGAATTCTGGAAATTTATTTTCTGGAAATGGGATTCCCGAAATAGCCTTCTGCTATCAGGGTATTAGCGTAGGAGCATCAACGACATTCATTAAGAGCGCCTTGATGGACATAATGAAAGACGGAAGCTAATTAAAATAAAATCTCCGGAAATTATCTTCAGAATGGGATTTCCTTGGGGGGTGTTCCTGCTGAACATTGCCCCGGAAATCTGCAGGTCTAAGATTCGATTACCAGTCCTCGACAATATTCCTCTGACAATTTCCTACACATTCTTTGCCGTCACTGGAGTCTTGTTAATGTTTTGATGGACAACAGTCATCGAAGCCTCGGATACAATGCAGAATTTGACCCGATGGCTATCCCGGGTAGACATGAAATTTCCTCAATTTTCCCACCGGGTCAGACCGGGTGGCTATTGCCAATGTTTCGATGGCTTTCTCTGCCAACTTTCTCATAGCAACCCAATCTGTTATCAATAAAATTTATATGATTTAATTTAATAATTATCAATAACCCGTACATCGACTGAGTCAGATTGACTTTAACAATTTATTATATCTAAATTATGCTTAGATGAATCAAAATTTAAAACTCCAAAATTTCGGAAATGTCCAGGAGCAATATTTCACATAGATCCATTTTCTCTTGCACAGCAATATAAACCAAGGGACAAAAATATTTTCATGGATGCCAAACATTTTGTCGTTTCAGCTACTCTTCCTTCCTTGATCGTAAATTAATTCATTTGAATTTTTTCAAAGTATATCTCATACACATACAACCCAATTTAAAAGGAGTTCCATTCTTATTTCTAGCCAACTAATTACTTTCACAAAACAGATCCCTCCAATTAATCATTAATTTCACGAGCTAATGGCTGGTTTTGTTTTTCAGCCCACGCCATATAACCTTACGCAACTCAAAATATTATCGACGCAAATTCTCCACATAACAGTATTCTGGGGGAAAAAAAATCAGATTTCGCTTAAAGAAATCTACGTTCAGAAACACTCACGGTAGCTGCATATCAAGGCATGACGAGGCCCATACTTCCTGACCTCGAGGAATGTTTGAAAGCAATAACACAAATCAATATAGGTAGCGCACATTATTACAACGGTGCTGCCTTTCCCCTACGGACATGGAGCCATATAGGTCAATAAAAAGAGGTAATACAGAAATACGACTTGATCTTAGAACGTTCATTGTTAGTTTTTGGTGCACGCGGTGTAAACGCATACATGTAGATGCACATGCATTTATCTTAATTGTTTTGTAAATTAAAATAGACACACATCCTGACGTTGTCCAAAAAGAAAGAAAATCAGAAAATAGCGTTATAAGGAGGGATCATTTGTTTGATCCTGGGGGATTAAGTATTCTTAATGACTAAATAAATGAAAAGGAGTATTTCTGAAAGCATTCCTTCTTGAAATAGGGCATGGCCTTGACACGGTGAAAGGACTTAAGTGTCCCGATGATCCCTAAAGTCGAAATGATGGGGTAACTTTATTGCCCATTGTGGGGCCACCAACGATCATAAATAGAAATGCAAGAGCATAGCGAATGATCGTCTAGGTATGCCTGTTACCTGTGAAAGCTAAAATTAATTTATGACCATATAAGAAAAAGTTGGTTTTGCAATATTATAAGAAATAACGAGAAAGGGGTACACGATATCATCTTGATGGTAATTTGGACGTGCTCGAAATGGGCACGATTTATAGAGAACTGAATTCAAGCAAGTAAAGGACTCGCTATACTCGGACTGGTATATTACTTGAGGGTGGAAATATGCTGGACGTTATTTTATTTTGGATTGATTGCATTTGGAAGAGAGATGAAGACTAAAATGATAAGAAATCTAGACGGATTTGGGTAACATTTCAAATGTCCTGAATATTGCAAAATTTGTGAGCGTGAATATATTTTGAGAAAAAACTATTTCAGAATGTATAGAGCATTTAAAAATATCTAAACTGCACCAGCCTGGAGAATAGTATCTGACGCAAGCAAAAATTAAACATTAATTACGTTATTTACCTCAATTCTATTGTTTTCATCAACCTATAACATATCTAGGCATCTGTATAAAATTTAAGACACATAAAACGCGAACAAGAGGACTGATATTCTAATCAAGTGTTCCCTTTGTCAGCAAAAGGAACCGAATTACCATTTATTTATATTTCCAACATTTCCTTGTAAAATATTAATTTTGTGCATATTATTGCTAAACTAAGAGTGATTTTTATTTTTCAGGTATGGTTCTATTATTTTATAGAAAAACACAAATCACTTTTAGTTTTTTTATGAATGATCGCAGAGTACTCCATTCTCTCTAAAAATCCAGGCAATTTTTAAAGCGGTTGTAAATTGGCACACAGCTTAGAACTATGGGAGAGGAATCATCAAGCTTGATTGAACAATCAATTTTAAAAAGATCAGGCCTCTTTCGAGGCCAATAGCCATCCCAACTACCACTGAAATACTCGTTCCATTCATACTTATATGTTATAACATATGCAAAGGGAGAAGTGGATTTCGGATTCACTTAGCGAAACAAAGAGCAGGTTTCAAAAGTGGGGAAAACGAGTAAAAGTAAACTGCGATTAGGTTCCATATATTCCAGCTTGTTGAGTGTATTAGTTCAATGAGACGTTGTCATGTTTTGTTTTCGTTATAATCATTACTAGTGCGTGGAAAGAAGAAATATTTACACTAAACAATTCGGCAGTGTATCTCTCTCATTTGATCGCTCTTTGAAACATGATGTCAGTCCAAAATAATATATCCCGCACCATGGTCATACTCACTTGAACCAATTTTTAAAAAAGATTAGGTAAACCAAGCATAAAGCCTCGAATTCTGTTGAGACTTCAAAACTATTCCTCCATCAGATGTGTAATATTCCCCCTTTTTCCATCAAAATACGTCATGCATGCAATATTCTTATATCACTGTCTTCTTACAACATTTTAACTTTCCTTATGGCTATCCGTGCTTCAGCCGGACAGATTACTCATAGTATTAAGGGGATTTTAGCGGCAATCATGGATCATTGAGTGGTTTATTTAATTACTTTTGAATTAATTAAAATATAAATTTCATAGACCCCCATTTTATTGAAGTATTTATCGATGCGTTTGAACCCAACATGCTGACGGTAATGGGCTCTATAAAAGATTTATATTTCTACGTTTTACATCAATTAAAGCAAGTGATGACAAGAATTTTTTTCGTCCCAATATTCGTTATTCAGACAAAATTCTATTTTAATGGGCTCTTTTCTCGAATAAGGGACTCGGAGTACTACTTGATATTTGTTGGCAAAAATTATGCATAGTGATAAAAATGTAATACTTCACGTTTAGATAAAAATTTGTACATATACATGAGAAAAATTACGAAATAAATTCCACATGATATGAGGATACGTGTTAAAACAGTACTTAATTACCAAAAAACAAAATTGGTATGATACTGTTTTTTACCTTTTTATCTTAAGATATTGCTAACGTATAAAACGTATAAAAAGTTTCACCCAAATCTGTACGTAAACAAAAAGTCACTCCAGGAAGTTACTAATAAAAGGACAATGACACTTTTGGCGGACAATGAATTTTGTCAGAAGCGACTAAGCAAGACCAGCCGTGGGCTATGCGGAGCTCTGGACAGAGTATAGGGCTTTGCTGGACTTAGAGCGGTTAGGCTAACGACAGATAAAGGCACTCTCATACAAGCAGTTAGTTTCAGGGGACTGTTTTTATTTTTGACTCGGTGAGCGCGAGGGAAAAGTCAGGACGCGATACGTCACGAGGAATGAGAGGGGTTTCGACGATGCGACCGGGAGGGGGTGGATTTGGTGGGTGGAATAAGACGCCCCACCGCGCCTCGCGATGCGCTCTTGTTCGCCAAGGCGACAGTAATCTTCTCCCCTCTCCACTATCCAAATCCCACCCTCCAGCTTCTCCTGCTCTTGTCCTTTTGTCAAATATATATATTTTTTTCCGACCGTCTCCCTCTTTCGACTCAGTATTGTAGCGGTGGCAGCGGCATGGCGTCATCGCGTGACTTTGGGGAGACACATGCGAGGGGTGCCGAAGAGTGGGGAGCGAAGGTAGAGTAAGGGTGTTGGGTGAGCAAAGGAGAGGAACGTCACGCCCGGAAGTCCTCTATCTTTCCCACCCAGCTGGGAGCAGAAAAAACGCACCCGAAAGGCATTCTCCACAGGGCGGGGAAACAGGGGCACTGGGAATAGAAGAGGGAAAGAGAGGGTGGAGATGGAATGGAATAGTTTATAACGTTGCATTAGGTTCCCGCAATAAATACTCCTCAGAACAAAGAAAGAATTGCATTCTCACATGAGTATACTCAAATGAAAATTTTTCAATTACAAAAGAAGGATTAAAAAATATTTGGGTCAAAGTGTCTCAGAGGGAAAGATGGGAAGAGAGTGAAAGAGACGGAAAAAGGTAGACGGAATAACATAAAACACTTCATTACACCGACAGTTTCGTGTAACCGCCTAAAAAGAAACTCCAATGACAAAGAGTAGAAATTACCCGAGTCACGCGGTCTTTACTGCGAACAATTTTATGCAGGCGAAAATAGAATAAAATTATATTTGCGTCAAAGAAGCCTAGCAAAATACGCGAGGGAATAATCGAAAAGAAATATGGAAAGACATAACATTATTTTGTACCTTACTATTAAAAAACTTTTGTGAGAAACGATGGAACTGGCGTCAAAACTTGTAAATAAATGAGAAAATTTGGAGGAAAAAGTACCATAAACTCATATTTTGGGTATACTCTAAAAGGAGATGGAAGTGATGGCGACAAAGAGGTAAGAGGTGTGGGAGATGAATAGTGATTGTTTATTACATTTGAGGACCCCAGAAGTCAAGGGGTCTAAGTAACAAAATCGTTTGGTACAACCCACTAAGTAGTTAAGAGCCATTACCCTAGATAGCATCACCTGTCAAGAAAATCACTTGGATCCCTTTACCACCTAAAAGATTTATATTTTCACACCCATTCCTGTACCTAACTTATTTTTTTATGTCACTTAGACCCCTTGACTTCTGGGGTCCACATTTCTCTTGTTACCTCAACTCCAAACAAATTCTCAAGAGATAGACAGTTTCACTATAGGGAGAATTTGTCCGTGCAGGAAAAAACAGAGTATGAAAGTATATTTCGAGCCAAATATTCTCAAGGAAAAACAAATTGCTATACCCATGAGATAGTATGAAATACAAAAAACTAAAGAAAGAATTCATCCATCACAAAATTAGGAAAGAGCACATTACAGAATACAGCTGTTCCATTCAATGCAAATGTAGACATCAACTATTTTGTAGAGCAATATCGTTGTTTTTTACTCCTGAACTCCACACATAAGGCAACTTAAAACTTCAAGAGACCTCACCTCTCTTGCTTCTATCCGGCGTAATCTGTACCTCTATAATTTATGCTATATTATCGTTTACAATAAATCTGACCTGGTAACTCTTGCTGTTCGTTTTACTTTACCGTGAATCAATCGAACATCTCAAGTGTCATACTAGAATTTTGGACCTTATATAGAAAAACTTATATATTGACTAGTGATAAGTTTTGTTCAAAACCGTTAAGGGCAACCAGAGTGCAATATAGCTGACGGAAGAAAAAGAATAGTAGCCACTACGGAATCGGCCGCTCTTTCACGCGACGCGGGTATAGGGACGCTCGAACGCGTACATTTCTCCCACTAGTAGTTCCTCTAGAAGTTCTTTTTTCTAGTAGTTCTGGTTTGACCACGAATTTTTCTTCTTTATTGACTGTAATTTGGCCCGCTCCTTACGGCCTGGGGAACGTGCGAGGTTCTGATCAGAACTGGGATGACTGCTGCACCCCTGGTGCGCAATCTCCCCGTATCGCACACCCCAGTGGTAGCTAGCACGTTACATTGTAGATGTATACACTAGGTTATGATTAGGGGTGAGCCGATAATTAATTCCGATATAAATACTGGCCGATATTAGACTATCGGAGCATCAAAATCCGATAATTGTTCCACTAGCATAACGTTTTCAACAAGTTGCTGTATATGTCCCAATTGAATATATATTTTGCTTCGCCCGCTTCACCGCACTCAATGTTCGTCATTTGTTGGCAACTTTCTGAAATAATCCACTAGTTGGCGCTGTATTTTGAAAACGGTGCAAAATCGTAACCTAATTTTACAGCGCCAGAAATCGCACGAGGTCTCAAAATCACATGGTGTAACTGGAGGTGGTCACAATATCAGACGTGTGGAAGTATTTCGTTGTTAAAAATGATGACCCCAACAAGGCTCTTTGCAAACTTTGCAATTCACGTGTGTCTCGCGGCGGAAAAAATTCTAGATCGTATACTACGACAAACTTGCGAGTGCATTTAAAAAGCAACTATTTGATCCAGTTCCGAGGACTGGAAAATAATAAAATAAAAACTGCAAAGAAAAACATCGTGACTTCGAAAATAAGTGTAGAATATACACCTGAAGGAATATCTGAACTCCTAAGTGACGATGAAGAAATGGATAATTCCCGTCCATCTTCGAGTGCATCAGATTACTCGTCCTTTGTGTTAGCCGAATTAAATTCGTCAGTGCCAAAAAAGGCAGAATATCAACTTTCACTCAGTGAAATTTGGAGGAAACCATACACGGAAGATGATCGTCGCAGAAAGAAAATTACTAACCTAATAGGTCGGATCCATTGCTAATGTCACTCCGCTGGTAGGAGGTCTGATTGCAAAATTAAATGCTATGTTTGACAAAGATACAAATCATTACAAGTCATTTGGTCAATCATTAATAGCAATCTTAAGAAAGAGATTCAAAAACATAGAGAATAGCCATTTTTATGCAGTTGCTACCCTGGTGGACCTAAGGTTTAAAGGTTTTGTCTTTTCTTCCCAAGAGTTACTCACAAAAGCCAAAAGAGACGTAATTAGTTTAAAGAAAAACTCATTAAAAAAAGATACCAGTTTGGAAATTTCAAATGAAAAATAAAGTACAGTGGATTGCCGTTCACAGAGTTTATATAGTATGATTCTTCCTCAGACAAAAATAACCTTAGACGATCCAGAGGATGAATTAGAGGATTATCTGAAGGAATCATTATTGCCCATTGACTGTGATCCTCTTCATTATTGGAAAAATTGTAAAAAATATGTGCATCTGTCACAAGTTGCCAAAATATTTTTAGCTGCACCATCAGGATCTGTTGCATCAGAAAGGTTGTTCAGCTCTGCAAATTTAGTATCTTCTAAGAGAAGGGGAGCATTGAACCCAAACAAGGTTAAGCAACTTGTTTTTTTGGCTAAAAATATATATACTGACAAGTAGAAATTCTGAGGTCTTATTAATGTTTATATTTTGTAGACTGATCTTTTAAATAAATGTTTTGAACTTGAGCACAATTTTGTATAACCCCAAATAGCACTTTTCTATGGTATGAGGTATTCAATATATATCCTATATACCTGTATGTGTGTATATATATGCTTATACATATACAGGTATATAAGATGAAAATATCGGACCAGATCAAGTTATCGGGACAAAATATCGGGTATCGGTTATCGGAAAAAAAAGACTATCGGCTCACCCCTAGTTATGATTACTTGATAATTTTAGATCACGCAAAATTGAGAATGACTCGGAGGAAATTTTACTCAAAACTGAAAGAAACAAAACAGATGCCCCAATTTCAACAAAAAATTCCCTTCCCGCTTGCCATTTATGATTACAACAAAAATATGGCGGGAAACTATGACACCGTGCCAACATAAAATTCACCTTTGTCCTTTATACCCTCCTGCACACTTCTGTTTACATAGGTATTGGCCTAACGTCCAGTGCCACACATTTCTGTGGCGGCGGTAATACACGCAGAAGTAATTGTACAGTTGAAATATGTCAGAGTCCATGGTGAGTCCTCACCCGCATAACACTTTCTTCGCACCCCTCCACACTTTCTCCCAACCTCTCTCTCCACTTTCCCTTCCGGCTTTCCTCTTTCCCAACCGCACTCACTCTCAAACACCCCCCCCCCCCACCCCCCGCCGCCCACCACACTCCAGGTCGATATCTTTGTTTTCCTCTCCGGCAGCAGTGGACAAGTTAACAACTGGAGTCTCCACTACGCTGCCTCTTTCTCCTCCCCCCTTTCTTCATTCTTTCCCCTCCTCTCCCGCCCAACGCGTCACAGAGTGAAGGAGTGGTCATTTCGCCCTCTGCACTCTCTTCACCTTTCCCTCTTTAGCCCTTTTACTCTCTTATCCGCCCATTTTCAAGGGCGCTCAGCTAAATTTCAGAGAAAATCCCTTTCTTTTCCGACCCTCTCCACACGAGTGCCGAATGCGTCGAGTTGTTCACGGTGTTGCAATAATTTTCGGGCCTGGAGTGCCCGTCCTCTTCACGCCTCCCCCCCTCCCCACTCCGACCAGTATACCGCGACCCGGACAGTTACAACCGCACTCGAAGCGACAGCACAAAACTTCGCGGCCAGCCTCAGGAACAACGTAAATGTCCTCTCTTGGAGACCGGTCGAGCAATAAAGGAAACACATTTATGTTTTTCTTCAGGTGCGTAAATCATTGTAAACACCTTCGGTCAGCGAGGGAAACCGGACATTTCCGTAAACTAATTCTCAAGCGTTTCAAGCTGAAATTTAATATTTCATTTGGAACGTTGCGGTACTCTTGTCATGCTGGAGAAAAGTGATACATATACCACACAATTCAACAGTTACCATTTATTCAGAAGCACGAGAGCCCCAGTATTTAAGGTAGTCCGAGCGAGATAATTCCCTAGTCATAATAGAGACCATATTCGAATTATACGTTTAAATTCCACAAGCTGTAGGACACATGAATTAAATATTTCATTATTAATGGTGCAATAATCTAGTTTTATATGACATAAGTTGATAGTAATTATAACGTGCATACACGTGCCATTTCCCAAGTGAAAGGGCTGGTCTTTTTTGGCAAATATCTCGGAAAATAATGAGGTAAGGGGTTGAATTTTTTTTTGTCAATGGGAGGGTGATATATTTTTCTTTAAAATGAAACCAAATTCATTGATTTCTAGGTAAAATGATATTTCGCTCAAACTATCTTAAGCGAAGATGGGTAATTTCCGACCTGTCCAGGGTTGGTAAATTTTGAGACGGTAAAACCAAAGCTGTCTTCACGACAATTAAACATGCTATTCTAGAGCCACAGGTCAATTTAAAAAAGGAGAACATTTATAGAAATATAATAACCAGGTTTTATTTCTTTTTTAACTTGCTTGAAGTGATGGAGAAAATTTATTTATTCCGGATCACCATGGTTTCATTGTGATATGCGTAATCAGATAACTCCATTAGATAGACGAGCTACAGCCAAACTAAATAAGCTTTATTTTTTAAATTACAATTTGAATTTTTCTTGTGCCTTTAGTAGTTGAACGTAAAACATTGTGTTGGTTCGCACACGATACCTCTGATAGGTAAGTCCCATAAGTATGCCGCATTAAAATATGAATTATGGTGAACGTGAACATTTTACTTTACGCAATAAAACTCATACCCTCCAAGCGGCATAACTCCGTTTTTATGCAGCAAAAAAAACGCTACACCAAGCCTCTCTTAGAAACGTTCATATTAATATTCTCCGGCAGGTCATGGTAATGGTTATTGGTGGCAAGTATAAGCAAATATTTGCCCTCGAAATGAGGTTCCAGTTGTCATACTCTGGATAAACTTCGGTCTAAAATATGATGTTGATGAATATTGTTAGGAAGGGCACTTAGTGGTATTGGCAGAAAAGCAACTATTCATAATAGTCTCTTATCCTAGCGAATTATTAGAAATGCAAATACGCGTGATGTATGAGTTTTTTAAACATAAAATAATAACCTTCATATTTCGAGTTAATTTTTCTCGGGTTTCAAAATAGGTAAAATAAAGCCCCATTTTCATCCATTCCATGGCTAATTCTACCAACATCTTCAGTAGCGTCGGTACCTGAGCTCATATGTCATGACTCGAGGTTTTCCAAGCTCATGACAGGCTTGGAAACCCTCGAGGAATTGGTTCACTCTGCTGAAATCTGAAAGCTGAAATCATTTCAACAGTCGAGTTGGAATTATCATTTAAAACGTCTAGTGCACCTATATTTCTGCCTCTGAAAATTTTAAACTGTCCTGGTATAATATATATTTTGCCTTTTCAGGTTCCCAGTCTGTGATCAGTGAAAACCCCTTTATGTTTCTAGATGGTAAAATGGTTAACTCCATCAAGGGATAAGGCAGCATGGATATGAGAGCTGCTTCAATGTTTTGTTCGCGTTTGTTACATGGGACGTTTCACTCCGCCATTTGATATTAATTTAAATGTACGTAGGTATTCACATTTCCTCATGTCATGGTTATGAATCTAATGTAAGTACTAGAGCCCCTCCGTGCATAAATGAAATCAAAGAACAGCAGATTTTCTAAGCAGTTTAGAGCAAATTTTTGATCAAAATAAGTTTCACAAGTTGTTTCTAAACGCGTCCTATTTAATGGTCTTTGCACATGTATTTATATGCCGTAATGCAGTATTTATTACTTCCAGATGCAATCATTCTTTTCATTCCATTGGTAAGTCAGCATTTTAGTTTCTTTCTTATTAAATTTTTAATTGCGTGCATTGTACGACGTATGGCATGCCACTGCTACACCAAATCCGTGTAGATTAACTTTAACAAAGCGCACTAGTGTAAACCGGTACCTATTAAAATTGGCTATCATCTAAAGCGGTGAAACACAATCTTTCTGCTCCGCGGATTCCATGATTCTATTTCCCAAGTGCAGTCGCGTTTTGTACAAATAACCCAACCACCTTCACCGTTACAACGCTTAGGTTTTGCAAGAAAACAAATAAACAACATTTAAATTTCATGGATTTCATTTTACTTCTCCCGCAAGATATTCCATAGCCGAAAATGACAATGTGAGATTGATGAAGGCTTGCTCTAAGGAAAATAATTGCTTTTGAGGAACGTTCTAAAGCTTCATAAATTAACTCTATTCATTTCGTAGAGTGTCCTTTGAGGTGCGTATATATCAGTGGGATATCAAATCAACAACACTTCACACCACTTCCATGAATTTTCCAATTATTGCATTGATCAAATTTATGTGGTACCGAATGACGCGCATGAATTCAAAGATATGCATTAAACGGATAAAATTTGCCCAAAAAAAGGATTTGACCTAACCGGAGTTCTCACCCAGATCTCTCAATTGCCGGTCAAATGCATTGGCAGGTTACACCACCAAGCGACTATAATAAAGGGCGGTTTTTTTTAGCGGAGGTATAGGTGAACTCGTTGTTCTCGTCTTAAGTCCAAACTTTTTGCACGTGAGTCGTGCTTACTAGGCCGCTGTCGCGGAGGATAGGTCCGATTAAGATTTCATGAATTGCCATTGGCGAATATTATTCCAGTGGTGTATATTTTTGCACCCTGACTGCATACCACATAATTTGTTAAATGCAATGATTAGAGTTTTGTTATAATTATTCGTTCTGAAGCGACAATACTGGATTTATTGGCTTCATTTTTTAATCATTAAAATCATAAATAAGTTCATATTATTCATTCATTCTTCATCAAAAAAGGAATAAAACCCTGTAAAACTCTGGGAAACATTTTTGGTATCGGCTCCAATATTACTCGGCCATGGCCGTCCACAATAGGGACATGATCACTAAAGTAACGCAATGTTGGGCTCGGCCCGAATGCACTTAGGATGAACCTTTACTTCGCCTGAGGTTATTGCCCCTGCTTATATGTGACAGACAGTAAATGCAAAATGACCTCATCTGTCGAAGCAATTTCAACGAGCATACAAATACCACAAAAAAGTGGATGTTTACTTGAACATTTCTGTTCTATTTCTGAGCCAAAGCTCCATGATTAAGTTCACAAATTAATCAGAAAGCATGAATGGTCTTCTCAAACAAAACAGAATGACCAAAAAATAAAATGAAAATCTCCGTTGATTTTAGCAAACCGCCAAAGAGATATGGTAGAGGAGTAACTAAAATATGCCTCCCGCACCAGATTTTTAGCCTGAATTGCATATAAAACTACGCCTAGGTGAAGCAAACGTTTACCAAGCATGGATGTTATGGAGGAGTATTAGAGAATACACGATTTTAAATCGCATAAAATTTGGGAGCGCAAGAGCTTTTTGTGATTGCAGCTCGGATGGGAAAATTACAATGCTCATAGACAGCACCGTAATTAGCTGTCAGCCTAAGGTCCGGGAAATACAGCTCTATATCGCTTCCTATGCGTGCTATATGTCGCTCATAGCTTCCTTTTACCGCAAATATAAATTCCCTTATTCCCTTGCTACACTGTTTCACATCACATACCTATCTATCTTTCCCTCTTTTGCAGACCCCATCGCTGTAAATGACTCACCTGCTCCATCCAAGGCCACCTCGATATTTTATGGAAGCATTTTAAATTCAATGGGTCTTCACACAAAGCGATGGCCTCAATGTAGTTAAATGAGAAAAAAATAATAAAAACGCCCGCCTGTTCCGGCCTCAATCACTCCCGCAGACGGAATTAATTTCCTGAGAGAGATGAGGCTCTCTCTCTATATATATATATCGCCCTTCTTTTCTCTCTAGTATGCAAATAATATGCGGTCCAAGGCGAGCCATCGTCTATATCTGCATTCCTTTCTCGGAATGAGAGACGAGGTAACTCGAAGCCAAAGCACTGCCCTTACACCCTTTCCCAACCCAGCGTCCACCTTCCGTCATCCTCTCTTTTCACCTCCTCTCCCTCTCTCAGATTTCTCTCTGTCATTCTTTCCCACTTAGACGCCCACCGTGCGAATTTTCAGGGTTCGTAAAATAAAAAAAAGGGTATTGGGTTCGAGCAGAGCAAATGAAACTAAGGGTTAAGGACCCTCGACGGTTCCACTCAGACTCGCTCTGCTTGAGAAAACATTTACTCCGCCCAATATGGAGAAGAACGAAATGATATTAACGTTCACTGGGACTCATGGAGTGGCACTCAGCAACCCAGATTTTGAAAACAATGTTAAATTCATTGGAATTCCATGAAAGCTTCTCGAGAGGTAGCAGTGCTCTTCTCATAAAACATGCCATCCCCCATTGTGTTTGTTTGACCGCCTTTGGAGACCTGGGATCGTCTTCCCTCGCATTTAAATTGGTGTGAAATGGCGTCGCGTCGCTTCTTCGCCGTCATATGAAGATAGACGTGTTTTTAATTTTGAACACATAGGTTTCATCGAGGACACTAGTCGACTGGAATTACTTGAGGGAACCTTTTTCACTTAATGTGACTAACTAGTGCTTAGTTGGATACTGAGAGTTTCCCATCTCTCTTGCTTTTTAATAACGCAGTTTTCAAAATATTTGCGCCATTTTGTTTTCCAAGAATTAACACACCTTTCCATTGTTAAGGAAACATTTCATAAACATAATTCCTTTCTAAATGTAAATTATTTTGGAATAATTACTCCTAACACCCTCCAGTAATTTTTGAGTCTGTTCTCCTACAATATAAAAAAATAACTTTTTAAATTCCATTTAAAAAGCAGTGAAAGATAATTTTCAGTTTTAGCCAGTCTATGTGTATGACACTTTCAATATCTTGGGCAAAAAATCTGCTCTTAAATTTGCATTCTTAATAAAATATGAATCGTACACTTCTATTACCAATAAAAAGTGAGAAGCTAGACAGAAATCAAATCGAGCAGCGATATCTATAGTCAAAATTGATACCCCGCTACTATAACTTTCTATTATATTTACCTTAGCGTTAAAAATCATTCAATTTCAAGACCAAAGGTTAACTTACTCTGATATTTCTCAATAGGAACTTTCAAAATCCTCCAGAATGGGGGTGAAAAAAGGTGCAAAGATGAAGACTGAAGCATTTTACGTTAATGACTCTCCATTTTTAAAACAAAACTCTATATGATTTTTCCTGGCTTCCGCTTAAAATTATTTTAACCGCAAGATTATTTAACAATAATAATAATTACCTTTTAAATTTTAACTTCACGATGTATTCCCAACAACAACGCTCAGTGATTATATTCCAAAACTTTTACCACACTCCAACAAAATACATATTTCCTTGAATCTATAGAATTATTAAAATAGTTTAGAAATTCCATTTACCTTTGCATAGAGTAAGTTAAATTGTTTTCATTGCTGAAGTAATGGAATACAACGAATAATAATAAGGTGCTACGATAAACTTTAGCTGGAATCTACCGCATCCACTTTTAGAATAACATGGCACAAATAGGATTTTCCTATCTTCCTTGAAACAACATTTTCCTCGTAGCAAATTTTAATCGCTGCCCATCCCGCCTCAGTTCTCTCTGCCTTTCTCTTTCCGCACGAACACATCGCTTACTCTTGCCTTGTAATTCCTCGAGACTCTCATTCTCCTTTCCATCCCGTTTGTTCCTCGTCCAGTCCCATTCCGGCGGCTTGCCACGTTTCCCTCACTTCCCTCTCTAACCCATTATGATGAGGAATTCCACTCAAAGGGCATCGGTTAATGCAAGCTGGAAGCGCCATGAATAAATCCCCTCCCATTCTGAATTCATAACCGAGCCGGAAACCTCCGAACGCTGCAGCAGACACAGCTTAAAGATATGCTTAATAATCCGTTTCGCTGGGTGCTTCCCAAAGGTAATAGCATTTAAAAGCCTCGGAAAAGCTCACATGACTGACACAGGTGTTCCACGAGGTATGCTCTGCGAAGAAAACAAACTTTCCTTTGTAGCAGAATCCACTGAATCATTATAAAATATCGACCCGATCCACAGAAAGTGAGTAAACATCGCATGGGAATGAGCAAATATTTCCTCCCGTAAATTTATAAACAAGAGAGTTTTAACGAACTATTTGAGAGTAACTAGATGGGTCCCCATCAAAAACCTACCGCTAGTCCATCAAAGGATTGGTGCTGAGGTAGATTTTATTTATCATAATTTATTTTCATTTTGAGCAAGAATAAAAAACAGTAACGAAGCTCAGAGGATATGAGTTGAGTTGGAGAGTCTCAGTAGAGGGTAACCATGCCGCGGATAAAGGTAATTGGACCGGTATCAACAGCCACAGCTTTGGGGGAGAGTAAAGTTTACGAAATCGCCCGGAGAGCTGCGATGTGAAGGTCCAAAGAAAACCACCACATAAGTCTCCTTTGAAGGTAGAGCCTTGGATTTAACAAGGTAAACTTGATTGAATTCCTTTTAAACTACATAAAATGAATGAGGCAAGAGTCAACCTAGCAATAAAGTAGATGCCGAGTGACATTCACACCTCTGGCTGCCAATTTCCTAAGCCACATGTGGTTTTCCAGAAATATCTGTGACCCGAAAAATCAAAAACCATGACGTACCAAATGAGACCTTTAACTTACTATAATTTTTCGATAAAATAGTACCCCAATCGGATCTCATGGTGGGGACTTCTGGTAGGGCAACATCAGTCAGAAAGGATAAATGCGGTAAATGCAGTTCTTCATGTAAAATGGAGTTCCATGAGTGACAACTGGAGAAGGGACTCCTGGCCGAGTATAATGCAGTTTTCCGCCGCCTTAGACGTCTAACTGAAGGACAATTTGATGTCTGCTCTTGTATATGTCTCTTACTGCAAAATCGTCACAGCAGACGTTGGTCCGCATTTGCACGGAGAACGCGTGATCAGGCGCTTTCGCTGTATTCTGTTAAAGACAAGCGTTTCCATATGGCTTACTTCTATTTTCATTATACTCGACTCTTCAAAAGTACCTTGGTTTTGACAAATTCAGGGTATGAGTAAAAGAATCAGGTAGAAAATTTCTTCATTCTTATTGGGTGAAGGTCTCTTTTAGTACGTAAAGGTTGGTGATTTTTCGGGTCCGAGATATTTTTTTGTAGAACCTCATGTAGCTTAGTGCATTGGGCGCCAACCCAGGAGTTTGAATTCCACTCGGCATTTGCCTCACTACTTGGTAGACTCTACCCTCTAACATTTAATCTCTTTATTTTGAACGTACCAATAAATGAGTCAAAATTACTTTTGCGTGTTCATTTCATTCTTCATTACTAGGGAGAGTATATTTATGCGATATCCTTCACTAGTTATTGTCATTTTTTATTGCTTGGTTGCCTAACTGGGTAGGGGACTGGAAATTTTTTGTCAATGAGGACAGGTGCATAGATAGGTTAGGAAAAAATAACAGTGAATGGAGAAAGTGTTGAAAGACAACTAGCTTCAGCAGTGGCCTACTCTTCAATAAAATGCCCAGGTGACTCAGATATAAGACCCCATCGTATGATCAGAATACCACTTCTCCAAGTATTTTAACTAAGAATCAGTGTTTCCAGTGAATAATTCCTACCATTACAGGGGTTCGCAGCCGGGCTTTCGCAAAAGGAAGCAAGTAATCCAGGCAACACACCTATTTGATCCAGTTTCTCTATTCTTATTCCTCCGACTCGGAATTTCCATGATATTTTAATGAATTTTATATATTAGACACAAAAAACTATCCTTCAAAGAATGCATCACTTTTATATTCTGAGTCACTGTCTCCGTGACAGCAATTTTTCATATTGAAGTACTAGAGATGCCCAGTTCCTGAGGAATTCCTGAGGAATAGTTTAAAAAGCAGCCTCTGAGTTTCACCAGCATTGGTCAAAAAGATTTTCTCATACTCACTGCTGGCCACTTGCATATAGGTCATAAATAGGGCGTATAGGAGGACTCAAACCGAGCCCAATGGTGCTCAATATCAATGGCGGAGCGGGACCTCACTTTATACACGTCAACTACTAGAAGAAAGTGAATCGGTCATCTTCTAAACGACGAGATAATACCAATATTACGCAGTAAATTAAGTAAAACAATGAGATCTCTGCAATTGTCGATTGCCAACTGTCCCCCAGTTTGACCAGAATTGGGCCGAATTGACCCTCCATGATCCGGTGATCCCCGACTCGAGGACGTACTTCGGCAGACCGCACGACGTCAACCCATAAAGTGAGTTAGAGAGACAGCTAATCCCAAATTTTTGGGTAACGGGCTCTTTTGGTTCGCAAAGAAGTGCGGTAGGTTTTAGCGAAAGCAAAACCGACGGCTACTCGTCTCTGTTGATTGGGTAACCAAACTAATACGAGCACTTCGGGGAGGCGGAGGCCCAATTGAGGTCCTTTTGACCTCAATCCGCCTCATTGGCGTCGGCCTCGAAGGGGCTGCGGTTTTGTTAACCTTCCCTTCCCATCCTTTCCTCCCACCTCTTCCTAGTCCCAGAGTATAAGCGAAAGCTTGCAGACCGGGGCGGAAGTTGTAATCCTGCGGCGAGAGCCGAAACGCCTGTCCCCAAGTAGTAATGTTTAAAAGCCAGCCAAAACAACTAACCTGACTCCACATGGTGGTAAATGATCAAGTTTGGTCAACCATGGTTTATTGGTGCCAGTGTAAAATATGTTGGTAATACCTATCTCTTAGAACAAGAAAACATAAAGACGAATGTTGAGCCCTGTGATCTTGGCAGAGTAAAACTCTTTGGTCAGTATATATATATATATATATATATATATATATATATATATATATATATATATATATATATATATATATATATATATATATATATACTTCACACTTCACACCACCATTGTGTTTGTAAATTTTATGTGTTCCTATCCACTTTCTTTCTACCTTTCTGTATGAACATTTATGTGAGTATTTGCCGCTGAGCGGTCTGAGTGAATGAACGAACGAGTATATATATATATATATTGTGACGGCTCGAGCTAGGGTTGATTGAGCGTTGGTCTGAGGTGGTTATGTAATGGAGTGCATTTGTCTGATGGAACGGTGTTTTTGTGCTAGTGTGAAGGTGAATCCTAGCCGGTGTGGTGTCCAAAGTCAACTAGGACTACCTAGAGGCCCACTTTACCCCCAGTGTGCATACACTAACCCCCTCTCACCGTAAACTCTCCTTCGACGGGTGACTTACCCTCCCGAGGGATATAAAAAGAGCAGGTGAATGTGCTTCGCGAGGAGTCAGAGGAGTCAGAGTAGAAAGAGGGAGAAAGGAGGAGAAACCACAGACAGACAGTGGAAACC
Organism: Ceriagrion tenellum; assembly: GCA_963169105.1. Lineage (NCBI taxonomy): Eukaryota > Metazoa > Arthropoda > Insecta > Odonata > Coenagrionidae > Ceriagrion > Ceriagrion tenellum. Next base: position 137,663,863 of record OY720633.1, read on the forward strand.
ACAGAGAGGAAGATTGCCAGAAATCCCCGATGTGCATGGTAGCCCTCGCCTTTCTGACCAAGCGAAGCTTATGCTGGTGGAAGACGGGATAGTAAAGCAAGTGCTGGACGAGCAGAGACTGGAGCGGACGAGTGGCGGCCGTATTCTTCGCCGACGCGGGAGAAGATTGTTTCCTGGTGCCGCGGTTGTGGGGATCCGAGCAGTGATTCCATTGACGGCTACAACACTCCCAGCATCGACAGAAATCTGTAAGAATGTCGCTGTTTGCGACCCGTCCACCGTCCTAATAATCCAGATAAACTCTCACTCCCCAGTCACGAGATCTGAATCTCTTTTCCTTTTGCCCCGTGCATCTTGCCCTCACAAAACTTCAGACCAAGTGTTGAGAAGAATTAGTCAGTGAACCATTGGTGCTCAAGAAACTTTAATTAAGGGCACATATGAACTCTGGCCCGAAATCATTTTCTTTTTTTTTCTCTTTGTAAATTGTATCATCTTTTGGAAGGGGGGGAAAGTATTTTGCATTCACCTTGTCGTAGTGTTGTTTGACGTATGCATTTCACGTTGTTCATCTCCATCACCAAGTGTAATCATCCATTCATCCTCATGCTCATCAGGGTAATTTTTTTGTGTGTAATTTGTACGACATCAGGCATTACGAAATATATTTTGGTGGATTCAAATAGACCAATTGCTCGATCATTCCCTCGCTCGGGACGGCTGGCGTTCCCCTCTTCCTACCACGTATGTGACGTTCGTATTCCGTCATTATATATATATATATATATATATATATATATATATATATATATATATATATATATATATATATATATAAGCGAGTACTATACAGCCGTCGGCCGTCTCGCATCCTCTTCTCCAAGCCTCCTTGTCTCTCCAGTCTTCATTCTAATCTCTAATTGTCTCCTTTTCATATATTGGGTGACTTGCTTTGTCCAGTCTTCTGGTGGTCGTCCTCTCTTCCTCCTTCCGGGTGGTTGCCAATTTAATATCTTTTTTGGCCAACGTTTCTCCTCCATTCTTTTTACAAGTCCATACCATTTTAGCCGTCTTTTCTCTATTTCCTGTATGATGTTTTCTTCTACTTGCATAATTTTTCTTATATTTTCATTTCTCATTCTTTGTAGTTTAGATTTTCTGCTGCTCCTTCTTATAAGATCCATTTCTACGACCTCCAGTCTCTGCCTATCCCTTTTGGTCATTTCCCATGTCTCTGCTCCGTAAAGGAGTATACTCTGAATAATTGTTTTATATATTTGAAATTTTGTCTTCCTACTTATGTCTTTTGACCATAATATGCTATTCATTTTTTTTATTGCGAGTTTTGACTGATGTATTCTATTTGTTATCTCTTTTTTACTGGTTCCTTCTTTTCCAATCGTTACACCTAAGTATTTATACTCACTACAGACTTCGATGGCATTTCCTTCTATTTTCAGATTCTTTGCCTTCTCATTAATTACCATATATTTTGTTTTGCTGAAATTTACTTTCAGGCTCGCCTTATTGTATGCTTTTATCAATTTCCTCATCATATATTCCGCATCGTACTTATCTCCTGCAATTACGATTTGATCGTCAGCAAAAAGTAATGTATATAGTGAGTCTCCGTCTATTTTTATTCCCATTTCAGCACATTTGTTCTTCCAATCCTTCAGAGCTTCATTAATATAAATTTTAAAAAGAATGGGTGATAGGAAACACCCTTGTCTTAGTACTTTATTGGGTTTAATTGACGGAGATAATTGACTTCCTATTTTTACTTTTGTTCTAGGTTTTTATAAAGATTTTTTATTGCTATAATGTATTTTCCGTTATATTACTTTCATCTAGAATGCGGTAAAGATTTTTGATAGGAACTGTGTCGTAGGCCTTTTCTAAATCTATGAATACTAGATGCGTTTCTCCGTTTCTTATTCTTATTTTTTCTGTTAGTTGTTTTAATGTAAATATGTTATCTACACAGGATCGTCCTGCTGTGAATCCACTTTGCTCTTCCCCGATAGTTATTTCATGCTCTAACCTCTCTTTAATAATTCGTCCATACAGTCTTCCACAAGTGTCCGTCACACAAATGCCCCTATAATTTTTACATTCCTTTTTTGAACCTTTTTTATGTATTGATGTCAAGTAAGCTAACTTCCACTCATTTGGTGGGTCCTCTCCGTGAATTAAACACTTATTGAAGATTGTCATCAATATTTCTAATACTCTTTCAGGAGCATTTTTAAACAACTCTACTGGAATACCTCCCGGACCTGGGGATTTACCATTTTTCATTTTTTTAAGTGATTCTTTAACTTCTTGTATCTTTATTTCTGGTATTTCTACGTTTCCTAAAATTGTTACAGTTTGTATATTCATAAATTCTGTTCTGTCCTCTAAGAACATATTTTGGTAGTATTTTACCCATTCATCTTTTCATCATTTTACCCATTACTCATTTGGTCAGTAGAATTTCTTTAAAATATCCAAAATTTCGCTTCATGCTTAGATGGTTGTGGAAGTAACATGAAATCTCTTAAGGAGTAAAAGGACTCCTGTAGTCTAAGTGCTACTTCAACTCTCAATTTTTATTTGGTATTTGTCGTTTATAATAATTAACAATGAGTTTATGAGTCGGCTACGTATCAAAAAGTAAAAAATAATTAGGTGTTTATAACAAAAACCAAATATTTCCAATTGTTCAACACTGCAATTCCTCGTCGGTTTGGTTTCGGTTGAAAAGAATACAAAGTAGTACATTTTTCAATAGACGAAACTTTGTAGTGGAGGAAGGGAAGAAAAATAAATCAGGAGTTAGAGTTGGTGGATAGAAGAGGTTGTCGGATGCAACAGAATATCGAAGGTCATTTTGAAAAGCTAAGTGTAGCGTGGGTGGGTAATAGCTAAGATTGACATACACAGTTTTGGTGAGGAAAGGTAGTCTTTTGTAGCATACCGAAGGAAATATGGAAATAATGAACATAAAAAGATATGACAAGTACGGGAATGGTTAACATTTAGCCATCAAAACTTGGGTAATCCGAAAATTTACGCTACATTTTGAAAGGAATTTAAACTCGTAAAAATAATGACCTTGTATTTATTAAATGATAACTTGCTTTCTACCCGGGTTTTAATGTCGATACGTTATTTTCAATTTTTCAAACGATATTGCAAAAAATGGTGCTAAGTGCGGACAACTTATGCATTATTTGGGAGATTGTGTGGGGACGGATATTAATTGGAGGAGATGGTGAAGTGAGAAAAACAAAAGGATAATTATGTTTTTTAAAACAGAACCCATAAAATCTTCTAACTCCACTTCATTTCTTTATTCTCCTACTCCTCTTTATTTCTTGACCCAATTCCAACTATATATAAACACTTTTAAACAATATTTGTCACCAGTCAAAGGTATCAACATTGAAACTCGGGTCGAAGTTATATTTACAAAATGTGATATTGCACGGATTATTTTCAGCATCAAAATATACTTTGGCAAAAATTCACCAAATGACATTACTTATTTCAAGTTAAAAAGTAAATTAATGGCATGAATGTAAGGAAAATTAACTTTCAACAATCTAACCCTACCTGGTGACCCTTCGTTCTCAGGATATATTGATTGCAGTATTACAACCTGACGTGAGATTTCCAAGTCACCAACCTTTGTAAACCGACGGGAAGGGCGAATGGGTGGGACTTCCTACCGCCAAGCACGAAGAGATGCAACAAAACAATACTCTTTTCCCTCCGAAAGAGGTCGTGCATACACTGTAAAGGTGACCTTTATTACATTGTCTACTAGCGGCTTGCTTATATAATCTAACCAATTAATCAACGCAAATGTATTCCCGGCACAAACGCGGACGCCCTGAGTTAGCCAGCTTCCACACAGTAGCAGCGCCCTCTGCCAAGCACAAGCGGTCGCAGCCTCACGCAAACTAATTACCGGCAAAGTAACGGAACGCACAGTGAGAGGCGAGACAAAAGGGGATTAATTTGAACTACCTCTACAATCTTACTTTTCGGCTGCCGCACTTCTTCTTTCGAGAGGGTGCGTATGCCTATACAGAGTACCAAATTTCATTAACGGTTTCTCCGTTAACGGCAAGCAGCACATTGTCTAGAGAGAGAAGCAGAATTTAGCTCAAATTTACCACGCATTTGCCTTGGGACAAATTCTGCCGCTTGTTTCAACCACCTTAAAATTATTGCTGCCAAAGAATGGTAGATTTAAAGTGAATTTATATGCGCAAAATAATAGAAATGCCCTCGTTCTTGTCCTCGGAATTCAATGACATTTTTTTACGTCAACTCGAAGCCACACAGTAAGATATAGTCTCACTCGCGCACGAGAGAAAAAAATAAGGATGGAGTTGGGCGTGCACAATTTATGCATTTTTACTTCTACAGCGTATCCTAGCAGCCATTGTAACTTTGTGGGATATTTTTGTTGGAGGGAAAGAAATATATTCCATGCATATATAACTTTGCAATTTATATATGCTAAAAGCAAACCGAAACTTTGAATCGCTTCCGTAGTAGTCATAAATAAATCAATGTCAAAATTAGTGCTATGAATCCATAAGTCGATTATTTCCTTAATTTAGGTAGTCGAATTTACAGTTAATTTGGGTTTTCTTAGCTTTGAATGGGCCCCAAATTAACTGCGGTCCCTGGTATCTTTTAAGAGTCCTTAACTAGGTTTTATACGACTTTGACTAATACCCTTCTTTTCCAATGACTTCAATGAATCTATTTTAAGATTCAATAAAGAAAGCACCGATCATTCTCAAGCCACAACGGGAAGAGCGGTAAACTTAAATCCCGGCCTTGGGGACCAATGTCCTCGCCATCTAAAGTTGACGTAAGTTTTGTAAAAAAATTCAAAACTAAAGAAGATGGGTAAACAACTACCTCCATGAAAAGCCAATAATTCATTCCTGATATGATTCAAAGTATGCCGCTACATGAAAATGATATATAATTTGTGTATTAGTTATATCTTTTGTCAAAAAAACCTCACTGAGTGTTCAGTCATGAAATTAAAACTAAACAAATTTCAGGCATTTACTATGAATTGACATATGCGCAGTGAAAATTTTATTCTATTTACCTTACGAAACAATTAATTATCTTACCGAGTGCCGAACCAGCGAATAATAGTGCTGAAATACATCACTAAGCCGGCGAATTATGTTCTAGCAAAGCGTTTACTTATTACTCCAATATTTCCTACAGTTATCCTTCTGATAACCCAGGGAAAATTATTCAAGTAGTTAACTAATATAATTAACGTACTATCTCCCTTAGAAACATGCAAAAAATGCGGACCATCAAAAAATGAAGAAAATAGAGTGCTCAAATCTTGGCCTTTCACATTAAAAGTAAAAGGTTAGATCAAAGGATTACTGAAAAATGACAATTAGGTCTATCACTATTTCCGTTACTTTCTCCAGACAGACATTCAAAATTGAGCTGATATTGATAACTTCTTGCACTTTGAAGTGAATTTCAGGGAAAAAAATATGAACGGCTATGAGAACTACATCAGAGAACTACTAATCATACAATCAATCGGTTATTATGATTCTTATAACTTTGAAATGATTTAATACTTTAAATTCTATAATGGGACTACTCAGTTAGTTAGGTCCTTACAGCAGCGAATTCCACATATATCCTTCTTGTTCATATTTGGACACCCGTGAGAATAGAAAGTTGAAAGGACACTCAGGTGGAGCAGAAGTGGTTTTTATAGTAACCGTCAATTAATGGATAGATGACTAGCATGTGGAGACATTATTAATGTAGTCCTTTCTTTATTATCTAGGTACAGCATTTGGAGAATAATTGAATGAAAATAAATCGTATTTTTATGCAGCCATCTCCAACAAGAAACCCAACTATAGACCTATCCAAAGAAAAGGAAGCTGTTTTCATTCAAAAGAAAAACAAGCGTTGGTGTAGCATACAGTCCTCATGCTGAGTCCATTCTACCTCGCGTTGCCATCATTGATGGACCGCAATGGCTTAACATCTAGTTCGTACGTATCCTTCTAAATTTCCATGAGGATTAAGAAGCCCGGGTAGCGTAGTAATCTACGCATGGGCCCAGTAAGCTAAAGGTCCGTGGTTCGTTTCCCGGACCAGGTCGATTTCTTCTCACGGTATTTTCATTGTATACATTCCATCATTTCAACATAGCTTTTATATCTTTACTCTTTGAACGAGCATTATTCTATGGCCCCGTTAAAATTTAAAAAAATATGCATATAAGGACTCTTTCTTGGCTAAAGTGTAGCCCTACTAATAACTTTTAATCTACAGTGCTGGACAAAAAACTTGTTTCCCATCATAAATAAAAAGAGTGTTTTTTACCTTGACTTAACTCTCCATTAATTCTACTGATGTACAAAATAATCACAAGAAATATATTCAGAAACGATAATTCATTCCTGGATGAGATATTTCAATATATCCTTGAATTTATCTGCTCAGTTTTAAATTTATCAGTATCGAATTTTATATGCAGTGATCATTTGAAGATTGGCCAATTATATTTTCAAAAAAAACAGCCTGATTATATGCAATGGTAAATCGTTGTGCTAAAAACTCAACGCAACAGAAATATTGGAATTAATAATAGTTGTTTTCAAGTATTCTGCCAGTATTATGCAGAGTAAAGCTCCACGTCAGAGACCAAACCTAAAATAGTCAATCTCAATACAAAAAGCACCATTAAAAATAACAGAGATAAAAGGGCAGGCCTCCACATCTAAAGCCGTATTTTAATTTCCAATTGATAAAATCAAATGAAAAAATGGACGTCCTCAAAGTTATCCCTGCTTGAGCCCACCGGTTGGGTATTATGACACAAAATTATGAAAACATATTCATTGCCAGTATTCACGAGCGGGAAGCCATACGGAAACTCAAAACCGTGCGCTCGGAGTTTAAATAAAATTATCCCCGAGGTTCATCAATGTGGTGGTGTAATATGAGGAAAAAAAGACGAGGCACATAACAAAAAAAATTTCTTGCACACAGTTTCCCGAGTTATTTCTTCATTTTTTCATTTGTTTTTCATTCCCAGAGAGCAGCTATCTACGATCCTCAGCTTTATATATATATAAAAAAGGCAGCCCCGGGTACTCGTGAAGGTTTTATAGCGACCTCAAGTGGCGGTGGCGGGCGCCACTATTCAGAGCAAGAGAGCGGAGAGAGAGGAGCTTGTGTGGAGTGAGGAGGGGGGCGTAGAAAGGGGGGAGTAGAGCCGAGGGGATAGACTTGATCCCTGGGTGAGGGTTGGGAGTAGGAGAAGATGGGAATGTGGAGGCGGGGTGTGGTATGTGGAGGTCGCGGCAAAACCTTCACGGGCGATTGAGAGAAGGATGTGACGGGTAGGCAAGTTGTAGGACGGCAAACGGTGGAGGAAATATCCCGAAGACTATAATAGCATGGCTCCTTTTTATGATTTCATAAAAAGTTCACCTTTGTGTTCCCCTTACTTTGTACTTATTAAACATTATCGATCTCCACGAATCCCATATGAAAGATAAAAGTACGGACTTTAGTTCTGTGGCTTGATGGGAAACGAGGGAAGGAAACTAAACAGGATACGAGCCGATTCCCGCTGAATTGAGCGGAAAACAAGTGCTAAATTACTCGTCTAAAGAGAACTGAAACAGGTCTCAATGTCTGTGGGGAAATTTTGAATACAATATGTAACGGTTTTTGCAATCAGACTAAAAATAATACCTCGATAAACGGTTTTTCATCCCGTAGCAGAGTCATGGGCATTATATTTGCTTACCTGCTACTCTTTGATTAAAAAATAGGTTCGTGTTTTAATGTATCGCTTTTTTTCAACCCGATGAGCATTTCACTGAACATTTCCAGTATTCTGTATTTAACGTTTAAGTATTCCTTCACCTTGATGGAGTTTTCTTCACGCACTTCCCTCGTTTGCCCTTACTATGTATGCTTTTAATGATCTTCCTCTGTATTTTACTATTACATTTCTTTTGGATTCATGCTGCCGCTATTTTTGCATCTGGTTCATTTTTCCATTAAACTGAAACTATTGGAAGGGCCACTCATACCCTTTTATTAATTTCCTCACAGCTTATTTTACCCGATCTTCGGAAAACATCAATAACACCAAGTTTTGAAGGCTTCTATTCTTCTCTGGTTTAATTGTTCCATTATTCATTTACATTTCTTCAAAACTCGATGTACTGCACTTTGCAGGAATGCTCCCAGCATTTACAAATCTTTGTTCCTTATATCTAATTTTAAACAGCTTTTTTTTTCTAGGTTAGTCAGGAAATTATGTGAATTATAAACCGTCCACATTTCCTGAAATATATTGACGTTCACCAGCAAGTTTATGAATTTTAATGCAAAGAACGAAAGTAGGCATTCGAATTTTGCGCTTATCAAGTTTTTTTTATTTCATAGTTTCAAAGTGTACCACAAAATCCTTTCAAACACTATTTGTACGATTGACTGATTACAAACGACCGAAACTATTACAGAACACCATAGCGGAAAATATGATATGTTTGAGTTCTGGCTTTAGTCTCGGAAATATACATTTTCACCTCATTCAAAACCCCTGCACGTAGGTAGGGTGAATGAGCTCAGCACCTGGATAAACAAAATTCACATGTTCCTTCAGCTTTAAAAATTTTTAACTATTCCTCTACGTCCCTGAGATGAGAACTCAGTTACATCAAAACTGCAAAAATCTTCGCACGAAACGAGCTCCATTCATGACTTTTGAAAATAAGACGTAGAAAAAGGATGGTAATCGTACATTTTCAGCATTATCTTGAACCGTTTTAACCGGAGGGCAAGTGAACAACTGTGGGTGAAATAAATTTATTGGGAGAGGTCAAGAATCATGGTAAAATTTTTAAGTGTTGTAAAACATCTCAGTTTATGTTAACAATTATATCATTTTCTTTTGATACCCAATATGAACACTGAAGATTGTAAATCGAGCATGCTATAAAATATCAGCAAACTCACTGAATAACTTTGCTCGGCGTATGACCTTAAGAAGAATGGATTTAAAATAACATTCCTGTAAATAGCCAAATTTTAGACAAAATAACTGCATTTTATATGTAAGACAATCCTTAAGGAAGTAGATACTCTTGGATAGATCTTATGATAATTGATTCTGAGGAGAGGTTTCCGTATGCTCTCGTAGTATACCTGAATATGTCCCATTTACCCCTAGATAAAACATTTTACTCCATACGTATTTCATGCCAGTATGATATTCAACCAATAATAACCTATAGCTATCTATCTGCCTCTTTCTAAAGGCAATGCTGTTGCTGCAGGCAGATGTTTCTGTTCTCTGCTGCCCTGTTACCCATAGCTTCACAAAACCATTCGGGTTTTTGTCTCTTCTCTATACTTCTTCAATGGCCTTTCTTCCCTTTCTTTCCCAGGCACTTTCCTTGTAAAATTCCAGTCAGAAACAGGTTGCATCTTAACCCATGACCTAGAAATATAAACTTCCCTTTTTTTTCAAATTATAATCTATAGCTCAAAATAAGCATAAATCGATTGACATCTCAAGGTGTTTGTGAAATAGGCATAGATTTTAGTTAAATCAATAATATTCAGTACATACAATAGCTATAAAATAAAAGAGGCATATAATCAATGATAGTCACTTCCTCTCCTCAAGCATTATTTTAAACTACAACAAGGGCAGAGAGAAACATTGACTGACCAAAACGCATCCATTTCTTTGTATTTTTCCTTCCAAATTTCCATTTTTTTTCCATAATCAACCCTTCATTTTGATGGCAAGAGTCCTAATTTTCACTGCCGCACTCACGGGTGATGAGTATAGTGCGCAGATTCTCAAGGAAATGTTTGACCTGGAGAATCCTTTAGAAGAAGACACACCTCGAGATTCTTTTAGGAGAATATTCTACAGTATATCACTCAGAGGAAAACTTCTTTAAGATTTCTCAGCTCTGCCTGCCGCCTAAAACTGATCTCCATGCAGGAAATAAATAGGGCCACGTTGTTTCAACGAATAAACGTACGGCGAGAAAATGACGAAAGTTTGTAGGAAGATGCTGAAGCATAGGGGGGGGAAGGAGTGCTGAGATGGATTAAGACCACGATTGGTGGATTTGGTGACAAAACAGAAGACGAAAAATAGTCTGGGAAATGGAAGAACCGGCCAGCGAGAGAGGAACAAGCGGGGTGAATGTACGATGTACACAGCGTGCGGCGTTGCCGGAGACAAGAGAGAGAGAGAATAAAGCGCAAAGAGAGAGAGAGTTCTGATGAAATGGGCAAAAGTAAAGCTTTCGGGCACAAGTCGAGACAAGGGGCGAATGTAGGGATTGGGAAATCGGAGAATGGAGAGAAGGAAGGGAAACTTTTTAGTCAGTGGCAAAGGATTGTAGAAACAAAGGGTAGAGTGTGTGGAATAGGGTATGGATGGCGTTGTGAGGAGGAAGTAATGGGAGTGGTGAAGAGAAGAGGAGGGAATAGAATGAGGAGAAGTGGGGAAATCTGGGGGTGCTACTTCGTTATGCTTGTTAGGTTGCTGATTCTGTGAGATTCTTCGTGGGTCTCCAAAATGTAAACGCTGATGTTTACCATCTCCCACCTCCTGAATTGATTTACTGTCCTCACGCTTTAGCTTTGCGTATGAAAGTTTTTAAAACATTTGAAATGTTACTCTTTTCTATGGTTAAATATATTAGTGCGCATAAAAATGTATACTACTACGAAATATATAAATACTGCTAGATCTTTCTCCGTTAAAATGATTAGTACTTGTTGGTAAAAGAAGGAAAATTTTATAAAAAAATTAATTAGGTCTATTAAGTAATCAAATTCAAATGAACAAGTTATTGAGAATGCACATTGAATGGTAGATGTGATTAGTTTTTTCACTAAAACGGAATCTACCCTAATTTCTTACTTCTAGAATAAACTTCTACAATCCATTCTTCCGAAGTTGGTTATGTTTTCACCCGTTGTACTCGTCTACGAAGACCACAAATGAGTGTGAACAAATAAATGGAAAAATCAAAGGAACTAAGGAGATAGTAAATCTACGTTTTATGATAAAATAGTCGACACAAAATCGATATATTTGTCTCTTCGACTTAACTTGCGCCTAAATACTATCAATTAGGATAGATAGTTGATGAAAAGCATAATAATCTTTGATGGATAAGTGTCTAGCTTTTTTTCACGATAGTAAACTATGGTGACATCATACCACATTTCGCAACAGTCTCAGTAGTCCTCAAGTTCACAAATGTCAGGCCTTCAACCTCTTTCCTAAAATATCGAATTAATGAACTATAGGGTTTTACCTTTTTTATGCTAGGATAATTTAAAGATTAAGTATTCAATCAAAGTCTCATTCATCAACTACCACATTTTTATAAATACCTCTGATTCCCCACAATCTGAGGAGGTTTGAACGGCAAGGTGTGGATTACCTGGGCATTCTTATGAGTGGAGAGAAACTCGACGTCCGCAAATGTCAACTTTTTACGAAATTAGCGAAGGTGTCCGCAATGAACATCTTATCTTGGAAATACGCTCAAAACACTCTCCAAGTGGCTGAAAAATCTCCACCATTAACTGGGCTCGAATCTGGGCCCTTAAGGGTGATCAATCACTACTAGAGCCATATAAATGACCCGATCCTTATACAAACTCATCTTCTTCTTTGGTGTCTCCCCTGTTGGAGATTGGGAATCATTATGGCCGATCCATCATTCCTTGTCCCTCTTGTAAAAAGTTCAGCGGAACTGCAGTTAAACCAAGTTTGTAAATTGTCTATTCGATAAATTATTTTTCTTTCTCTGCTCTGTATCCTTTCCATTTTTCTTTAAATGATGTTTCTTAATATTTTTATTTACATTTTTCATTACAAGACCATAATAATGATTTTACTAGTTTTTAAGATTCCTCGTTCCATCTCTAGCATTTGTTGCACTTCTGAGTTCATCACTCTTTCCACCCATGAAATTTAAGCATCCGCCTCCATCATGAAATTTCAAAGGCTTCAATCTTCTTTATATTAAAACTTTTTAGGGCCTTGGCCGTTTTAGTACCACATAAGAGAAAGGAAAACACATATTAGAGAATTTTGCATAAGTTCTTCAGTTAAATTATGATCGCTAAAGAATTATTTCACGATGTTAAAAGTCATCCGAGCAATCTCGATACAACTTCTTTCTTTTGCGTGATTAGAGGAGTCTGTTATGCATGTCCCGAAATATTTTTTTCTAAAAAGACTAAAGCTGATGTGTGGCGCAGCCTATAGTTTTCCTACATTGCCTCGACTCAAGCCTGGGCCCTAAGGTGTGAGCAACCAATACCATATCCTCATCAAAACCATGTTTCTTGAACATACTCCATGTGGAATACAATACCAATCTAGGTAAATCCTAACTTTGTCATGGACTAAGTCAAACCTGAACCCGACATTAAGGTAATTTGAGCAAGACTTTACAACACGTAACAATTTTGGTGAATTTGTCCTAATGACAGAGAAAAAGATCTGATATTTACAATTATACGCACTTGTTGCTCAACTTATCAGGAGATCAGCCAAAATTGCCGTTTTCCATGTCTTTAGATACAGCACTGAGTACCAAAAGTGGCATTATTGAAAAAATAATCGAGAAAGATCTTACGTAGCAATAGTGTCAGAACTGTAGCAGTGTTTATTCCTAATGCTTCATTAAAATTAATATTTCAATCAGTGTCATACCTTTCATAAAATCGGAAAAGAAATACTTTGGACGATAAGACATTTTCAGTGTAGTACGTAAAATAATTTATTTGAAACCTCAAATGCCTCATTAAAGAGATATGACAAAGATTTGGTCTAAAGTAATCGGTAAAGCTACTGCACTCCACCTACAACTTTTTTTGTAAAAAAATTATAATCTAAAATTCTTAAATGAATATATACATGGTTTATATAAATTAAAAATTCGTGCAAAATATATTATGCCTATTATAGAAATATTTCGCTCCGTCATTTGAATGAAATTTTAACATTCTTAAACGCATAGTTCACGGAAACATTCTGGTAGACACATAGTTAGGTTACTGCGCCTATTGAAGAAAAATCTCGCAAAACTCCCTTGATGGTGTCAGCTGCAAAAGTCTCTTCCGCATTTGAACCCAGGATCCCCGCTTGATTGCACAGAACTCTATCCCTTTGACCATAACTTAGGCAACGTAAAATTTGATCAAGGGAATGGAAAGAGAGTGTGACGCACAGGAAGGATAAAATAAAGGGGACAAGGAGGTATTTTACATCGCCGCCGTGGCAGGAAGAAAGGAAAAGCAGGGACGACCTCGCGAGAGGCATCCGTCCCTTTTTCTCCCCATAACCCTTTCAATACCCCCACCCCTCCCGCGCCCCTCAACACGTTCCCGCATCCACCGACCGTCGGCTCTCCCTGCCCCCCCACCCCTCCCCTCAGGCCCACTCGGGGGAGGCGGGGAGGCGGACTCACGTCCTATCCGGTACCCCCTCCTCCTTGTATGCCGAGAGACGCGGTTAGGAAACGACGCGGATATAGGCATTTTAACGGGGCGCCTTATTTATTCCCTCGTGCCATAATATTTTCCTCCCCGGTCCATGCCCGTGCGCAAACCTTTCGCATTTCGTCCCTCTGAGGCCCGTTTCGGGGGCGGGGGGGACGAGGGAAAAAGGGGTTTGGCGGCTGGAGAGGAAGGGGACGAAATAAATTGACCGCGGGGACCAGGGGCTCTTCGCTTCCAGAGAGAGGTTTTATTTTCCCGACACTCAAACCTTTCTGGCTTTTATTTTGCCGGGACACCAGGGAGCTCGCCCAAAGTGACCATGGGGTCGAAGTGCCAGGAATGCATCCATCCGTCCGTGGTAATCCCAACGTCGCGGCGGAGTTTGGATGCAGAGTACCGACGCATCCAACTGCATTCAGGACGACATAATGGAGAAGTCTATTTTTATACAGTCTCTAACGGTTGTTAAAGTATCCCAAAAACGTTCTAAGTAAATAGTTAAAACGGGAAAAGTGATACCTATTGATAAACTCAAGAAATTATTTATCAATAATTGAAAATATTCGATCATTTGATAGGGTCTCTTAAAATAAAAATGAACTTAAACAAGGGAATGGAAAAATAATCAGAAATTGACGCCTTAGTTTTGACGTGAATTTATAAGTCTGCGCCTGCAAACGCGGTGATACAGGAAATTTTGATAACTCTTTCATATCAATGTAGTAACTCAAGAATAAAGAACGCTGTATTATGATCGACTGAAAACAGAAAATATGTTTTAATGAGAAATAGGATTGTATTTAGAGTTTCAATTCGTACTTCATGATGCCCGCTTCAGATATGCTGATATGTTTCATTCAAAGAGTTGCTATTAGAAAGATGTGTTCCTCCGACTTCTTTTACCAAAGATATTAGATGGAGTGAGAAACCACGCATTACCCTGCGGCCACTTTTCTCCATTTTTCTAATAATTTTCCGCATTGGTTCTGCCTCCGAGTCTCTCAACATTTCTTTTAAACTGAGGAATGAAGAGATGAAATGACAGACGCTGTCCGTACCGGGAGTCGCCATAAATGGCACAAAAGGTGTAGAATTAATGACGAAATGCGAAGGGAGAAAATATATAAATGATAAATAAAGGAATGGGATATTGAGGGACACTTTTGGATGCGGGTGAGAGAGAGAAAAATAGAGAGAATTGAGGCGAATAGCTCTTGAGAAGGAGAGGTTTGACGCACGGAAGTCGGACGAGGTCTTCAGGAGAGCGTGTATAAAGTGAAATATAAAAAGAGTTTGAAGAAGTGGGTGGTGGGTGACAAGGAGGTTGGTGAGGCACGGAAGGAAGGATATAGAGGTTTAAAGAGGAAGGTTTAGAGGGAGCCAATTTCACGGTTTGCACATTGCGTGGAGGAATCACATGAGGAAACCAACGTGAGAGAGGGAGAAAAAGGGAAGAAAGGAAACCGTCTTGCAGCCGAGTAAGATGAAACCGCCTTGCACAAAATGAAAAAAAGGTGTATAAAGCGTTGACCCCTCTCTATTCCGCACATTGACGCAAACGTGCGGATACAAGAACCCGCCAATGAGTTCGTACCAGAGTCACCTACCGACAAAGCTAAGCAGTAATCTTTTTAAAAGATAGAATTGAGGAGGGTAAGAAATATTTCTTCAGAATTCCTGGAGGTCATTAACCTCTCCACTCTGATGTACAAGAGGAATGAGGGGAAGTGACTGGCGGTCTATATTTCATCACGTTATTCTCTCTGGTGAAACATTTAAAAGTATAAATTTCACGATTTCCAGAGATATATTAATTAAAAAACAAAAAATATCCCTTTCGCCATGCCACAACATTCATTGAAGGACTCCATTTCATTACTCTTATCAACCAATATTACTCCCAATAAAATTCAGGGATTAATATAGGTATTTAAATATAAACTACACTACCCATAAGAGATATATTTCCAAAATTTTAATTAGTGCAAGGCACTGCAAGTAGAATTCCACGAAGCTTAGAGATATAGTCCAAATTAAAAATAAATGAGGCCCTTAGGATCAATCCCAACTGACTCAATACGCAGAGACTGAGAGCTGATATTTCACAACCAAAACATTCTTTGTTCCACGGTACTGTAGAGGGTGAACGCAGTTCATAGTGTTCAATCACTTCATTCCGCAAAGAGCCTTGAAACAAAATATTCCCGGCCAAATTCATGGTTTGCCCGGGGGAACAAAGGTTATGTTTTACAAGAGTATAGACCTTCCGACGCTGTTCTACGAAACAGATAATTGTGCGCCTAAACTTGGTGCATTAATATTGGCTCATTGTAGGAGGTATGGTCCACCTAATGAAAAGTTTGCAGAGAAAATAGGTTGAAGAGGATAAAGTACGTCATAATATCGTGCCTATGGGATGATCCGGTAATGAAAAAGCACGACAATCATGTGCGCTGTTAATTAAGTCTTGTCGAGAGAATGGAAGTCAGATCAATGATAATTTGCATGATAGAAAAGTAAACAATGAGAGGTGAAAGGTTAAACAAGTGGTAATCACCGTTAAACGTGGAGAGAAATTCTTTCATTTGAGAAGTTTTTGTATTTTTTCTTTGAAAGAGGAAAAATATAATTTCTCTCTCAAACAGGGAGACGTGGGTGAAGGATTAAGTAATTGTAAGGGAAGTGAAAGAAGTCGAGGGTTGGGTATAAAGTGGGAAATTGGCGCAATAAATGGCAATGCTTTTATTTCAGACATTGTAGGAAGCCATACGGCAATGGAAAAATACCGGAAAAGGAGCATAAATATGCTTAAAGCTTCGTAAAAAATATAAAAAAATTGAGTCTGAGCACATCAAATGTGTTTTCATTATTTATGTAATTACCAGCATCTTCGAACCTGCTGGAAAAGGAATGGCTATAAAAAATAATACGCAATAACACGTTGACGAAATTGCAAGCTATAATTTTAATAATTGAGTTAAAAGTATTCAGAAAAAAATAATGTGTCTGTTGGCTTGTTTGCATTCATCACATGGGTAGTTATTGTTGTCACAATGGTATAAATCTCAATGAAAGGTGGAGTATGCGCATAATTTGACTGTTGCTACGATGTTAATATGCATATATCCGACGTTTTACTTTTTTGGCTACGAGAGAAGCGTCAAGGCATATACTTAAGTTCAAATTGGAAATTTCTTAGATGTATGAAACTCTCAAATATATTATACAGAACACTGGGAAGAAAACAGGTCATTAATAAACAATGAAAAGAAAGATCACATCTATTTTCACTGTGCGCTAAGCCTGGGTATTGTAAAAATGGTCCACTCAGAATCCTTCACCCATAGGCTACTCGGTAACTTGATTAAGCACGTTATATTTTTGTTCATATACGTTCTTTTCACACATGATCGGTTGAATCATGTATAACTATGTTGGTATAGCAACCATAATTCCACAGTTTTGTCGCATATCCAACAAAAAATCATCCACTCAATATGGCCAACGGCGAATTTAATTAGCTCCACTAATCTCTCTACTTTTGCACCGTCTAAAATCTCATATTGTCTCTGGACAAGAGTAACCGCCACGGAACAATCGGCTAATTATTATTCATCCGTGGAAGGGAAACAGAGGTTTTCAATGCTTAGCGCATCATTTGATGAGATAGTACGCGTTCATACTTCGGAATCCATCACCACGCGGAGTTGGTAAATAACTTCACCACAATGCAACCTTATATAAATTCGTCACGTCAGAGGCTCACCAACATGAAGGTTTAAAGTTTCATGAAAATACGAAGAATTTGTCAACAACCGTTAATTTACACTCCTTTCGGCAACGCTATGTGCGCGCGTAAAAAATTCGGCGATCACGTTGATGCGCCACCCTTTCGGTAGGGACGTGGAGTTAAATCGAAGCCGCCGTGGCGACGACGGCGGGAACTAATGCGCGCCCTATCTCTCGTTTCTCCCTTTAGGCAGTCAGTCACGCCACACGCTCCTCCCCGGCTGCATTCATCACCATTAGGGGACTAACGGCTGGAAGCCGCGCAAACAGAGACATCATCGCGGCCCGGCGTCAAATCGTAGAGTCTGACGCATCTGTTCCGCTAAAACAAGAGAGCCGCCAGCGCCGATGCGAGCACAATGCATCGCAGGACACGAACGCAATCGTTCTCATCACTAGGAAGCAGATGAGTAAGTCTCTTGGATGGCTGGAGATACGCGCATATACAGGCAATAGTACAGGGAATGTCAAATAATACTGAAAGCACATAATTAGACGTGCCAGTGTTCAAGGAAAGTCAATAACAGTAATGCTTAAGTAAACTGCCTATCTTTTACCCCATTTTGACGCAAGACACTTCATTGGCACCATATTATCTCCTTATTAAGTCGTGTATGTGTTCACCATTATAAAACAAATGACGAAAGAAAAAAATTTGATGGAGCGATGTTCTGTAAGTGTGACTTTGAGGGTAATTGTCGTTTTCGTAGATCAATCGTAATTGTCGATCTCCCGGACATTTATTTTCTCCATTTGTGCGCTGAATTGACTCCATAATACTCGCATTCCCATCCATGAATTGTCTGTCTACTAAAGAGAGGTGTTGACTTCATGACTTTATAATCCCTCAAACCATCTACATCCTTTACTATGAGGGTTCTTCACACACATTAATCTTCCCTTCATCAAGCTCATCAAAAGCCAATTTTCCTTACTTCTTTTTACAACCCCTACACCTTGGCTTAATAAAAAAAGTAATGAAACAAATTTTGAAGTTCTAAATAACTTATAAATGAATAATTCATCAAATTCATTTTGTTTTCATTTATAATCCAGAAAATTTCAATTAATACTGAAAGGAATCCATATCAAATCTTTTTTTTAAAGGAATATTAAAAGCATTTGACACAAAAGAGGGGACTAAGCACTGACAAATGATAAGAATTGTATTGTTCAGGATACCTCCTATGCCGGTCCTCAGCATTCGATGAATACACTCTTAACAAGCTTGAAGGGAAAAATGAGGATGATTAAGAGCTAGAAATTAACGTGGGACAAAGAGCTGACGAGCAAAAAGAGATGGAAGGAGGAAGGAGAGGGAATCGCTAGAGAAATGAACGCTGGAAAGACGATTTCCAATGGGAAGGAATATAACTGGAAATGGAAAGTGATTCTGTGGTGGTTAATCGCCAGGACTCCCCTCAAAATTGAGACGCTATTCCACGAAAAGGTCCGAGATAATGAAAGGCCCTTTAGATTTCAGCATATCGAAGCATAGCCCCAAAAAAACCGGGGAAACGGAATCTATATGGCTCGGGGGTTAGCGACGGAAAATGTCTAATTAAAAGTTCGTTTTACAAAAAAGGAACTGAGAAGGTTTCAATCAATTTTCAGGACTTATAATTCATTTTTTTCTAAATCTAAATCATTTGATACTCATTGAATGCTTTTTCTGTAAATACCGTTAGAACAAAAATTGATTTATATCTATTTCCTCTTTTATTTGGGTAAATATTCCAAAATTAACCACATTTTCATTAAGGAAACGTATTTATTCAACAAAAATAATGTTCAATATGATAAAACTTCGCAGCGGATGGGAAAAAGTTTTCGGGTTTCTTAGGGATTTTTTGCAATTGAAATCGTGTATATATTTTTTTAATTCTGGGGAAGAGCTTCTTGAATAATGGACCCAAAAGAGCTCCAATTAAATCATTAAAAATTATAAAATTCTTTGAACAAATCATTATTGTTGGCGCAAAAAATGTAATTTAGTTCTTCCTTTTATGATTTCACGACCCTTTCATTATAAATTCTAGGTATCGAATATTATGATTAAAAAAGTGGGCATTAAACTAAGGTTAAAGTATTTCATCCACGCCAGTTTTCTCAATTGTTTTATAACGACAGAATTGGTAATGAAATAGCAGACATTGACAGAAATAACCAGCACTGGTAATGCATTATTAAGTCACATCAATATTTTATAAAATTCCTAAATAGTAAGAGACAAAATTAATGACAAACACTATAAGGAGAAAATTAGTCCTATGGCTTCAGTTCCTTACCACTTATTAATATCTAGCTCCTTAACAGGTCACAGTCATTTTAAGGACGTAAATAAACAAAAGTTTTGATAAAAAACAATGAAGAATAAATTATAAGTCACTTGGAGTTTCACTTCTCAACGTACTCCAAGGCTCCTAGTCTGAATGTCTTTTAGATGAATTTCATAGTGCATGATCGACTTCAAAAATACGTAAATGTACAAAAGTTACTTCTTTGAGAAATATGTGTGAATCCCCATCAGGACGTGTATGCTGTGACATACACAAAGAGGGCAGAACTCCTCTCGGGTTTCTGTTTTTCCCCATAGAAATGTGTTCACAACTCTAAGCATAGAATTTAAAATATCATTTGCTATGGTTAAGTACAGGCTCTGTGTATTTCGAAAAATATAGATGCAGCCGAGTCAATCGTAACTGTTATTCTGCCGTGAAGAAATAATGATTCTGATTGAAGCGGGTTCTCATGTATTGACATTTTAAATTAATTTGCCTTTTTAATCAAAGAATACAAATAGTTCACTCAAATGCACCAAAAATAATACAGACCATTGTAAAATATATTTATTTACAATAATAACAAAAGGATAAAATTCTCACAATGTACGCTCATACCGCTTATGGTTAAAGAATATTTAGGCCTGGTGTCAACATTCTCTTTTAATAAAAGGGAATTTTTTTCTTTTTTAGAGCTTCGCAACGACTCTGTCACTGTATCATTCTTCAATTCGGAAAATGAAAATCGTCGCAAGAATAAGGGTGGAAATTAACGAAAAAACATAATTCACTTCATTTAGGAAATGAAGCCTTTTAATTTGTGAAATTGCGAGTCCTCATAATTTCTCCCTTCAATGGAGGCGACCCGCCCTCCCTCAGACATTCCAACCCTCCCCCACCCTTATGCTACAACCATCCTCCTCTCCTAAACCATCCCATTCAAAACACAACTCCCCACCTTCCCCCAAAGTTCTTCATTTCTTTGTCTCTCCGTCCCTTTTGGCATGCTGTCTTCTTACCCTCACCCCTCTAGAAATGTCTTATCCCTTCACTATCTGCCCAACGTAATATTTTTTCCCTTCTTCCTTCTGGCTTTTATTAGCTGCCAAGGAGACCCTCTCTCAGTCCCGTAATGCCAATTTGAGCCCTGCCCGAAGAAATACCACCCACCTCTTCGTTTACTGTAGAGTTATGCATTTTGTACTAAAACATTTTCCAACATTTACGGAAGACTATGAATGTACTGCACAGAATTAATAAAATTTACTCTGAAAAGAGAGAGCTAAAGTAAACTAACTGGTGAGTTATGTCCAGAACTTAGTCTACAGGATAAAGTACTAAATAGATAAAAATGCAAAGGGTGTTTAATATGCATCGTAACATTTTTAAATTTAAATTTTATAGGCAGTATTTTAAAATCCAACCATTTTTTTTAAATTTCAATTTTCATTCAATGGTAATTTCCATCCAGTAACGTACCTATCACATTTTTGATGGGCCTCTTAATATAATAATAATGATAATAAGGCGTCTTTATTGGGGCGAGATTGAGACTAAAGCAGTCCCTTCTTCCATATAACCCTTTGTCAGATAAGTACATGAAATAAATGTGAAGAAATATATATTCATTTGCGGGAAAAACGTAATGAAGTAAGAAAGAAAATATCCTTGATGAAAAAACCCACAGCTGGAAAACACCCACATATGAAGGGGAGTGTAAAAACCTGCGAAAATCTGCAGACAGATTAAGCTAATGAAACACAAATAATACAAAAAATCCATGAAATACACATGAATGATAATAATAATGAAAAGGGTAATTTATATATAATATGCGTGGCACGAGCAGTGACGTATAACAGAAGATGGGGATCGTGTCATCCACAAACATTCGAAATAACTGCAGAGACATTGTTTGCGGATAGTAGTACTATTGTAGACAGTAAAAAGAACGGAAACCATGGGAGTGTTTCTGATAGAGTAAGATGGCTAGGATATAGGAGTGATGACGATACCCAGAAGGTTATACATGCTCTAACTGTCAAGTGGCAACCGGGTATGGACAACACAGGAGGTTGCCCTTAAAAATGAGGTTTTGCAGCGAAAGAATAAGACATTCATGTCTTTTTTGAACACCCCCTGTAACTAATGGTGCATAAAAAACGGGTTTCAGGCAATCCCTGTGAATAGATATAACCCTAGATTCCAAACTATACACTGCAATTCCACTCCTACATGAGAGTTATTGTTTTTTTCACCTCTTGAACTTGTTTTTCTATCAAAGGTGGCATGTGTCATTATTATGGGGCCATTACAAAAATTTTGATTTAAAAATTTACGGCAAAATAAAAGATGTTTGCGAAATCTAATATTAGAAAATATCTACAAAATTAACGAAATCCAATATTATTTATAAATACCAATTCTCTCCAACTGAAGGGAAATACTTTTATTATTTTATACTTGACAGTCAATTGTTCGGGTAACAAATGTTGCAGCGATTCCCCACGTGTTTTATAATTTTCTAAGACACTATGGCAAGAAACCGTAACTGCTAAAAGGCTCCTAAGAACGGCGAATATGGAAAGGGTATTATTGTCATGCGCAGATTATGAAGCCTGATGATTTGAGAGAATATCATAATGGATGACGGGAATAGCGGAGCGTAAAAAATAGGCGGCTAAACAGAAAATGGAATTAATAACACGTCTTATTGGGGCTGATGAAAGTAGAGGAGCTAGAAATATATTAACATTGCAAAGAGGTGCTTATAAAACTCGGGTAGAAGGCAGATTGACTGCCTTCAAGTAGAATTTCAAGTTCTGGTAGAAGCTAATTATATTGACAAAGTAAGTTAATGAAATACATAAGGTATTGCATTTCGTTAATCTTATGCATATCTCGACTAACCACAGTAATATTTTACATAGAGTCGTTCACAACTGCATATAAGTGTAAAAATTCCTCAGAGGAAAGCTTTATTCGTTTCCTTGAGAACATAAAGGAAATCTGCATGCAAACAATATTACTCCACACATTTAGGATATAGTTATCTAGCTTTTGCAATAACTACCGAAAGAAACTCATGGTAATGTTAAATAAAACTAGTTGTAAAGGAGAGAGGAGAAAAATGGACTAGTATTTTTTGGGTTATTACGGTCAAAATCGCTGATAAAGTCCATTGGAAGCATTTTCATGGTTGTTTCATTTACTTTCATTGCAAAAATAGTCAAATGTGTAGAAATGGAGACGAAAGAAGAATTAGAATGCAAATATCCGTCAAAATTTGGAATAACCACTTCACTTTAACAACCATGGAAAGCACCCCGCAAGAGATCTTCCATTTATCAGGAAATGTGACTGCAGAATGCTTCCCTTCTCTGCAGATGGAGTGGGCGCAGTGGGAGGGGCGGGCCGAGGGAGATTTCCCGAGTGATGACGCCGAAAAGATGATGACAAAAGAAAAGCCGGAGGCGGTCCAGTCTGGTGGAAGTGGGAAGTGGAGGGTGACGTGTTGGACGAGGGGAGAGGGAAAGAAGTTGGGAGCCTCGTGAGAAGAAATGAAAAGTGCTACTGCGCTGCAGAGGGAGAGAAGGGGACAAGAGAGATGTATACATCTCGTGCGCATTTCATTATTTGAGGCGAGCGATGCAGCAAAACGGTTCGCGCGGCATGCGGAAGATTTTTGGGCTGCAAACGGGGACGATATCTTGTAAAGTATGCCGCTAATAGCAGTCTCTTTCCATTGTCATTTGCTCCGAGGCAGAAAGAAAAACTGTATATCTCGAGGTTGACTTTGTCTCCGCATCCTATCCAACTTCTTTGCCGCTCATTTAGTTTATCCTGCGAGGATTTATTCAGTCCGTGAATGAATAGAGACGACTGGAGTGAGAGGATGCCGCGAAATTTATTAAGCTGCCGAGGGGTCGAGGACTTCTTCGCTCTCTAAGAAAACTTACTTATTGCTCGTGAGAGCAATGACATGGATACCTAAATCTCAGCGATAAAGTTTTCTTAGAGGAATTCCTAGTCTTTGCTCATAAATTTTCCTGGCGGTCTTCATTCCTCATGCTGAAAATAAGTGAGTATTTTCATGCCACCTATTCTTCATTTCAAATCTGTTGCATTAGGACGGCTTCTTTAGTTAATTTGG
Source organism: Ceriagrion tenellum (assembly GCA_963169105.1). Taxonomy (NCBI): domain Eukaryota; kingdom Metazoa; phylum Arthropoda; class Insecta; order Odonata; family Coenagrionidae; genus Ceriagrion; species Ceriagrion tenellum. The sequence continues at coordinate 137,687,665 of OY720633.1, forward strand.
CATTTAATGCCGTGAAAGAATCCGTAATTTTCCGTCAAATGCTTATTTCCCGAATGCATTTACATATAAACGCCTAAGGTTTTGTAATAACAATATCATTTCTAACTTTTTATATTAAAAAATCATTTGTTCTATTACAACTGAAATCAACGCAGCCGACGAATCCGTGTGAGAGATTTGTGATTTTCCGTATGAATTATGCTATTATTACCAAAGGACCGATAGTAAAAATATCATTCCTAACTTAATTAAGTGTAAAAAATCATTTTCTCTTTTTCCATTAAAATCAACGAAGCCGGCCACTCACTTGCGTGAGGTAATTCTAGCTTTACCACTTCGAAGCGTTTTAAAGAAAAATGCTGATTTAGTCAAAGTAACGGCTCCACGATATACTATCAATATAGAGAGAGGTTGTGGTTATCTTAGCACCCTATAACTCTTCTGTTGTATTTTATTAAGTAAAAATTTCGGGAATGGGAAAAGCATAGATCAACATATTAGGGCACCTTAGAAGTATTTCTCCGTAAGGAATATTGGTATCACAAATAGATAAACTTGTTAAAGAAATACAGTCGTAAAGATTCTACATCACCTGTTACAACAAAGTGGGCATCTATTAGATAAAATTAGTACCCCATATTTAGGCCTAGGAAATTTGTAAGTAATGCGGAGTATATATTAGGGTGGTTCGAAAGAAGGCTTTTCTCGCAAATCGTTTCACGAGGGGTGCCAAACCTAGTATTTTACTATGACTAGGAAGTACGTGTAATATTTTTGTGCAGGGCTGAGGCTTTCCACTCTAACCTGACAAAAAAATAAGTTTTTACGCACATTTTCAGGAATTATCGACTTTTTAAGGGTTTTTCCTCCATATTTCTTGAAATATTTTTTGTTAATTTTTACTCTCACTAGGAGTAAATATAAAATAGTTCATTTAACACTTTTTGTTGATATTTTAGGAACATATTATGTTAAATTTGTATTTCAGAGTATTTAAGGTCGATTTTTCACTCATTCTAAAGCATTTTTCATGAGTTTTCGATATTCCGCCAACATTTTGTTTTTTATCAAACACAGTCTACTACCTCTCAATCGTTCTCTTTAAAATCAGCTTCAATAATAAATTTGGACCATTAAAATCCAAAGATTGGGAAAAAAACGTCACTAGAAAATGTAAGGCCACTTTTTCGTTTATGGTTAAATTCATTACATGCGCGCGCATACTTGTATGTTCCTATACTGAAACGCACCAGTCGATCATCAAACTAACCTTAAGTACCAATAGCAATCAGCTGTATAAATTCAAAGCAGAATTCAAGTAAACGGCCAACACCATAGCTACGCTCGGTACGTAGTTTCACACAATCGCATTAATCGCAATTGATTCATTCTTATACATTTGTGAAACTGTTACTTAAATACTCTGAAATACAAATTTAACATAATATGTTCCTAAAATATCAACAAAAGTGTTAAATGAACTATTTTCTATTACTCCTAGTGAGAGTAAAAATTAACAAAAAATATTTCAAGAAATATGGAGGAAAAACCCTTAAAAAGTCGATAATTCCTGAAAATGTGCGTAAAAACTTATTTTTTTGTCAGGTTAGAGTGGAAAGCCTCAGCCCTGCACAAAAATATTACACGTACTTCCTAGTCATAGTAAAATACTAGGTTTGGCACCCCTCGTGAAACGATTTGCGAGAAAGCCTTTCTTCGAATCACCTTAGTATATATCCCTAAAACGATATAAATGCTAGTTTCGAGGCCATATCGGCACTAAATTCGGATACTTCGTAATGGGTATTACGCCATTTTATTGATGCGGCCTTGCACCAATGCTAATTTTCATAGCATGCACGACGATAGAATTTGTCAATTTCCTAAGCACCCATATTTAACCCATATTAGGAGTACGGATAGTTCTTTATAACTGGAGTTTAGATGCATATTACCTCATATTACCTAATCATGAAAACAAGTTTCTTTTTTTTTCTTTATGACCATCTTCAGGACTTTTTAAGGGTTATCCCAATCTAAAAATATCCCAAAATTCTGTTATATAGCAGAGAAACATCTTATATTTCTGATAACTAATCGTGGAAAATCTTCGGAGCAAAATTCTTAACACAAAATAATCTTAGGTGCTATAGACTTTCGTGTTTTTTCAGCCGCTTCACCAATAATCACAACACTTTCAGCACAAAGCACTATATGAATGGTTTTGGGGCAAACGGAGAACTTCACTCTGACAATTAAGTGTCGTCTCCAAATGAGACCCGAAATGGAATGGAACGCTTTGGCATACGATAGAGAGAGAGAAAGAGGAATATTTAAGAGGGGCAATTAATGAGAAACGATAAAAGAACTGCCAAAGTTGGACCGCGCTAATGCAGTGAGTCAAAGGCATCATGAGACACTCAGAAGGCCATCGATGCCGATAGCAGAAAATGGGAACAACGAAATGAGGGAGAAAGAGACAGAGAAAAAGGGGCACATGAATGATGAGAGAAACGAAAAAATACACGAGGATGGTAACTGGAAATTGGGGTAGGAAATGAAAAGAGGGAAGAGACAATGAAGCGGGAGCGGAAAATGTCCCCTTTTAAAATGGTCTCCACCATCTCCAAAAAAAAGACAGCTCTCCGGCAGTAATCAAAAGGAAGTTTTAAACAATTGTTAAACTTCTTCGATTTTTGTTTTAGTTCGGCGAATGAGTTCCTCCTCCCCATTTATACATATATTAGCTTTGTCTGGCATACGTTGCAATGCCTTTTTCTAGGTTCAAAATCGGTCCCTAAAGGAATTTGAGACCTAGTCCAATGAATTCCTCGTACCTAAACAGAAGTGTGTTTTGCACAAATAATGGCATGAGTTATAATTCCCTGTCTATACTGAGGTTTCCAAGTAAATAAAATATTTTATTGTTGAAGTAGTTCAAAATTTTAAGATTTTCGAGCTTAAAAATCCAATTTTAGGAATAGGCAAACCGTGAACAAAAATAGAATGCAATAATTCAAAAAAGCAAACAAAGTGACCACTGCACCAAATTCTATTCTACGTACAATTTAATTACGCACCATATAAACAAGTTATATGTATATCCCTGGTACTATTCTGATGCACGTGATTGAGCAACTCGTAAACAATCTGCTTCGTTGCTTGTTTGTCGTTCCTTGATTGTTTGAGAAGATCACGTGGAACTCTCAATTGTTGAAACGACTCGCGCTCCACCTATTGAACAATGGATTTAAGAATGCAGAAACCTTAGCGGGCGCGCACACAACAACTCACCAAAGTTTCATCGCGCTCTGATGAATGTCATTGGAACGAATAGAAGACGAACAAACATTAATTTTTATATATTAGATGCACTATATCTCATTGGTGACCAGTCCCTCATCCCATAACTCTACGCTTTTTACTCATCGACCCCCTCCTCCATTCTATTTTAGCCACTTCCATTCTCAAAGCCCTTTGGGTTTTTCAAACCGGATTTAAGACTGAGCAAATCATTCTCATTCTTCGCCATTTTTTTCTTTCCCACTCCTCCCTCCCTCCCTCCCTCACCCACACCCCTTTCTCAAAAGATTTCTCCTCTCTATCCCCACCTCGATGGCGTCAAATGGCTTCGGCGCCGCCTCTTCTTACGCCTCCACAACCGGGTAATTGATGACCCCTCGTAAGACCCCTGCCCACCCTCTCCTCCTCACAGCCTCACCCCTCTATTTCTAAAACCCCCCACTCACCCAACACATCCATCCCACAGTTCATAGCGTCCGCTATTAATAATCGGGATTCGTCTATTTTTATTTCCCCCGTACTGTCAGGAGATGGGGAACATTCGACCCAGTTTTATTGCGGGAGAGCAATGATGGAAAGGATGGATATTTTAATGGCTCCGCGAATTCGGGAGTTTTTTTTTCGGGGAAAGATACCAGGCAGTCATTTCTTATCCTTCATTTCTTTATACTTTCTCCCATCCATGCATTCTCCCTCTTCCCCCTCACCCCACACCAGTTTTCCTCCGACCTTCTCTTTCTTTCCTTGCCATATAGCCTCTATTTCTCCAGCTCACGAATAGCAAAAAAACAAGGATCCACTCCAACTGTCGGCGAGAAGGAGAGTGAAAGCGCTCTCGTTTTTATTGGAGGTTGCTTTGCTTGGATCGTTTTTGCGAAAGATTTCGGTTCCGCCGCAAGAATACGACTTAATTTTTCCCATTTCGACTGGAATTTTCGTCAATGGCCCTAAAAGGACGAGAAATATATCTTGCTCAACTTAATTTCAATGGACACTTTTATCATCAATCACTCCTCTAAGATTTATTCGTGTCGATCCTGAGTCTCCACAGAAGAATTAATTTTTATCAAGTCAACGGTTTGAAATAATAAAATCAAGAAATTTCAGAGGAGTGCCCTGATATTAAACCGTACGAGTACGTACCGGAATTTCCCAAGTTATGTAATTAAGCTTAACCTTTGTCGTAAGCATTAAGGGTTTCCACACCACCACAATGAAATTTTCACCACGAGTACGAGAATTAAGGAGTGAATGTGCGTGACTTATGATGGAACCAAAAATTCTTTAGGATTAATTAAAATTCCTGTTAAAGTTGGGTCTCTAGAAATAAAAATAAATGCAGAGCTTCGACGCAATAATTTTGCGTTTTTCATAACCTGACACCAAGCATAAAGAATTCTATCATTCCACGGAAACTAAATTTTTCTAATGCATGTGAGCTAAGGATAAATCAGCAGTGGGGGTGGAAGGTCGTTGATTCTTCGGCCTTGCAACAAATAAATCTAGAGGTCGGACCCCATTGTGAATATTGACAATTTTTGTAGTTAGTAGGATCGAGGCCTTCGGTTAGTAAAACACAGGTCTTTGGCGCAGTGAAAATAGTGCCGCTTCTGCAATACAATGTCCCGTAGACTGATATTTTTTGAGCATATGTTTATGTAAACATTGTCCTTTTAGTGCTCGTAATCAGAGCTTATTGAACTGAGTTTATAAAATTTTTACCTTAACCACGCTTCTTTTATTATTATTGCGCGTCTACAATTTCCCCATGCATATAGTTAAATCAATCATTATGGTAAAAAAATTTAATTTGCAAGGAAAAAATTAATAAGGGAAATCCCTTTAGAAGGAAAGAAGAAATGATATTTACACAATCTGCAATTATCAAGGGAAATTAATGCTACTGCAATGATCATATTTAGATATTAGCATGACGTTAGTAAGCGTTTAATATAGTCTTGTAATGATCGCGAGCGTAAACAAAAATATTCTCCGGTTAGCTACGCACATTTAATTAAGAAACTGAACTTTTTTCCCGATAAATCAGGGGAAAATGTACAGATTGCGCATGAATTTATGGATTCAGGAAGTCCATCCAATCAACTGAAATGAAATTCCAAGTACATCTAAATTCAAGTATTTTAAATTCCAATTCCACGTTTTGCGCACTCTGCAAGAGATAGGACACAAAGGATATTAAGACCTAGATGTTTTCTGCACCCGTGAAATACTAGACCAGATTACGGGTACAGTATTTTGAGTGTCTCATCGAATAAGTTGCCATTCAGGCAGAAAAGTACAAGGCCGCAGAGGAAATGAGAAGATCACCAGCTGGGTGAATCTGCATTCCGAAACGGATTTCAATAACGGATCGCCTTCTCATTACGCGTGGGGGGAAAAGAAATATGGATGATTTAATTTTTTTCTCGCAAAACATGAAAACGGGGATAAGAGCACTCTGTAAGGGGTGGAATTCTGGAAATTTTCCGGTGAAGTCAGATCAGGTACTCTCTACAGACCGGCGAAGTAATAAAAAAAGAACTAGTATCAATAAATTTTCGCCATGTTCCCTTCAAAATGGTGCGAGTCACGCAATCAGCATGAGTTCTTCGGGAATGGAATCTTTACTAGTGGGTTTGCATGGAGAAAGAGTTGGGATTAAGCATTCACATATAAAAGGGGTTCAATGACACCTATTCTGACTCTTTCAGGTACAGAATCTGAGGAGTAGGAGGTGAATCAAACTTTCCGATCTCTTAACAAACCGGATTCGCATACTCCCACATTCATCCCAATTTAAGCAAAAACCAACTCTTGACTCTAATTTGCATCCAAAGGTCTCCACATCTCGTTATTTTTGCGAGTAATCCCTTCAGAATCCGAAATCCTTCCCTTAGAAGATAGATTTAAAAAAACCCGTTCCAATCCACTCACACTATCCTTCACTCTAACTTCTCTGGAAATGTATCTGCTCTTCCCAAAAAAAAGAAACGTCACCCGCAAAATCTCGTTACCAAAAAATGTATAGATATATATGCCAGCCTTTTCTCTCTCGCCAAATGTTACGAAGGCATGCTGGAGAAATTCCTGGCTGAAGGGAGGTGCCATCGCGCGGTGAAAGGTGAAGGAGGCGCCCCCAATAAACCCCTTCAGTTTTCTCCCTCACAGGTCTATGGCAGGAGGGGAGAGAGGAAATTGCACGAAATATGAGCCCGTGGAAACTCGACGATTTCTCCTCTCAACTCCAGACACCTGGTGGCTCCCAAATTAACTATTTTTACGTCCTCTTCCTCCTCGCTACAGCCATGGGTTTCTTGCTCTCCTCGCTTGAAAAGGTGAAACGACCTTGAGGGTGTCGGCATCCGTCTGTAAGCCTCCCGCTCTTCGCTTCCCCGCCGCAATTGAACTGCGACCCGCCATTGGAATTGGTTCGCTGCAAGACTGGTTGAGAAATTCAAGAGGGAGGAAGAAACCATTTACAGCCTCGCAAGTCTCATTTTACTCTGAGTTACAACTTCATAATTCTATAGTGAGAACCTAGAGACTGTAATGAGTCCATAAACATAGGGAATAATCTCAAAATATATAATATTGGGATCAAAGTTTATAAAATTTCCACTTTTGAGCTTGCTTAATGATTCGATACTACCAAAGATGGTGTGCGTTACCATATAAATATATAAAACAGCTTAAGTCAACGACTAAAAATTCATTATATTCAGAATAGGGTGTCCGTTAGCAAGTCCGAAGGAAAAGTATTAAGTATGGAAAAATAAAGTAATCTAACTATTACAGTTGCAGATTGCTACTGGAAATAGTATTTTTCTTTGCTATCATTACGGCACACAATGAAGAAAGTAATGATGCAGAAACCATTCATTTACTTTTCATGGGATAATGCTACCTTCTACCCGGAAGAGATTAGAAGTTTATAAGAGTTGAATTCAGTGTATTGAAACTAATACCAAAGTTATGAGGATTTACACTTCTTTAACCAAATGGTGGGGTAATGAGAAAATGTAACCATTATATATCAGAGGGAGCATCAGCTTTTATCGTTTAAGTTGACTTCTGTGGAAGACAGAAAGATTCCAATACCATGTTGTTTAAAAATATCTCGCTTAGCATCGCTCAGCAGCCGTTTATAAACATAACTATATCGGGATTTATAAATGTTACACCTTTTTTGAACTTATCATTTACGCGTTTATGACTTACACCTATACAATTAAAACAATTACGAAAGTAAATAATAACTAAAGCAATTTCGGAAATAAACGAAGTTTTGCAAACAATGCAACCCCTATTCCTTCAGTTCCATTTACATTCGAAAATATTTTGTAAATTATATTTCACATAAGAATGTACAATGTACATCATGCACAAAGAATTTTATGCTTGATTATTTTATTTCATATTACTCAAGATATTATCAAGCAAATTATAATTTAAATATGAGTGGTCACAAATCTTTCTGATAAGTTATTCTTCAGGCTTCTGCAACTTCTGGATGATTCTCCATTCTACTTCCAGGAATCTTCATCATGAAGGCTGTTTTTAAGAAAAGGGTTTCAATCCTCGTCCTTCGAGTCACTTTGATCCAAAGAAGCTTCCTGGATGTGGGGTGATACCGCAGTCATAAAAACAACCTACGCGATGAAAAATCCCGGAAGAAGAATGGAGCCACACTTTCCAAATAGAGGTCTGCAAGAATAAGATCTGATCAAAGTAAGAATAAATATTTCTATTAATAAACTCGTGTCTGTCGAGCTGATTTGCTCTTTAGATTTGATTTTCCCGCTTACTGTCCCACAATTAAGACTTCAATGAATGTTTTTTGACATTGTCGCAGGGTCAAAATGCCAATAACAAGCAATGTGGAAGGCTATACAAGTTTCACGATATATAATGCTGTTGCACGACTACAGCGCCTCACCATCGCCTCTTCAGTCGGCACAATAGACAAATCTGCTCGAAACTTAATACATGGCTCGTCAATGGCCAAAATTAAAACCATACTGATGTGTTTTTCCTTACTGGCGATCGTTTACTGATAAAAAATTAGCAAACATTAAATGAGAAGAAAAATTACGGCCAAGGCATGAATACATTATTACTACTGACTTCAAAGGAAATTATGGAGTATTGCCACAATTCATCCCGAAATCCTTCTAAGTCTACGGGCTTGGCAGCTATCATTCTGACTAAGGTTCAAAGGTGTCGACACAAGGTCCAAGAACAGCGCTATTGCCGATGAATGAGGAAACATGAGCCAGATTCGGTGTGAAAGCTATTAGCTGCAAGATTAATTGAAATCATTTAATACAAATTAATATGAGAGGTTTAATACTAATTTATATGCATTAAAAAAGAGAGAATCTTAACCACTTCACACAGAATTAATTCATTATATTCTATTTAAGTGAACGAGATTACAGGTAAGACTGATATTCTCCTGGTTAAGAAGGATTTACGACAGAACTTGATCGCTCCCAAACTGGCAGTAAGACTCTCCACCAAAAGCTTGCTCGTAATACTCATTACGCTTTGTCGAATAGTCTCGTGCCAGACCAGATATTTACTTCACTGGAATTTGATTTGGCGCTAAATACAATTCAGCTCTTGACAACAGACCGGACAACACTCGCGTCTTTCAAAAATGATCTGACGGAGTTCATAATCTTTTAACCACAGGAACAAAATGTTTTTAACACATTAAATTCATGTCATTATGTTTTACAAAACTTTCGCAACAAGGGGCTTAAAAAAATACCATGCTGTCGGAAACCCAGCGGATGTCGTCAGGAAACTGTATCGCTGAGAGGAATTTGACATAACTCCTCGCTAGTCTCCGCTGGTTGATCAAATTATCCAAAAACGATTGTCTCTTCTACCTTAATCTAAGACAGAACAATTATGATACCGTTTTCCATAAAAATACACGTGGAGGAGGTAATGACTACCTGCCGGTACAGCGAGTCATTAAAGAAACCGCTTTGGATTGCGTAATTTTTTAAGAATTCGATGCACTCTTTATAAGTGATTATTAATGCCTGTGGATGACGAATGCTCATGCAAATTGCATGTACATTTTGGTCGCAGAAAAGTATATTTCCATGTTACAATAGTTAAATGTGATAAAGCTACTTTAACACAATCCCTCCTTATGGATCCCCAACACACCTTGAAACTCGCTCTAACTTGAATGCGACACATTCCAGCGGAATGAGTTTCAAGGCGAACGGTATGGAGACTGAGGGAAGCAGATTCCCTCGAGTGGACTGGAATGGGGAGTGGCGAAGGGTGGGTGGTGTGGGAAAGGGATGAAGTGAGGAAAGTTGTTCCTGAGGGGAAACAAGTCAATATTCGGTACCCTGGTGTAAGTGGAAGCAATAATTCATTGGTTGAAAAGGTAGTTGAGTGGAAAGGATTGGTTTGACTCCCTGCCATAGTATTTGAGTTCAATTTCTTCCATTAAATGCAAAGCAAGCAATTAGCTGATTGCTTGTGCTGTAGTTTGTAAGTGGTATTTACCTCTCTCCTCCATACTGCATGCATATTTTCATTTTTCAAATAACATCATTTACACCATGGAGAAGTGAATTAATGTTTCTTAGCTCTGATTACTGTAAGGCTTTGAACTCTCAAGCCATAATTGACCAGTATATTGCACTCATTAGTATTATAACTGATATTTGAGTCTATTAATAGTTGATCAAATACAGTGCAAATTTAACGTATCTAAGTGGAGCCACAATTCATTTTCAGCAGCCATTAATGATTAAACTGAGGAAACAACGCTAATAGAATTTAGTAGAAAATGCATAATTACCCGCATTCAAACGCAGACCTCAAAGTCAGAGAGTGGAATAATTCAATGCACCCAGCAAATTCAACAGAGAAATCACAGCAATCTATGAAAAATAGAAAGAAGTCTACCTACATCTCTTGACTGCTCCATCGCCGTGCTAAATGTTAAATACACCGTACGGTATTAAATCAGCTTTACCAGCTTTGAATTCGATGTTATTTTTGTCCGACTATCATTGTAATAAAATGAAAAATAATTCGACCGACTACTGGTGCAACTGCGACCAGTCATGATAGATGTATGATAAAAAAAAGCTTAGTTTATGGGTATCATTTGCGTTCATAATGACCAAATATTGTAATTACTCAGTTAATTTTGAGCAATTTATACATTGTATGTAATCTCTATCTTAATCTGAAAATATCAAAGAGAAAAATATTACTACATAAATCTCATCAAAAATATATCGAATGGATATGTAGGGCCCTGGTCCCTGCCCTGGGGTAAGAGATTACAGGGGAATGGTATTTGATCGTTCATGAAATGGAGAGGATGAAGCAATTATGAGTATGGAGAGAGATTGACGCAGACAGTCTGTGCTATTTCCTCGATGGCAGTTCGAAATTGGAGAAGGGACTACAGTCGGGTCAAGGACCGTGTGCAGAGAAACGATTCCCATTTATTGGAAAAGGATAGAGGCCCAATCCCTAACTCTAGCTCTCTCGAGTTATTACTCGACCGAGAATTTTACAAACCAGTGAACAGTCACCCTAATTCACACAAGATTAATGAACTGCAGTGATTGCTATGAATACTGCGCTGCCTACTCGGAGTTATTAGGCTTCGCGTTGGACCGTCACTGCGATAATTCATAAATAAAATCAAACAGAGTGAATATCATGACTAACTTATCGGAGCATTCTTCAATTTGAAATAAGTGATTGTAGTGTAATTTTATATCATGGTGTAAATTGCTTTATCCTATCCATCCGACAGGACAATTTTTTACTGTAGGTACTTCTTTGAACTTGCTTTTGTGATAGAATAATTTTACAAGAAAATCTAAAATTAATATCAAACCAAACCATTTTGAAGGTATGCGGTCATCTATATGGTCATATAATGGCATTAAAGAAACGGAAATGATAATGTTGGCCGGTAATAAGTAAAACATTTGCTCCTACAAGTTTGTTTTGAAATTCAGCATTCAGGATGATGATTCAATATGAGAAAAATAAGGTGTCCACAACCTTTCAAGATTTCCAAAGATTTCCGCCTCTGCACCAGCTTTTAAGGGCATCAATGGTTTTGTGGTAAAAACACAAACAAATGCATGATATACTGTAATTTATGCTTTTATGGGCTAATACATATTTCTTGCCATACCAAGAGGTAATTCCATAGATGATTATCGGTACGTATTTCAGCTCATCTGTGCCTTAAACTAATCTATATTTATCATTAGCACTGCATTCTGCCTTTTTGAAATGTGGATTTGAGAAAAAACGAATAATGTAGTCCACAATAGTTACTGTGTGCGATAATAATAAAAAAAGCACTCTTAATAAAGTTATGAACCAAATTCAACAGAAGTAGCTATTGTTCATCCCTGAAGCTTACCTTAATGCAGATATGTCTCTTAACCTTGGGCTCGGCAAGGATTCGAAGGCAAACCTTGGGACCCCTTTTCCTTTAACCTGTAGCCGGTAGAGACTATTTTTATAGGTAGGTTTATTAATTTAAGCCATTTGTGTGAGCATTGAGATAGGTACTTTAGATGGGTCTTGATAAAAAGATCGAATTTTTTTTCCAAACTCACGCTTTCAACTTGTATAAGTTCGTGCAATCGTGGCGAGAAGCTTAGCACAAGGAGGATTAAATATTATTTCCCCTCATAAGGAAACGACGAAAACTTGTACCATCCCCTTGCCCAGAGGATAGGATGGAAAAAGAAGAAAGATAAAGGGAGTAGAGAGACTTTGAGATGAGTAGATACACAAAAAGAGGAAGCTGAAGGGAAACGGAGATAGGCGATGGAGGCGGTGAACTCCCCGAAACGGAGGCCGGCTCTAGACGATAACCATCGCCTCACCCGAGGCGGCTGTGAGAGGACCAGGATAAAGGGGGAGGACGGGGGGGACGGGGAGGAGGAAGAGACGGTTTAGATCTAAGGGGAGAGGAAGGAAGAGAAGACGGTTTAGGGTCGCAAAGGGGCCCAGCGGACCGTGAGATGGGCCCTCTTAAGCGACCCGTCGCCAGAGTTCCCCACCTACCCGTACCCCCCCCCCCACTCCTTATCCCACCTATCCAGCCGGAGGTTGAAGAAAATAAAGGATATCCCATCCATTCCGACTCCCTTCACATCCTCCCTACTTCAACAGCGCAACCCCTCCCTCTCTCCAAAGTGACCCCCTCCGCCTTATTGCACTCACTCCCAGGGTACAGGGAGAAAAAAGGGTGTGGGGAGTAACTGAATGGAGAGGGGGATGTAGTGATTGAGATGAAAAGGGATGCAGGGAGAGGAGAAGACATAACTTGAAGGGATGGGGAAGGAGGAGAGGAGGGGGAGAGTAAAGGGGATGAAGTGGCCATCTTGCCGCCACCACCCACCACCACGTCCTACTGGCTGCTTAAAGGGCTGGCAAGGGTTGATACGGGGTTCGGCAGATACACACACACAAACGCACCTGATAAGCGCGCCAAGACTTCAATTCCTTCCTCCCCTTCCGCCCAAAATTCATGCGTCAGGACCGTACGATTTACTTCTCCCCGGATACATTGGCATTGCGATCATTCCGATCCACCTCCCTCGGCCAGTCTCCTCTTACTCCCATTTCCCCCTCTTAACCCCCTTCCCCCTGCCTATGCCCCGGTGAATCTCCCACCATAATCCATCTCTCTGGCCTTCGGTCTGGTTTCTGCTTTTATTTCCCTTATCCAGTGATGGCAAACCTTTGGTTATCCAATGATGGCGAACCTTACTGGCGAAGGGCTCGTTGAGTCATTAGTCGAGAAAAAAACTTAACTCGGGTGCCGTGTCACATCTAAAAATATTCCTAAAGCACTCGGCCGGAAATCGAGGGATCCGGGTTCGAATCCCGGACAAGGCGGATGATTTTCTCTCTGTGGAATTTCGCCCATTATTTTGTTTTTCGTAGCTCAGGTCAAATGAAAGTTATACTTTTTTAATATTTATTTATTTCAAAAGCAAAAATAATATTGCGTTAGTGACTTTTTGTAGCTTCATTTCATTTTCTAAAGCTTCAATAGAAGGTTGGTATTTCTCAAGCAAGCGCTACTGACAATCTATTTAGCACCTTGCTCTTATCACTCCAATCAGAAACGGATCGCGTTCGGGAGCACGGTTACCATACTAGGAGGAATATTATGTTTAAAAAATATGCGAGAGTTCATCACTTTGTTTATAAATTTTGCTGTAAAAAATTCAATAGATAATATTGTATTACATAAAACAACTTATCTGCGTGCGTTGACTGTCCTTGGGAAACGACCATACAGAAACAATGCGTGTAACCCAAAATGTCTCGGCGTGTCATAATTTGACAGACATCACTGCCCTTACTTAAGACCAGTGTGGTACTTACTATACATTTCATTAACCTTTGATATGAGAAAAAAATTGAGACTACGTAAATTGTGTAGAGATGTGACGATAATTAAATACCGCGCAAAATTTCCTGTGATATAGATCCCTAGTGACGGCCTTGAATCTGGTTTCTGCTTTAATTTCCCTTCTCCTGTGATGGCAAACCTTTGTTTATCCAATGACGGTGTACCTAGCTGGAGAAGAGCTTGCTGTGTCATAATTCGTAAAAAAAACCAACTTAACTCTGGTTCCGTGTAACATCTAAAAATATCCATAATTTAGTGATATTTATAGCTCAGGTAAAATTTAAATTTAAATTTTATCTAAAAAGCAAAAGCATTAATATATATTACATTAGTTAATTTTGCAGCTTCATTTAATTTTCTAAATCTTAAATAGAAGGTTGGTTTTTCACAAGAACGCGCTATTAACTTCTATTCATCCACTTGCTATCCTCACTACAGTCAGAAACGGAACGCCTTCGGGAGCAGGGTTGCCATACTAGGAGGAATATTAAATAAAACAATTACGCGGGAGTTCATCACTTCGTGAATATATTTTGCAGTGGAATATTCAATATATAATATTATATTACATAAAATAATATCTCAGCGTGAGTTGATAGTTTTGGCTATGATCGACCGTAAACAATGATTGTCACCCAAAAGTTCTTGGCGAGTCACCTTTTGACAGACACATCATAGTATCCCCATCACTGCCCTTAATCAAGACTTGTGTGGTACTTAATACATCACATCGTGACGTACATACGTGACGAAAAGTTAATGCCGTGCTAAATTTTCTGTGATTACATCTCCCTAGTTAGATCCCAGTTTAATTAGAGTTACGTATACTTTATCTTGTCAAATCTGATGATAACCCTCATATAGCCTAACTTCATAGTTTCAGGCTTCCTTTTATTAAAATTCATGGAAGGAAACGTAAATAAAAACTTTGCAATGGATCAGGGTACCCTCGTATGCATTATCATTATTGATACTAAAAACTCAAACCGCTCTTGCCGGGCAATGTTCACATTAATGACGAGCTCGCTTACATTCCGCTATTGAAAAATAATGGAAGCGCAAATGACGATGTTAATGAGAGCCATATCACAGCCCTTGGCCTAATTAAACCCACCATTATATGAAATCGGTTCTTTCTAAGTACAAAAATCCTGTGAAACTTGCTGAATGTTTTCCTCGTGTTACCAAACATACTACCGATTCAATTACAGTACAATTGTAGCGTCTTTTTGAACGTATTTTCATCAGATATACCTGAACTCAGGGAATTTCATCATTTTTGAGTAATTTCATTAATATCTATGGACTTTTTGCCTTGTTTCACTGTTTTTATAAGTTTCACATTCCTTCTGGATTGAATGAAATTCGAGAAATGGTGCATACAAAGAGTGGTATTGAGATGGTTTCATGCAACCATATTTACCGAGGATCAAAAGGGGTTGCATAAACCCTAGGAATAAAAAGCATAATCAACGGAGAACTTTGGCATACATGCCGGACTTAAGTCATGTAGTATATGTGCGATACCAAACTAACCTTGTCAAAAAAACTGTGGTGTATTCATACATGGCTGAATAGATACTAAAAGAATTCAGATACCAGACTGTTCTGCAATCTCTGGTTAACTCTTACCGCAATATGATGCAACCTTATTGCCAACTTAATATTTACTGGGAGTTTGGGTGTTGTGCAATGCATAAGACGGCCGGTTAATGACTAGAGGTTTATCAGTTGGAGACTTCATTAAGTAACTGAATGCGAGAAAATATTAAACTGTAAAATATTTCATGTGCTGTAAAAACCGGTAAGAAATAATTCAAAAGAAGATGAAATTTTATCCTCTCCTGAAAGGGCAGTAGTGGGAGAGCTAATATCAATAAATTTAAAATTATTGTGTCTGACTAGATGAAATTCTCTTATCTAAAAGGAAAGTAGAAAATAAATTTCGCAGATTGTGCAACAGCTGATTAGCGTTATACCACAATTTTCATCCTTTATTATCATCAGGTACTCTCAATTTTGTTTTTTTTGCTGCTTTCTTTCGTAATTGGAGTCGTTTCGACCATGATCAGACAAAATATCTTAATATATGACGTAATTTTCCATTATGACGACTATAAGGTTCCTAATTTTCTTAACATTGATGAAAATCTGTGATTTATCGCCATAATTGCTAATTCTAATTCCCACATCACAGGATCGATTGGTAGAAAATATCGACTTTTAGTCGACAAATCATATCGCACGGGGCTTCTTATCCTTTCCCCGGGTTATCACCAGCTACTTCGGCATCGATCGCTCCCTTTGAACTCTTATCCAGTATCCGGCTATATCCCCATCTGGTCCTTGATGCTTCTCTTTCCCCCAACCATACTCTCCCCCTCTATCTCCAATACATTTCTCACTCCCAATTATTCTTCCAATTCTCCCATTGAACACGTCCCTTGTTCGTAGTCCATTGTACCATTTATATTTCCAAGTTATCAGAAAACTTTCTGGGATTTTACGAGCCTTTCGTTCACTGCAAAAACCTCGGCTTGGTTTCTAGTATAATACGTAAGCTTCCAACTTGCGCTGCAAGCACTTCATTCGTTGCCTTCGATTGCTTTGGTTTCTTTGTTGCGACGCCTTATTCAATAAGTTCTCCGAACTCTCTGCTATTGTCTTTACGAAGAGATTTTCAAAACTGCACTCCAGGACAGGTATCCAGATCCATCATTTTTGCCTCATGGAATTGTGATCTACTAACGTATCCTGTTAGTCTCTTCTTATCCCAGGAATTGGATTGTCATTGTGACTACTGCCTTCCTATAATTAGGGCTAGGATTCAAATCCCCGTAGTGACGGAAACTCTCTAGTGGAATCGCGATATCTCCTAACATACAACTTTAAGACTTGTGAGTACATTTCGTACAATTTTGTATCTGCCAACAAAATTTTAATGCATTTTTGAAAAACAAAACATTATTTTTGAATTTCCTAGGCATTTATTAACCATAATGGAACACCTCTCTTGAATATTGTACCAGGCTTCCTGTGAAATTTCTGTAGAAATTTGGTAGCACACTCGGTAGACATTCTTTAATTCATTCTACATAATTTTCTTGATAAGCCCATAACGAAATTCCTCGAATTAATACTTAGACTAAAACTAATGACATCATGCATTACATTTCACCATTCATTCGGCATTTCAGCTTTCTTGTAAAATTCTACCGAGACATAGATAGCATTCTAAAGAATGTCGGGAAAATTCATGTGAATTTCTCAAAGTTTCCTACATGCTATCAAAACTACGTATTCAAATAATGTGAGCTAAAAACTTATGTTCCGTACTATTCTACAGATTAGGCGACCAATTTTAATTAGATCCTTTATGCTGTGCTGTACAGAACAGCTCGACAGAAATTTTAGTAGGGTTGACAATTAAAGAAAGAAAAAACAATTACATGAAAACATTTAGTGTATTCCATATTGTGTTTTTTATACACTTCTTCGGCAGATATAACCACTTTCACATCATTTTAAAGGTGATAACTTGGCCTTATAAATGACAAAAATCGGTGGTACTAGTCCAGGTGGTGTAAAATAATTAACAGCGGGGCATATACAAAGTAAATTCATTAAATCATGTCTCTTTTGGTGCTCTATGTCGAGATCAATTTAAGGTGCTTTTTTTCCGTCTAGCGGAACGGACGTCAAACTGTGAACTCTTTGGCTTTTTTTTAAGAGTCGGTTCATGCCATAGACAGGCTCTTTTATTAAAGTATTTTCATTCGGTAGTAAATCCTTTATTTTTACTACGCACCCCCTCTAAATGCTGAACATATTTCAGTCGCAGATTTACCTCCCAATATAACAAAGCATTAAACTAAGTATCCCCTGATTTCTTCATACCTCCCTCCTGTACATACTATATAGGGAAGCAACATATGAGAAACTGCGTCATGGTCATACAACTGATCGTGGACATTGGAATCGGAGATGTTGAACGGAAATTTATTCTTCGGATTACGAGATAATAACAGTTAGCGACTAATGTCTCAGTTGACTTGACATTTACGGTTTCTGTAAACGAAGAGTTGTGAGAAGTTGCGATCTCGTAGGTATAACAGCTAATGAGAAAGAGGAATAATGGAGCGACTTTCCTGAAGACTTAGATACTTATCCACGATGTCATAACTTACGAAGCCAATGCAAGTCGAGAAATACCATTGGTCATACTACTGCAATAAACATTTTTGATACAAGGGTGATATATAGTTTCTTGAGAATATGAATAAAAATCAAGTAATTGAAGAGGATTTAAGCAAAGAGGTGGAAATCTTGACGCAATATGACAGTAGACTATTGTTATATCTTTTCTCAGACTTGCTCTAAATGAGAGTTTCTATTAGAAACGTCCATATTGGTGTTTTAATAATACGTATATTTAAGGTTCATCAAGATATTTCATCCACAAATTTGCGAGTTTTTTTATTACATGCCTCAAGGGTAATTCTGTGGCTGTTGTCGTTCGACGGTCAACTTAAATGTCTTCCTTGCGGCTTAATAGACATTAACTTGTCTATAACCACATCCCAGTCACTACGACAGCAGATGCCAAGCTAAAGTCTCAGTCCAGCATTTTTGAGCTGAGAGTATTGCCATCGTTTTTACTTAATCAATGCAATAATGTGCACCTAGTGATAAAGAAGAGCAACACAACTTTAGGAAGCGTCGATAAAAAACTGACGCCCCGAGAGCCAAAAGTCTGGCTGCTCCAATTGCACTCTTCTACTACAAGTTCTTGTCGACGGTCGACAATTTTGGCGATGCCGTCTACCGTTTAAGTAACTTTGGGCACTCATTCTACATTCTGCTACAGATCCCGTTCCTATAGATTTTAACCGCCGATAAAAAGGATAATATAAGTAAAGAATAAGGGCAGACTCTCCGCTACATTGGAGTTTTGTTTCCCTAAAGGTCTCCGAATGTTTTTACGGCCACTTTCTTCTACATGATGCAAATTTCTAGCATCAGAAAATTAAAAATATGTCAAAACTTGCTGCGCAAAAAAGTAGCAAAACTGAGTGTTAGACTCATTTGTAGCCGTCATATTGTCATAAGGAGTTTTTTTTTGTACTAGACAATGTCCATTTATGCCGTATAGGAGACAGTTAGTTTGTCGACGGTCAACAAAAGTTCCCCCTTTCCTCATTCATAATATCTATGTATGGGTACGTACAGTTAAAAGGACGAGTAAACAGCACGATTTTCATATTTATTTTATTTAAAGAATTGTACTCGTTGAGTTCTATAGCGATTTATCAAGAAATTAAAAAAATGTCTGCAGCATTGATTATTACCCCAACCAAAAACTCTCATATTCCATAATCCTTCTTTCTCTTTTCCTAACTTTCCATATCCTTGTGTGATTCCCTTTTTCCTCAACTCTCTTTCCTTCCATACAACGTATTTTTTCTATCACCATTCAGTTCCCTAAGGGGTTTTGGCAGTTTTCATATTATGACGGTGTTCGATCCCTTTTAGGAGCTGCGTTTTGATACCCTAGGGCTAAGGATTTTTAATAATTCGTCCTCTCCTGCACTAGAAGCAGACAGAGTCACGACGCACTGGTCGGAATTTTTTTCTCATGAGGACATTGGCGCGGTAGACCTAAAGTGGATTTTGCGAGAAAGGATAAAAGCCAACGCAGATATTTCTTTCTCCTTCACGGGTTAAAAAACTTCGGAGACTTCTCAGAACTGCGGAATACTTCCATACAATACTTCCACGAACCTCAGTACCGGGGCTCATTACCTTCTAGGAAGGAGAGCGGTGTATAACCGCAGAATCTATAAATTCTGAGCGTTGCACGAATACTCCGAGACTGGAAAAAACAAACATATATAGCCTTACTCTCATCAAGAGGAACAAATGGAAGAAAGTATTTCATCGCATAATTTCATTTACCTGCGAGCAATTTTAATGCGCCTTTAAATTTACACTCCCAGTTTTTTCTGGCATCAATTACATCAAATGCATACGAATCGAATGCATAAGTGAATTTTTAATGGTTTATTATATTTTAAATGGAATAAGAGCGCCAAAAGTAACGCTATAAGAATGTAAACAAAATTCCTAACAACATAGCGGTTATATCTCCACGTCAGAGAAGAAAAGTTTCTGTAAGATGCTCGAAAATATGTCCTTGTTAGCTCTTTATATGCTCTTGGTAATGATTCGTATTCACGGTCATATGCCTTGGTAATAATTCAAAATATCTCGCGAAAAAATGGCAAACTTCCAATTTAATTCAATGTGTTAGGTAAATCCTGATTGAACACCTTCAATTATGAATAATGAATAGATATTTTCAATCAACAGACTTTTTGCACCTTCGAAAGTTAACACAATGTCATTTATTCCCATAAAAATGAAGGGTACAAAATTCCTGGTTCCGTGATGATTGTTATTTACCCTTGAAATATCAGTAGATTAGAACAAACACACAACTCAAGGGGGCTATTTGTGGTGTCTAGGAATTTTTAAGCCTTGGAAATTAAATAATCATAACATCACGGCCTCGGTTATTTCAAATATAGACATTTAAACGTAGAGTATTTTCTGGGGCTGTTACGACAAATCTACCAATTTTCCCAGGCCCGACCGAGTCGAGTTTCTTTTGAATAATGCCCCTGATGACTATATTAGCCTCGTGGGTGAATGACTGGTATACCATTCTTCCTTATGATAGATATCTAAAGATTGTTATGCAATAGAAACTTCGCGATATTTCCCCTTTTGTCTCTCCAAACACAGTTTGGTCCTAGGGTGAGTTCACGTGAAATGGAATTCTAAATAGACATGAATGACTTATACGCCTTCTCTATTGGAGTAGAATAACCAAGCGGTGAGATTGACGCCAACGTACTACAACTCCATGCATACATTTTTCACCTTGCGTTTTATTTGCCCCATTTTTTCCGTTAAAGAATCACACTTCGTGCCAGCGACGAACGGAGCAAATTAGAGCACCTTCGTATGATGGCCACCTTTTAGTTTGCACTCACTTATTTTGGCACAGGACATCGTCAGAACACCGTAGTGAGCTTGCCCGAAGGCCTAAAATTTTCATCTCCTTGCTTTCCTTTGGACCGATGAAAAAAATTCACATACATTCCATTCTTTGAAACCGCTACTCGTAACCCTTTCTGGATCTCGTCCACGTGAATTATTCGGCCCGAGCGGCCACAAAGCTCGCCTCGCGATAGTGGGACCAAGTCCGATAACGTCATCTGCACGGCCGAAAGAGACAATCCCAATGAAGTTGCGTCGGGAGAAACACAAGGCGGGGAGGGATGGCCTGTGGGGTGGTCGAAGAGGGAACTTGGAAAAGGGACGGAATGAGATGGAATTAGAGAGAGCTTCACTTGCTCGGGCATACGGAGGGGTGAGGAAAGGGATGAATGCATATATATACGGATTGGAAAGGTTCCTGGGCGGTGAACCGGGCAAGGAAATGTGGAAGGAGAGGAAGTGGAAGACGGCTGAGAGAAAAAAAATAATGATTCGGAAGAGGATGGGAGACAAAGGGAGATACCACAAAGATGTTGGTGAAGAGACGATAGGATTCAGTGGGAAAAGAGAGGGAATAAAGATGAAAAAAAGACTGAAAAGGAGACTGCTCAAGCAACCTGGAGGAGCTCTGCCCAAGGACACGAGTAGTATTCCTCAGGTCCATGTCGATCTCTCGAAAGCCTTTGAAAGTCAATCGCATATTTAACGAATTCATATCCAGCTACCTAGGAGCCTGTATGTGCTCGCGAATTTCAATATTTTTTCTCCTATAAAGATGGGTTCCATTACTCTTTTGGTATGCATAATGAGGCAAGTTTGGTCCAAAATGCAGCCCTTTCGGCTTGATGTACTGCCTAACGACGCCTGCAGTAGCCCGTTGCTGTGTATGAATCCTTGATATCTTCCCGATATGGAGGAAATGAAGTGTTGAGTATCGGTAGTATCACCGTGAAATTGTGAGTAGTTTCACTTCAACGATGGATGCTGCATAAATGGATCCACGGGAGTTGAACCGGACAAAATAAGCCCTAGAGTCTACAAAATTTATACTAAAAGATTGTTTAAGAGATGGTCTCGTTTCTATACAGTTATTGAGTCCATTTATCACTAAATTTGTCTTCTCTCAACCATGAAAAGGATGAAAAGCATCA
This sequence comes from Ceriagrion tenellum, assembly GCA_963169105.1. Taxonomy (NCBI): domain Eukaryota; kingdom Metazoa; phylum Arthropoda; class Insecta; order Odonata; family Coenagrionidae; genus Ceriagrion; species Ceriagrion tenellum. Next base: position 137,709,625 of record OY720633.1, read on the forward strand.
TATTTTACAAATATCATAAACAATAGCTTGAAAAATGCTATTTTATGACGGAAAATAAACATTGGTTGAAGATCATAGAGACGGGTGTTGAATACAATAATGGAGAAAATTAATATATAATGCCACAATTCTTGCAAACTCATTAACCGTATTACTACGACAGTAATTTGATAGGATTTTTTCAGCAAACCATGCATAGTATACTTAAACGCAATATTACAGAATATGTAACGTAAAAAATTCCATTTATTTATACGACTCTAGAGTAGTTACCCCAATGCCAGTGGAAAAATTACGCATGATTGAATTGGGGGATAAAATCAAAGATTTAGGTTAAGACAGCCTAGTGGCCTATTTATAAATGATATTTTTCTTGGATATACACTCCTGATTCCCACATTTAAGGATAAATACTGAGTAACTGAAAAAACACTTATTATAGCTAGGAAAAAATATATGGCACCTCGATGATAGGCCTGAAATTCATAATGACTTTATCTCGATGAATTGGTTGATTTTGCTCTGTTGAACAGAGAAAAGAATTGCCCAAATATTTAATCTCATTTTGAAATAACAATAAAGACTTTTTCACAATATGTTGTCTGAATGAAATAATTATTTACTCATTTAGATTGGTTCAAAGAAAAAGATTTACTGAGAACTTCTGACTGACGCAAGTGGAGTTAATACGTTTCTAGAATTTATTTTTAACCGTGGTTGTCCCCTATACTCTTCAAAAACATATTGTGTCCTACACTAAGGACTTAGCAACCAAACTAAATCACTCACTAATAGGATTCACTTTAAAGCATCAACTCTGTGTGGTGGAGTGATCTCTTTTGTCCGACAAGAAGGGTCCCATAAACTTTCCCTTTGTCTTTTGTGTACATCACGCCCTGCTCCCTACGCAGATCCATGGCTGGAGTGAAGGCAGAATGCATGGGGCAGGTGTAAAAGCAAAAGGGTTGTATATTTACAAGGCGATGATGGAGGAGTGAAAGGACGGAGGGAATGGAAGAAGGACCTAGAACAGACAGCTCATTCGCAACGAAACATATTACACTCTCTCCCTCCCTCCCTCTCTTTCTCTTCTACACTTTCCCAAACTCCAACCTCGTTGTATATATACATGTACGTCCGTCAAGGAACAAGTGAGGCTTAGGGATCTCGGTGAGGACTTCAAAGGAGATCTGTTGGAAATGCGGCAAAGAGGGAACGGAGTTTGAGAGAACGGAGGGCTCGGTTTGAAGACTAAGAGGAGGGAGAACGCTCTGAGAGTACCAGGTGATAATATCAGAGCAGGAGGGGTGGGACGAGTTACCTACACAAGGTTGGGAGGAAATGAAAAGTTGGAGGAAAGGGAGAATATATTGAGGGTAGAGGGAAATTTGGACCGCGAGGTTGAATCGAGTGACACAACGAGTTAGAGTGCTGGATGGTAAGGGGGAGTATGATTAGGGAGAAGGGGTTGGAGAAGGAAATATATGCCAGACTGGGGAGAAAAGAGTAGATGAGGGAGGAAGAGAGAGTGAGGGGGAGGACTGTGGGAGAGAGGAAATGATTTTCCGAGGAAAAGTGACGCAAAGGAAGCGGGAAGATGAAAGAGTGGCTGAAGGGGAGTGGTGAGTGTGGGAGGGGGGGGTAAAGGGAGTCAAAAGTGGGGACCTTCGTCTTGCTCACGGCAGTAATGAGCGCCCTCGTAATGCTCCGAGGGGTGACTGTTTGAACTACTCTTAAAAAAAGGGAAAAGAGAACCGAAGAGGCATCGAGGGTGTAAAAAGGGGGCCACTGAAAAAAACGAGCACCAGCACTGATACACTGAACGCTAGCTGACCTTTTCATTGTTATTTTTGTCTCCCTCCTTCGCCGTGTTGACTTTACCCAGATGATAATTCTGTTAAAACCTTCGATCGAAAACTCCGATGTGGCTACGTCTTGCGTCGAAGAGTCGATTTCTCTACATATCAACTTCTTTTCAAAGCGTGCAAGCCAATCCAAGAGTTGTTTTACCACAAAGAACTCTTATCAGCAATATAAAAATTTTGTGATTCATAAATATTTCACACGCTACACTGAAACATGAGAAAGAAAGTGATATGCTTGACCTCAAACTTAGTATAGGTAGGCAAACATAATTTTAGAACATAAGAAAAACTAATTATAAAATGAATTCTTACCGAGAATTTTCATTTTGATAACCCAAAATCGTCAACCAAACTCCATAATTCACTCAACAGTTGACGGAGTTTTTCATGCTTATTTTTTATCAACACATTTATCGCAAATGTTATTCCGTTTTTTTAAATACAATGAATTTTCAAGTCAAGTGTTTTAAATCATATCCAACTCTAATTTTAAGTCTTTTTCACTCACTTTATTGGCAAAAATAACTTCAAATTATTTGGACTGTACAAATATTTTATATTGCCAAATAAATCAGGAAAATATTGATCAATAAAAGAGCTATTTAGCGAAAATTTTCAATATCATTATACCATTACAAACAAACAGATTCTCCATATAACGATCACTTGGCTCGAAATTAATGAGTATGATACCATATTTAACTACATATCAGCATATTAATTATTTCCTCGGTATTTGTAAAAATCATTGAAAATAAAGGGTAGAGTATAAAAATTCTAGAAAAATCTAAAAAATTGAGATATGTACTCACTTACACCGGCGAAAACAGTTAACAGGAGTTTTAAAACTTACCTGAAAAAAGAAGATAAATCCAATTTATAAAAACAATAATGGATAAAAAAGACAATGCTTTACACATAAATAGTATAACATTATATTGAAGGCCGGGAAAAAAATGTATATAATTTTTCATGATTGTTTGCCTGAAACTCTGGCAAAGGACCCATATAATTTGAATAGTCCTGAGATCACATAATGAGACCAACCATAATAAGTCGTCAGCTAAATAAAATGGTCAATTCTCTGGGCGCAAAACACACCAATCACAAAAATATTGAGCTTGAGGTAACTTACTATCAGCTTCTGCTTTAATGGTGCTCTGACGAGAGAACGATTTTGAGTTTTATAGCCCTGAATTTCTTTTACAACAACGTCAGGGCTTTTGAATGCGTCCTTATGAGTACTTTATACGCTACAGTTTGGCATCTATGACCTATACCTGCGTGAAGATAAAAGAACTTTCAGAAGAAGAGCTATCAAAGTTGACTTCATCCTCTAGTTTTCACACGGTTACAGCGCTCCGACGTGCGACGGGAACTAAACTCTGACCCTGATTCGTGACCTAAATAATACTCAATCTTCTCCCAAGTATATTTTGGAAGAATATTTTTTCTAGATAAGATGAACGGAGCTGAGGTTGTATTGTTACTTCATCCAATTTAAAAAAATTATTTACAGATCAGAGGTATTTCCTGGCAAAACGCTTTAAATGAATAACACGATGTATGCGTATAACGTGAACACTACCATTACCTTTGTTCCGATGACTAAAACCTATTATGTTTAGACATTACACCGCTAAATATACCTATATGGCTACATTTACAAGGAAACAAGAATTTAATGCAAAATAAAACAAAATTCTGGGTCATGCGCAGTAGATTTCCTTTAAAGATCGCCACTATGAATTTTTTTTCAAAATTGGTAGAATTATTTATATAACATGACAAGTGTCTCTGAAATTATCTAAGAAACTAATTGTTAATTGTGCAGAGAGAAGGAATAAAAGTAAAAACAAATCATTTAATTGAGTTACAGGGACGATAATTGGTAAACATTCTAAGGGAGGTATTTTCCCATTGTTATAATTAAGAATCATATGAATAACTAATTTATATGCTAGCCAAAATATAAAAACTGCGACAAGATGAAAATGGTATGGCTTACGATAAAAGGATAAATAATCAGTGAAATATGAACATATATCAGGCATAAAAGCAACCCTAAGTTTTATCAAGTGAAATTTGAGGTCTAACCAAACCAAACTGAAATGGCAAGCCTCATAACTTCAAATTGTTCAAAGTGAATTCTGAGAATACTCTTCTCTGGAGCCCCATCCTTAAATACAATATATGTACTTCTTTACAGTGTTCCAAAGAATCCTAAAGTTATGGAGGTCTCATTCTATTGCCTCACTCACTGCACCACTAGATAGCGAAAACAAACCACCTGCGAAAACGATTTTAACTAATAAGCATGACAAGCTCCGTAGAAACTAAATGTTTCAGGGAACTTATTGAGCAAAAAATATCATCTCCAATTTGACAAGTCTTCAATCATACTTCTTATATTTATTTCGCCTCTTAAAAAGCCTAAAAACTGCCAGTAATTCTATACAAGGCCTATCCGTACTACCAAAATTAGTTAACAGAATTATATTCAATTTACCTCGCTTTAATCACAAAATTTTGATCGTAATCAATATTTTAAAATCAATTTCTGGCATAGTGAAAGTAATATTAATAAACATTACTTCGGCTAAGACTTATTCGAAATCATGTTAGGGGGTTGGTTTGACCAACAAAAAATTCTAAAGAGAGAATTCGTGGCATGTCGCGTATCAAATGGATACCTTACACCACTTACAATCAGACGTATTAGTATGCAATCGCTTTTCACTTTGAATGGCGCCTTTTATGCCTCTCAATTTTTCCATATTTACTATGACCTTTCCTCCTGCTTTCAACAATCACATACAGTACAAGCATTAATAAGTTAATTATATACTTCATTATTTATTGATAAATAAAATGTTAACTCAATTTTTCGGTGGTTTATTTGTGCTAATCTCTTTCCAATCACTTTACCGATATATAGTTGGCTAATATACCGAGAAAAAATACCCAAGTTCGAGTTTTTGAATGGGTATCATATGTTTTAACCAACATTTCCATGGGAAAAGATGTTTCATAAGCGAGTAGAGGAATTAAAGCGATCACCCACAGCTTCGATGAGTAGGCAATTCTTTGCTTTCCCTATCTGTGTAATGCAATTGCCTCTGTTTCAACAGTAATTCCCATAATTGTAATGGCAACTGCATTTCATAACGTTCCTGCAAATGACATAAAATGGGTTCTATATGTAGTTGCCACAATTTTACTATCTCACTGGTGGGCAAAAGCTAACCTGAAATTAACGTTTGCCGCAGGATGTATGGCTAATAATTCAAACTTTTCCCACATTGGCTCGGGTAATAGTTCAAACTTCGCCCACATTGCCGACAAGTAAGTTCAGACGTTAATTCATCAATCTACACAAGAGCTCTCCGAGGACTTTCGGTGTTCCTCCACAGAGAAATGAAGCTGTGCACTCTGATGTATTAATTTAGGTAACTTTGGAGGAAGGAGCATCCAGCTTCTGGCCAAGTACTTTGAGTAAAAAATGGATTTTTAGTTCCTTCTAAGGTACTACAAAACCTGGCAAAAAAGGTAAAAATATACCACTTCAGAATTAATTCCAGCCATTACTTCGGCTAAAACCAACTCGCAATAAGTAAGGGGAATGTTTTAGCCAACGGAAAATTCTAAATATAGAATTCGATGCATGTCGTGCATCAAATGGATACCTTACACAATTTACAAGGACACGTAATCCTATTTAATCGCTTTTTACATTGAATTGTACCTTTCATGGTTCCTCAAGTTTTCCTCATTTACTATACCGATGTATGTACCGCATTAAATGAACTTAGCTCTCAAGCCCTCTTATCCTGAGCTGTCTCTACTCTTTAAAAGTACTTGAATTCACGTTCTAAATCCCCTCCATCTCCTTTCACTGAGCGTTTCCTTTTAATTATTTTCCGTCTCTCGCAAATTTCATTTACAAATATGAATCAGATCTACAGAAATATAGTACTTGCTTAAAGAAAGATAAAAAGTAAAAAGTAAACCGTATCAAAGCTCGTAGCTGTCTAAAAATCCTTTTGAAATCTCAGAAACTATTTTATAGTGTTTTTTAATTTATAAATATTTCATTTGTTTGTATTTGATGAAAACTTCAGACCTTCCAGAGAATTGCATAGATGTATATAACTAAGGATGGAGTCGTAGAACTAGTAAGGATGACACCAGGAATAAGTTACGCATAACAGAAAGTTTTCAATTTAATTTTGAGAAAAGCTTGCTTGGATTAATAACAAGAGCATATATCGTAGTTGGAACATTGATTAGAGAATCATGAATCTGAAATTTATATTTTCGGCCAAAAGTGTATTTATTGCAGCTGGGACTTATTAAAAGGCAAAACAAAAGTTTAGGACTACCTGCTCTTATACCATATTTCTAATTTAAAAAGACCCAATACCTCGATATTTGAAGAGATTTTGTCGGCAACATACGCTACATTTCAATTACAACAATGAAAAACCCAACCCACCACATAAAGCTTTCATACATACCATTGAACTATAAATATAAATCTTTTCAACATTTTCTTTATTAGTTTAAAGTTTTCAGCCACTGTCAGTGACATATAGTTATATTCTCTTTGTATTTTTAGATATCTCCAATACATTTAGATGTCTATTTTATTATTATCACGTATCGTCAACTATTGATTTCTTTTCTATAATGATTAAAAAATGGAAAGATAATACTTTATCAGACTATGGTGGTGATGAAAATGTTGAACACTCTTCAATAGAGGAGGATAAATACATCCGGTGATTAAATGAAAAACATTTGAGAGAAAATTTGTCGTTCTAAAGATAGTAATTGGCTGAGAAACGTGGACTGCTAATATACCTACCTCGCGAATATTCAATCTAAAGGCGTCAATATAAATTGCCACTCAAGAGAGCTATTATTGCATAAAGTCTCGTGATTTCAAATTCAACGCGCATTTAGAAATAACTGAGCAATCGTGTGAAAAACTTTGCAGTAAAATTCTTCACTAAACGTAGCAAGTGCAGGAAATTCTGTTGAGATAACTAAAAGGAATCTCACATTCCATTATCGTATGTACTTAGGTATATCGTAACATTATAAAAAAGTTTTTAGTACTTATTATCAGGCCTATCTCTCGGAAAAATAAAGTATTTATCACACTACTTCAGTAAATAGTTGGGTGGAGGGGAATAGTAGAGCAACTGAAAGATGTTATACTAAGTGTTATGATACTTTACCAACCTTTTGAAATAACATAACTGTTTGATATAATATAATTGTATAATTACTCATCAACCAAAGGAATCAACACTTGCCTAAAGTAAAAAAATGCTGAATACAGCATATTTCCTCAGTCCACAGAAGAGGAGTTGGGAAAGCATTTGTCACCAATTACCAGGAAAACTATAACGCGAAATGGCGCAAGTTGGAAATCCGATAAGGAAATGAGGGGACAACGCTCTTTACAAGAAAATATTTTTTGCTGGGAAGGTGGAAACCATTGCGGTAGGAAATTGTAAATTCATGTAACTACTTACATGGCTTTAGAAATGCGATGTGAAAACTGCAGAAACATGGCAGAGGTTTCCTCATTTTTTTTATGTATTACATTCAGGAAACGAGTAATCAGTGAATGTCATCACTCGATTCTTAATTCCTTGTTACTCGAATTTCATGTCATAAATGTTGGCTCACCTCTGTATGGACGCTTGGGAAAACTTCGTGATATTTGAAATATGGCTATATTAGGAGTAAATCTATTGGCCTGGTGACGGAGATCTTCATGCGTAGAGGACAACAGGGCGATCCAGTTTTAGGGTCCGTGTACGCATAATCAGTGTTGGGCCCAAGGCAACAAAAAGTCCTGTTTGGACCAATTCATGAAAAATGCGTTTGTTTCCTTCAAACAGCAAAAATTACCTGTTATCTTTTGATTCATTAAAAAAATACATATGCCCAAGGTTATACTGGGCATTAATTGGAAAAACATTTTTGTGAGAAATTCATAGATCTTCGAGGGTAATTTTATGCATGTGTTGAATGAAATAAAAATAATAAAGGAATCAGCTTGCATTTGTTTTCGACCAAATATTATCATTTGTAGCTACCTAAATATACTGATCGGATTGTACCAGAGCTTTTGTGGCATCTTACGTGGCAACGAACGAACCAGATCACAGAGGCGGTACGGCAACGACTTGACTACGGACATAGGAAATGGCATCCTAGGTTAGGACAGTGATGATCTCTATGACGATCTTCAGCCTCATGATCACCAAACTGGTGCATTTTACCATCTTATACACTCACTTTCTTCACAAATAGGGAAGGATTGTCCTATAATTGCTGTCTTTGTCTCATAAACCATTGTTGATGTCGACGAGCCAGCGGCGAGACGACGCAAGTTGGTGTAGTAACCAATTCCTGTTGTTTTTTGTTGTTTAAAAACATTGCAATATAGCAACATAATTTATATGTTATTTTAATGTCTATGACCATAAAAAATAAATGCAGTTTCTGACATAAATTCTAGTCTAAGTTCATTCTTTCCGCTTAACACTTATAACAGCGAATCTTTCCTTCCCAGAAAATCACTGGATAAGGCAATCAAATTCCAGATGAATTCCAGGGGAATTCCAGGCAGCCTGTAATCGGGACACGATTGAGTGACGACCTGAATGTGCCTATCTTCATTCGCAATGCCATTAATCATGAAATCACAGAGTACAGGAAAATCCAGCGATACATTTAGCATGATGAATTAATTTCAAGGAAATTCCAAGTTTTTCTGGATTATATATTTTTCAGTGGGTCAATAGTGAAATTTAAGACTTTGGTTGCCTTTGTCATTAAATTCCTGACAAAATGATATAAAAATCATCGCTCTAACTGAATTTTAAACTAATTTAGGAATTTTATAGGAAATCTCCAGGTTTTTCCAGGTATTGCTGGGTAACTTCGCTTCCCAGTCAGGAGCTCTTAGGACTTTTTTGATAGTCATCCTGGGAAGTTCTCGAAGACATTGTAAAAGGTTTCACTCGGTAATTATTTTTGTCCGGGTTGTAACCCCATTTTACCGGACTAAAAGCTGAGGATTCATGAGAACTTTGGCAACATAAGCCACGCCGTCCCTTTTCAAATAATTGTTCACAAATGCTCTCCATAATTCAAGCGGGTATTCATTCTTTTTCCGCTGTAATTTACGAATAAACAGTGCCATCTTATCTGCCTCATTTCACCCGTAATCATCTGCTCCTCTCCCTTCAATGATCCACATTAACGCGCGCATATGTTTCTCTTATTCTTCTCTCATTTCTTTATTCCTTTCATGATTCACGACTCTTATCTCGACGGTGCTTTAATATATATAATAAAATACGAGTCACAAAAAGAGCAAGAAGAAAGCGCGGTACAAGTTGGATTCATTTTAAAGGTGAAATCCTCTCCTTTTTATCTCTTTAATTCTAGTCTAACTCCCTCCCACTCTCGCGGAGACTCATTTTTTATCGACTCCCCTTAATTTTCCGCAGCCAGGGATCCTTTCCCGTCCTCCTTCCCATGTAATTTCTCCTCTTGAGACCCTGATCCCGGGAAAAACCACCCTCCCACAGTTCCACCCCCTTACCGCTCCATTTCAACTTTTTCTCGCCCTTCCATTCTTGAAAAGAAAAGACCCCCATAGGATTTGACCCTTTTAGACACCCCTTATATCTCTCTCTCTCCTCTCGTGCCCCTTACCCCGGAATCTCGCTTCTTAGCCTTTACCAGCCATGGAGAAGGAGATCATCCTCCTTTTAGCTCTTACTCAACCCCTCCCGCTCTCTCATCTTCGTCATCTCCGAAATAAACCTGTCCACTTCCCCTTTGTTTTCCCGTGATTGCGATCCGTGCTCCACATTCAAATACATACAAAATCCGCCCATGTCAAGTGCTTTGTAAGGTCTCATTTGCTCGCGCATGAAAATAAAAGACGCGAGCGGAACTACTTTGCGCCAATGAGGGCACTCGGATTCGTATTTCTTTTGTTCCGAAGCCGTTTCTCACCGGAACAAGCCCTGGATGCTAATTATTGAATTCAAGTAAAACATTTCGAAACACATTGTTGGACGGGTAGAGCAAAGGACCCGGCCATGCTCGAAGTTGATAAACGACGGACGGTCCATGATCGCTGGAATGTACAGAGAGTAAGCTCATTCCGGAATAATAGTTCAATTAATATCACACGAAATATACGATTTTAACTCGCTATGTACTTTTAAAGGTTTATTCCGTGGATATATTTTTGATAGTTTTACTCCTTTCACACGTGTTAATTCCGGATGATGAATCCTCTATACAAAGAAGACATTGTACGATCATTAGTCGAACTGAGGTAGCTCTGCAAAACTATTGACCTGTCCAAAAATATTTTCAAAAACTGCTAATCATTTGAGTCACAATTTCAAAGAGTTAAAATGTTTTTTCTCTCTCTCTTGATGATTTCGGGTTGGCTGAAATTTTACACTCCCAATTTCCTATTTATAAACCATACCAGCAATGCTCATGTAAAAACTTACTGAAAATGATGCATGTCAATTGAAAAATGATATCGTAAATGTTTCACGTGTGATTAATGCGGCAATACAATATGTTTTGACTATTTTGAAATATTTTCAATTTATAAATCAATTTACAACTAGTGCTGTCATTAAAATGACTTATTCCATAGGCTGAAAATAAAATCTGTTTTTACTGATATCATGTCTAATTTCTATGATAGGTAAGATATGGTAGAAAGATTCGGAGTAATTTAAACGTTTTTGGAATAATTTTTCTAGTTTTAAATATGAAAGCAGCACCATTCTATCATCTTCTCAATATTTTTCCTTCCATCCGTACTGTGATTTGCGAGTAATTCTAAAACTAAAAGAGCTCATTGCCTTCTTTAATTACCATTACATTTCCAGATAATCCAAATGAACTTCCTCCATGAACTGCATATATCCGTGATTAAAGACATACTATTCCTGTCCCATTTTCATGTATTACTCCGCGGTGAATAATTTCCAGCGCGATTTGAGGAGAAATTATGTCTAAGAAGGATTAACGTATTCCTATAAAATAGACATGCAAGAGACTTTAAATGAAGAAACTAGTATTTTAAAAATATGAAAAAGAACAATTTCATATTGAAACTGAATTTCGTTAACGTGGGATACAAATTACCACTTTGCGAGCGCATAATAGCTCTTCAACCTTCATTATCCCTCCCTACACAGCGTTTCCCATTTCCATTCTCAGCCCATTCTTTTTATCTCTCTTTTTCCCTTCTAACTTCCCTTTTAACTTCCATCCCACTATCCTCCTTCCATCTCCGGAAGTTTTAAATTCCACATTCCATACCTCCCTCTCTTCACTACTCTAACACTTCCTGTTGTTTCTAATCCGCAGCTATTCTAGCTTTAACTATTCCACTTTCGCGCGGATCAATCGGTAATGGTAGAAGGGGAAGATTTTACAAGCACAAGTTGGGTTTACGGATGTACGGAACGGGACTTGGGGAGGGGATCAGAGTGTAGTGAGCTGGTTCTGAGTTTAGTCCCGCAAATGGTTCGCGGCTGAAGATAGAGTGAGTTGTGGTCGGCATCTCCCGCAGAGGTGCACCACAAATTGTTTGAAATCATCTCAACTCCCACTCTACTGCGTTCACAAGGTCAGTTTTCAGAAATGTACCGAGAAAGACTTGTTGAATAAGTTAGTATTTGAGGGTCTTAATTAATTGAACTCATCTAGCGAAATTCTCACGTCGTAACGCCTAAAATTAAGCTTGACAAAGTCAAATACCCACTTTTTCAACCAAAGGAGAAATAATACCAACCAATATTTAGATAAACAACCCTCTCCACCTTTTTATTTGTATTTCACATCTTAAGATGTCATTTTTATCCTCTTTAAAATATCACTTCCAAAATACATACTGGGCACCATGGAAGAATTATGAGGATCATATATTCAACTCTTTAGGCGTATTTCAACAACGGGGAGATCTTGAATTCTTATCCCAATCATCCACTACTTTCATTAGTATACCTATGAAATAAAGTGATATGCATTTATAATATCTTTGGAATAAAATATTAAGAATGAAAAGTTAGCATTATTAATTCAAATCAAATCAAAAGGGTAAAAACGCTTAGGTGCCTGATAAATTGTGCAGGGAAAATATATAATAAAATAACTTAAGATAATTAGCTGGTGATTTCTTTAGGCAAGCTTAATTTTCCATTATTAAGTTCTATTCGTGATCGCTGAGTAAAATGGAATCCATTGCAGCCGACGTTTTGATGGCCGAGTCATTTCTTCACTTCAGGCACTTCAGGGCTGAAATCACTACTCAGCCATCGAAACATTGACAACTCTAGATTTTTAAAGCGGCAGAGATTCCAAATAGAACTAAAATATATCATATGTAAGGAAAACCACAGATATTTATTCGAAATAATCACAAAATACTATACACTCTTGACGAGAGTCATTTTAATTCCAGAGACAAGTGAAGCCTTTATGGTAGAGTAAGTAGGAGAGATGGTGAGAGTTGCAAAGGAGTGAATAATGAACGAGAAGAATGTGCGAAAGAGGGAGAGAGTAGAAACAAGGAAAGAAGAAGGGAGGAAGTGTGACGATGGGCAGATCGACCCTCGGAAGGTGGCGGAAACAATACCCTCCTCCTTCCTCCCTTCCCTTTGCCTCGGATCTGAAATTCATGGCTCGAGCCTTTACGAGCTGCCTCCGGATGAGATATCGCTCCACACGGCAGCATCCGAATCCTTCCCTCTCTCATTCTCTACACCTTCCTCGCCTCTCCACCTCCTCCCACCCTCCGGCCCTCTTTAGGCGATAATGGAGAACATGGAAAGACATTGTGTTTTTTGTCCTGACGACTTATTCCTGCACCCATATACGCACTATTTGCACGAGGGTTGATATGTTGCAGGCAATTTTCCTCGCGGCCCAACGTATGGTGCCTGCTCGACCTCTTTTCCGCTTCTTCTTAATATGCCTGAATCCGGTCCAGAGGCTAGAGAGATGGAAGTAACCCAGCAGAAATGCTGGCGAAGCAATCCGCGCCAACTACTTCGCCTCTTCAAAATGGAGCGGTGGACGGCGCATCTCGACGTCATCACAAGACTAAATTCATCGTCTATCTCATTACCACTTTTCATCTCTATTCATACGACGGAATTCCAATCATGACGGAAATTCTTCAAATGCACACTAGAAATATGAGCGTGTAGGAAAATGACATATTCCTCACCTTCATAGGCCTTGATAGTGCATAGAAATACATAGGCTAGTCGGAATTATATCTCCAACTCATTGCTTATCAATAGATTCGCGTCCATTTCTAAAAGTAGAATTTTATTTTCATTGTCGACAAAGGTGACTGAGCTCTCACTCTCCAAATCTAAAATCAAATAAACCATCTAACTATCAGCCATATTGAAACCCTGTAAAATTACTAATAAGCATCCTGATGAAACCATCCATCCGTGTTGAGTACCAACTCACATAGACCCAATAATACGATACCTATGTCAAGCACATTTTATGAAAAAGAAATATAAAAAGTTTATACGTACATATTACGATTAAATAACTTCTTACAGTCACTTAATGAATAAAAGACAATTTTCGATTCATTAAACTTGTTTAAATGTGCTGACCAATCAAAACGAGATCGGTTTTAATTAAATTGAACTTTAGGACCAGAATGAATTGATTATCTTATTTGGTGGCCAAAAATTCCTTTTTTCAGCACTTTGTGGGTGGAACCGTCAGTCTAGGTAGACTGTCAAAATAAAAATTCTTTATAGGATCACAACTTTACCCGAGTTACCCCTATGCCCAATTTTCTGTGACCAACTTTGCGCAAAACTTTGAAGCTATGAAAACAGGATTCAAAATTTTTCTTTGAAGTTTTGACGTAGTGAAGGGTATATACTACTCGTTAAGAATACAGCTTTTGGCCCAGTACTCGGTCAAGACTTGTGTATGTTAGGGACTACCCTCCTTCAAGATTATCAGAAGAGCCTATTAAGGCCAGTAAGCTTATACCAATGTGAACACGGTGATGTGATTAGTTTCCAAGATAAGGAGTTAACGAAGCGTTTCGTCAGGCGATATGATTTAATACCACTGTACTTCCAAGAGTGACTTACCACTAAGAAACTTGTAAATTTCGAAAACCTACCTCACGTAAGCAGTCCAATCCTTAACTTGGAGGCCGATTGATAAGGCCTTGACGGGTTCTTGACTTGCTTTCATGGCATCAGATTAAAATTCAAAATATAAACCCGGCCCCACTTACGTGATTTTATGGAGTGATTTGAGATTTCAAATTAATCATTTTTTTAAGAAGGACATGAAAGATGGGAGTTAATGCAATAAGGTTTAATGCTAGAGCATTAATGAGTCAGCCCTGAGATAAGTGATAAACAGAAGGTTTATCGTTACTAGCAACTTTGTTTCACGTACCTACGTCCATTTTCCGCCAATGCTACAAGTAAAGCTAAGCTAAATTTGCACAATATCCCTCTCGCAAAATACGCATAGGTAATTCAAAATAATCTAATCGATATAATTTCTATAGATAAGGAATTATTTGGAAAAGGATCGATCGTGGAACATAAGGGAATGGATGTAATTCATAGCATTTATGGTCTCACGAAAGGAATAATTATGATATTGTAATTCTACCTTTGGCTGACATTTAAAATGTTAGCAAATCATCTGACACAACATTAAAATTAGTTTAAAAGTAAATTCCGCAGGAAAATTTTGCTATAATTACCAATATACTTGTCATGAAACAAATAGATATTTTTTCTTTTTCAAGCCCCGAGGCAATGATATAAACCGAATTTATTTTTAACAAATCTCAATGTCCCAAAATGAAAAGAAATTTCCATATCTTTATCTCTTGACAAAATCTTCCAGCATATTTTATTGAATTGGCCACCATATCGAAATATTTCCAGTCACTGACCCAAATTTATTTTGGTTTAGTACTTGTTTCACCTATAAGTGAAATTGATACTTTTTCATTGTATATACCCTTATGTATGACCAATGCAAAATATCTAAGACTACCACAGTAAGAGTACCCATGTAAAATCAATTAATAGTGTCATATGTTTTGTTTCTGGAGTTAATCTTCAATTGAGCCAGACATTTTTTTCTTCTTCAAATGATTAATGACCAATGCTAAGTATAGTGCAACTTACCCACCTTATAGAGTAGAGCGTAAAACATTGCCAAAAATCAACTGTTTTTAGATAGGTACATAGGATTCGCGAACGATCTCTCTAATTTTTACTTGACATACTCGAAATATCGTAACTTCACTATTTAATACCATGGCAGTTAAATCCCATCTTTTTATATTCACGCATTTGTTTTGTCTATTTTATCATTATCCTGTACCTTACAATCTTATGCTATCCAAGACCATTGCCTTCTTAAGCCACTAATCCCAAAATCTGTGTCCTAGTTCCTTAAATCCTTTATATTTTATATTTGTGTGAATATTTTGGTAATGGTCAAATTTTCAATCAATCGACATTTTATTTTTGAACGAATTTATTCCCTCAAAAATTATGTGCAATTGAAAATCACGCAATTTAAAAAATAAAAGTAATTTAAGGTCATAATTATACCTCCACATCTGCAGCCTCCTTCCAGCATTATGATTTTACCCAAAGGTAGTTATTATGAACTTAAGAGAGTCCATTGGCTAATCACAGTTTAAAATTTCAAATTTACTAGACTGCTTCATGGTTGAAGTTGTCCATTAACACAGAAGAGTTCATTGAAAACAGTTCAAACCCTGTGCAAACCAGAACCTGGCATCGTTAAATTAGTCCTTATTTATGCTTTTGACATTATGTTGAGCATTCACTAAAAACACAGTTGCAGAATATTACATATTATTCTCCTTATGTTTAGCTTCAACTTAAGAAGTGTGTTACATTCTAAACTAATCATTCGAATACCCTATCTTACTAAAGGTCAACGAAGTTTCACTTTTCACCTCTCATTCCGCCGACTTTGACTAAGTTTCTTTTCCTTTTGATTCCGCGTTTTTCTGAAATGTTCATGCCTTTTCGTAACATTCTTCCCTTGACTCTTACCGAAAACTCCTGCTTTCATTTATTTACACAGCCAACCCTCACCTTGTTATTTTAGTCGAAACTTTTCTCATTAATTACAAGAAATCCTTGGATATTCCGCCTTTATGGGTCCATGAGGATTAAACTGATTCATCTTTTTCTCCCAAAATGTACCATAATCCGCTTGGAATCTGAACAAAAGGGAGCTGGCACCTAAGATTTGACTGCTACCACTTTCAACCTACAGCCTTTCATACTCCCCGTTCTTAAATGGGAATCATTTTTCCTCGTCGAGTAGCTTGACAATATCTTATTTAGCTTGATTCTACCGGAGTAACTGTTTTGTGGTTGCATTAAATATTTTATCAAAACCTTATGATATAATCTCGATGAGGGTAACAATTGACAACTAATGGCTTTTACGTGAAAGTTGCAAGGTTATAATTGTGATTTGGTCAACAACAAAAGTGACCTAAGGCATGAAATGTTTAATAGGTATGATGGTTCACGACTGGCTGCACGCCCCATTACTACAAAGAGAATATACAAAGCATATAATGTAAGTAAAAGCAATGTAAGTAAGAAAACTATGAAATACGATGTATTTCTCCTTTTCATTTTCCTTCTCGTCCTTTGTCTCCTTTGGCATAATCCAGATTCAATGGGTCAAAGCTCATCATTTTCATCATTCACACTTTTTTATTTCACATATTATCCTCACGTGGTTATATTCTATGAGATTGTTCTCGATAGAGGTCTTTCCCTTCATTTCCAGCTCTCTTCTTTTTCCTATGTCCATTGAAGAGAAACTGGGAGAAAAAATGTAACTAGCTCACACTTTCGTTGTTTGGCCGATATTAGAGTATGCGAAGGAGTATGAGAAGGCAGTCTAGGACCCAAAAGAAAAGGCCCATTTTCAGAAACTTTAGAAAGAGCATAAATAGGTGGATAGGTACGTCCTTGGATGGCAACGAACAAAAAAATGAAATATTTTCCGCATTCGAATAAAGACACTTAGTTTTACTGCAACCACATGAGGAAGACGGGGAGATCTTACGCAATGCGTAACCACTGCACGAAGTCAAGGGTATTAAAAAAAATTCGCTATGAGAATCATGCGACCTCGTGAAATGGGAAATTTTCCAGGTCAGTAGGGAATGAGTGGAGGAGATAAATAGATGGGGAGTCCTCGAAGTCACGCATGAACCGCAGAGAACCAAATTAAAAACCAAAGGCAGCGGAGGAAAAGGGATGACGCAGACCTTTAGAAACTCGCAACGAAGTTAGGCACAAAAGCGATCAGGGGGAAAGAGATTGAAGTGGAAATTAAATCTAAAGGAGAAAGGGATGGAAAAATATATCCACTCGAACTGGAATCCCTTGCGATAGATTTAGGGAGAAGAGATGTGACAGAAGAAAGAGAAAAGTATAGCAAAATGAGTAGATCTGCTCAAGACCGTGGCGCAACATTTGAATAATTAAGAATTACTTGCATTGATGGAGCTAATTTTTTTCAGTTTTCTTTTACTCAAAAACTGTTACACTCAACTTCATGCCTCTAAAATATTTCATATTTTCACATAACAATCGCGTAATAATAATTCTTTGTTAATGTGGATTTTATCTAAGGCATGCCTAAATTAGACACACATTCATCATTCTATTTCCTTTCGCGAAGGGCAGAGTCAAAGAAATTACATTATTCCGTTATCCCCAGAGAACTGGCTCCCAAATAAAATTTTTTTCATAGTGCACTGTTCTTTCTACTAATTTTACTTCTATCATACTCATGTATTGCATCACATACGCTCTCCTATTCTACACACTCCTGATATTTTTCCTCTTTAGAATCTTCTTATGACAGTCACCTATAGCCCTGTGACTTTCACAGTCTCTCTCTTTCTCTTTCTCTCACACCATGGGGTGAATATGTTCTGGGAGTTCTCTATATCTTACCTGAGTCTAAGGATAAAAAAATATAGCTGAAATTATGCGTCCTCCCAGAGAACACTATTTTCAAAATTCAAATGTAGAAAATACTTCGGAAAATTCGCCATGAAAATATCATCTACTAGACCGGAATTCGGTTCGGGGCCTTCCAATTGCAGGTAGCATATGCCATAATCCGGGTTCGAATACTGGTCAAATAATGTTCACATGGGGCTTTTTAACCTCTTTGGAATACTTTTTTAAACACGCACCAGTAACACCGTACCACATCATTATGAACCAGAAATCTCTGAAAACTCGGCTTATATTCAGAGACCTATAAGAAGATTCATATATTAAATAACATAATTCTAATACTTGCCGGCAGTTATTTCTTTTTAATCTACTACCTATGAAAAACAATCAATTATAAACAATTCTCAAATTATCACAGATCAGAATTGTTTCAAAGAAATTACCACGTATCTTAAAATCATCCTCAATTCGAAAATCGTCTTATCGAAAGTATTATATCCATGCGTGACTAATTTGAAAATTATTATGATGAAGATTAATGCAATTTTAAAGATAAAAATCAACAATTTATGTCATGTGATTCACTTACTATATGTTATTATCTGGTTATTAATTGATATAATGTTAATATACTCATCTCTCACTTAAAGACTGAATATGGAAAAACTATTTAGAGGTCTATTAGTGACTCAGAGGTTACACGCTAGGCTTGGATTAAGTGTAAACTTTATATTAGACATGTTTCAAGACGACACGAAGGATACTATTTTGGCTACGCGCTATGTCTCTGAACTGAAAGAAGAGACAACATAAGCATGATTCTTTCACAGAAATTTGGCAGTGTACATACGAGGAAGTTTGGCAGTATATCTACCTTAACTTATCATACTCATATCCTTGCTCATAAAAAACTTCCTACCTTCCAATTACGATTAGTGACTGTAGCAAAATTAGCATGGCGCTAACATTTGATACATCGTAAACATACCTTCTTCCCCTCCTTCTCTCTATTCCCTCCTCCATATTAGTTAGTGTTCTAACTCCCCGTGCTACACACCACTGCAACAATTCGCAGGGCCGTGTGTAAATGTGTAAATTGATGAAATTGAAGACCATAATAATTACATTAATATCACCATAGTCAATAGGTTTTTCCCTTGAATGTGCCAACATTTTAATTTTTGTGCAAAGGTTCCCAACGGGGCAAGAGAAAGGATTTTTATCATAATGTTTTGGACTCCTCTACAGCTTTCCTCATCCCATTTTCTCTTACACCGCTTCACCAATCTCCTTTCTTACATCTCACGTCTTTCCCTTCCCTTTTCTCCCATCTCTCCTTAATCCCCGGCACACATTTCCGACGTCTTAATAGGTTACTTCCGAAATTCCGCCCCGTCGCCATAGTAACTTCTCCCATCATCCTCCTCGGCCTCGTAGAGCCAGCCCCTCTTCACCCTGCTCCTCTCCCCTCCACTGCGACGGCCCCTCGGAGAGCTAGGGTCGATTCCTCTTGGATGAATGTCCCTCCTCTCCTTTCACTCACGACCCTTTACCACAGTCAATGCGTAGACCACCGCAGGATGAAACGTATCGAAGTAAGGATAAAAGCGATGCGGAAAAAGCGCATTCGCATAGTGGTAAAAAAATTTGGTGGGAGTGGCCTGTTCAAAACGTGACGTATGGGAGAGAAAGGCTCACGTGTAGGGGTCGGCTTGAGAGTGGATGATAGAGGACAGCTTATGGTATGCAATGCTGCCAATATAACTGAATTTAACGTAAGAGAACACAAATATTTAGCAGCATTTTTGAAGACTATCTAAACCCATTATGGCCGAAATAGAGCTTCTAAGTTGAAGTGAACAAAATTTGAGCTAAGTTTGCGATCTTACGTGTATTTAGATGCGAAAACTAGCATTCTTCCGTATGCGAAGCCAGTATTATAAGGAGTAGACATTTCCATTGAAAAAGTCTTCCGTACAAGTGCCATCATATTTCACCAGCAATGAGCCATAGTTACTTGTAAAGATCTCAATAACGTGTAGTTTAAAATGCTGCCAAACCACTGCGGTAAGCGCTAACTTCAATGAGGGAGTAATTCAGTGAAAATGGATCATGATTTTCAACATAGGCACACAATTTTTAGAAGGGTAAACTATCATTTTATTAATAAAAAGTACCAATTGCTTATCAAACCATTCCTAAACTTGCTAAATGTCTCATTGGCGCGACAAATATTTCTCCGCTTGGAATGAGCTAATACATTTTCCCTTGCTCAAGGCTAAAATGATCGAACTTAAAACGAACAGGAAATTCAAGAGATTTTCAATATGTCTAGGAGACCCCCTAGAGTCACAGCATGTTTACTTACAAATTTTATATACCTTGTTCTGTAGCAGAAACTAGCGGTTCAATATACAGATATTCAGCGCGTTTCCTTAAATGTTTTGGCGATCATATTTGATTTGAGAGACTTATTTTGGTTTGATATAATATTCTGCCAGGGCTGCTCGTAGTCAAGATGATAATCCTACATGTACATCCCACGCTCTACCCTGTGAATGTTTAGTGAAGCGTGTGAGGAGACATCACCACTCCAGCCATGAATCTGGAGGAATTAAGAGAAAAGGAAATTGTCGGCCCCGGTGGCGACGGGGTACAGTCCCGACCTGCCAAGGCGAGGGTAACAGGCTCGTGTCCCGCCTGGGTGAATTTTTCCCAGAAGTGTTTGTGTTCATCCATTGTTAATACACCCGATTTATGGCCAACTGAGCTGTTTTCGAAGTCGTGAAAATAAATAAGTAAATACATTTAATGAGTACTAAAGTAAATAAAGTGAAGTAGACCTAGTATCATATTTAATTCCTGTGTTTTTTGTTATAGCCAATTATAGGCTGAAGAAAAATGGGAAGCTTGTGCTCATAAGTTCAGCTGAGTGAAATTCGCCTAATTCATAAGTAAAAAGAATGCTTAAAGGATGGCTACGTTTGATCATAGTAGTAAGAGTTTTTTCATGTTCTGTGGCTAGCCACATTAGAACAGAGGTAGAGACTGAAAATAATCGCATCACAGGTAGGCAATGGGGCTAAAAATAAGATAAAGTATAAGGATTCTAACTTTAAAACGATAAAGTTTCGTTTATTTTATCAATCCTGGAAAGTTTTTTAATAATCTCTGAGATAAAGTTTGAACAATAAATAGTTTGAAATTTCCTTTTGCCGGTTCGATTAATATTTTTGAGCAAACGTTTACGTTAAAATGTACGATGTTCCTGGAAATGGGGCCTCTATCCCTTTAGTCTTTTTGCCAATTTCGCTCCTACTGCTCTATAAGGACAAAGGTTCCTCAAGACGCCCTTTTAGGGCCTTTTGCCAATCCTTCTGCACACAGCGTTGTCTTCCAACGTCCACATATCCGCCCACAAATTCCTCTTCCGCTTCACAACAATCGACTTCCTGCACCCACGCCTCTGCCATACGCCTACGGACCTCTTCTCTCCTCTCAACCGCAAACCAGCCATCCCACCCCGTCATTCTACGTCACCGTGCTGCCCTCTCGTGGTGCTCACCTCGTCGCATTTGCTAGCTACTAGATAGCACCTCCACCAAAAGCATGACCATCAATTAGAGTTGAAAATGATTAAACTAACTATGACCTGATACCGGCACTCTAATAGAGACAACTGTCCACTATAGAAGGGTACTTACTGTTTTCTTTATGGCGGTGCTCACTTGGCAACACAACCCTGCACTTTCTCTCCGTTTGTTTCAAGCCCAAACAGGAGGTATCACACTTTACGACAATTAAGACCTGATTTGCGATACATAATCGAATCCACGATTGTTGTTTTTGTATTGATTTTTAGTAAGGGTATCAGTTAATAGCAAGGTAAAGTTTGCAAATACTTCAACTAATGTGGTAAAATAATTCCATTTAAAAGGCCAATTTCAAAAAAATTCGATAACTACACTAAGACGTTCAACCGTGACCTACGCTACCAATCAGCAAGTTAACAAGCTTTTATCTGCGCACATCGTTTCCCTTATCTTCGTTTTTATGCGCTAAGAAGCACCAATATGGTCCCAGGCGCTAATTTCTACACCTAAAGTGAAAAGCTCTAAAAGACAGCGCCTTCATTGCAGGTAACTTGTGATAGAGTATATACTCAAGGTAAAACATTTTCTGTTGAAAGAATAGATGGTAAACTGCTGAAATAACGAAAAAGACTTTGAAATATATTTCATAAAAAAAATAATTTGAAATATTATTTATAAAAAAAGGTTATTTTATAAAGAAAAAGAATTTAAAATACTATTCAAAGAAAAAGAATTTGAAATACAAATTCAAATTCTATTCCTTTGAAAGTATTTCAAAGGAATAGAATTTCAAATCTTTTTCTTTATAAAATAACCCCTTAAGACTGAATTTGTAGAAATCTAGTTTACTAGACGGAGAGCAGAATCCATTGTTGCCATCAAGGACAGATGAATATGGTTGTAAGAGTGGGATTAGTTAGGGAAAGGAGGAAGGGTTAAGGAAAATTCAATGTTGGCCCGGGTTCACTCAAAGTTGAGGCACTATTGGTGTAACAATACTGTCCTAACCGATGGGTAGACTAATGCACTAGCTACCCACACGACACCTCAAGAGGAAAGGGTTTTTCTTCATAAAATGCCTCCACAAATGCTAGTCCCTACTGGTGGAAACTCATAAACTCGACAAAAACTCGTCCCCTAAATGTAGGAGAAAGAAAGAGGGTAGGGCTGCTGTTCAAAGATGAACACATGAAGCGATGAGAGAAAAAAATAAAAATGTCATACTTGGGAAAGGAGGAGGGAGAAGTTTTACGGAAGCTCTTAACTATATATACTACTTTCCAGCAAGAGAGCGACCAAATACTTAAATGGAATCAATAGACTACCCTTGAAAATAAAAGTATAAAGGAATCTTCTCTGGAATGATGATATAGATCTTCCGAGCTTTCCTCCACAATCTTCCAATATTTTGGAATAAAGTTTCACCGGTGTTACAGTCAGTGTCCTCAGGTCAACGAACTGACATTAAGCGTCAACTTTCATATTAGTACAATGGAAAAATGCATGAGACAATCCGAAAACCTGAATCTTTAAACCTATAGTTCCCAGATGAGTTTTCAATGAGAGGTTCTTCAACATGTTCATCTGAGAGCAAAATATTTTCATTTCCTCTCTCTCTAAAAAATACGACGTGTGTCGCTGAGGTGAGTGAAATAGAATGAGAAACAGAATTTGGCGATAAAAATGAACTCCCATCCACCCAAAGATTAAGATTTTTTATTGTAAATTATGAGAGAATGAAATTATTCCAGAGATATAAATGAAGGGGGATCGGATCGATTTGGTTTGGGAGAGGATTAGCTGGTTTCTATTCGGAGGTTAGAAAATTGCAACTTGTGCAGATTTTTCCGAGAAATTACCATCTCTACTACAGTTTTATGGGGCGACCACTCTAAACAGTAAAGAGTTCGCGAGTTGGGACGTTAGGTTTTTGATCCCTTGGCGTCTGACGTTAACATTAGCCTTACAAATACGCTAGGGTTTTCTCCACTCATCTTCCACGCCCTACTTAATCCTTCCCTTACCTATCAAACTAATTAATCCTTATCGAAGGAAATTACCTCACCAGTTGATCCTCTCCCCATAAACTTCCTCTGATAAGAAAAATAGGGAATACGCCAGGGTTTAGGAGCAGTGTCCGTTCTTAGAAAAATCATTTATGCGATTTTTGCTAAGAATTGACGAATAACATCGAATAGTATCTCTTCAATCTTCGCACTTTACCCAAGTATTGGTCACTTTACCTTACCTTACCACTTACTTACGCTGATGACATCGTAATCTTTCATTCATTCATCGAAAAGCACTATTAATCGAGTAATAAAATGACAGAAAATTAAATCTTAATTTTATTCTAAATTAGTACGAGTAAAATATATAAATGCAGTAATTATGCTACGAAAAGTGAACCTTAAACAGGTGGAATCCAGCCAATTTGGAAGCTGTATGATATAGGATATAAGGAATGTAACGAACATCGAGGAAAGAAAAGCTTGAGTCAAGAAAGTATTTGTCGAAAAAAAGCATTAGAGTTGAATGTAAAAAAATCAAATTACAAATAAGAAAGTACCTGAAGAAATCCATTTATTGTGTTGTGATATTCCTCATTATAAAGCTCGACCAGAAGATAATAGAGGATTTTGAACTCGACGCTGGAAGATAATGATTAAAGTTAGTGCAAATTAATGAAAAGGATATGCAAATTAATGAAGAGGATCAGTAACAACAAAATATGCAGAATAATAGTTGGGGAGAAACCAAACTACCCACTATCAGGAACAAGAGATGCGTATGGAAAGGACAAACACCGAGACAGGGCGATATCATAACACGAATGACGGAAAAAATGGCAAGCCCAATAAGATAGACTGAGTGAAAAACACATAAGTAAAAAAAACAGAGATGAAACTGAAGAACTTTGAAATTCAGTAGGGGACAGGCTAGAGCTCTCAACTTATCTTTGGATCGAATGACTAACTACGGCTATCCCATGTTACATCACCAATGGATCTAGCTCACAGGTTTGATTAAAGACTTCAGAGGAAGGAAACATAATAAAATTGAGGGAGAGAAGTTTATGGTATAAATAACAATATTGCTGCACTCAAAAGTGGCATTTCAGCGGAAATCTTCGTTGAACTTTAAATATATCACTCCACTGCCTGGCTTCAAACGCCATCGCTCTTTACCCATCCAAATATCTCCTCTCCTCTCTTGGATTCTTGTTTTTTCTGCCCTTCTTCTTCACCATTTGGCCTCCTTCCCCCAATCTGTATCCCTCCGTCGCCTTCAAATCCCCCACTTCACGATAAAAATCCTTCCCGTCCAATCTCCAACGTCTCATCCCATTCCCTCCCTCCTGAGCACTCCCGCTCATCTAATCTTCCTTCCTTCCTCGCTTCTTGTCCGAAAAGAGGCGCGCTAACGTCGCCTCTTATTATCCCCCGGCATCTCTCCAGCCATTCCCTGGGAGCCTTGAGAACCCCGTGCCCATATCCTTCCTTCATTCCCGGTTCCTCCTCCGCCCCTCATCCCCCACCCTCCCCAAAATACCCATCCCGTTCAGCCCTCACGAAATTTTGCCCTCTCCTCCCTCACTTTTGTCAAACTCTCAACCTCCTCCTTTCGGAATCCGCCTATCCAAAAAAAAATGCAATAATAAATCCTTTTATCCCTTCTCATCCCATCCGCCACCCTTCATCTCACCCTCCATCCCCATTTTATTTAATTTAGCTGTGTTATTTTTTTATTCTCTCTCATTTGATTGCCAAAATTTCCCTTTCCGACCAATTAGCGTCGGGACTACACAGATCTCCCCCGCCCTCCCACCCCCAGACCCAAGTCCCTCCATTCGATTTATGCGTTTCGACTTGAAATGTCAAACTGAAACTCGATGTCCATCAAAATGTGCTTTGCGCAAATACATACGTGCGTTGTATTTAATCAGGGTGAAAGCAGAGCAATTAAATTCATAATTTAAATGCAAGTTTCAACGGGCAGTGTCGCAAATAAAGGGATGTTTAATTAAAGACAAAATTTGTCATTTTATTCACTAATCCATGATGTCCCTCCGCTCCTTTGATAACAGATGAGTTGTTCCGTTATTTGCCGATTTTAATTGGTTATTTTTTAGAGTCAAATGTGTACCGTATAATTCTCTGCTAGCATGCTCCACATTTCTCCACTTCTGTTTCGAGAGAATGATGAAATATAAATACAAGAATATCATAGTTAGGTTCCTATCATTGAAGATTAAATACGAAAATTTGAGGCATTTCGCAAGCTAAAGTAAAACGAGACACAACAGCAATGCTTAATATCATTAGTCAACAAAATATTCTGTTCATTGTTACTTCTGTACTGAATACTTGGAAATCATTTGAATTAATTTTAAATGTTATTGTAAGCAACATATGACAAAGATAAAAAATCTTATATTCCTTACAACCATTCTATATTACCTCCGACATTTAATTAATGCTCCATAGCTCTGAAAAAAGATATTCTTTTTTTAAGAGCTCTGGAGCATTTAAATTCAATACTCTGTTTTATTTTAGTTTCATACTCAGAAGCAGATAAAAAATTTCCATTGAATAAAGCACAATGCTGAGATGAATGATATTGAATGGCTCAAGTGATTCAAACAGCAAGATGCCTTACATTTCTTTTTATCTATTGAACGTTTCGAATCTACTGAGCCATTTTTTATGCCAACTTCATAATCCAGGCAAACTCCATAAAGTTGAACTCCGGAAAATGCTGAGGAAAGAATTCACTGAGGATCTGAGCACACAAATTTCACCAGGGGATATTCTCACAATCCCGAATTAGAAAGAGGAGAAATAATTGATCAGAAGAGCCATTAAATTGTTGCTGAGTATGCAGATGAGCCTTGGGAGAGAGCGACGGTGCAATGAAAGGATTTTAGTTTTTAAAAAAATAATACCATTCCGTAGCCATGAATAAATTTAATGCGACTACACCGCGAGAAACTTGCAGCGTGCTAAATTGAAATGCAATTTCTTTATTTTATACGCGGAACAGGATTTCGATCGTGCGGTGAGTGGAGAGACATCTTCAATACCTCCAGGCCATCTCTTCCACCCGTATCATACCAGTACTCCAGTCATCCCATCCTCCTTCTTAAACACAATTCTAACCACATCATAAATTCTTCTCTTTTTCTCAAATATCCCCGAATCCCTCCTTCCATTTCTTCATCCACATTCTTTCTCTTTTCACTCATTTCCTCTTATCGACATTTGGTTCCATCGGCTCACGGAAAAAAAGAGGAGAGGAGGAAAAAACGAAGAGAACGGAAAAGCGTGTGGTAAAAGCACTCAAATTCCGTCAACTGTAGTTTTCCCTTTCTGGGAGGTAGAAAAAAAACAAAAGCTGTGAGCCAAAATACCGATCTCTTACAAGCAAGGTCCGCCGCATTTTCCTCCAATATGCGTTTTAAGATTCCGGCTCGAGATTTGCAGTAATACTTAACGATTCCATCACTTTTGAGTATGAGTGCTCGTATTCCCAAAATGCACTGGGATGATATAGCACTTGGTTTTCAAAATGCGTGTCATATTTTTCATGCGGGATGGGATTTGAGTATTCGTCATTTTTAAATTCTCCATCTTTCATCACTGAGCAGAAACAAGAATAGCACAAATTACTGAAATTACAATGGTTGCGTGATGCAAGAGCCTTTTTTTGGTCGTCCCAACGGTGAAATCCATTGTTTTATGGTCCTAGAGGCCTCAATAAAGAGCAATTTCATCATACCAATCTTAACCATAAGGGAAATCATCAAACTTATATGGGTAGGAGTAATTCCCTAAGCTCATCAAATTTCGTAGAATTCGAGAACTGTTGCTTCCATTCAGTTGCATTTCTCTTTCTTGTGGCCAGAG
Organism: Ceriagrion tenellum; assembly: GCA_963169105.1. NCBI lineage: Eukaryota > Metazoa > Arthropoda > Insecta > Odonata > Coenagrionidae > Ceriagrion > Ceriagrion tenellum. The sequence goes on from OY720633.1 coordinate 137,737,107, forward strand.
CCCACAGTAAAGATTTCGGGATAAGTAGTAACGATATATTACACAACAGGTGAAAATTGTCCATTTGTTCATTAAGTGGTCACATGAACGTTTAGTCTAAAATTTTGTTGTGATAAGGGTCATATTTGTAAAGTAATCAATACACGAAAAGAGTTCCGAAGTAAAATAGTACCCGCAAATATCAGTGTTATGCACAAGAGAAGTCTCAGTTTGATTAATTTTCTTCCAGCTTTTTAGATGTAGTAACCTATTCAAAAGTTTCACATCGAATATGACTTTTTAAATCCGCTAATAGTTTTTATTACATAAAGAAAATACCCACTTTCCTTATGCTAACTCTTTGAGAACTACTGTATGGAAATATTTATAAGTGCAATGCTATTTATTTCTTTACTCCGAATCAGTAACCAGGGAGGAGAAAATAAGATACCACATAATTTATCACAAGATATAATAGAGAGCCGGAGATTAAAAAGATTGAGAATAATAGGAAAGCAATATTACATAAAACATCATATTATACGGAAGAAATGATTACAGGATAATCCCGTTTTAAATCCTTCATGGACTTCACATCATAAAATCTATTAAAAAACAAATAAAGGCTACCATTGGTGGTTATAACAATAACGAGGGTACAACGCTGACCACATGAAGGTAATTTTAGAGCTCCGGTGGACCGGAGTTGACTAGAATCTCTATCGTGGATGGATGACGAACATTGATGGATGGCCCACTCAGGAGTTTCAAAACACACTGGGACATATATGAAGATGATTGAAGGGGAATAACGCGTGTGTTGCAAGCATAACGATCCGCAATCCTTGCAGCGCGCATGTAAACACAACACCAGAGAGTGTATCAAATTACATTTCCTCGAATGAAATAACTGAAACAGAATTTTCCTCAACATGCTCTATGCCAAACTCATCAATATTTTTTTTGTTTCATTTTTACCTCATAATCTTGTCTATGTCAATTCTATCAAAATTTTTGTAAATGGTGACATAGAGTGTTGACGGTTTTACCAGTCCAATACTTCCAGAGCGATTTTTATGTTAGCGAGTAGATTATGACCGTGTATGCCGTCAAATAGAATAAAAAGATGCAACCTCGCTGATAATAACTAGTTTTATTCGATTTAATAACTGAAAAATTAGAGGTAATGTCGAGCATTTCTTTTTCATAGTGCTGAGTACGGTATTACAAGTACCAATTGGACTGTTATTGAGCTAGCAGCACTTAAATATGCCGCATCCTTACGTAAGTCAACAGCATGCAGCCTCATCAATATTCAGTCGATCCATCACGCTCGGTATTCGAAGGGTTGTGTAGTTGATTGCAGATATGAATACGTAACACCATCAAAGCGATCACGATTTTATTCTTTTTTATACTGATGAAATTCGAGGTTTTTTTTTAATTTTTGAATCGCATGCCACCAAAGTTTTGTCCTTTCCAAACTGGTGAAATCTTCGGATAAACACTCCAATTTTCATTTCCTCAGCTATCTTGGGTCTAAGGTTTTCTTGTTGTAGTAAAATGTACGGTATCCATCCACTCACAGATGTATCCAAGTCCATCAATTTTCAACAAAAAATAAGAGACATTAAGTTAAAATCGAAAAAAAATCCTATGAGTATCCCTTGAATACAACAGGCAAGGTAAACCAAGAGATTTTGGAGCAGAACAGTAATTTTTAGAACCTCCTTCATCCGAGATTATTACGTTTTCCTCCCATATTTAGGTGAGCATAATTATATTTGTCTCTTAGTTAATATAATGCTTTTTTCCGTTATTTTTAATTTCATTTCGTTTTATACCAAAAACTAAATTCTCATATGATATTATATTTTCTCTTTTGTTGATATTTTTAATTTATTTTTTCAACCAATTTGTAACAATGAATCCTGGTTTGTTTCTCCACAACGTTTCTGAGCATGATTATTTGACTCGTGGAAGAGATGATGTACATTTGAGGTGGCAATCTTGTGCAAACTCTAAGAAGAGTCCGCAATACTAAGCCTCCCTTTTTTTCAACAAATTACCAATAAGTATAAAAAATAAATCCACTGTTATGATTTGTAAATTCGAGCTTAAGAAGCTGCTGATACACATGTACACTTACAATATGAATGACTTTATGAGTGATAATTTGACTTTGCAAGGTATTTTTTTTGTATTTTGCAGGGGTATCTATTTCCTTATTATCTAGGACCATGTTCTATGTCTTACCAATGGAGCTGGACCAATAGAGCAACAAAAAATTATTATTTTATTATTATTACTCTAAATCAAGTAAAATTGGAACGCTTTGCATTTTTATTTTATTATATTCAACACAATCATGTATGGCAAATGATTCGTTGTAGGTACATATTTATACAAGTTTAATTTGGCTTTAGGCTTGCAAAATGAATGGGGTTCCACTGGTGATGTTGCATCCGTTAATCCTGAACACAGCTAAAAGATCTATACACTTCGGGTACTTGTATACGTAATACTGGACAAACAGAAACACCTATGTGCCCTGATTGGGGGAACTTTTGCACAGGCTGGACTCGAACCCCTGGCTCTGGGGTAGCAGGCTAGGTCTTCACAGGGAAAAAATAGCAGAAACTATGCTTTTTACGCAATTTCTAGGAGACGTCCTTTATTTCCTACACATGGAGTGGAAAACTCTAGGAATTATCTGTTTTCGTTTTTGGGTAGTCCTACCCGCAGGATACGGAAAGTGAAATGGAATGCCACCATTTTTTAATCCATCTATCTCTTTACTGTCTGGAAACTGGAAACAAACCTCCATATACCCATGTTGGTAAAATTCTCCTACAGGATACGCTTGAACCCTTGATCCTAGTACACCATTGCCACCGAAGCCAATGAAAGTAGTCCTGATTATATTATTTTGCTTAATCTCTTTAAACTTTCCAGAATTTCCTATTTCTTGAGTGGTATACTCTTGAAATCAACCTATTAGTATTTGAAAATCCAGCCCACAGGATGCCATGAAGTGGAGGGAGGGAAATCCATAGTTAAACCATATATCTCTGTGCTTTCTGGAACCTGGAAACAAACAAACAAACACTCATATTGAATCACAGAAATGGCAATTTTCCACTAGATAAGGTATAATACGACCATGGTTTCAATGTACTGCATCATCATCAGGTACATACACTAAAACTGAACGAGTATATACAGGGAGTCCCATAAATGTCACGCCACAGTGACACAGGAGCTAGGGCAGCCTAAGAGGAACCAAACCAGCCTAATATGACCTCAGTAAAAGTTGCACGGTTTTCGAGATATTGCCAAATTAAAGCTTTTTCAAAAATTTCACTTTTTTTACATTTCTAGTCCCAGAATTCAATCGGATAATTTAACGTTCTCATTAGGGCCGCTCTTTTAATCTTCCAACTGCGACTCATGTGCCGACTTCTACCTGGAACAGAGGCCCGAGAGGGAGGGGGGTCATGGGGTCCGAACAAACAAAAGAAACGCGAAAGCCGCTATACCTGTCTAACTTTATCGGCTTTCAAAAAATGGGATGGATAGAGTACTTTGTTTGTTAATTTGTGGCAGTAGCCCCATCAGAGAGCCAAATTGAGAGCTATTAAAGTGAATTCTGGGACTAGAAATGTAAAAAAAGTGAAATTTTTGAAAAAGCTTTAATTTGGAAATATCTTGAAAATCGTGCAACTTTTACTGAGGTCATATTAGGCTGGTTCGGTTCCTCTTAGGCTGCCCTAGCTCCTGTGTCACTGTGGCGTGACATTTATGGGACACCCTGTATACAAAATTTTGCCTAGAACGAGGTGGTGTAGGGAGGAGAAGGGGGGAGAAGGGTATATATGCCCGATCTGCTTTTGTGTATGTACCTGATGATGCTGCAGTGCATCGAAACCATGGCCGTATTAAACCTAATCTAGTAGAATGTTGCCATTTCTGTGATTTAATATGCTGAACTTACACCATATCAAGCCTGATACTTTTCTTTTTGTAAACACACATATACCATCTTGGTGAAATTTTCCTACATGCTGGACTTGAGCCTTGGTTAATGAAATTATCCAACAGGCTGGACTCTAAGCCCTCAACCAATGGGTCACAAATGAGGACTCCACACCATAGCCACATGAGCCGACGAAAAGAGACCAAATTATACTTTCTCACTTGATCTCTTAGAACCCTCCAGAATTTCCTATCCTTTGAGTGAAACGCTCTAGAAATCAACCCCTCTAGTAGTATGAAATCCTACCCACGGGACGCCATGAAGAGGAAGGGATGGTCGCTCATTGTAAAGCCATCTATCTTCCTGCAGACTGGAAGAGCTGGAAGAAGAGGAAAAAAATATACGAAACTTACCCGCACTGCTTCTCTTTCTCTCTGCTCCATCGCCCGAATCACAAACACGCAAAAATCATCCCCTTCCACCCCCCCACCCCTAGTTTCCCTCCCCTCACATCCGTCTTGCCCTGACGTCCACCACTCACACAGACAGCGCAACCCCCCCCCCTAGTCCTCCCCATAAGCATCCTTCATCCCCGCCGCCGTTAATCCACGGCCCCCAGTGGGAGTGTGGGAATACTTTTACCCACCCATTCTCGATCGATGCCATTTCCGCTCTTCTCACCAACCCCCTTCGCCGCACTCCCTCCCCCCATCAATCCCTTCCCAAAAACCCCTCTTTCTCCCCCACTTTTGACCTCCATCTCCCTTCCCCCTCCCCTATTGCACCCTTTTAGCTCATCGCAAACCCATCAAGGCCTCTCTCTTCCTCACCTTTCACGTCACACCCCCTGCCACACTTCTCCTCTTTCCCTCATCTTAAATCTCCTCCGTTCCTTCACTAAAACCCTCTATTTCGGAGTTTTCCTTCTCTACCGCATCTTCCTCATCCACGCCGCCAAACCATAACCTTCCCTGTAACTGCTTCCCACTCCCGCTTTTCATCTTTTATCTTTCTCCCACACTCTCTCTTTTGCTTTGGAAATATTTTTAATTATATCGTACATATTTGTTTTCAAGTAGGACCTTCGAGCATATTGACAGCACAGCGCAACCTAGCAATGCACAAGGGCTTATATTGCTTACAAGATCCGAGTAAGTCGATTTCTGTGGTGTCAGACAAAGTAAGATTCGGAGCCATTTCACTGTGGAGTCCCTCATCCCCTAAAAATATGAAATTAAACTCACTCTTAGGTTTTTTTCTGTCAGTGAGGCTATTATAAATTGGCGCTTCACTGAATTTTTCACCTATTCATTGAAATGGAAGGTCAGCGGTTTCTCGTTTCATGTATTAATGAGGTTTTTATACGAAGAGGGAATTTCTTTCTCCTTTCGGATACTTATGCTCATTTGCATGAAACAATCCATGGTAGGGAATCGTTTTAGACAGAAAGATGCCTCTGTTGACGTATGACTTCCCTAGACTGACCTCACGACTAGTAGTTTCTGGTAAGATAACCATATCCGCTGAGGGCGTAATAACCAACACATGATCTGAGAGTATGGGACTCAGAAGAATGTAAGCATTACCTGAAGGATGCTTGCCCCATTCCTGTGATTTACCGCTTAATGGGTAAAGCTTGCCAATTTTCGTGATGTCAGATTTATTATGCCAATAAAGAGTTTTTTAAATACATCAAACGGCCAAAATTCGTTAAAAAAGGTACACTTTATAAGTCATAGCTAAAATAAATCACACACAAGTGTATACAAGTAGCTCGCAGCCGTGAAATTTTCATCTTTTCTGTCAAACAATCTCAATTTCTTCACAAGGAACTAGAAGATCACATCTCTAAATTTTCTTCTTCTCCATCTCTACCCCAGGGGTTCTAAGCTGACTGAGTTTCGTCAAGCCAAATCGCGTACAAGCACGTTTGTTAAGTGAAACGCAAGTCATCTCCCTTCCACCGAAATTCTTCTCTTCCCCAGATTACCGCGTTGAAACAACTTTTGGCCGGAATCAACATGCTCCCAAGAGTGAACGAAAACTCAATTCCTGAAATAAAATCAGCTTATCCGGCAACAACGACCGAGGCTGCTTGTTTGTCAGGGTATGCACACAAAACCGACGACTCTCCTTCAAGCACACACTCTCCCTGTTAGGCAAACAAATCTCTTGTTTTGGTAAAAATTGACGCTATATCGCATAAAAAACACGGACGGAAATTTTTTTGCATGAAACATGAAAGCATAGCCGTCTGAAATCGATTAAGAGTATATTTAGGCGAATAAATCACAATCACAACGATACATGACATACCACAAACGTTTTTTTTTAATTTGCCAATATCAACGAGTTTAGGAAGAGTAAATAAGTTTGAAATCAATGAAAAATCTCACAACTCGCATGTATAGGTGGGTGTAATATTTAGAATAATTCTCACCTGGAGATGAAAATACACTCGAAAAGCTGAAATAGTATTTTATTGTGATATGGAGTTAGCTAAAGAAAAACTCTCCTTTAATTCGTTCATCAGAATAATTACCTAAGTTCGGGACCGAGCATACATTTTCGAACAAGCCATCAGCCAAGGGTAAAAAGGGATTAATTTTGAAAACTGTTGAGATATTCAACACGAGCCAGAAAGACACGTAGTCCTCTATGAATAACGCAACACGCCAGTTAACATTTATCGCTAATAACTTTTTTGGCTCATCTTCCTTATGAATTTCTCCGAAGTAAAACGTAATAACAGCAGTAAAATATCCCCAGTAGTAAAATATAATAAAGTCTGACATGACGTTCACATGTTATTAAAAAACCTTCGCACTTTTCTCTTTCGAAGTCGCTCAGCATAAGGCATTGTTATTCAAGGTTTCGGGTCTTACAAGAAAAAAGCAGTGCCCATCAAGGGTAAAATTTTTACAATTTTTTTCGTTTTCAATTGATATGTTATTACTTATGAATGTCTGAAATGGACGCGAAGGCTTTAAAAGACGAATGATGATGATGATCCAGACGTATATTCTCCGAAAATCAAAAAAATAGAAAGTCAGCCCGAATATTTGCAAAAATTTACTCAAAATTCGAGATATTACCTAAAAAGTTTTGCTGCCTCAGAATGTTATGAAAATGCAGTCCCTAATATCTCACCATTTTAATCATGTTTTGATCATTGTATAACTCGAAATATCTCACTTTCAAAGAACGTTGGCGACATTATTGCAAGAAATATTATTCATATCAATGTATTGGGCAGTATAATCTTAGACTTTGATGCTATTAAAACACAAATGAATTTGAGTCGTTTTTTCGGCAGTTTCATTGGCCTATCAAACAATCATCATTAATAATGAGTGAAATGGATTTGGATATGTTAACCCAGATGACATGGATGATTTCACATTCGAGAACTTGGAATAAGCTGGGTATTTGGATAAAATATAAGACACAAAAGAGCGAACTGTTTCTTTGGAAGAGAGAATAGCAACTGTATATGCCAACAACACTTAGGCAAGAGTACTGAACTTGAGACACAGCTGAAGTATTTATAAGGCCTAAAGAAGCTAGGTTTGACTCTGCTATGAGGGGACAAAGGGAGATAACTCCTCGTATATTATATGTTGTCCAGCATATGTTCCAATTCTATATTACTATTAAAAGAAAATCATACCACAAAACTAATCCAAAGGAAATAGAAGAGTCACAAATGATACATACATCACATATTCAAAATTAGTTCACAATAATTTTTAAAAACTAGTCTTTATGTGAAAATAGGTTCCCGCATCATGCACTACCGCCCTATCACGTCGATTATATTTCACTCCAAATATTTTTGTCCTTACGGGAAGATAATTATTTTTCAGGGCTGAAGAGTTTTTTTAAGGACTGGAAGCCAATGATGCAAAGGTGAATTTCACCGCACTAATTTTCAGCATTTACATTTAATTTGGGCGAATGAACGTATGCAGTAATAGTAATTAATGCAGATGGACAGAGTAAAGAGTGAAGGGTTTTCACATTGTTGGAATTGATTCAAAAGAGAAAATTCATACGGATTGATTTTGCAATGCGTCGTGATTTAACAAAATTACCACGCCAAGAGTGGATTACATGAAACAGCTATTGTGGGCCTAACCACTGAAGATTTATGTTTTATTTTAGGCACCTGACGGCAGAAAGACTGGTTCATCTCCAGCTTAGATCGCTTCCTGTTTAATCCTTGGGTCTCTCTGCACCCCTCATTGTTCCTGTTTAATCCAAACTTTCCAACTCCAGCCTGATCTCCGTCGAAGTCACCGGCGGGCGCTCGCTCCCAGCCGTCTACCGTCTCTCGCTCGAGTGTCTCTCCCGCTCACATTTGCTCTTCCCTTGGCGATATTTCCTCCAGACGCTCCGCAAATGAACGCGGCATCGAGTACACACACTCAATCCTGCTTAACACACTCCCTCCGTGGACGCCACCGCGCCGTCTGCCCACCCACCCGCACCTCCCCCTCTCCCTCTCCTACTCCACCCTCTCCCCCGTCCCTCCCAACAGTCACCCTCCTCCCTCACGTACATCTCCAGTCCTTCCTCGCCGGGGCTGGCGACTGGATCACCGCGACATGACGAGGTACCTGTGATGGGTCGATATTTTCTTATATCAGTTGAGTCGACTCGGAATATAAAATATAAACGATGCAAAAACTATCGCTTTGAAAATTACTTTGAAGTATTGGTGAAAAAATGCGTGACTCATAAATCGCTAACTAAATATATGCTCATGAACCGACTCATTTTGCCACCGAGAGAACCAAGAGTACTATTGAGTAGCATTTTGACTACTGAGGTGGGAGCTGTAGGAGACTCAAGCCAGATAACTCGCAAGATTAAGGATTAAGAGTCAGGGTAGAGGAAAACTTCAGGTTGCACGGATTTCAGTCTAACACGAATTAAATAATTCTCTTAACCCACAAGCCAGTTGCCATGGAAGCATCAGTAAGTGTTAGGACACCAGCCTTGTAAAGTGGAGAAAAAAAGGGAAAAGAAATGAGGAGGAGGAAAGGACAAATGTAAATTTCACTTTAACGAACTGCCTTAAGGTCATATTATGTTCTTTTTTGGCCGCTAACGGCACGTAGAAAGAAGGAATTTTTGTAACTATCAGTTATGCAGTATAATTCTCGTATTTTGTCGCGTTTTTCAGTGATCCAGTGCTATGGTGCGGAGTCTAATTAAATTCTACGTGCCACACTGAAAATCTCATACATTAAATTTTTCAAGTGATACAACACCTATCCAAGAAACAAAGATGACAGGATGAGGTATATACTGTCAAAAATATTCATAATAGACGAGGTTAGGACTATCATTAATACTTTTGACAGTGTATAAGGTATCTGTCTGTGCTATGCAGTCTTGGCCACTGTCTGTGTCAATAACATTTATCGACACAAGGTGCATAATCAATATTTTGATAAACGACCATGATAACGTATGCCGGTGGATCCTGTAGATTCAATGGTAATTCCGCTGAGCACAATCAGTTGTTAAATTTAAAACATTGTGTTGTCATAAAAACTCGGCAAAATGTAGCTTTTGTCCCAAAAAACACATACTTGTATCTCTTGTTTTAATGCGAAATAAGGAAGCTGCATTATCGAAAAGAGGCATTGAGATTCATCAATTCTACGCACAATTGTGCCACTCCTTAAGAATGGGTGGTGTGGTGGCTGAAGTACTCACTTTCTATCCTGAAGTTCCCGGTTCAAACCCCTGCAGAGACAGAAATCTTTCACCAGAATCCCTACTTGAATGCATTTTTGAGAACACTTCAAGGGTAGTTCTCTTCCTGTCGGATAGGACGATAAACTTTAACCCCCTGGCGCCTTTTATAAAGGATATCGTAATTCCGATGACAGGTATCTTTACTCCATTCATCCATCCCACTCCCTATTCAAAATAAACCTTACCAACCAATCCACCTTTTTTACTGGCAAAAAAGGCATCAACAGTAGATTGCCTCGCCAGATGACAAATTAACCTACCTAATAATGATTACAGCAATACGAAACGAAAAAAATCATCCTTTAACAAGCAAGCACCATGTTTATTGTTTCCCCATTGGCAGCGGATTAAAAAAACAAGTGCTATCTAACATATTTTGACGAACACACACGAGCATGCCCCGGACGGTGAAAGCCACCAAAGGGTTTGGAGCGAGATCTCCAACCCAATGCCATGGAGGCTGGCAAATCACTTTAGGTTCCGTGTTTTAAAGATAAAGTTGCAATTTTTCACAAAACTATTCCCTTTCTACCTCCTCGCCTTCTCCCCTCCAATGTTCCAACCAAATACCTGCTGTCTCTTTCTTCTTTGAGTCCTGCGACATCATTGTCATGTTTGAAACCATCTTTCTGACGGAAGTTACCACGGATGTGATTGCGAATTATCATCACGCCATTTTATCGATACAAGGCATCTCAGCTTAATTAGCCATCATCAGTTGGCAGTACTTTTTTTCGTGGCAAAGCTGCACATCATTATAACAACACGGGAACCCTCTACTTTATCTCGCCTGAGACTTTTAATTTTAATCTAACTTTGGATCTTTCCTTCTTCCCATTTGCTTTACACTCCCCCTCGGAACCGACACTCCTCATTCTTGGATTGTACTTAAACTCACACAGCCGAATGCATGTAGATGTGAATGAACACATCCTTCTCTACTCCACTTCCTAAAAGTACAACTGCATTCCACTAAAACTATCACTCGTAGCATGCTTCCACGAACACGTTCTCCTGCCTGTCTATTTCCGTCTGCTCCTTGGTCCCTCTTCTTCCTACATCCTCCAATAGCCTCTTGCCCAACTTCCTTCCTCTTCCCCAGTCTCTCTTACGCACCCCGAAGCCGCCTCCGCAAGTGCTCGGCAGAACATCCACCCTCACCGTCGTCACCTAGCGATATCCTCGTCCCCAACTTCCCCCGACAGTAATGCCGCACACATTCTCATACCGTATTCTCGTCCCCTCTTTTGTGTAAATGGGTCCGGCATTATACACTCGATGGGATGGAGGCGTGCCGAGGCCGAGAGTTGCCTATCCCCCCTTTACGTCTCCGAATTCAGGCAGAGTTTTCGTCCCGCGCCACGGCTCCCAAGCTTCCACGTCTTCACAACTACCCTTTCTACTTTCCTCGCCCTCTCCCCTCCAACGTTCCAACCAAATACCTGCTGTCTCTTCATTCTTCGTGTCCTGCGACATCATCATCGTGTTTGTAAAGATCTTTCTGACGGAAGTTACCAAGGATGTGGTTGCGCATTATCTTCACGCCGTTCTATCCTTCCCAGTACCTTGTAACTCTCCTCGTTTAACGCCAACTTCCATGATAAACATAAATTCGGGTTGAAGCCGGTTCCGTGGAATTTTTTTTACCGAGGACAGTGACCGACAACTGAGACAATGTTTACCATAAAGGATATATGAACAGGATGGTAAAGGGAGAGAATGAAGGAAAAGATTCAGAGCAGAGGCTCCTAAATTTTTCGTGCTCTACACCAATAAAATATTTGAATATGTTCTCAAACCGCTAAAAGTAATAATTATTTTAATGCTATAAGTAAAGTTGAACAAAACAAATTTGTACCATCCATTTTCAATAATATTCATAATCAAAAATTAAACAAGAAAAAGAAAACAATATTTTAAAGAATTTAAAGTTGCTAAAACCCTTCAATAGTACCCTTAATATGAAAAAAACTGAAATATCGTCTCGCAACCCCTAGAATGCTATCCGGCGCCTCTTTGTGGTATGAGAACCCCTACTAATGAATGCGTAAATCTGAGAATTGGTCATTCCCTGAATGAATAATCGAGGAGAACGACTCCCCAGTGGAATATAAAGGCGCTATCATTGACGGTTCACATCTCGAATATAAACGCGTAGTTTATTACTTTAATCGTCATTTTAATTTATTACGCATTGTCACGAAAAATGGGTCAATGGACAAATATTTAGTGCTATGCATCATCGGGAAGTAGGTTGTATTTCAATTACAACATTTGGACCAGAGAAATAGATGAACTTCAATATAATCTTTTAATAAAAAGATTGCATATTGGTGTGAATGTCCCCTTCCGCTGGCAATTCATACAATGAAAAAGGGAATGACGAATATAAATATGAATAGTCAATTAAATCTCACACCGCAAATATATTACTGTCTTATCTAGTGTATTTCGAATAATGCTGAGTGATTCGTGGATGGCCTTACTGGATAATTTAAGGCGTAAAATGCAACTAGTAACTCAGACTCGTATGTTGTCATTACAACGCACCTGAGAGGGTCCCGTGTCTTACGCTAGTGAAACTCTAATATAGGTTCCAAAAATCACTCGGGAAAATTTATGCGGGCAGCATGCTCTTCCTAAAACTCCTAAATATGCGCGCAAACAAGCACAAATGAAGATCAAAGGCCACGGAAAACAAAGTGCCTCGCCGAGTCTTCATATGCACGCCGTGTTTGCATGCAGCTGAGATGCAACGTGTTAGTACGCGAGGAGGGATGGATGATATTGCGACGAGCACTCGTGGCGTAAGATGAACTTGGCAGCACGCACAGTTAACTAAATCGAGGAAAGAAGCCGTGACCTGCGGTTAGACTTGTAATTCGAAGCACGGAACTTCTTCCCTCAGAACGGAAATGTTATTTCTATTCCACTCAGTTTTCTCATCACACCCTTTTCCCTCTCTTTCTCTCCTGTTCCTCCTAATACTCCCAACACTGCCTTCCCTTTCGAGAACATCTCTCTCTCTTTGCCATTCCTTCCCTCGCTTTCCAGTCTTCAGTCTTCCTCGCCCCGCCCTTCGGCTTCCCCCTTCCCCATCACTCCCGCCCTCCACGTCGCTAACTCAAACCGAGGAGCTTTCAGAGTTAAAGCAAGCGTACCTCTGGACGCCCAGCCCCTCACGGCTTTCTCGAGTCTGTGCTCGCCATTCCCCTTCCTTCCGCGCAAATACAGCCTAGCCATGTTCCTGGCAGTAGAAAAGTAGTCACAAAGCGGCTTAAGAGAGGTAAATAGCAGCCTATTTGAAAGAAAATCATTTATGATATCACACGAACCTTTAATCATTTCGTATAACGTGATCCAGTTTTGTTTTAGAGTCAATTTCATCGCTCTGAATCACATCTTTATAAAAGAGTTTAAAGATATTCTATGGAATTAACTAATCTTAAGAGGACAATTATTCTCTATTTTGACTTTTAATCAAGGTAGCCCATTGATGAAGTTTTTAGCTACTCGACTAAGGAGTTGCACTCATATTTATGATAGGTTACTTCCTAGAATATTTCGAGATTGCATAGAACCTAAACCACAGTCGTCTACGCTCAGTGAAATGCTAGTTTTTATAAGTAAACAAACAAAAAGGTTTGCTCTTTTACCGCATCTTCTTGGGGTAAGATGGGAGATATATGAACAGAAACTTTATCCAATTACTGTGATGCTAGAATTGAATTTGCCTCTGAAATTCGTAACTATATCGTGATCGATCATATCGAATGAACGTATGTGGTATTTTACTCCAACAGATATATAAATAAAAATTAGCAATGTTCAATTTCTTCTATATAAAAATCTGTCCAACCGTAGGGTGTCTTATCAATTTCTAAAGAACTGTGACGACTTAACAGCGCAGAAACTTCATCAGAAAATAGCTGTTACCAGTTAGTTCGAATGAATTAGAATATACCATTTAATATTTATTTTTGTGTCCATCAACTTGTATTTAACATTGTAAATTTGATTATTAACGTTATCAATAAGCAAGAAAACGGTTGCAGGCTTGACTTTGTGAAGTTTTCAATCACAGAAGAATAAAATTACTACCTTATCTTCACTTATCATGCTCACCCTTGTGAAGCACGCGTGTGATGCACCCTCCTCTCACAAATTGAGTTAATTATGATATTTTATTCTTCCATAATACTAATTCGGTAGATAAATATGCTTTTTGGTACTCAAATAACTCTTTTATTTGACTTTCTTTTTAACTCTAAATTTAATATACCTCTCATATATTTTGCATGAAATAAAAAATTGCTCAATAGTATTATAAGTAAATTAGATATGTATAAGATATTTAGACACACCTTCTATTTAGCAAATTCAGCGTGGACCTGTCTTCACAAGACTTTCAATGCTGAAACTTTTATGCGAGTAAGGAATACATTCACAGGAGAAAATGCCTCACAACTATCTCATAACTTGTGAAATATGAAACTTATGGAATACGTACAGAAAAAAGTTCAATCTATCGACGTCTTTTATGGATCAAGCTCGGGATGATTTCTCTGTAGCTGCGAGGAAAATATCCACCATAGATTGGTCACTGATGTCAATTTTGTCTTTCGGAAGTGACCTAATATTACTGTTCAAATGACGTCACTTAAACTACAGGAGAATGCAAGTCGATCCGAGTTCTCGAATGACCCTCGATGGACTTGCGCGCCTCCGAAATCAAAACTGAAAAAATAAAACTCACAAAAAAGATGACCTGAGGAGTGAGTTTCAGAGCTCGGCGTGAACACACCACCAGTTCTCTTCAAACTTACCCCTCGAGGCTTTCCCTCGGAGCACGACTGACCAATATTTAACCGCGGCCCTATCGAGGAGAGAGCGAGGGAGCCTTGCATTCCCTGACCGCGTTTCCCTCGGCTCCAAGAGGGTCCCCATTCATATTTCCTCACATGCGCATTTTCAATTGCAAGTCGACCAAGCCTCTCCTCACCAACTGCACACCACTCCAACTGTTCTCGTCCCTCTCGTTGATCTGTCCACGTTTTCCTGACGCAGAGCTCAGAAATGGATTTCAAGGAGAAGATAGTGTGCATTGCTCGTAGAAATTGCTATTTTTCAAGCCTATGATAGCTACGGATAAATAAAAAAGCTTTTCTGTTTCAAGATTAATATACTATTAAGTTACTCATAATCACCCATTAAGTTGGCAGGGTGACATGATTTGACGCAATTTTAAGGATTACAAAAGAAAAAATGGCAAATCCAATTATACTGGCAGTTTCAGAACTTCAAAAAAAACCACCGCAGCACAGCACAAATTAACGAATAGAGGTATAAAATATTGAAACCTGATTAGCTCTTTGATTCATTAGCTATTTCAATAAGAGCAGAAGTTTAAGGTATGCCACGAAATTAATCCTTCAATTGTCAATGTGTGTCCTAAAGTGTATATGAGTCAACTCATTAATTTTGCTATCAATCTATTTTATTTTACTAATGATTTCCAACCGGCAGATGCCTCTATGCAGTGTACAGGCAAACTGAAATTTTATAACTCAATATTAATATTGCCTGTCCAGAGAGATAGCAGTCTATGATTTCAAAATTCAGGCAGCCACTTTACTACTGAAGTAAGCACTCATCTAATCTCTCCAGAACTACAAACCTTTCGATACAAGTATTCCCCATCATTCCAAAAAAATCCTAATGACAGTGGAAAAAGCAACAGAATATTTGTGTTTTAATATGTAGAGTTAATACTATGTATACAACTGAAAATTTTGAAACTCCTTAGTCAAAGCCTCGAACTTCATCTTCACAACTGTAGGCGAAGTGGAGTAAATGGGGAATTTAACATAACAAGGGAATAGAAGGCAACGTACCGATAATCTGACAACAGCCTAACGCTACTCTGAACTCACACACCACATCAAATGACAGTAGTGGGAACCGTTGGCATGCCTGCACGAAAAGGTGTCCTTTTAGACCGAGAAACATACACTGAAAAATGACCCTCGGGCACTTTATGATTCGCGTAAACAATTTATTGGTGGGAAATGCTTCAAAGTCCCTAAATACAAAATTAAATATTCACGGAATAACTTAAATATGACTTCTATCGAAGTTATATGCGCTCATCAAAGCTTAACAGGGGATAAAATTAAGTCTATTTTCCTCTTTTTGCGTTAATTATAAAGATTGACGGTTTCAGAGTTTTGTACAACTTCTATACTCTTAAACCTGTCTGAGCGGCAGCAGCATAGTTCGCAAAAAAGAGTAAATTCGGCGAATTGGTTCACTCTTCTTCATTCATTCTCAATGTCTTAAACGTCATTGCTAAGGAGGGTACGAACGCAATTTCATATTTAGCTCACGGCGTCTTCATCTCTTAATCTCTGCAAAAATTTGGAACAAATGTTGAAGGGTAAGGTGACTGAGGTGTAATGGTTTTCTTTTACGAAAATATTCACCCTAAATTGCATGCAATTCCTTCGTTCAGGATTTAAACGAGACGTAATGACCTGTATGCTATTTTCATGAGTATTTTCAATATAATGACTTAATAATTTCATCCTTCCACAGCCAAAAGACATCACGCAAGCTTTGTGATTGCGTGGTAAACTAAGGGATTTTAAATTCTGGCTTGAAGAAATATCTAATAAGCTTGACCAATATATTAAAATGATTAAAGCCAGAGTCTCTTATTTTATAGTTTCAATGTAAATACAGAACTTTTTCAATGAAATGGCTTTAATTTCTCACAGCTCTTATGTCTGGTAGAGTACACCAGAATTCACAAGTCTCATAAGTTGGTATAGCTAGAACAATCTAGGAATTACCTCTGAAAAAGGCCTTAATTCTTGAATTTGTCCTTTCCCTGAACGAAAAACTCTTCTCGTTTGAAAGTATGCACTATAAAGATTTTGGATACGCCGACTCAAATTCCAAAGGACCCGATATCGAAAGAATTTTCAGCTAATTCTCAGCGCCAACAAAATCCGAAGGAAACGAAATCCATTCACTGGCCCGAGGCGGAACGCGATTGGGAAATGTTTGATAGAAGTATGCCATTAGGACGATGAGGTGACCAACGGTCGTTTCACTCACTTAATTACCTGAGTTGACATTTCATATTTCTTTCGTCTCTCTTTCGTTCCCATACTTTCGCTTCACTTCATCCTTACCTTTATCCGTATCTTCATTTACCTTTAATCAGAATATTGGTCTGCTGACGCTCTCTACTCCATTCTACTTAACAGTTAATTGCTTAATTCCTTCATAATTCCACTTTTTTGCACTGCTATAGTTTCCTCAGCGTATTCCACATTTGGTCATTTCCTGTAATCCTTCCCTTTTGTTGCTCCTTACATTGAGGTTTTCAGAAGACTTTTATGTTTCAAAAAGAGTCCAATAAGACTGTCTCATATACTTAACAAAGTTTCATCAGATATGTTCCACCCCCAGCAGTTTGTTTGGGTTATCCGTGGTTAATTTTCTCGCTTACATTGCGTCTTCGTCATTCTTTGACAGCACTATATTTCTCTCAATAAATATCTAATTACTTTTGCTACTGTTATTGATCCGCATGCAATTTTCAACGATATGCTTCTTTACTTCAAAGTAAGTTATCTGATAGTAAACTGTCATCAGCCATCTTTGCTCGGGCTACTATGCTCACCCAAGACTTTTCGCTTCTTCGATCGCAGGTGATTAGTGATGGTCGTTCATGGTCGATTCGTTCAAAATGACTGAATCACCAAGTGAGTCATATGACTCATGATTCATTTCGGGAAAATGATTCGATCATTCCAATATTTTGTGTTTCCGTTTGCCGTGTGATTGAATGTGATATTAAGTGGAAAAACATTCGCACGTACGTTATCCGTTATGTCTAGTCATTAAATTTCCGAGAGATATCTTCATGGGCATAAATCCATTAATATTTGGTCAGTGAGTTTATGGTTGTGTAGCATAGTTAGAGACAAGGCGCTCATTTTAAAAACGATGAAATTAACCCTTGTTACAATACCAGGGCATAATTACAGCTGGTAAACTTGATAAGAATTTTAATTGCCTGCTCAGTTGAAGGCTCCTAATTGAATGTAATTCAATACTGCAGATCAAAAAACATTCATGCACATTAATTTGTGTAGTCTGAGCTTGCGATTTAATTTTCATATACATAGTTTGACGTTGTTCTTCTTGAATTCAGAGTCTGTGACAGTTTTGCCTCTAAATATTCTCGTGATTACAGTATTTGGAAATCTCCAATTTAATGCGGATCCAAAATTTTTGGAATATGGAAATCAATCAGCCTTCCTAAATTACTAAGCACGATAGTAATTATTCGAAATCAATTATTCAAATAGATTGATGGCATCAATTTGCATCATTCGAGTTTTTGAGTCTCTTCAATCTTTGTTCATTCGAGTCTTTCGATTCACGTGAGTCTCGTGATTCATCTAATCAATCTGACTTACGAGTCATAATGAATCAAATGATTGAATCAGTGGATTGAATCTTTTAAGTGACTCGAATCAAAATGATTGAATCACTAAAATGATCGACTTAGCCCATCTCTACAGGTGATCCCACCCCTCCAATTACGCAATATCTTCCAATTTTACTACTTTTGCTTTCGTCAAAAATTTAGAATTTTATGGTAAATTAAGAGATCAATGTCAGCAGCTTACTTACGCAGCAGCAGCAGCAGCAGGTTACGATTTTTTGGTTTATGCAACAACATGAAAAGCATGCTCTTTAGGTATGTTTCAATATGGTACTTTCTTACCTCTGAGCTTATATAGGTGGCTACTTGTTGGCTCCTCCCGTCACTGAATGCCTTCATTGCTCATTCCACCACACATACGCCCTTCAAGTTCTGCTCTCTCTCTCCTCGCAAGACTCTCCTTTCCTCCTTCCTATCTTCATCTTCTACTCCTCGCTTTACCTCAGCTTTGATCACTACCTCCGCCTTCCGCCCGGCTCACCTTTACTCCCCCCTTCGACATCTTCCTTCTCCCCCGTTTCTTTTGAGGTTGTCCACCTCTTTATTGGATCCCTTTGACGGGTGGGTCAACCCTTTTAGATATATGTAGACATTTATTTATTTTTTCTCCCTTTACCGTTCCGTGGCTCTTTTTTATCGCTTCCCATCGCTTCTTTTGTTTTTCATTTCCTCCGTCCGTCGACAGGCGCGCTTCATAGCTTCCACCGTTCAACATTGGGGAGCAATAAGGTTATATCTTCATGGGCAGAGTGGCTGATACGGGGGATGGCTTGTTTGCATTAAACGGAGCGGAAGGGAATTTCCGTTGAGCAGAAATAATTATTTCGTGGTCCTCTCTTCCGCCGTGGGCGAAATTAAACGTTTTCCCTTGTCATAAAAATGATGCGGCGGAGCTATTACATTCTTTTCATTAATCCATGGATTTGATAGAGCTTATTGCTTTGTGCTAGAAATGTAGCTGGCTCAATATGAGGTTAAAAATATACATGAATATCTTGTGAAGAGCTTTTACCTCTTTATGTTGTAAAGGTGTCTATTTAAATTCATTTTTATATCATGATACGTCAGTTTAAAGCATTAGAATTACCTAAAACAAGTTATATAAAAAGTAAGAAAAGTACGTATATTAGGTGTTTCAATTGATTTTTCTTTTCATTTCAATTGACTTTTCTTTGAAACGAATGATAGACAGCGACTTACATTAATAGACTAAAAAAATTCTAAAAGCTACCTTGCTGAAACACAAGTTGTTCCTTAGAAATACACCATCATGGTTAAATATGACGGTGACTAATATTATAATAGTCCTAATTACTATTAAAATTTCGAAAAAGATACATTTTGAAAGTAGTCATAACTAAGTATGAAAAAATAGGAAACTTTCACTGTGATAAAATGTATTCAGACCGGTTTTGCTATTTACAGCAACTCCAGGTGATCCAGAATCTTCAGGTATCCACCTGAAGATGCTGTAAAAAGCAAAACCGGTTGGAATAAATTTTATCACAGTGGAAGTTGCCTATTTTTTCATACTTAGTTATATTCCGATTCCACTCCATCAAGCCTGAAACCACAGAGTATAAAGTAGTCCTAGTTCAAAAAATGATTCTTCCAAGCAATTTTGCATAATTTTCTGAATGTATACGTTAGTGACACCTCCTGAACGCTTACGTTTGCAAATTATACATTTGTAAATGAACAAATTATGCATTTTAAAATAATAAAAAATGTATATGCAATGTGTCAAAGACACTTTTTCGCACGATAAGTTTATATACACAATTAAAGTTTTTTATTCTCAAAATTATGAGTCATTCGGCTGGGTCTTTAAGGTGAATACAGAAGAAACCTCTCTTAGAGAAAGCTCAACTTTCGATCATAGATGCAATCACTTTGGCAATGCAGTAGCGAATATCTAGGAAAAGTAAATAAGTTCTTCATAAAGCTCAAGAAAAAAATAAAAATCCGAACAGCAAACCCCAAGAGTCCAATTAATAAAATAATTGAAGCTGGACAAACATTTACAAGCTGAGCCTCCGAGGTACGTAATGATTTTTTGATAGATGTGGATAGGGAAAGGCTGCTGTAGCTGTAGAGGCAAGTAAAAGCGGAGAAAACCCAAGGAATATAGAAACATAATTTGAAGCTCCCGTTATGACCTGAGAAACAAATGAATGGAAATGAGAATTCAAATGATTTTTAGTGTGAATCAGTGATAGCAACAAAATATTTCAAATATACGCAATCCTTCCGTAATATAATGTAAAAAAAAGGTCTGTCGCCCACAGAATGTTGTTTGTCAAAATAGAGCTTCTTTATTTTTTAGAAGGAACGCAGGACTTTCATTGAAGGGAAAAATCCTTCAGCATCACACATGGTAGTGTAATTAATTATCTACCCTGAAAATAGTTAATGTTACAATTATTTGTTAGCAAATGGAGATACTTGGTTTTTATCATCGGTTGAAGTGCATTAGCAAGCCGAGTACAAAGTCGAAGCCAAGGAACTACACAACCAATATCTATATATTAATACAGTGGTTCCTCACTTGGTTTGCGTATCCCTTAGTCAACCGTTTTCCTAAATGGTACCGATACTACTATAACCCCCGAAAACTTCCAATAAGGTCTTATTACCGAGGCTAGTGGATAAATATGGTCGTAAGGATCAATAATGCCTCTAAATAGGGTAGAAGCCTCAAAAGTAAGCTTAAAAAACTCGTAACCCCAGGATCAATAGGAAAAAACTTAACTACGCTGCTATTTTTAACCGAAAAACGATATATTTAGCCTTCAAGGAGAAAAAAAAGGTTTCTCGAGGTGAGAGTCGTAATTCTCCAAGAAAAAGTTTTAATCAGCTCAGCCTAGCTCTGCTGTTACATCTCATGCGAGACTATGGGAATCCTGAAAATATCATTCATAAATTTGTTCAGCTAACACTTACTACTTGGGATAGAGAGGTGAAGACAAAAGCAGAATATTTAACTTAAACCGACCATTAATTATCTCAAAATACGTAGTTGCAAAAATTGTAACGGTATAAATGAGCGGAATAGGAAAAGAATTGACTGACTCCCAAAGAATAAATGCAGAGAAATAAACGTAAGAGCTTCCTAAAAAGATTCAGTCTTTTCTTCACTCGGCGGGGCGCTCAATCCGAGTTAGTGCCAAGACGTGTTCAAGAAGTCCTCCCCACCTTACAATCTTCCTCCTCCCTCGTCAAATTTCGAAAGAAATTCTCACCCACCTCAAACCCATCGCGCTCTTTTAGAAGAAAAAACAAATATAGGAGATGATAAAGGATATATAAAATAAGGGACACAGCACAGATCCACGGAATACATTGGGGGAAGTATGCTTTTTTTTCTTTTTTATTATTCTTTTTTTTTTGTATCACTCCGCAGCATAAACTCTGCCCAGCACGGGTCCCGCGACCTTTTAAGCCTTAAAAACCGTACATATTGTTTTATTTCCGGCGGGAAGCGGGACGTTTTATGCGAATAAAAGCAGACTCAGCCCTCATCATGGGAGGAGGGAGAGGACTCATCCACTCTGCCCATTTCCAAACCGCCCCTTCGTCACCAAGCTCTCTCTCCCTTAGTCCTCCTCCTCCTGCGTCCTCCGTCTCATCCGGCTATCCCCCCCGGCCCCGTGTGACCACTTCCCAGCACTCCTCTCCCCGGCAAACCATTCCGACTCTCCCCCACTTCAAAATCCCTCCCCTTCACTTGCGACAAAACCCAACCACCTCGCCCGCAATCCACCCTCTCTCTCTCTCCTGCCGTTCGTCCACTCTCCGCTCTCCACACTTATTTTCCACTCTGCCACTCCCTTTACTCGCTTCGTATATACTCGGCTCTAACGCAAAGCCCTTCGTCTCTCTCTTTCGCTTTTCTTCTCTCTCCACTCCTCTCCCTGCTACCCTCTGTATCTCCACTGCCTGCATGGCACGCATATATATTTCTGCCAACATAAATGCTATCACGCCGTGCGACTATATTTGCTTCGACCACATTGTCACATTACAGGCATCGAATTATGCTTCGAATACTTGCAAGACCATTGTATATCTCGGGTATTTTTTTAAATACATCAAGAAGACATGTTCTATATATGGAAATCTAACGCTGAACCAGAAATTAATATGATTAAAGAACATTTCTGCCAACATAAATGCTATCATGCCAAGCGACTACATTTGCTTCGAGCACATTACCAAATTGCAGGCATCGGATTATGTTACGAATATTTACAAGACCGTAGTATATCTCGGGTATTTTTAAGATACACCTAGACGACATGTTCTATACATGGAAATCTAACGCAGAACAGAAAAATAATATGATTAAAGTTTATTCACCGGACCACACACACAACAAATTAATTATTCAATAATTCGAGGAAAATCACAGATTACATATGCAATTAATGAAACTGCAAAAAATGACTTTAAAATATTGGAAAAGAAGATAAAAATAATGGATATGTAAACCAACTAGCCAGTCCTATGATAATTGTAGAAGGAAATACCCAATAAGAGGTTCAATATTCCAGATACATCAGATGCTGCATAAAAATATCTCACAGTAATTTATATCTATGAAAATTGAATATTAATTACTTAAATTCAACGGAAAATTTCAAAATGTAAAAATATGAGACGAAGAAATGCGTATAAGTTTTTCAATGCCAAATCTGTGCCAGCACTGATGCATGGAGACCTACGTATGTGTTAAGATACTATGAGACGAAACGCAAGTCCAAGCAAACAAGATTAAGTCGCAAAAAAGTTATCACAGAAATGATAAAATAAATGTCAGTATCTTTTTCAAAAATGCATATATATTTTCACCCCGTAACTAAAAATGAGCATACGACCGGTTGTATCGAAGATGATCGAAATGTGTACAATTAACAGCGCCTTGGCAAGTTTTAAATAGAGGGTTACGTTGAGAATAGGTCACCTATGACTTTTGATACCATGAAAAATGTGTATAAGCATAATTTACTTCAAGTGCGATGATACTTTAGAGCGCAAAAATCCAACGATATCAACATGTGATGCATTATCGTTAGACATTCCTACACTAGCAGAGGATAGTTCTCTTTTTCTACGATAGCAAAAACTTGATCGACCCGAGCTGAGCCTCTGCCCATTTATCCCTCAGTTTCTTTCCTTCTTTTGAAACTACCTCTCTTCCTCTCAGCCCACTCTCGAAAAGCCATTTCCCTTTCCGCGTCTCTTTCATCACATTCCCCCCCCTATAATCCGTACCGCTTTCCCTATTCCGAAATTCCAGCGGTCCACTACACTCCTGTCGTTGCCATAGCCCCTCCTCCCGTTCCGACTTTTACCGCCCCTTCTTCCACCCGCTCCTTGCTTCTAACTATCCCTTTCTTTCCTCAGCCACGAAATTCTTTCCTCATGTGTCCATCTCTCTGTTTCCTCTCCTCTGCCCTTTCGGCTCTGCCAACGCCATAGCGTTGCCGAAAGTAAACCAATCATTCCGAGAAAAAAATCGAAAATACGAAGATTGACTGGATTACATTATTCTTTCCTTTTCCCAATTGGCATCTCGAGGCGATTTTTCCCGAAACTTCGATGAAATATTCTTACTCAGATGAAATATGTTACTTAGATGAAATATCTTCATATTCTCAGGTTGCTCTCGATTGCCTTTTACTTAAAAATAAAAATGCGTCGGGGTCTTCTAATTTTCATTGCATCTTATGCCGCACTGAGAGAGGCTCGTAGAGGTGAGTAAAAAGAAAAATTCAACTTATAAATCACATGGATGGAAGGCTTCAGATGAGATGTAATGGAAAATTCATGGTAAATAATTAAGGATTCTCTCAAAAGCCTACAATTGTTCTACACATACATAACACGCTTAGACGTTACACGTCATCTTTAGGTGAAAGCTAAAATTTTTTCAAAAAGTTCCATTTTTACATGTATGAATGCAAGAAAAAGGTGCCAACTTTGAGTTGATTATTAATAAAAACGTCTCTTATTTTGATTTATTATCAAAATAGAAACCATATATGCTTATTTATGTCCACTTCTGTCATATAGAAAAATTTTACTTATTTCATCATAATATTGTAATTAAGGAGATTAAAAAACATTCATCAAGTCTTATACTTTTTCTAATTCAGCAAATAAATCCTATGAGGGAATTTTGCGGTTGAACGAATTCAGTAAACTACAAGGATATATTCTGGATATGAATTTATCCCTTCTATCAATACGATAACCTTCTTTTCCGTACGAACAAAAATAATAATATTTCATCCAGATATTTTGATAGGTAATTCTTTACAACCTTAAGTGAAAAATAAACTACACTATCATAGCATAAAGGGTAACCAAAGCAAATGCTTTTATGTACTTGTCAAGCATTGCGTATCAGGGTTTGACCGCGTCAATTTCAGGCAAGAATTGTTGGTCACGGTTGGTGGTAAATATATATTCAAAAGGGGTGTGGGAGAGAAGGAGCTGGAGGGTTAGCATTCTTTTTGGCTGTCTTTCTTTCCAACTCCTCTCCTCTTATGAGAATGCATACTAACGACCTTGACAGTGAACATTTGAACCTGGTGATTTCACCGATGCATTGACAATAGTCATAACTGAATAGAGTCCGGTGGGAAAATACATGGTAGTTTTTGTTTCACTTAACCGTGGATTTTCACAATATTCAGCCTGAAACCATTAAATATAACATAATAGGTGATTTTGTAAATCAAATAATAGAAAATAAAGATGCATTAGGTTTTATGAAGAAAATAAATCCTACATAAATTTATCCCTGAATCAGGGCAAAGATGTGATTTTCCTTATCGCCAAGAGGGTAAATAGAGATATTCTGACTATGCTCAAGGTTGGTTGGTTACTAAGGAAGCCTACCGACAACTGTGGTTAAATGCGCCATTTAAAATCGATAGAAAGACAGTAACGGAGGGGATTGTTTGAAGATTAATGGAATTACGGCCCGAAACCCAGTGTTGGTACGTGCCCACTATTTAAGATCACCGATGGGTTGTGGTTGAGTTAATATTTTGGCGATGCGAACTACCGGGACAGCATCCCCTCTTTTGATTGCAATTTCCCTTCTCATTTTGACCCTCTCCAATGCCACCCCTTCCACAAGCAACATCTCAAATTCAGCCAAATCCCCTCAATCACTCTTCCTCTACCTCTCACCTGTCAGAGTGCCTCGTCCCGTAATCGCTTCAAACTTCTGTACAACTCCTGCTCATTCTCCCGAACACCCGTTTGACTTTCTACACTCTTCTACATTTCTACAACTACATTTACATACTCTCCTGCGAGCCGCCGCATGGGCGTGTGGCAGGGGGTGTTAGTTCACCAGCCATGTAAAGATGTAAGTGATAAGGGTTGGGGAGGTGATATGGTGGCGTGTATTATAGGAATGTATTTAGTGGACCTCAGTTTTTACTGTGGTTGCTTATTGTGCGCGGAAGAACGAGCTGTTGTACCTGTCTGTTCGGCAATGTATTTCTCTTATTTTACCGCTTCTATCAGATCTATAGATGTGGTTAGGCGTCATGATAATATTATTTGTGTCGCTCTAAAACGCACTATTTCTGAATTTATCAAGCAATCTAAGACTAGCGTGTAGCCTCCAAGTTTATATCTTCCACCTAAATCCCTCTGAAAGTTGTGAGACACTATATGTTTGCTCGTAGCTCGTCATTTCATCTTACAAAAATTGCACCCAAACTTCCTCAACTTTTTTCCACTCAAAATTCTCCTGTCTTCTGCGAGACACTGCATTTTGAGAGCAGAAGCACCAAAACGGCAGCACAATACTCATTTCTCTTCCAGCGACTCGTTAACTGCTTCTTCTCCGTAACAACCAATGCATCTTAATGAGATGGGCTTCGGAGAATACACGGGTTTCTTTTAATCAGCGAGAAGCAGAATAGTTCACCAGTTTTGAGCTCGCCCAATTGCCAGTGCCCGATGATTAGTTGCTACAATCGGTCCACCCGAGACCGGCAGGAAATTTAGGGCGCGTTCCAATCCACATCAAAGCGTACTTAATTTTAACCAAATACAGGAGGAGACGTCACGTCAAACCCTTAACTTTTCAACTAACTGTACGACCGTCAAAGGGCTAGTACTGGCTAGATAGAGAAAGGCTTGCCAGCAGGGGGTGGCCAGAGTAGTGTACTAATTCACAATTTCGACCGCAAGGGTTGCGAACTTTGCGACGGCTAATTTGAATGCATATGCTGATTATGCTTCCATTATTAAGCTTGAAAACTGTTCTTACGTTCAAATTTGACCTTTTTTACTATAAATTTCAAATAAACTTGCTGTTCTTGCCATTTTCACCGGATATTCTAAGGTGGTGGCTGCCGTCACTCATTTGTTTGATGCAGACAATTTCGATCTCATTTACATACAAGCGCAATTTGGGTGTTACACATCACAATTACGGCCCAGACCCATTTGTAATATGATAAATGGTAAAACATAAGGAATTAAATCAAAACCACAAGCACACAAGAGATAAATATCATAAATTTTTATTTATCATTTGGGAAGGAAAACACACCACCATTATGTGTACGCATAACGCGGGATTTAAATTATTTCTACTCGCTGCAGATTTTTTAGTCTCTTCAGCATCAAGCAAAATCTAAAATGGCAATCTAAAGCATGTTAGCAAAATCTAAAATAGCTCCTGCCCACCCCGGTACGTGTCGCAACACAAGTATAAGAAGATTTCGGTCGGTGCAACCATGCTCCTCGACCTACCCGCTCAGCTTTAGTCTCACATTCCTTCTTTCTACGGGTCAAATACGAAAGTGCCCGTCATAAGAATTGAATGATTCCCTCGCTAGAAATTTCCTTGACAGGGCTCAAATTTTTTGCAATTGAAATTTCATATTGAACAATGAAACATTGCAAAGGTTGAATATTGAAAGTATCCTATGCCGATATTCAATTAACAAAACTCGCATGCACTATGCAAGATTTCCGATACGATTCTCACAATAATCGATTATTTTGGTCAGTTCATCAAAATATTTCGATACTTCATCCATGGAACTCATATTTTTACAACCAATCATTCTTTTCGTCATTGCTGACCAATGCACACGATTTTTTTCCTCAACATAGTGTGGCTGATTATGGCACAACATTGTTTGGACACTGATCGTAATATTTCATTTATAAACGAGAGGATCGTAAAACATTTATTTTAACTAGTTTCAAGATATTATCTTTGTTTTAATACAGAAACAACTTCATCTGTCGTAGAAAAAGACCACAGAAACACAAAACTTGAGCAGGCAAGGCTAAGTGGTGTTACATCAGTGTAGTAAATTTCCATCGAAAAGGCTGGCGTTTAATAAATTAAACAGCCTTTAGGACAAAGAATTCAAATGCGATATGGTACTTTTTTCACAGTTTTTATTTCAGGTCGACCATTTGCATTCTTTAGAATTCGCATTTGAATTCTTTAGAATGGATTTTCACAAAGTTAATCCAGAATTAATCGAGTTTAGCCTTTAGGATGACTAAAAAGAAATGCTCAAAGTAAAAACTGATACTTCTATGATTAATTTAATCATGAAAATCATACTGGGTTTGTTTTCGTATTCAGGTAGCTATATACCCCAGTTGTATTAACCTTCTCTACTTCACAAATTATTTCACGGCAAAAGACTAGTCTCTCAGCACTTTCTACTCCCTCATTAAAACGTTAACCCCTTCCTTTACTCCGACTGCCGATGTACTAGTCTTCATGTCCTTCCCCGGGCCTATGGCTGATAACTGATCGTAATATTCAGAACTGGTGTTCTTCTGAGCAACACAGAGAGTATTATCATGACGCCTCACTACATTTCTAGGTCTGACAAATGCAATAAAATAGGAGGGATACTCCGCCAAACAGATAGGTACAAAAACTCGTTCTTTCCGCGCACAATAAGCGACTACAATAAAAACTAATCTCCTCAAATACACTCTCATTGTACATGTCACCATTTCACTTCCAAAAATTTTACATCCTTACACGGCTGGTGACCTACAACCCCCTGCCACACGCCCATACGGCGGCTCGCGGGGTAGTATGTAGACGTAGATGTAGATGTATGGCGTAGAGACCCGGATTGAAGAGGAATGGTGGAGAAGGTGAGAAACGAAGTTACAAAGAAGGTAGAAGAATAAAGGGGGTGAGTGTAAGTGGGTCGCAAAGGAAAAGCGTGCGTGAGCATCGCACGGGAGAGGATCAAGAGAGAGGGAGGAAGAAGGAAATGAAACAACACTGGAATGGAAAGTGTAGGAGGAGGACGAGAGACAAAGGAGAAGAAACGACAAGGACGAGGAGGAGGATGATAAAGTGGTGGGAGGGAGGAGGAAGACGACCAGAGTGGTTGGCTGAGACTTAAAGGGAAATGGAAGGGGTAAAAAGGTGATGGAATTCGGGGAGGGGATCGAAGCGAAGCGAGGGAATGGAGCCCTTGAAATTCCTGCGGGGCGGAAGATTCGAGAAAGATGCAGCGGAGGGGAATGAAATCCCCCTTCAAACTATTACTTTTATAGTCTTCAGAGAGGCATTTGCATTTGCCCAAGTTGACCCTTCAAAATCGAGCAAGAATTATGCTGGTAAACGTAAAAGTAATATTTTTAGTAGTGTTTACAATATGTGCGCATGCATAGTTGCTCATTTACTGTTCAGAGGCATGGGCAATCAGAAAGTTGGAACTGGATAGAATAATGCCATTCCAAAGGACTAGCATCTGAAGGTGAATTCTGAAGATCAAATGGATAGATTAAGATCATAAAAGAGAAAGCATAAGGAATGATATGATTAGAGAAAAATATTTGGAGCGCTTTAGGATGGAATATGCCCACACAAAATGGATCGTACACACTTTCATCAAGGGTCGCTTAATCCAAAGATTCATTTCTTTCTAATGCTAGTTCTCACACTCCCTGGTATATCTTCTCATGCATTCACATGCTTCCCTCTTTACTTGGGAAATGCACTTTTTCCTTGGTCTTCTTCTTTGGGATATTTCCTAAATTTTCCCTTCAAAAATTACATTTACTTGTCCATTATGCCTCAGGATGTACCCATTTTATTTGGTTCTTCTTGCATGGCCTTACATATGGCCCCTTCTTCGACTCAATTGCATACATCTCATTTATAATTTTATTCGTCCATTGCATCTACAGCATCCTACTCTAACATCAGGTTTCCTGTATTTCTTATCTTTCCAGGTCGGCCTCCAATGGTTTCAATTTCAAAGTTAACTTTTTGAGACAATGAATTTGAAAGGACCAAAACGGTGGGAAAAGTTTTCGAGGAAGATCGAGGGACAAAGTATAGGCCAGGATGAGAAACGGATGAGCTACAAGGTCATCGATGAGTTAGCAGGTAACCGGCAATGTGGAATGCTTGCAGTCAACCTATTGTGGATCATATGATGAATGAGGTTGATGAAATGTAGCCAATCAATAAACAACTTAAAAATTATCGAGATGGCTTCCATTTTACTGCAGAGTTAGTGCCAGAAACTTTTTTCTTAATTCGACGGATTTGCGCGTGTGCTCTTTAGAAACTCACTCTAAGAATTCCGAGTCATCGGGTATAAAAATACAAAAGTCGGGTGAGTTGTGAAAAAATTGGACATGGCAACGTCGTACTCAAGATCGTGGGTTTTACGAGAACAATAAGTGGCATTAGCGGGTTAAGGGGTGGATTATGATCAACGCATCTTGACGCTATGGAATCGAATGGAGCCGTCCTCGACGCTAAGTGACTGTTATACAGTAAAATCTTTTACGATGGCCGAACGCTAGAGGCTCCAGCAACGTACGTTAAGCAAACCTTGTCAAACTTTTCTGTTACACCATGTGAATGGTAGCCAATCATAGAGGGAGATAACTTTAATGTTTACTATTTATTTATCAATAACAAACTGTCAATATTAACCTCTCACCTTAATTTCTCACGTGTAGTCTAGTAATCTAAATAAAGTAGTATTACCAAGCTTTTATGCTGACTATTTTTATTCTAAAATCTGAAAATTAAAAGCTGCTTAGCAACCTTTTAGAACTCTTGATTTAATGAAAAACATCAACAATTGGTACTGAAACTCCCATCATTTACAATATACTTCTCCTTTACGAAAATATGACGGAAAATTGGACGCCACAGTCCATTTTTCAAAACGGTGAGAAACGTCGATCGTAATCACGCACTGAAAAAATTCACTAAGGCCATCTTTTGAAGTGCGCCAACAGAACCACGGGTTTGCGCCAAATCTAAAGGCCATAGTACGGTTCGGGGAATTGCTCTACTTATTAAATTTGATCTGGGATTGGAATCCAACAAAAAACTTTCCGCCGGAATCCAAGAATGGGTCCTCAAGATAGGAATTCAGTACTTATGTCACCACACCAACTTATTCTCCGCAAATACTATTACCTCGCCCTCCCCATCCCAGTGAGAAAATACTCTCTGGCATATTTAAGATAAGTAGCCCGATAACAGGCCAGTACAAAGCCTATGCTCACGCTTTTGCCATTAATCCATTGGCATTATGAGAGAAAAACGTAATCTTCTTTCTTCAACTTATGTTCTGTGTTTTAACAGTTGCCTTTGATGCTGGTCACACTATTATTACGACGAAGGAGATTATATGCCTAGCGACACACTGCTTTCGTGAGGTGAGATACTGGTCATCAGGAGAGAATTAGATTAGAGTATATAGTTTTAGCATGGAGCAAAAAATATACGATTATTTACTTTTGATTATCGGAATATCGACAAACTAAAAGTGGGTTTTGCACGTGTGACTAAAACAAGCGAAAACACAGATATGAAATACTCCAAGTCATCAATTTAATGGGGATTTTCTCAAATTATCTTGATGTTTCTACAAGACTTCTGCATAAAATACAATCACAAAGAAAAATAAAATCAAAGCTTCTGGTTTTCGCAACCATTATTTGTATCAAAGCGCGCGCACGTAAAATTTTACGACCGTCGTTTCGCAGCCACACTATAAACATGAGCCGACATCATCCAAAAACTCCCGACCCAAAACGAAATATGGGGAGTTAGCGCACACGCATGAGGGCCTCGGGAAACATGTCTAATAACATCCGCTCGGAAAAAAAATCTCCCGGATAAATATGAGGCCCGCTGAGGACATTGTCTCGAAGATGCTCTTGAAGAGATTTATGGACGAAGATGACAAGCAGAAGTGGAATACGAGGAGAGGGTCGGAAAGAAGAGGAAGATATTGAGGACGGGTAAGAGCTTAGAAGGGGTGCGGAATAATGCGGAGGAGACGACGTGAGGGTGGCACTGGAGGGGAGGCCAAAGATGAAAATAACGAAGGCTGTGGTACAGAGAAGAGGGCTGGTACGGAAAAGAGGGATTGATTCTCGTCATTCAGTACCACCCAACTTAATTGTACCATACTGTTAGATATGTTACCTACTAAATCGTCGTGCAGAAATATTATTTTCCTGTTCAATAGCTTTATTCTATATTTTCGCATCAACTTTCTTAGCATTGCTAAAAAATAAAAAGATTGAGAGCTACTAATTCACTCGGGCCTTATTTCGAATATATGGCAACATTTGGAACTTGGCAGAGAAAGTCAAAATACGAAAAAATTAACAAAACACGAAGGAAAACAACACGTTAAGTAAAAAGAGCTATGAACAAAAACAGTACTTCACGTACATTGAAAATAGTACGTAGGTAGCCAACAAAGACTTCATAGGTTTCACGCAAGATTTGTGGATCAAATTGCGTGAATTTCAGGGTATCATGAAAGATATTATTTTTGACCCACACCGTGTTCTTAAAAATTAGGATTAAGAAGAGAGATATAATCCGCCAAATCTATGGATAAAACATTTAATCATCTAACTCATCATTGGTCACTAAAACAAAAAAACCGTTTACGTTCAGTTCGCTTTCGTTATAAACCAATTCTCATTCACTGTGCACAACATATTACAATGGCTGGAGTTCCATTACCCCCATTACACTTCCCCCAGTTGCTTACCGGCTAGTAGGAAATAAACCGCAAGGAATATATTTCCATAGGATAATCTGACTGATAAATTTGAGATGCATTCAGAAGTTTACTCTTTCGTACACATGTTTGAATCTTGAGTATCAAGATGTTTTTTTTGCTATTTTACCTTTTGAAGGGTTAAAGAATAGGGTGTAAATTGTCTTTCTAGTATTATAGATCCCTCAATTTCTCAACATATTGCATCAAAGAAGAAATATACCAACAGATCTCCATTCTTTTATGCAGTTATAATGAAAAGGCGATGGAATAGGAGGAAAATGGGCGTTTTTCTCGGGGCTTAAAAAGAAAAAATATTGGCAACACTTGTAGCCACGGTACATCTATGTACATCAGTGAGATAGCACTGAGAATTTAGGCAACATTCGTTTCAGCGGTGGCACTGGAATACTAGTAACATGCAAAAACCTCTTCTCCCGTAATTAAGAGTACTCCGCAGCGCTAAAAGTACCTTTGTTACCACTCAAAATTACATTATGACACCCTGAATGGGTATATCAAACCCTTGGATTAATAAAATGTCTGCTATATATTCTGCTTCCTTTGTTTCTCTTATCCATTCCTCTCAACCCTGCAGTACACGGAGGAGAGTCCGCCGTACCGTTAGTAATATAAGTACCCTATTTATCAACCCTTTGAAGTTAAGAACTACAAAAAATACGTACAGTACTTAACTTGCACCATTAGATTATCATTGTTTACTAAAGGTTAGAATAAAAAATGCATTGTAGCCTTAGGCAGAAAACTTATCCGACATGAATATATATCTCGACATCATCTTCGAAACTTCGGCAGCGATTCATTTTTCCCCCATGAAAATGACGAGAAGATTTTGCTATAATCTATAGAGGGAGGTTGTTTTTGAAGAAAAAATGGACGGATAAAGTAAGAAATTATGAATTTTAGAGAAGAGTAGAAGAGGGAAGGTCGTCTGGAACACTATACAGAAAAGAACAACCTGATGGATTGGACACAGTCTGAGGCCCAGTGGGTTTATGAAGAACATAATTGAAGGTAAAATAGACGAATAAGTCCCCTGAGGAAGACCCAGGAATAAGTTTATGGGCCAAATAAAGAGGAAAGGGCCTAGGAAGAGCTACTAGGAAGTAATGGACCTTGTATTCGGTGGGGAAGTGTGGATGGCTGCAGTCAACCAATCGTAGGATTGCACGACCATTGAAGATATAGTACTCGGCATCTTAAATTCCCACTATACGGTACAGCACAACAGTCCTTGGTAGAGAAGGGAAGATAAAAGAGAAGGCGGAGGTCAAGAAAGAGAGAGAGGGAAACTGGGACGTATAAGGGACAAGAGTGACGAGAGAGATGTGTAGGCAGGGTTACATCTCCTCTTGGAAGGGAGCGTTGGAAGGGCGGAACTACCAAAGAAGGGGGAAGATGAAAGGGCAGAATGGGGTCTCGGTTTGGGAGGGAAAGAATAAGGAGATGACGGTTACACGGCCCTGAGTGAGCGTGTGAGGAGAATGGCCAAGGAGGGAGGGCCAGTCAGGGCCGGAGGAAGTAGACGAGGGGGCGGATTACCACTGCGTGAGGGTAGGAGAGAGCGACTCGGAGGAGGTGGACTATATAGGGGAGCCAAGTAGGAGTGATGTTTGGGAGTAGGATGAGGAGGTAAAGAGGAAAGAAGAACGAATGCGATAAGGGGATTGGAGGCAAGCGGGGAAATTGGGAAATGGCAGGGGTTGGCAAGGGGCTGGTTCTGTAAGGGGAGGGGAGGGTTCTAAGCGATGGACGTCCGCTCCACACGGCCCGAATTGAGATCTCGCATCCCAAGCTCAGTCTTTTCCCAATATTCTCCCCGTGGTTTGTCACGAGAATGGACGAACCGATAAAAATCCTAGGAAGAAACAAAAAAACCTTCCCGTCGGATAAGGTTCACTTAAAAACATGCCGGCTGATTACCACATCTCCTTACGCGTGAAGCATGGGCGTTAGGAGAAGTTGCAAGACAAAAAGGAGGAATCTCGAAGTTCAACAGATAGCAAAATGTGGCCAGTCCTACCAGAGGAGGAGGGAAAAAATGCTTTGAAAAGGATGGCTTAAAACGATGTCCGAGAAGTGGTTTATGTATCAGCGTAGGCAACACGCAATTCAAGCCTCGTATTACGCATTATCTGCAGTACATGATGCGATACCAACATTTTTTGCGGTTGACTCCATTTCAATAAGTCAGATATTTTGGGGTTAAGTCTCAGTGGTCGGTATATCACGTGCCATTGTCATTTCTGTAGTAAAAATGAAGAGAAATGAAATAAA
The DNA here is from genome assembly GCA_963169105.1 of Ceriagrion tenellum. Lineage (NCBI taxonomy): Eukaryota > Metazoa > Arthropoda > Insecta > Odonata > Coenagrionidae > Ceriagrion > Ceriagrion tenellum. Next base: position 137,771,728 of record OY720633.1, read on the forward strand.
CTTTGAACATTGCTTCATTAAGGAATAACATTATTGTTTTCCAAACTTCAACCTGGGTACCATTGTACTCAGGTACTTGTGTACCACACTACCTTTCTCCCTATACCCCGATTACAAACTCATAACAACGCTGTTAGGGCGTTCATCATGGAGGGTAGAAGTATCTGAACTTAAAATATTACTTTGTGCCACTCCTTACATGGGTACAACAGAAAGTTAGCCGTTTAATTTTGTGGGGAATTCAGAGAGAAATTTATCATTCACTTTGGTGATTTATTGTACAAAGAATCGCTCCAGGTGAGAAACCATGGGGTTTTAGTTCGAATCCCAGTCCAGACAAATGGCAATGTTACAGAGAAATTCACTCTCTCCAAAACGAGTAACGTCCACTGAGGCTTCATTGATTTCAAATTTATATTTTCGTGGAAGCAAGCAATCTAGTGATACATTCCGCACTGTCCCATTACCTGCATACTTCTATAGCTTTAATTAACTCCAAGCAATGCTTTATGCTTTCTTTCTTGTTCTTAAACCATTTAAAATTTTACCTACCTAACATCATGTTGACTTAAAAGGCACTTTTTGCTCTAAATAAAACTATAGAACAAACAAATGCTAATTAATAATCCCAAGACACTGAAATAATTGATACATACATCCTTTTTTCCACGATCCATTCGTGCCTGCGACGCCGAAACTATTTCACGGATGGTGTCTTCACATCCCCTACTACTTGGCCATACGGTGGCCATATGACAAAGTGCGACGGCGATTCTTAACGTTACCTTCGTAATCCCTTCTTCCACTTTGATTTGTGATTGTTCTAGTATTTTATGCCCTTCAAGCACTAAAACCTTTATCTTATATGCTCTTTCTTAGTAATTCGAGTTCAAACCATTAACTCCACGGAACCAAGTCAACGAAGCGTATTTCTTAGTCAATCAATCACTAGAGCATCCGACTAAAGTTATTTCATAAGCAGCTCATTTCTTCCTCAATGTTTCTCAATTGTTCAGAATACGTTTTTCGAATATCAAATGTACACTGTATGAAGCCAAAGACGTGAGTAAACATGTAGTATTGATTTGATAAGAAAGTGAGAGATCCCAAAACCATCCCATGATTGCATGTTGTGGTTGCATTTTTGACGAGTGGTGCCATTTTTACGGCTATTGGAGACTCTTTTAATTTTGCCATCCCATGAATTCAAATGTTTTATCCATTCCCTTCATTTATAATAGTGTGGTAGTCATAAGAGAGTTTCATATGTCCATCTTTCATACAGAGCAAAAATTTATATCAATTTTCTAGTTCGATGGTTCATTGAGTATATACAACAACTACAACGTCAAATCGGAAACAGTTCCAAGAATAACGAGAAAACAGGGTATGTATACTTTGATGTGGGATTTCTATTGGCATTAATATATTTTCAGATCCTTGGTTAATTAGGAACGAGATACTAAAAATGTAGGTAAATCACAATACAATGTGCTTATTTAATGGATCAATGTCATTAAATAATTTGTTAATTGTCTTTAAATAAATTGTCAATGCATTTATGTTGATGCTTACAATATATAAAGAATACACAATAAATAACACCGTTCTTAAACTTATTCAGCATAAGAAGCATGAAGTCGTATGTGAAGCATAATTAAGTTATCCAAGATATGCGGCTCACTCCTCAATCATTATAAAATATTGCATATTCTGGGCAAAGGGCGTCCCTTTCTGTGCGCTTTCTTCATAGAACACCACTCATCCAAGATTAGTCTTGCTTTGGAATTGTATTTGTTGCCGATTGCTCCGACCTCTCCATCTGATTAAAGCGTAAATTTCAGAGTAGCGCGACAAATAGTTTTTGCTTCCAAATTACTCTCTCTTGGATACACTAATTATACCCTAATGACACGAGTGTAGTCAAATTTGGCAGCACCAATTTTGGCTTGGGGCCAGAATAAAAACTCGAGACCTTGTCCTGATTTATTTCACGCTATTTCAGAGGAATATATTCCTTCATGTGGCAGACTAACTAATTATAATTTACTAAATTCAAGCTTGTCATACATTTATTTCAGCATCTCCAGATAAAATTTTCTCATTTGATTAGAGTAGGTAAGGAAATTTGCAATATAGAATACCACAGTTATAAAGAAATAAAATTCATCTAAGCAGTTTTAACAGGAAGTACACGCCTGAACTATTATATATCTTACGCTAACTGCATCACTTAAATGCATGCAAATGGCACTACCGGCAGTAAAAAAAATCATCTCTAAACAGGCATGCCTATTGTCTCTGCATCAAGCTACTAACGAGGTTTAATGGCCAAGAATACATCAGCAACTGAAACTGTTTCGAAGAAATTAAATGTACGTATCAACATAATGATTACAAATTATTTTATGAACGTTCAGACTGCTCACATTCATAGATAAATACGCCTTATAACGTAATAAATCATTTGAAATATTTGCGGATAAAATAGAATGGTTACAGGATTTGTTTTTTTGAATGGATGGCCAAAAATACCTTCTGACAAGATTCAGGATATCGGCGAAGCACAGTTCGGCTGGATTTTAAAGGATAAATAGCTCGAGCAGCAATGGAACGGAACACATCCCCCGGATAATTAATTCAAGGTGATTGCTCTGAAACTTCGAAATAACTTCCCCCGCCATTGAAGAACCCCTAAATGCATTTTGAAGGGTATTACATAGTAGGTGCTTGCGATTAAAGAGAGAGGGTGAGAGACAGAATGAAATGGGAGAGGAGAGGAATAAACGCGAGGAATTTAAGAGCACTAGGAGGAACTATATAATGAAGGAGGGAACAAGTGGAAAAGTGAGAAGAAAAATTTTGAAGGAGTCAGAATGAGTTTAAGAAGGTCGCAAGAAGGGAAAGGGAAGAGGTCAGGCGTGAGGAAGAGGTTTTACGACGTTCACGGGGAGGTTTAAAGGATGAAGTGAGAGAGGGCGAGAAGTGCGAGAGAAGAAAATTTGTGAAAGGGAAAAGTAAATGCCAGACTGTAAAAAATTGAAGTAAGAATAACTTTTGGGCCCTTTTACACGAGGTACTTCTCTAAAAAATCCAATACAATGGGTAGGTATGCTAAGGAAATTGCCTCATGTACATCAAGATATTGCTAGAATGAATGCGCGAGTGCACGAACGGCGAACACGAAAATAACCCCTGATTCAATTCTTGGTTCACGCTCTCACAATTTCTGTATAAAAATTTCAGTTCCTAGATTAATGCAAAACGACCGTTAGAGTACACAGAATAAGTATCCTGCTCCGGTAGAGCCAGAAATTTCAGGGCGTTTTTAGAGCAACTTGCAACTACATACAATCCTCTAAGTCGTCGCAGAGGCGTATGGCAGGTGTCAGGATGCCATTTATGGAAGGGGAGAGAATTGGGAAAAAAGATGGGGGAAAGGAACGAGGTAATTGTTAATTTGTACGTAAAAATGTTTCTTAGGCAAGAGTCTAACTATTTATGTTGTAATCACTTAATGGTGCGTGAAAAAATTGAATTTTCTTATCCCTTGAACTTTGTTGCATCTGTAAGTTCCATTGTTTAACTTGGTATCAAACAGTTGTTGATTAACAGAAAAGTATCGCAGGACAAGGTTGAATTTTCATTAACTATTTATCAATTAACGTATATGCAAGTACATACTGGTCTTTTTAGCACTTTTTGTCATTTGCTGTCTCATTTATTTTCTCACTTTAAGATGCATTTATAATATGGAAGCCGAAAAGAAATGAATTTGAAATATTGCGCTATCAATCGCACAATATTACTAAATTCGTACAATATTGACCATCGGAGCCGTACTGAGCGATTTTAAGTTCCTGGTATAAGAATGAAAAATTGCGCAATAAGACAAGAAAATAAAATTTATTTTTAATTATACTGCTGGAAAAGTTTTGATAATAAAAATTGATGACATAAAAAAACCTCTGTACTGATGTTGCTCGTGAAATCTAAAAATTTGGCAATGATTTAATATTTCTTTCATCGCCACTTACAGCTCTCAACCTGAGACAAGGCTATGGTTTTTTAACAACGTTGGTACTGCTCTGCTGGCAATATTTTCTCTGCATTCTTCATATTTCATCGTAGGCATAGAAACAACCGGCATCCAGCCCACGCTAATAATTCCATAAAACATTCTCCAGACGTTACGCTACTCTCTCATTAAAAGCCTAGGTTAATTCACGATTAATTTATTTCTATACAATAGCCTTCAGTGTGAGGTTCTAGAAAAGATGAGAGGAATAAACTAAAGGTGCGCAGAGAGAAAGGATGTAGCATAGGGATAGAGAGTAGCGGGTTCACCCATGGGAATGGGGGACTGAGTAGAGAGAAGGGGCCGAGGGAACTCGAGAGAAGGGTGCCAGGGGAAGCTGGAAGGAGGGAACGGGAGGCGGGGGCCTTTAAGAGGTGGGGGAAGATCCAAAGGAACGGGGAGGGATTCAAAGCCGTCTTCGTCTCGGAAGGGGGAAGGGGTGGATATACTGAAGGGACGATGGGTTTATTTTTTTTTAAGATTCTGGATTAGCGCCGAAAAGATGAGTTAGGTGATTAAACCGCTCTCTCTCTCCCAAGCAGGGGCGTAGCGGAAAAATAATCTTAGTCCCAAGCGGACCCTAAGGCCTGCGAGAACAAGTGTAGCAGTCAAATTAATTTTATGACGCGAGTTTTTTTGCCTCTTGTGTTTTTTTATATTCTACCTTAAACTACTCAGCAAAAATCTCATGGCAAAGGAGATTCGTTAAAATAAAAAGAGGGAAATTCATGACGCCCGTCGCATACTAGGACATAAAACATATATTAGGTAATAGTGCTCAATATATTTACGATTGCTATTGGAGGTATTTTACACTACAGCAAGAAATAGGATATGATATAGATTGTTGAGGAAGTGTACAGAAAAATGGAATAAAAGTAAACCTTTGTTCGCAGTCCATTCAGATAGACTAGCTCTAGAGAGATAGGCCACACTTTGAGATACAAACAATTACTTAGGAACATGAAGAAAGGAAAATAGAATAATATAATACCCTCCAAGGAAGACCGATGGACAAATATTTATGCAAGCTAAAACTTAAATAGAAGACCTTTGAGGCCAAAAAGAAGTTAGCAGAGTACAGGATATAATGGAGGGCAGTAGTCAACCAATTTTTGGACAAAATAAAAGTAATGGTAACAGCATCAGGAAAAAATGACATTCAGCGACATTGGTGAAGTATTATATATAGTTTTTTTTAAATTTAAGTTACCATGGAAGCTGCAGGATAAGTTTCTAAGTTTATCATAGATAGCTACGAAATGAAAAGATATATGATCTGCCGCCACATATAAATTCTGTTATTACTATAGTTTTTCTCAGCCTTACAAATACCTGATTAAAAACTGAAGAGTTTTGTTAACCCAAAAATATTTAAATGAACCAAACTTCCGAAATACACATGTAGATAACCAAATCTTCTTCAATAAATAGACCAAAGATAAAATCCGGTTGGCATGGGCACTTTTACCTAACCGAAGTATAGATCGAGGCCACACTTGACCGCTTAAAAATATTTTATGAAATTCCCCCATCAAATGGTTGAGAAGCCTCTTTAAAAACGATGGGAAAATTTTAACACCAACTGAGATAAAAATAAATAGAGCGGAAAACTGCTGAGTGTCTACTTTTTATTACTCCCCCAATGAATGTTCTTTGCCTTGAAAGTCGACAGTTCCAGGCTTTAAAGCAGCATTACAAAGATTCCACACATTCATACCGCCGCAAAACGAGCCCTCCCCTGAGAACTTCAATATTGCTGATTTGATTCTCGAAAGCCGCATTTCCCGCACTGCAGGGGTTCCGAAGTTGATGGTAATGTTTTAATGCCATTCCTTGGCTCCATTTTTGGCGGAAGCATTACGCTCCACACTCATCGACTGCGTCGTAAAACACGAGAAGCAGAGAGAGCCGTCCTTGGAGCATTGGCCTGCCCTAGCGCCGAGGAGAGAAAGGGAGTCCCGCGGGGAATAAAGCACAGGGAAGGAAATGTGGTGTTCCAAAAGAAATAAGGCCTCGGAGAATATCTGCTCATTCTGCGAAAGAATCAGTTCGACAGCGTGGTATGAGAAGAGAATGAGATTGACTGCTCTGTGCGGATTGAACCAGGGGAATTGGGAAATGGGGATGAACGGGACACTAGTAATATTTTTGTGCTAGCCAATATCTCTTGTCAAGTCGGCCGACTGATACATGATGCCCTTGCGGGTCGCTGAACAATTCGAAGATAGTTCTCCAGCCATCTTTGAAACGAAACAAATTTTTACCATATATATTAGTGAAATTTTATACAACTCACTTTAATAAGTGCAACAAACAGTGGCATCATAAGGGAAAGATAAACTTTTTCTGCTTTTTGCCATAAACTTCCTGATTTTATTTAAGTCATGACTTGTTTCTGACCGGTTAACTGATACAAAATGATATTGTTATGTGATACCACTCTCGTAAAAGTTCTATGAATTTTGTAGTACGAACCAGAATACTCTAAATTTTACTTCAAATATGTTGGTACTTGTTTTTCTACCCGAATAGAAACAAATAATATAGAATATTAAGAATATTATAAAGAAAATTAATAATATTACAAATGATATCTCCACACTCTCTATATCAATATTATATATGAGAGGACTCAAAGTGGAGCCATAAAATTGTGAAAATAATTGCACAGTTTGAAACCTTGGTCGATGAAATGAATAAATTTTTTTTAGTGAACTATACAAAGCATTTCTTTTCCTCTGCTTGATAATGTATAATGACCACATAGTGACATAAGAGACCATGACATCCATAGCGTGTAGAATAGGAGAATTAATGAAGACACTCATACTCTCCTAACATGGTTAAAGTAGTAGAATAACTATATGGTATGAGAGAATTCTCAACGAAAGCGCTTTGCATACATAATTTTTTGGACGAATGAAAAGACTGTAAATTCATCTGAAAGAGGCGCGAGGTGAGTGTATCCTTAAATCTTATCATTACTTTCAAGAAATAACTTAATATCCAGCTTACATCAAGAACCTCTCAATATAAAGAGTTTTCATCACATGAATCCAGTAAATTCAGTACAACCAAAGGAAATAACTACTCTGAACACATTTATTGAATAGCTTTTATCTTCAAGCTTCCAGTAACATAGGCGTATATTTTTTATAATTATGATTCCCTTCCTGTCACTAGGTCTTGTAAACGATATGGTAGTGAAAATTCTATGATCAAAACTTTAAAAGGCCCTCATGAAATGAATTTTCTTAAGTTTAATGGTCCTAAGTAATTTAGATACACTAAACATGAATAACTCCTCTCAACTCTCAAACCAAAATCTACGTATTGGGCGGGCAACGACTTGTTACCGAGGCGGATTCATTTGGACCCCTGTATGCGGTGGATTAGAGGCCCCGTCGTGTCGCCTCGCTGCACCCGGGCTATGCCCAACTCCGCCGCTGCAGTCGGCACCTACAAGCCGCGCCGTCGACCCTAAGCCGGACGCCGCGAAGGCAAAGGGTGGCGATGAGTGGATGGGATTTAGAGAGGACTTTGGGCAAAGGGAAAGCGAACCCAGCGACCGCAGTTTATTTTGCAGAGGCCGCAAGCCCTCACATTAAAATTTTCAGGGCGGTTTGGATCGTTATTTTGCGGTTGCGAACCGATGCCAGCGGAAGTCGTTAGCGCAACGATGTAAACAACACAGAATACCTCGGCTGCAGATGCTAAAAACCACCAGGTGTTATAAATTGCAGTTTGCTCAGTTTATTTTGCGTGATACATTTATCATAAACTGCCCACTCTCAACACTTAATGACAAGCAACATTGGTAGCCATAGAGGTAGACTAGGAAGCCAAGTGCGCGCGCCATAAAAATATAAAGAAAATACTGCAGCAGAACTCATCCACGTTTCCAGACAGAACTCAAAGAAACTTTGAGTCTCCATTAAACAATTGCACCGACGATTATTCAAGAAAGTATATCCATTAGAGATCAATAAGAGACTTTTTACTTTGAACTACTTTTCAGCAAGAAAATGTTTTTAACCTCCATCAGCTCGGTGTAAGATAGAGAGACCTATAGATATAGACAATTACTTCAAACGAATGGCCAAATCACCGATAATTTCAACTAATAATGACTAACATTCAATGCCATGCAGAGAAAAAAGGGAAATAATGGTCATTTTATTGCCAAATATCCTACTTGCGGGTATAGTAGCCATTAAATGGAAAACAAATTTTCTGAGATCATTCCGATAAAATTTTCATAAAGTACAGGAATATAAATAGGGTAACTAAAATAGAGGAAAAAACAAGTGGAGGTCATAAAAACTGTATTTTTCGATTAAAAATAAATCAGGTGTTCTTTTTTGTACCAATCGGTAAACCAGGAATTGCAATGTAATCAGACAGTCGCGAAGCATATTCCGTTCATGCCATTACACCAATAGGAATATCATTGGATGTAGGATTAAAATATTGAGAGTGAATACATAATCATCCAGTAAAATGTATAAATATGTAACTGTAAACTTAACTCTAGATTAGGCTTGCACAAGTTGAAAGTTTTGAAGTTTATACTCTGAAGTTTATACATATCGCATAACGGATGCATTACTGCTACAGTGCACTCATTATTATTTATTATTTTGGACTAGAATTAGGTTTGAAAGCTTTTTCACCATTGCTTCATGATTTATAGGCTATATAAGGGCTAGATTTATAGGTTGAGTGGAAAACTTCCCCAGCCAGGTTTGAATTACATTTTCAGCGTCATTGAGTGAATGAAGAGTAAAATTCCGTTGAACTACTAAATTTAAAATTAAGAAACCTTTTCGTTCTTCGTAAAATCAATTACGCCTGTTGAAATCTCGTTTTTTTACCTCACAAGAACTTTAAAACTAATGACAAAATCGACTTCATGCTTTATTAAAAAGGCATCGCGTGAATCTTTGTGAATATTTAATTGCATAATTGTTAGGCTAATCAGATACTCTCTTTTCGTGGAATATATCCTTGATATGGTGGAAGGGCTCACGCGTACCAATGACCCCAAGAGCTGGACTAGCGGGAGCAATTACTATAGCTCCCGGGAGGGCCACCCATGCCAGTTAGGTCGCACGGTAAGAACCAGGCGAAAGGTAGGTAGTGATGAAGTCTCGTGAAAATCACTGTTCGGAAGTGGGGGTGGAAGTCTCTCCCAACTATCAACGCCACTGAAAAACGAAATTCTTTGAAGAGAAATGAATCCCATTAGGGCGGGTGTCGGGCCCGGCAACGTGGGAGGCAAGGTCTCCAAGATCGTCATCTCACGAAATCCTTGCACAACAGCATCATCATAGGATACAAGGATCTCGGAAAATAAGAAAAATAGAGGAGGGGGAGGTACGAACCGATAAAAATCGGGACTTGGAAAGTTAGGACAATGATGAGGGCTGAGAAGCTGGAAAATATTAAACGGGAAATTGATAGAGGTAACACAGATACCTTGGGGCCTTGCGAGGTGAGATGGGAGGGCAGCGGGGACTATTGGAGTGATAGTTACTGGTAATAATCCCACTACATGGGGTATCTGCAGTATTGAACGCAAAATTGGGGATGATGGTTGTAAATATTGAAAAGTTGAGCGACAAAATACTAGTGGTAAAAATGAAAGCACGCCCGAAAAGTTCCTTAGTTTACATAACAGTTGTCGATCAGCTGCTAAGAAGTCCGAGTTCTGCGAGGCATCAAATCAAAGTATAACCGTCGGACTTTGGATCAAGTTTAAAGTGATTGTCTTTACAAAACGAGAGTTAGATGCTGTTCCTAATTTTTATATCACCAATTGTAATTTTCAGAACCATTTGGCACACTCAAAAGCAAATAAAATATGAGCCTACAGCTGTTACGGGTGAGTGGTTGTTTACATACCAGTATTTTTGAAGGTAAATGAAAGTAAATGAATAACCAATGAGGGTAAAAATGTCATTAGCTATTAACTTAATTCTCTATTCGCGATTAAAATAATGGCATGCCTTTTTAAAGTGAGCAGCCCCATTATTAATAAAAACAATCACGTATAAAGGTGAACGACCCCATTACCTATGGGGGCAATTGCGCACATTTTTTTAGATATCTGCGCCGTAAAAAGGCATTTTTCGATAGGTAGATAATGAAATCGCACCCCTCTTCCAATCTCAAAAACCCACCCAGGATGCATTTCCGCCCCATCGTTACGCCAACTCCCTTGCGCTCCTCCCATCTCCACTGTTACCATTGACGTCGACCATCGGAGTATCAACGGGAAAAAATAGAACAAAAGAACGGGTTGACAATCCGAAGCATTCTATATCTATATTTAATATCTTTTCGCTGCGGTCATCCCTAAATCATCCACCAAACCTTCCTTCCACTCAAAAATTCCCCACCCCACGTTCACACCGCCATCCATCTTGCCTTTCTTTCTAGATCCTCAATTTTTTTTCGCGTCCATTTTTTCTCTCTCTCTCCCTAAATGTATATATATATATAAATGTGTCCACCGCCTTTATCCTCCTCCGGGGAAATAGTGTGCTCATCTCTCTCCCTTTTTCTCCCACTCATCTGAATCGTGGCAGATAAAATTTGTAAAATCCCGTAACTTTTGAGGGAATAGCCTGGGATCCGGCGCTCGATGGGAGGAAGAGAGACAGGAGAGAGAGATAGAGGGACAACCAAGCGAAAGGGGTAAAGTGGTGAGGAGAATAAAACTCGGGGTTACATCCCCCGTTCCCTATTGTGAGAGGAGGGACGAAATTTATGTGACCAGAATTCCTTCTGAGTTCGAACTTCCATCTCGTAAATTAATGATTCGGTATAACCGCCTGCTGAGGAATTTATTGAAGTGGTTTGAAGAGGGTGTAGCCAATGGACGGAAAAAGACGCACGTTTGATCTCTCCTTGCCATCACGTGTCTTTAGCTGAGAGGGGAATAAATTGTACGCACGTTGAAAATCATCAGGTATGGTGATAATTCATTCACCTCTTCTGGTTTTCTCCCACGTTTCCTAGCCTTATCCTGGTTGTATACCCCATCGCATAATCGTCTTACAACCAATATTTCTTTTGAAAATTGAGATTTCATAGTTTTTAAATCTTTACTCAAGGTAATTTAATTATAATCTTTACATTTCCTGTTCATTATTATTAATACAGTAACAATATCTTCCAAAACCTTACATGTTTGCGCGGCTGGTGACCTAACAACCCCCCTGCCACACGCCCATGCGGTGACTCGCAGGGTATTATGTAGATATACATGCAGAATATACAAATTTACCAGGGTTAAAAATTAGGCACACTATTGATAAATTGTTACGATAAACATGGTAAGTCTAAAACATACTCATCTTAGTTGGAAATGGCCCAGGAAAACCTGTTAAACTACCTCCAATAATGATGCCATGGCTCGAAATAAAGTGTATGTAATAATTTTACAATACAATAAAATTTTATAACACACGAAGACTAAAGAATGCCGAATATTCATGAGCGTATAATTCGTTATTCACATTTCTACCGGCAGTTGCAATGCAGAAAAAAACTGCTCCACCTTAAGAGGTTTTAAATTTTTCTGCCTTATACTTTTGGATGCATGTTCATAAACGGAATAGGGAGCAGCAATCTTTATTTTCTTTTACTTGATGTGTCTCCAAATATTTCCTCTAATTGGATAATGGTTGCCTTGTATATATACAAGAAAGTTCTTTCACGGTTCCATCAAGCATCAACTTTGACAATTAAGACATTATTATTTGAAACATTGCGGCATGATAGGGATGAGTGGTCACTTATACACTTATACTTATATTTAATCCAAAAATATTTTCCACAGGACCTGTGGAAAGCCTTAAAAAGTGATAAAATGATCTAAGAGGTAAATCATTGGTGCACAGCATATCTATCATTGTTGGCTTCCCTTCTCCCCCAAAGAGGGTTTCAATCCACGCAATAATTTTAGCATCCTAAAAGACGGCCCCAGGTTTCCTTCAGCCGTTAATTTTTTCCAATCCAGCAATTTGATAACTGTAAAGGAATTTTATTCCCCTGCCTAATTCAGTCGATTGCGTAGATAAATTTAAGACGATATGCCGATCAAAGAGCGTATAGATACAATATTTTGACCATTTCTTACTTATGGATATGCTGGACGATTATAATCACCATTTCATCAAAATATTAAAGGCAATTAGTACATTTACCTGAGGTCCTCAAAATTATTCTTAGAATTTCTCAGATTAGAAACACTAATGTTTTCCAACTATTTTCATTTATGATTTTTTAAATTTGATTTATCAAAAAGCAAAAGATTTACTTACAAAACGTAGGAAAAACTTCAATCCCAAGAATCTTCCTTAATATTTTGTGAACCAACTAATGCGCAACTGAAAAACTCCTTGAAGGAAGAACCGTTAATCATTTTTCAGGTAAAATTATTAAATAGTATTCAGTACTAGATTCGTTCAAGCTACTGACCCAAAAAATGTGAGCACGTATAATTTATTTAAGGCTATTTTGTTTGTTTTTTGTATTTTTATTGCTATAAATTACCAAGAAAATAAACTTTACACAATCGGTTCGTTTTTTTATCGGTCTGAAACTATTTCCAACCACTTTTCTTAAGCCATGTATACAATTTTTCTATATTTAAATGTGATGCAAGGAAGTAGCATGGTTATTTTTCGCAAAAAAATGGTAATACCAAGTAGGTCTGTCAGCCAAATTCTACAAACATGAGCAAATTATTTAGGAATATGGACGTCAATACAAGAAAGTCCAAGGTAGCACCAAGCTAGCATTAAAATGTTTCACTTTAATAAGAGAAGCCGTTACGAATGAAATCATTTGTCTGCCTTGGAAACCGCATGACACTGAAACATCAAGTATAATTTGGCTAAGCTCAGAAGGCGTTCATTATAGGTAGACTCGAAGAGGATCCGGAAATAACGAGTATTTAGTAAGTAAACACCTTTGCATGCAGAGTGGCTAAGGTACTCCATTGGTTATGCATGTCGACCATCATAAAAGTTAATCAGGTTAATAATAAGATCATCGTCCTCCATAACGCATGCACTTACATTATTGCTATTATTCAATCGCGCTCATGAGAGTGAAAGCGACAGTAAAATTCTTCAAACTTGTTAGATGTTTTAAATTACTTTTCGTAAATTCTTGGCTGCGTAAATAGGTCAGAAACTGTGAGAAAGACTCTTCAACAGCGGTTTGCGTATTGGATTGCGATAACGACATTGCGAAAGAAGCCGTGATCCCAGCACACAGCATCATTATTAATCATGAAATCTGGCACTGGAAACGGGTTCTGGATATTTTTCACTCATTTTTGACTTCAACTTGCACTTGTTTTCCCGAAGTATAGCATTGTAATTTCAGACGTGCCTACTAGAATAAAATGCTCATAATCAGGATGCCGATTGCTCTTAACAGTTTGCTAGTTTAATTGATTTTGTTCATTAAACAATCATAATAAAAATTCCACTTTACTTCAGGACTAATCTAGGGATAATTGGCCTTTTCGCATTCTTTTCTGAAACTACAGCTACAAATACCTATGCAGTTAGTCGAATCCACGGTCTCTGTTCAGTAAGAAAGCAAGATAACAATCAATATAAGCCGGCCAACCAAAATTAGCCGTCTATACTGAGATAAAAATCTGAAGTTACGTGCACAGAGTGGACCTAAGGGTGGATAAAGATGCGGATCTCTTTACCCATAAAAGCTACTCTATCCTCAAAGGTACAACCGCAAATCGTCAATCCCATTTTTTCCTCCACTTCAGCCCGTGGCAGAAGGCGCGCAAGCCCTTGAACGGGGCTAAACGTTTCACCCGTCGACAAAAGAATGCATTACGTGGAACTATCAGGCTTAATAGCGTAAGAAACCATTTATACCATAAATAAATAAATCGTTTATATTAGATGGATTGCTCAGGTCGTCAATACATCTAAAACAGGCATCAGTTAAAAGTTTATTTGGTACCTTGTTGATTTATCAAAACTTATATCGCCCAAAAGGAATTCCATTAAAAACAAATTACATGTAATGCAACTTTACTGGACTGACTGCGAAAAACAGCCATGTTGGGTAAGTTTTTCTCAAAAATTAGGAGAACATTTCTCTAAATATTTCTCAAAAAATTCAGATTTTGGCTTTGTGAGATTTCTTCACGATACCATAGTAGATGAATAAAGGAACAGAGAAGACTACTGTTTGGGACAGCAGAATTTTTTCTTTGATTTGTCACCATCCTGACAGTAACTAGCTTCACTTTTGTGCGCCACGGCAGTGACTTCTCTTCTTTTCTCTAGGGTACCACCACAGCTATAAGGGGAAAGAACGACAAAAGAGGTAAAAATGATATCAATAAGTATCAAAAGAACCCTTCCATCAAAGATAATTAGCAAGAAAAACTGTGATCTCATTACTTCCCATGCTTTCCCGACCGCACTCAAACATTCCGTGAGCCATCTATCCTCTCCTCTCTGGGGTAGGGAACCCTTGAAAAAGCGGTGGCAGAAAGTAAATAAGCTCTTCCTGAAGAAAGGGAAAAGGTTGTTTGGGATGGAGAGCGATGTGGAAAGGAGAGAAGGATGTGGGTAGGGAGGGAAAGGATTGATGTGGATGAGAGCGGCAAGTGGCTAGTGCACACACAAAAGACGTCAGCGGCGACTTTTTCGACAGGAGAGGGAAACTGAAAGACAGGAGAGTTTTGTCTGTATGTCTGCCGGAGTGTGCTTAGGCTTGAGTGTGTTAGTGTGTGTGGGACTGAGTTCTCCATAAATAAAGTCACACGGGGAGAGAGAGGTTTGGGATAAAGAGGGAGAAACTTGAATGTTTTACGGGAGAAGTGGAAAGAAACAAGAGAGAGGGACCAATTGTGGATTCGTGGGAGTCCGAGAAGCACAGCTGAGATGCGAAACTAGCCGTCGGGAGGAAAGCGGGGAAGTTGAGACGGGGAGAGGGGTGTTGTCAGAAGGGAGGAAGGGATTTTGGACCGTGTTCGCTTTGTTAAAGGAACGAGTGAGGAGAAAGATGGAATGGAACTTCCAAATATCACATATTCCATGCATGTCTATGTTTAACATGCTGCAGTCCGTCATTTGCTGCTCACATTGATTTTCATTTCGACGCAGTCTCTTGCATTGCAACGCACACATATTGAATGGCGTAAAAAGAACCGTTCACTGGCATGTGTCCTAGGCTAGGAGTTTTTTCACTGAAGAGGATCTAATTTAAGAAATCATAAATGACAATTTTTGAAAAACAATGGTGTTCATAACCTGAGAAATTCAAAGAAAAGAAAGAAAGAGAGCCAATTCTCTATTTGAGGGGTGACCAGCAGACTAATATTCTTCCTAATTTCTCACTATCTGATTTTACTCTGTACCGCAATGCTCTTTTTAAAGTGTTAACCTAATCACAACAGACAGAAATTCCACTTGATTTCTCATCACCAGAGTTTTTTTCTGTGATTCGCAGTGCCATTGGGTGTTTGTGTGAGTGAGGTCCCCATAAATAAAGTCACATAGAGCGTAAGGTTGGGGATGCAGTGGGAGAAACTTCAATGTTTTATGTGGGAGGTGGAAAGAGAAAAGAGAGGGAGACCGATTGTGGATTCATGGTAGTCCGGGAAGGGCGGCTGAGATGCAAAGCAGTCGGCGGAAGTGAGCGAGGAGGGGGGGAGGCGGGCGAAAAGTTTAGATGGAGAGGATAGTGTGAGGAGAAATGGGCGGATTTTGGGGCGAGTTGCCATTGGTATTGGTACGGGTAGTCGGGAGAAACTCAGAGTGGGGGTTGAGGCAACCAGGAGGGCGGATGGATGGGGCAAGGGTTAGTCGGGGGAAGAGAGAGTTAGTTAGGTCGGTGCGAGGGACGGGTGACAGACGCCCGGTTCCCTCGCCATACAGTTCCGGCGACCACAGGCTAACGCGCTCTTAGCCCGACCAACCCCTTTCCGCCCTCTTTCAACTCTCTCCCCTTCCCCCCCCCCTCCCGACACGCCTCCCATTCTGCAACTCCGCCCTCTGCCTGGCCAGTTGCTTCGGTGAGACTCGTGGGAACTATACCGGCCAGCCCCCGTCTGCCAGGCGCCCACTCTTCTGACCCGTGGCCCACAACACACAACATCCCTCTTTTTCTCACCCTCTGCTCCTCCCACCTACCCCAAACACACCCCCAGACCATCCTCTTTCTCTCTCTCTCCATTGAAAACTCCGAAACGAAGTTCTCCCAGCCTCCTCCGAAAGTTTCGTGGAGAGATGAGTAAAGACAAGTCCACACTTAGTATACTTGGAAAGATAACTTAAAAACGTAACTTAAATTAATAAAGACAAATAGCTTGCTTTTCGTTATCTCATCGCAGCCCACCTAGAAAAGTCTCCCAAAAGATACCTCTTACATTGCGAAATACGAGTTTCGGTCAAATTACATAAATTTGACAGGAGGACGTTTGTTTCTCACAATCGATATAAAATGCTTTTCCACCATTCACATAATACGGTTTTCTCTCCGCCAGTTTTGACCAATCGAGTAAAATAGAAATTTATTGGCTTTATCAATCATAAATTACCTCGGTAGCAAAATATTCGCAATCAGTAATGAGTAAAGACTAATTATTTAAGACGGAGCAACTTCTCACTTAGATAGTTTGCATGTAGACTTATTTTATACATTATGAGATCGCCTGGAACTATATAAATGGGAGCAATAATTTAAAGTTAGACGTAATTGTAGAAAAACATCCCATTGGTCTGGTAGGGAAAGCCAGTCAGAAGTATTCTAATTTGGCTAATTTGGAGGCTAGAGAGGATCAGGCTAGTATTGTTGTTTGAGCTCTACCTTCTAATACCAATTTCTCGATTTTTAATCATAAAATAGTCGAAGAATTTTTAGTAAAATCCCTTTTCCTTCATGGAATAAACACGGAGAGGACTTCAAGGCTTAGTATTCCCCCTATTTCACGTTGAAATCCAGTCCCATGGGTGCTCAATGTTGAGAATGGTCTAATGCTGATGCCGGGTTCCTCGCCACCCTTATTTCGTTCCTAGAAAATTCTTCCATCTCCATCCCTCTTTCCCAGTCTTAGTGGCGTAAATCACTTGATTTGTCAATCGCCCCTTCGAAAATCAAGATGTAAGAGTGATGTAAGTCTGACTCAGCAATTTCAGGAAATTTTTTTGTTGTATACCATGCTATGTATCTAAGTTGAATACAAATAATCTCACTGTTAGTGCTCCTTTTAGGGAAATAAGGTTAACATAGAATATGAAACTTTCATGGCGAGCTCTCACGGCTTTAAAATACTTAATAAAAAGATAATCTCAAAAAAAATCCGACAATTATCACTGGACTAACATTTGAGGTTGAAAGAGGAAGAAATAGGTGTTGAGTGATTTACGGGAGTGAACCATGCGATAGGATTAACTCAAAGCAAACCTTTTTTTATCTCAGTAATGGATGTATATCATGAAAAAGGTGTGATTTATATAAAAAGTCTTTGCTACCATTAAATTGCTTGAGTTACCATTAAATGTGAATAGGAGTGTGTTTTATTGGTTTGCCAGATTTGGGGAAACGAAACAGATATATAGAAAATAGAATAGAAAACAATTTTATTGTCCTGGGACAAAGTCCCTTGGGACATTGAATTTTTTACATGCCTTCATGAGGAGTGGAATACAAAACATAACAAAATACAAAGCCTTACAAATATAGGAAAATGAACAAACAACTTTCAAGTCAGCAGACTTCATGTCATGACTTTCAAGTCAGACAGACAGAATGAGCAAGGTAAACAAAAGTGTACAAAGAAAACAGCAATTGATTATAATGAACAAGTAATGAACAAGTAACAAGTAACAACGTCATCTCATATAATTTTGTCATCTCATATATTGGCAATAAAACATTAAGGAGACAAAAAGTCAGCCATACTTCTTTTAAATTGAGTGACATTCCTAGAAGATTTAATACTATCAGGCAACGAGTTCCATAATTTACAGGATGAGATATGGAAAGTATTTTCATATTTTATTGTACGGTATTTGGGGATGTAAAATGTTTTTGTTATACGGGTCGATCTCTTGTTAGTTTGGGCGTTAAAAATCAAGTTTTCATATAAATAAGAAGGGGTTTTCGTGTTCAGTACTTTGAACAACATTAAGGCCTTTTGAATTGTCCTTCTCTGATTCAATTTTACCCAATATATGGTAGCGGGGTGGATGATGTTTGAGGAAGGGATAAACCGCGAAAGTGAAGTGTGTTTGTCATTGAAGATACTCTAAAAAATGAGGATTGTGGAAGTTTTAAGAATAGCAGAAAGTGTGTGAAGCTATAAAAAGTGTTAGGAAAGCGAAAGTGGTTTGTCAAAGGATATCATAATATAGACGATTTTATTAATAGTAAGCCAGTTTTCTAAGTCAGTCTAACAGCAATAGCAAAATTCTTTGGTCAATTTGAAGAATACTGCGCCTCCGATTTTTCTACAAAATTCATCAAAATAAGCTAACTCATTGCATCTAAAGATTGGTTTTAAACTCGAGGAATGCGGCACTTGCCGAACGCTTTAGAATATTACGTTACTTTTTATTTCCGGCACTCTTGAAAATCTTGTTACTATAAAGCCCACTAAAACCCACAGGGAAGGATGAGGCGTCGATGGCTTGACAGACTGAAGTACTTGGTGCGATATCAAGTGATCATGGTTCGAGACGGTCGAGGCAAATGATTTTTCATCAGGGAAGTTTCACAATTAAATTCTCTGATCAATCCTCCAGCAATAGGAACTGTTGCAGTAGGTTTGAATATATGTTCTCTCCTCTCTTTTAGGTAGTTTTAATGAGATGTTTGAGAATTGGGCCTCATTTTAAAGAAAAATTTGTCAATTTTTCATATATACCAAAAATTTTCCATTTGCTACATTGCACTACTTTCCGAGATATTGGCCGAAAAATCTAATTCGTTTTCCATGGGAAATACAACTCGTACGATCTCTAAACAAACTTTATTTAAAAATTTATGAATTTAAAACGTCTAGATCTGGCCAGAAATTAAACAGCGTTCAGTATACATGTTCTCTCAAATATTTTAAAAATAAATCTCCAAACAGTAATTTTTATTTGATCTCAAAGAAAACCGTTTATAGTTCTTTGAAAACATTTTCACTAGGGCGTGAAAAAATTAGTCAATCCAAAGGTTTATATTGATATATTTCTTTAATTAGTGAAAGTTTCAGTCACTTAATACATAAATGTTCCAATAATTTTACAGCGTATACTTCAG
The DNA here is from genome assembly GCA_963169105.1 of Ceriagrion tenellum. NCBI lineage: Eukaryota > Metazoa > Arthropoda > Insecta > Odonata > Coenagrionidae > Ceriagrion > Ceriagrion tenellum. The sequence continues at coordinate 137,791,118 of OY720633.1, forward strand.
AGTAAGTTACGGTTGCATAAATTAAGAAATAAAATTAGAAAATGAATCCTAGGAAAAATTCTTGATCAAACTACCTTAAGTTATATCCTACCGTTCCATGCGAACGGGCCATAAGGAGGCGAGACAGGCCGTAGTGCTCTAATCGCGGCACAGTACACCGCTCCCTTACACTCCTCCACATTCTCTCTTCCACCACTGACCTAACACTCACACATATCCAACCGTCCATCCGTCCTTTCTCTCTCTGCCAGTCCGGATAACGCGGCGTGGAAGAGATGGGGAGCCGTCTTGATTAGAGGGCGGAACCACAAAGTCTCTCTCTCTCTCACATAGTATCATCCAGACCCAATTTCTCCCCCCCCCCCGCCACTCCACCTCCTCCTCGGGCCCACACAAGCCCGTCCACCCGCCGTCTCTTTCCACTTAATTCCGAAAGGCAGGGAGGAAGGGGGCTTGGGGGAGGAGAGGAAGGGTGAGATGGGACTGACTGGCAAATGGAACACTAGTCCTCGGATTGGTAAGAGGGATGGGCCCGGAGTGAAATGAGAGGGAGAGGGATATAAGAACTGCGCATCCGATAATCGATTAAGCGTGTGCGAATCTCCGCAAGAGAAATTCCTTTTGGGCACATATCCCTAGATACAATCGTGAAAATGCATGGGTAATTTCAGATTCGGAAACAAATTGATATTTTGTGAGGAAATTGAACGCAATATACGGAGCGGCGATTCAATATTGAGCTCGGCGACGGCATCGCGCATAGGACGTCGGAGAGGGTACATACAAGCTCGCCCGCTACGTCGAATTCCCGTGTTTCGAGTGGGGATTGCCTCCGAACCGATTTCTTTCAGGAATGATTTCTCCAGATTTTCTTTGAACCAATTTTCCTATATAAACGCCTTTCGTTTTTCATTGGAGTTGTTGAGAAATAAAGACTGCCGAAAGTGACACAATTTCTGCTGGTTTCATTTAAATCTTGGGAGTAATTTTTAAAACCGTTCAAAATCCATTCTGACAGAAATGATTTCAATGTGCCTCATACTTACTACAACGGTAACTCCTCCTGCTTTACCTCAGCAAGCATATTCTCACAAACTATAGTTAACGTAAATATCATTCTTAACAGCGTGTTGTCTTTTATTGGAAATAATGAGTTAAATTATCTTCTTTATTTCTTATGTGGATACATCTTATTTAATGGGACGAGGGTCATAAATACTTTTCAAACCTTATAACAAATTAATTCTCAGGAGCGTACTTGCCTAAGATATTCTCGTTTTGCAGGCAGAATAGAGGATACAGAGGCATATCGATCAAATTCGAAGGTTGCAGTTTTAAAGTCCGATTATCATATGGATACCACGTTTGCTATAGGATTACAGCCTAAGGCTAAACGGTCTGAAGTCTTAAGTAATCTCGGCATAAAGAGTATCTTATTAAAATCAATTATTCAATTTTCTCGAGTCACATATCGACTCAAGGATTAAATTTGAACGAAGACGAACGAAGACTCAAAAAATCAGCAAATAGGACACTTGGGGTTGCAGAGATGTTGAGCTCTTAAACTGTCGTTTTATTTTTCCAAAGGGGGGGCATAAATCTTTCAGGGATGGTCAAATTTACTACTGCAGAAGCACCCTACAGCAAATAATTAGTGGTTTGGAGAACCGGTCCCTCCAGTATGATCATTTCTCCCAGCTACAAACCCTTGAGGCGGCTTGCGGGGTAATAAGTAGATACAAATCAGATAATAGGAAACGAAACATTTGAATAAACCATTTGCTTTAAACTAGCAGAAATAAAATGACCAGCATCAATTAAAATTTGAATATAAATAACATAACTAAAATCTAAATTGGAGATAATGATTAGCTAAAAATATTCGTAATAATTCAATCGTGCTAAGTAAATTATACTGAATATATTTTAGAATGACAAAAGAAAAATTTTGTTCATTCAATCAATTTTTCTCTCTAGAAAGAAAACAATTGAAAGAGTGAAAGAAGTCGGCCGCAATGGATTGATAAACTATAGAAAATAATTTTATGTATTAAAACACAAAGTTCTTAGGTAAGGCTTAAAGTAATATTCCACATATCATGGACGGAAATCATGATCTGCCATAAAACTCAAGGACGATTATTTGAACTAATTTTGCAAATGGTAAATTTCATCAAGGAAATATAACTTTTAAAAATAAATTTTATCTTTTGATAGCTTTTAGGAAGTTTTTCAATACTTATATCCATCTTTTTCCATCATAAATACGAATTTAATATTGTTTATTAAACTTTTTCAGTCATTTTGCTACTTCTTTTTTCACATATAAAAGTTTTTATCAAGTACTTTTAAACTCTCGATCTCTCTTTTTTCCATTTCAGCTATTCGCTTACCACCTTTACGTCACTTTATTTCCAATAGTTTAATAATTGAAGTACCCATACTCATGCAACTCCATTATGCTATCAGAAATTTATAAGGATACGGTAGAAGCAGGACAAAATGAAATGAAAAAGATGGCCAAGTATCGAACAGGATCGTAACTATCCGTGACCTTTGCGGAAATTGATAAGACTTGGGAGGAACGAGTCACATCAAGAAAGATATAACCGTCTGAAATGCATATTGCCAATTACATTTTTAGAGTTACACTAAAAAAACTCCCTCACTCTTAACGTGAAGTACTAAATCTTCAGCAGAATAAAGCTCAGATTTTTACAATCCAAATACGGAACTCCAACGTTTCTTTACAGAACATACTCTCCGAGGCTAGAGGCACCTCGACTTAAATTTTCCGCACTCTGCAGGGCGATAAAGAAATCCAAATCTAATCAGAAGCCTGGGTCTCGAGAAAAAGAATAAAAAGGAGCATATCGAAGAGTGCCGAGCGCCTTATAAATGTCACGAAAATTAGGAGAGAGGAGGACTTCTTATTCGAGTAGCATCTTCCTTTGACTGTGATCAAAACTTAATCAGCCTACACTCAAGCCTGATCTTGCACCTTTGTCCCCCACCCGTGCCCAAAATGAGGATTTGAAATCAAGGAAATATGATAGAGATCAAAGGTTGACAGAGGAAATAAATTAGAGAGAGGGAGAAATGGAGAGATGGAGAGATGGAGAGAGGGAGAGAGGGAGAGAGCGAGAGAGTGGAGCAAATAGTCTCTTAGAAGAAATGGTGAGAGTTGGAACATGTGGCAGGGTAAGTGATTGTTGAATCGGTATGGGAAGCGTTCAAGACTTACTCACATTGGACTTAAGAGAATTAATAACAAACTCTAAGTACAGTTAACATTATAATATGACTCATTTCTAAATAAACCTCTAAACGCATAATGAATAGTGATACTAGCCAGTTTCATTGATATCTTATTTTTACAAATGTCCAAGTACGATGATAAATGAATTTTCTCAATCAGACGCTCCCTATGCAGGTTAACACGAAATTAGAGACAAAAAAGTAGGCTACAGAAGAAAACACAACTTCTCTAAGATCCTCTGAAAAATATCGGAAAGAAACGATACCGGTACGACAAATTGAAGCACAGCTTTAAAAAAATCACAAATGTAATCACATTTATTGCGTGACTTTGAAACCTTTATTTTATTTGCCATTTTAGAAAAAATTTCAATTGATGAATTCAAAGAAAGAGAGATATATTCTCATTGGGAGTTTGAATATATAGGCAACTGAGCTCGGACGAATGGGAGGATAAACCATCCATATCTGAGGCAGGACCAACAATACTCTATTTCGGTGATCATACGGGCACCTTTGTTGCCATCATGGCCGGTCATTGCCCCTTCAAAATCTATAAACAAGGCCACCTTTAGGAAGTTCCACAATTACTGTGTAAATATTCCGTGTCATTACAACAGCCACGAAATCAAAGAGAAATTTTCAAATTCCTTCAAAAATTAAGAATTTCCTAGAGCTTTGAAAAAGAGCAAATTTAATGAGTTTATCCGGTTTACAAAGGATTTCATCAAGTGATAACCACTCTGGTTATGTTCTTTAGTATGTTCTCATGCTCAACGAGAAGAGACCCACTAGGAATAGCGGAGGATGAGTCGAGAGGGTGAGGAGTTGGCGAGGAGAGAAATTGGATTTCAGAGAGAAGAGATGGTGGAGAAGGGGTCGGTGTGTGACGAAAGGAGGGGAAAGGGAGTGGAGCACCCATTCTAAGGGAAGTGAGAGAGTTTTGAACTTTTTGAGATAAAACCACGTGACGTATTACATCCGCTTTTGTGTGCGGGGAACTCAATAAGAAATTCTCTCTCTCACACACACACATACATGCACGTTCACACACGATCTCTTCCTCATCCCGTTCGTTTCCATCCTCTTTCCAGACTAATGGCTTTCTTCCTTTTATTCTTCCATCAGAGTGCCGAGGCTTCCCTTCTTTCAACGCAAATTTGGGTTCTAATGGTGAGAGCGTGAGGAGGCAGAGAAACTATAAGGTGGGTTACCGCGTTGGTTAGAGGAGAATTTGAAGATCCGCATATTTCAATGCCTTAGTCAGTAAGACTCATAGAGTCCTTCTAAGTTCAATGACAACAGTTTTTCTATAATTTCCATTTTACGACCATAAACCTCACGAATTTTCATTATACATATTATGACTTTCTCCGTGTCCATTTGTTCATTTGTGGGAAGAATGCATATATTCTCTTCTATTTCTAAAAGCGCGCATTCGTCGAAATCCAATTTCCACACATGATCATTCAACCTCTCTTCGACAAGTCCTCTTACCTTTCTCCCCTAGTCGTGTTGCTCGAGCAAACCGATTGTGCTTGCTAAAGGAAGGGAAAGCGATGGAAATAGAGGTAGGGAGAGATCGGACGGCGAACGGACACGAAAGGTACCAAATAATTCGGTTTCGGGGCCCCACGTGTGCACAATTGCTCCAGGGGTACGCTGCTTACCCTTCATTTGTTTTCATCGGTCCGTATTCCCGGCGAGGGGCCACGTGACATGTTCCGTTCCGAGGCTGCTCTCCCTTCGGGAAGTTGATTGGAGCATTCTACTCCATGGAAGTGCTTCTATTTCAAAGCCCGCGTGTATCCTTGAGGGTATTTTGTCCCCCCGTGGAACACAGCTCCTAATTAGTGCCTTAGGCATGCACATAGTATTGCATTCCCATTTCATGATCTCTCACCCTTTGAGTGCCTCGGAAATTTGGATGGGTATGTGGTGAAGTACTGTGAGCATTTTGGACATTAAGTGTCAAATTAAATAAATCAACTTATTCGTTTACATTTATTGATTTTTTATAATTTAATAGCATATTTTTTACCAAATTACAAAGATTTGATTATTAGTAACATTTTTCAATGTAAAATATTAAACTGAAATTCGTTTTATAAGTTGGTAATGGGAATCATAGAAATATATTCTCCTTCACACTTCAAGCAAAGATGGCAGACAATTTGCCACTACGTGGCACTTCAAAGACCCAATAACTTGAATAAGTTTGCGGCCAAATAAATTTGAGTAGAAACATTGTTTTCATTTTGGACAAAATGAAGCCATATTGACATATTTTGAAGAATTTTCAGGATTTAGAAAATACATTGGTGTAACTTGCAAGAATATGGATATGATTTTGGGAGCTACGTTTTGTAAGCCATTAACAGTCCTCATAAGTTTTCTTATTTAGACTCCTTAGTTCAGTCCATGGATAAGATCAATATACAAACTACCAGGAGGTATACCTAAAATTTAGGTTTTTTTGTCGAGCCAGTTATAATCTTTTCGCCGTCTGAGGACGACTAAAATTTACTAATTTGCCATGAACAATTTTGTTAGTCATTGTTAAGTTTGATTTTCTTTACATAACTGGATTTTACGGTCAATAATTGTTGTGTTCGCTCACAACACCTAACAAAGTTAACCAGTTGCGCAAAACTGTGTGGTGAGGTAAGCAGTATGGCGTAAAAAATTAACCAAATAGTGTTTACACATATTCACAGTAGAAATTCCATACGAATTAATAATTACATGGATTTCGAGCAGGGCCGATACACCATACAGGGAAGTTTCAAAATCATACAAAAGACGCTGTAATTCTTAAATGTGGTATATGGGAAAAGACGAATATCTCATTGGAGTCATTCGGGATGTCAGTGATGTCGCACCAGATCAGGAAAGCTAAGATTCGAACATGCTTCTGCCTTTTAATTGAGTATTTTAAGTATTTACGGCGTTAGATCATATTGAATGACGACATTTATCGCCCACGTTCCCATCGGTATTATCAGGTCTAAATTGTTCTGAATATATTTTGTCCAAAATGTGTATACATCTCTGAGACTCGACCTGGACGTCCTGATTGGTCCTCTGCTGCTCTTTTCCTACCCATAAAATGTAAAATGGAAATTATAGAAAAACTGTTATCATTGGTTTATGGTAAGCTATGAATTCAAGGAAGAAAGCCCAACTCTAAATTATTGCTAACTTTTGTTATAGAATAAAAAATAACTTTCACGCAGTCATTTACTCGTTAAAAAACTATAAAATTGCAACGTTCAAATTACACTAAACAAAAGAAATATTGTGGCCCTTATGGAGTGTTTCTCCGTAAGTTGAAGGAAAGCATTGGAAATATGCAATTAGCGGCATTAATCTTACTAAGTATTCAGCAACTATATCAAAAATACATTAATTTTTATCATTAATTGTAACTATAACTTGATAATATCTCGCCAATCATAATTTATCACATACAGAATTCACGGCTTATAGCTGTGGTAAATGAAATTTTGAATGATATTAACATGATGATATGATTAAAAGTCAAAAAATAATTATGTTAGCTAAAATTAACACAGATATTACTTCATAAAATGTATGGTAAAACACAGGATGCCATTGAAGAGGCAAAGAAAAGATGTAAAAAATAATAGTACACAGGTAAGTAGGTAATCGGGTATTCCAATCTAAGATGTTAGGCTACATTATGGCATTTTCTCTGCAGTTACTTAGGCATTCAATTTTTTCCACCGTACATTAGATTGGTACATCGATAAAGAGGCCGAATTTTGGTTTCAGACATAATATTCCTTATGGGGGAAAACCACTTGCATAATTCAAAGTACAAAAAACGAAGCTATTTATAAGACCTTGATTGCCTTGCATAGTACATAATTATCGCTGTATTTATTTGCCCGATAGACACTATACATATTATTGGCAAGTGTATAAGGCATGTCAAAGGTTCAGACATTACAATTCACATAAATATTCCTTTACACCATAAAAACACTTGGTAAAAGCTCCCTAAAGAGCTTTTGTAATGAGGTGCAACGCCTGAAAAAAAAAACAAAAAGATGAACTTTTATTCGGACAAAATTTGTTACAGCATTACTTTTGTTTTCTTCCAGGGGTTTGAATGTAAATTATACCATTGGAAGGATATTTTTGGAGAAGTACCGTGCAATACTAATCAAATGCAATGAGATAAGCAACTAAAGACGATGTAAAGTCGCGGTTAGTTGTATTACGGCTTCGGATTGCATTAGATCGGAGCATTTTGGTAGAAATAAGAATGTGGGAAAGAAGGATGGTGACTTCAAAGGCTTTATGTTTCATCAACTGATCAAGGTCATTGTCCGAAAGAATTTTTAAAGTTTGCTTCAAGCCAAGGCAATGTTGTATTTCAATCTGTGCAAAACTGATCCAATTTATTCTGATGCATATACTTGAGCAAAAGTTCTGAAAAACACTATCAGTACAGTAAAGTAAGATAGACAGAGGCAGCAAAATGTAATACGGAGGGTTGAGAAACTAAAGCACAATGAACAAAATGTACAGACAGAGACGGACCGAGCAGCCTGGACCGTACAGCGGATAGATATTCAAACAAGCAGGTATCTGAATAATTTCCCTGAAAACCCAAGGTGGACGTTATCTCTCAGCAGGCGGCAGGCCAGTCGACCTTTTGGGTGGAGGAAGAAGTGTAAGCTCGAAGGCACGGCGTCTGCGGCAAGAGGGCCCGTTGAGAAATCCCTATGCAGGCAGGAGAGGGATGCCAGCAAGTGAGGGGAATTGGGAACCGCGGCCACCCGAAGAGATCCGGATTCGGGGTTTATGTGCTCATTTTCCCTCACAGCAGGGGAGAATGCCCGAAATTTCTGGAATCAATTTACATGTGGAAGGAAGAGCGCCATATTTACTGCCACGACGGAACAGAGCACCTCGGAAATTTGACGTCACGATGGCTTGATAGAGCAAATTGCACTCATACTTTGAAATGCACTGACTACGGGCCTAAGCAAGAGAAGCCTACCTAAAGGCACCATCGTCAGCTGAGACTTACCGTGAACGAGGATTCTTAGATGGTCAAATAACGGCGAGGTTATATACGACAAAAAAATTTCAAAAATGTTATTTATATGATACATTAAATTATCTCGAGTAAGACTAGCAACAGAATTATTTAAATAAAACCAATTCTAAAGTGTCCTCAAATATCGATCTACATTGCATCCACTGCGGCATATTGCAGAAACTGCGGCGAAATAGGACCAGATGGATTGGACAAACACTGAGACACAATAGGTTTGTAAAGAACATAACTAAGGGTAAAATTGAGGGAAAAGTTCCCAGGGAAAGACCCAGGAATAAGTTCAGGAACTAAAAAAAAGAAGAAAATACATAGGGAGTGATAACAGTAGGTAAAGGAACTAAGATTTGATAGGGAAGGGTGGAGGGCTGCAGTCAATCAATTTTAGGATTGAACGACCAATGAAGAAAGAATTGCATCTAATATAGCTATTATAAAACAACGTCAATTTGATGGCATAATAATAAATTGCAAAATGGCAAATATTTCATTCACAAATAATCGAATATTTTTCTTGTACTTTCTACCTTTTTGCAAGTTCTTGTATTCCTGAAAATTTCAGGCAGTGAGTAAAAAGTTTTCGGTATACGCTCTCGGGTTTTTTTATCATTTTATGTAAGGATTACGGTATTTTTGTCTCACATACTTCAGTGTATGTTTTTATTCCATTTCATGTTTATTTCTAATCGTTAAACCTTGGGAAGAGAGATTTGCCGAGATTTACGCTTTACTCTCATAGGTAACAATTTCGACGAAAGTTATCGTGCGGGAAGTACGTGTGTCTAGCATAAAATCATCTCAAGTCATAAGTATTTAATATCTTCCTTGCACTAAATTCTATTTTCATCTTGTTCTTTAAATAATTTTGTATTTGAAACGGGAAGTAATATTTCCTCAGATTACAGGTTAGAAACTAGGAGAAAATCGAATAGGATTTTGTCACAGCCTGTATGCACTGACGATACGAGATTGGAGGAGTCAGGAGTAATTTTGACTCAATTTATCCATCTCGTCTCCATTCTAATTCACCCCTAAGTGTCTCCACCAAAAAGCAAATGAGATACGAAAGAGAAGTCACGTACCAAAAAGTATGAAATTTCCGCATCAACCCTCGCATTTTCCACAAATGGATAAGTATGCGGAACGAGAGTGGCGGGTTACGGTAAAGGATGTCATTATACTTTGGAAGTTCAGCCAAAGAGGGTGACTTAGGCAACGCTATTACTCAAAGCGATGGGAGGGAGGCTTAAAATAAATTACATTCCGGGCAAGAGAAGCGAAATAGGGCGACAGAGATGGGCAAAAGAGGGAATATTCTGCCCCGCAGGGAGCTAATGACACGGATCTTTAAGCCAAGGTTTCCAAAATGAGACTGGTCACGGCGGTGAGGTAAAGCTCATTTCTCCGCGGGAGACTCAGACAAGTAATATGAAAAACGGAACCATGACGTGATTAGAGGCTTCGGGGATAAGGTAGAAGAATGAGATTGATGGGATTAGGTGAGGGCAAAAAAAGGATCATACTGGGAGTCAACGAATATCATGCAGGAAATTGGTGAATCAAAAATGAGAGTGTGGCTTTCAAAAAATTGGCAGGAGTGGAAGCTTTGTAGGGCTTCTGGATGCAAAGAGAACCAGATTAAATGGAAGTGGGAAATGGTGAGTGGTAGAGCAGAATCTAATTTGGCTCCATTTTTAGAGTAATATTCTTATCAAGGAAGTCACATGAGTCACTCTTCTGAGAGGCAAAGGTCGACTTAAAAAGCGCACTCATAATTAAATTCCACGCTCTCTTCTAACGCATAGCTTTATTGGGAGATATAAACAAAGTGGATAAACCAAACGATATTAAAATTGACCTTAGTAGTGTTTAATAAATGTATGATTATTCTTTGATGCAACAATACTTCCCTTTATACCTTCGTAATGTTTTTTTTCAACCTCCCTCAAACTTTACTCCGTTTACGTGGGGTAATATCTTCCATAACTATTCTGCATTTACCTGGGCCTCTATTTTACTTTCAACAATTTAACCCTGCTCATTTTCTTCCTCCATTATTGGCACTTCTTATCTCATATTTCTCTCAGAATCTATTCGAATTTCCTTTCATTAAAACCTTTTTGTCAAACTATACTTCTCGTCGATTTCTTCGTCCAGGACAGCGTATTTTTATTTGCACACCAATTGGGCACTCATAAGTAAATGTTCTATTCCAAATAATAGATAATACTCATTATAAAAATACACTACTATAATTTTAATTCACAGTAACTTAAAATTATAACTGACACTTCAAGTACAATTCCGCCATTATTGATTTTTTTCATGTACCCCAGAACTTGCCTCGAGAATACACCTACCATAGGCAGTTGTTTCTATATTCTTTATCTCCAATAACTCATTGCTTTATAGCGCTTATAATAGATATTTATTGAATTCACACTGATTCTGTACTATTTCATCTAAATACTGCAGAATATTTTCGAGGCATTATTTCATTAAATTAAGAAATTAGAATATTCAACTAATTTTATTGTTGCGATGTGTTATATTCAAAAGGCTCATAAGGCTAGGTAATTTTTGAGTTGCCATCCAAGTGATGATCATACATCAGCTTTCTCAACTAGGTTTTCTGAAAATCAATTTTAGAATTAACATGTGGGTTGAAAATAAACCTGATGAAAAATTCCGTATTGGTATTTCATATAATCCATTCCATAGAATAGCTGCAGTAAAAGTGAAGCTGTAAGTTAAAGTTATATAATTAATGCAAATGATAGTGCTGAAATCAGGAAATCAAAATTTGTTCAACATGTTATCTATACCAACAAGCACGAGCATGATAGACGAATCAGAAACAAAATCTTGATTTCGCGAAAATCCGGCTTAAATAGTGAGTTATACATATAGGCATAAGCCAAACTTGAAGAACATACAATTCGACTTGAATCCATAATTCAAATTCTTGTAGTTAAATAAAAGTTTCTTGGAGATCGCCTATTACACGATATCCTTGACTCGTTTGTTAAAATTATGATCAAAAATTATAACCCAGGGACAGAAGCAGTAGAAACTCCATTAAAACCATGAAGTACCTACATTATTTTCGCTCGGTATGAGCAACTCAATACGACTGAAAGTGCATGAGCAAAGAAAATTTTTTTTCCTTAATCAGTATGTCTTTGACCTTGGTTCACGAATTTTCCAAAGCTTAAGGTGAATTTTGACTCTTTCCAACATAGCCCCCGTGAATGTAGGCCACCCAAAGATCACTATCCAATGACTGGAAACGAAGACGACGGAATCTTTCGGAGGGAGGAGTAGCCAAGTGATGGGGATGTCAGTCGCCCACGTGGACTCCGACTTGAGTGAAGCGTTGCATCATTTGCAGTGGAATCAATTACTAATACTTACATAATAAATAATTACTAAATACGATTGCTAAGGGCTAAGACTGGTCGAATCGCTTCTTAAAGTCTAACATCATTGTACTAGAGGGTTCTCCCGAAGCATTTGCAGAGGAAGGATTGATAGAAATAACACCGGCCGAAATTATACTATGGAGAAAATGCAAAGACCTAATATGAAAAGTGAGTGTGGAGTAGTGAAATGAATCACAGATGGAATTTTACTGGCTGGATGTGGCCGATACTTTGTGGAAGTCCGTGGAGAAGTAGGCCAAATAAAACTCTGGTTCTCCAATTCTTTTAAAACTTTCCAATAAATTTATCATCGTTGAACAGTTTTGCTACACTTTAGCAGCATCAGGTAGTGTGCTACCTAATGTTACAATGAAGTAAAACTAGTCGAAAACAGTGAAAATTTATTCAGTTTTTAACAGAGTGGAAAGATGGAGTTTTCTGTACCTATCTCTCAATAAACTCAACGCTCAATAAACTATCAACATCCCTTTTCTTTCTACATTCATTTTACAGCACTTGAATCTCAGCGTAATGTTTGGACTCCATGTTATCAATCTACAAAATCATGTTGAGGTGCATTTTTTAATGATGGGAGCAAGTGAAACTTACTAAGGTAGCATAGGGTATATTCTTGATAATATTACTTTTCTTATTCTGTTGTCATTCACTCAACAAGTCGTACATTTAATTTTCTTACTTCTTCTGTTTTACATGTTGTACCAGTTCCAATTTATGTGCCTCTCAGTAGATAGTCAAGCTGTCTCTCTATTTCTATCGTGGATTTCCAATGGTTCTATTCACCTATATTAATTAGCTTCTAGCTACTTTTACAATTTTGTTGAAATCAATTCGACTAATTTTACTGATTACCCCACTCTAATAATCCATTTACCACTCACTCCTCGATTTTTGCTCCTTTCATTCGTCATGCTTATTTGACCATTCGTTTTTTTCATTCCCTTTATATACTTCACATTTTGTCTTCGATTCGCCATTCCTAGTCCTTTCATTGACATATGAATCAAGGAGCAGTACGCATAATGGATATTTTTTCACCCTATATATCGCAAATCATACACATAAACTTAGTCCATGGATGTCAAGAGACGTGAACGGGGTGGAAGTGAGGCAAAATGGCTCTTGACGATGTGAGGAATCTCTGAGTGCGAATAGAGGGCGGGTCATGGCGCGGCAGATGAGGTCGGAGGTGGGTGGACTCGTAAGCCGCGGGACGGACAAGGGAGCCGAGCTTATTGCATAATGCGAGGGAATCCACCACAGACGAGAGGGAGGGAGTAGATTAAGAATGGGGCGATGAGAGACGCGCTGAGGGAGTGCTGGGGATGACGGGGATGAAAGGGCGGGGGGTGAGGTGGGGAAGTGGGACGACTTGGAGGGGCAAAGGGTTGTAGATGGGATGGGGGTTAGAGACTAAAACGCCATAGGATCTAATACAAGTATTAATGCTGCTTTATATAAAAACATTAAGAACGGCTGTGAAGTCTGAGCATCTCATTATGAATTATAAGGCAAAGTGGTTGAGATGCCATGATTTATCATTAACGCACAGATACAAGGAAAAAAGAAGCTTTAGTTATAAATATATTTTACTGCCATTTCATGATTGCAAACAGCATCGAAAATCCTTACTTTGCAAAGTGCTTTCAATTTTTGTATGAAAAGGAACATTACGCATACGTAATAATGATGAAGAGCATTTGAAAAAAAATTAAATTGGATTGGATTTTGGGGAGGCGACCGACAGCTAAGGTCATTTGCGCCATAGGGAGAGGGAAGAAGAGTGGATAGAAACTCGGTGTTGATATTAGCCTGCTCTTAACGAAATGTGCCAAGGAAACAACGATTTAACGTCTCATCCGACAGATGAAGTATTGTACTTAAAGTGTCCTCAACAAGGTACTCGAGTAGGGATCGGGTTTTCTCTAAAAAACATCCTCCTCTGCAGGAATCTGAACCATGGCCGCCCGTAAGTTTAGCCAGTACTCAAGCCTCCACAACAACCCGATCCCCAAAAACTTTAAAATAACATATAATACACCTAATATAATTGCAACTCGTTCAATTTCTCAAAAAGTCGTAATGACTATTTAATATCATGTATTTATGTCTCGTTTTTTTCAATCAAGGCACTTCATCCGTATTGTTACATCCTCCCTTGATTTAATTTTTCCACACTGATACTTTATAAATGTTATTTCGTAATCGTTGGTTTAAAATCACACTGTTTAATCTTGTATATGACCCATGGGGATACATTTAATTCTATGTTGGAGACTTAACAAAATTTCAATCATTTTTTTCTGAAATGTATTCCACGCTTTAGAGCTATAAAGGTTTTCTCGCTGTCTTTCCACAGTCCTTATGATATCCACAACCTGTGGTCATACTGAGTGTCTAATTGGAAAATGTCTAAACTTTTAATACAAAAAAAAAAGATTGACCTCTATCCCGATATAAAAAGCGAGGAAATTTGCAAAATTTACTGCGGGAGTAACGGCCAACTATGAGTGAGATTCCCAGCTATTTTGAGGGTTTTTGAGGTGGAGAAGCGAAGGTGACTGGAGGCGGAAGGCGTGGCAACTCCGCTTGAACCGAGAGAGCGGGAGTTGTAGGCGGATAGTGGACGGACGTAAAAGGGATGATTGAGGACAGAGGGCAGAATTGTTAAGGGAAAAAGGTCACGTGGGGAATGGGCGGATGGGATGGAAAGGGGAGGAAGGGGTGGGAAAGAAAGAGGAGGTGGTTAAAAAAAGAAAGGAAATAGCCAGAGAGCCGTGGGAAGCGATAAAATGATATCGTAAGAAGATTAAGGGGGGAATAAGGTAAGAGGGATCTTTTTACCTCCACTCCCTACTCTACGCTTGGCTTATTCCCTCGACCGCCATTTTCTTAAACACACTATTTGGGTGTGGGATTTGCATGAATTTTTTATCGTTCATCGACCCCCACCAAAAAACATTTTTTTCCCGTCTCACCAAACGCCTTTATTTCACGTCCCCTGTCATCTCCCTGGGACGGTCCTCTTTAGAAATAGGTGAGCAGCTCCCACGAGGATCGGGGCGGATTAGGCCTGTAACTTTGCCCGGTCAATATGTCTGTCGGTCCCCCAAAATATTGCAGAATAGAGACGGATGGAGAGAGGGAGGAGGTATGTACGATCGGAGAAGAGTTTCCGGTGACTTGTGTAGAGATTTGCTCGCAAAAAAATTGCGGATTCCTTTTTTGCGGCCCTTTCACGGGGAGGGCATGTGAAACGACCTTCAGAAGGATTAGGTCATGTAATTAGACCACTGCGCCATCGTAAAACCCCGTGCGCCAGGGAATCATCTGAACGGGAATGAGGGAGCGGGCAAAATACTTGCGCTCTGCGTCGTTAAAACCCCCCGTTTAATCACCACTGCCGCGAGCATAGCCAATACTCTATCGTGAGATTTATTGGCCAAAATGAATGAAAACAAGGCTAAGTGATATCGTAGTCGTGGAATCATAACTTGATAAAAAATATACAGATCCGAAAACTATTGGAGTAGCTCCTGCCGATAGGATAAGAAATAAATACATAACACTACACATATAATGTAAAGAACGCAGAACGTTTGGTTATTTTTGGTGACGCACAAGAGCAACGGTTTTTGCAGTGAAGTAGAAAAAGTCATTCATTCATTACTAGGCATAAAATTTAATAAATCAATCTAATAGATAAAACTGTCCCATGTTTCTTATGACACCAAAATATCAGCTTATAGGATACATCGTTTTCCATGGGATAATATGACAGTGCGCTAAATAGTCGTACCTTATAAACTACACGAGAAAGCTATGACTCAAAACTCCCGTCAGAAATGTAACAGGCTGAACTTCGTATTTATGATTTGCAGTTGAAAAAATACTTGCTTACTTGCCGTAGTACTTTTATAAAATTGCAAAAAAAGCTTATATGGTGAAGTCGTTTCCATTCTTCACTTAACGAGAAGACAATGAGTTAAATGTTCCATTATTCGAACGGCAGACCGCTGGAAATATCTTCCCCAATAGTACTCAATCGTAAATAAACAGAAAAATGTATTCCACAAGCAGAATGTGAAATAAGGCTCTCGAAGAAAGATTGAGTTATTGGTCTTACACCTACCCAAAATCCTAAATAACAATGGGGGAGAACAAAATAGGCCTACGCCATTTGAAAAACTTGCTAAGGTTTTCAAATTTTTATTTCGTAATCAACAAGTTTATTTACCAAACGTCATATGATTTTTACAGTACCACTTCGCTTTTGGAGCTGAATTTTATAAGGCCTCACATGAATTTTATATAAACCTTGATGATAAATGCCAAAAAAATAGCCAGTGAGATAAAAGAGTGGAATTAACAAAATGATACATCAGTCAATGAAGTTCACTTCCAAAAAGTAAAGTCTAAAACCAAGACATGAAAACACCGCATTCATTTAGAAAGGCGCCAAGCACTCCACAGTTAAATGTCAAATACAACGGACGAGAACCACACTTGAAGTGCTCCATCTATGACACCCAAGAAGGGACTAGAAATCAACTGACAAAACTTTTCCACAGCCGAGATGTGACCCCCATATCCGAAGGATGGAAAGCCATTACTCTATCCACCGCAGCATTTCAATCCGCACTTTTCCGGGGTAGAGATGAGAGAGAGTGGGAACGGAACGGGGTTAGCGAAGGAATGAAATGAATGCAGCACTAGAATGAGCTAAAATGCAGAGGATGAGTGACCTGGGGGTCAACTACCTAGAATAGGAGGTGCAGGTTGGTTATAAAAAAATAAATAATGTCATATCCGGATTCCGCGCTCTAGTTCACCATTTATCTCCGGCATGGATAGCACTAAAAATGGACGCTGCAATGTCTGCTCCTTCGAAAAGTTGTCTTCTCAGCAGATTCGAGTTATTTCACTCAGACATCCTGCTGAAAGCCGTTGAGTTTTCATCCAGTCCTTTAAAAAGAAAAAGGATTCATTTGAATGTATTTTGAAATGACTGTACGAGCAAAATCCTGTAGAAAAAACCACGCCCTTCTTATATATGTTAACGATGGCATGAATTTTACAGGTTTGTTGGGCACGCAACTATTAAATGACCACTCACCAACAAGGACGTCCCCTATATTTTATGTGCTTGTTAAACCCTCTCCCCTCCCATATCAGTTACGCATTTTACAATTCCTTCGCTCTGTTGTCGTTCCATGTTTTAAATATCATGTTTTGCCCCTTCCTCTTCAGCCTTTCTCCACTCTTCTTCCACCTTAATCTCCAGTCAACTGTTCTTTATCCCAGATTTTTCCTTCAAGGATAGAAATGATTACCCATATGCAATGGCAAAAATTGAAATTCATAATTTGAAATAACTTAAGAAACCGGTTGAGGCTGAAAAATACAATACAATGTTGATGTTACTCAGCTAATTTATTCCAAACATTTGCATGCTATCAAGCTATTTCAAGTCATGACTGTTTAGGAGTTTTTATAGCAAAATAGTAACATTATCACAAGAAATATTGCACATTTTTAAGAATTTTACACCCTTACGGTTGAAATTATAGCCGGCTAGGATTTTCAATCACTTTGAGTATAAATTAGCATATTTTCAAAAGCAAGAAATATGGCACTACATAAGTCATTTTTTAAATCTCAGCTAATGATATCCAACGCGGCCAACGGTATTTTATTGGCTTCATTTTCCATTCTGCTATGACCAAAGGGCTAATGCTAACTCCATTGCCTTCTGAACCGGATCAGAGAGTTAATGAAAATTTGTCGACTCATAAATTAAGAAAGTCGCGGAAAAATCCTGCACTGGAGTGAAATGTTACATAGAACGTTTATTATTAGTTATTTTTATTATTAGGTTAATCAATTCATTCATAATATTCAATTTAGGATAATTTCTTATATTTAAAAACTTTTGAATAATTGACGCTTCGGTATTAGACATTTACTTTTGAATTAAATTTTATTGTCTACAAATTCAAGAAATAGTTTGCATTACGACATATTCCAAATGAGGAAATTTAATTAATAGGGATACTACAAGTAATCAGTCGCCATCAATCAAACCAATTAATCTAGGATGAATGTGAATGCACTGAAAATGTTACCCTAATGTCAGAACTTTTTACCCTTCACTCAGCACACGCTTGATACTAGTTGCATTTTCAAAATCCCAGTCATTAACGTTTACCATGTCATCAATTACGGATCGCTAATGGGTGAAAAACAATTCCACAATGGAAATGAATTCCACGAGAAGGAATCACGGCAATTTAACGCGGATTTCGCCCATGGACGGACTGCAAAGTGAACGTCTATGAAACGGGTTGATGAACAATCGATGAAAGGGGCAGACTATTGCGTTCGACCCGTAAATTTAAAAAAACAGAACTTTTACCGGCCGAAGTTTTTAATTCACTGCGAAAGAGTGGGATAGGCTATCTCTGAAAGACCGACCGCACTTTGATGGGATCCGGAAACATTCGGCGGATGACGGCTAAGCATTAGTATTCAAAGCAGAGGCATATGAACCCCCCTCCGGTCATCTCGATTCAAAGCGGGATTTCGCGTCTGGCCATACAGAGTGAGTAGAGTCAGAGAGAGTGAGAGAGAGAGAGAGGTGGATAGTTAGAGGAGGGAGGAGAAGTAGGAAGGGCCGCCTAGGGAGAGAGGGAGGGACGGCTTAAGACCTCTCTCATCTCTACATTCTGGTAATTTAGCCGGCAGAGACCTCCAGACTAGGATCTTCTGAGGATGAATTGGGGCCGCTCCAGAAATTAGGGTCCACGAGTGAGGAAGGAAGGAAGCAAAGGGATGAGGAGAGGTGTAAGACGTAAGAGGGCTCGGAGGTGATGGAGGAAGTGAGCGGGAATATTCTACTCGAAGTTTGAGGGACAGGCCGCCGTGGAAGGAAGGTTCCGCAAATTGTGCACGAGGCGGACCGAGACACAATCGAATTTCCCGTAGGGCTCAAACTCAAAGGCTAATCGTGTAATCAAATATTTTCATCCCCTCCCAGTTTCCAACCCTTTCTTCTATCTAGGTCAATGATACTTTGTATTTTACGGGAAAAATTAACTGATTAAATAAAAAATGAAAAAATTATTTCATTGTTCTTTGAGCATTTATGCTCTGGCATATTGGAAATAATCGAAGATTATACATTTGCATTTCAATTATTGAGCAATAACTTTCAAAAGTGAAAGTTTTATGTAATGTATATTCAAAATGTGTTTTTACATTAATCCACTCAAACTGTTGATGTGGTGAATTTTTTTACGTTTAGAACCTATTTTTAAATATTCATATTACATAAATATAGCAACTTTACATGCATACCAATCACGCCGTTCCCTTCCGGGGTAGGCACAGCCACAAGGTTTCACTCATAAATACATATTTGTACACCTGACTCTACTTCAATAATTTCCTCCATACTGACCTATCCTTGCAAACCTTTTTTGCCTCATTTAACCATACACTGCTTCATTCACGCCCTCCTGTTTTTAAGGCTCCTAATATTCTTCCTCCTAAGAATTTCCTCAACCACATTCAACCACAACTTTTCTGGCCTACCTCTACTACTCGAACCATTCATTTCACTCTCATATATCTGTTTCGTTATTCGACTCTTATCCATTTTCTCTACATGGCCAAATCAACGATTTTTTTGGCTGCAACTTTAAAAGAAATTAATGTATCTCCTGATCCTGATGTGAGCAAATATTCCCGCTGTCTAGTAATTAAGGTAAGGTAATGTCAACTTGACTCACTGAAGATTCGTTTTTGATCATAATGAATCAATTGGTCGTCCGAAATATTATTTTATAATCCGTTTTCTAACTGAAAGATTATGATTTTTAGGGCAAGATACTTTCGGCTAATGGGGGTTGCGCTTGAACTGTTCAAGATAAATTCGATCACGTGACTAAGGATTCAAGGGGAAAAAACACGAACAGTTCGAGATTTCAGTTTCAGTTTGACTCTAAAATCACTCAGAAACACCTAAATCAGCCATCCGGATTAGTTTTTGCGCAGGATTATTATTGGCAAAGTTTAATATCACGATTAGAGACGGAATAAGCAACATACCATGAAACTACCACAGTGTACTGATGATTTCAAAGTAAATACGACCTTTAGCCTTTTGCAATGAGGAACTACAACCAAATAAAACATTCTGTAATTTTCTTAAAATAAATAAAAGCAATATTTTTCCCGTAATACATAATTCGTAGCTAAGAGTATAGGCTTTGTCTATCATTATCACTTAATTTATCCATTCTAGTGGATAAAAATCACCAAAATCTTCAACCATTTGTTGTTGTACCTCGTGATCTCTTGATTTCATCATCGGAATTATCTGCAACAGTTTGAACACCAAACTTCTATCCAAAGAGTCATATGTCTCTTGCTCATACGCACTGATAAAGTATGTACGACCTTCAGAATGTTTTCAATAAGTAACTACAGGTATATTAAATTTCTTGTACCTTTGTTCAATTAAAAACAATAGACTTTATTTCTTGGTTATATATGTAGGATAGCTTAGTTGCCAATTAAATGCTTTTAAAATGCATCACAAAAAATCGCTCTGTTGACAATATAATGGCAGTAGTTAAAGTTAGGTATTCTCTAATGTTTCTCAATTTAGGATCACAATAACTACTGTTCTTCATAATAAACAGAGTTCACTTTCTTTAGGCGGAATCGGAGGTTTTTGACTCTGTCTATGCGATATTCAACTTCTCAAAATAACAATAAAAATGAAGCACAGAACTTTCCACGGATACTTTAAATCAGTGATGTAGCATTAATTAACCAACTATGCTAGGAACTCACTCAAATATGTTTAGAGCTCGACAGGATATTGCGAAAGTTTCTATGGGTGGAAGTTCCAATATTTGTTGTTCATTAATTTTTCTCGCCATTGCCTTATGAAATCACAATGCCCATTCAAAAACTTCCCCACCGCCCTCGTTTGGAATCATGTTTTCGGTGTGGATATACAAAAAAACTCCCAAAAAGTGCTGACCAAAACAGAAGGCACCCACTATGCACGGCCATTCAGACATCCCACCCCGCCAGCAATCCTACAATTTTCATACAGACGGAAAAATTTTAATGAAATTCGAGCCATATTTCATGGGGAGTTCCCTCCGCCAAATCGCAGCCGCGAACTCCGGAATTGAAAAAAAAAATGTACGTATATATTTGTATGTATAACGAATCGTCCACTCCCCCTGGCTCAAAAAGCACAAAAAAATCTCCCTATTTTAATTCATTGATGCGCTAAGCACGGGGAAGAGGAAAAGAGTGCGGCATTTTTATTTTGGTTAGGGCACCTAAATTAAGCGTGGGGCTTTAATTCTCCCGGATTATCCTGTATAAGCCGTATACCCTTTATATACGTTGGCGGTGGTTCCGTACACGGCCGTGGGGCAGCCTTTATCTCCGTCCTCGACGAACGGGGGCTCTCTCGCTAACCCTGCCTCCCCCCACCCTAGAGCCCAATGGCGCCGCGAACCCTAATCCCTTCTAGAGGGGGAACCCCTGGTCCTCCCCCCCACAGCCCTCATTTACATCCAAAACTAACCCTCTTTCCAACATCCTCCTCCTCCACCACTTCAAAAACCCCTGTATTTCCCCCGTCTTGTCTCGCCTGTATGTGCTTTATCCTAACCCCCGTATTCCTCACACAGCCACCACTAACGTCTTTCCGGCGGATTGAACCCCGCGCAACTCTCTGGGATTTTAGGGCTGTCTCCGGGTTTTTAAAATTATCCGCATTAAATTTTTTCCCTGAATAATTTATGCCCACTCTCGAGAAGGGAAAAAAATACACATTTTTTTCAAGAGCGGTCGGTAGTAGGTCAGGAAAATACGCGTTAGGGGTGTGAAGAGAGGGTTATTCAAGAGGCAAGAACGCGTGCGAGGACACTAAAGGCAAGAGAAAAATTTCTCGGACGGCATGGCGTCGGAGGAAATCGCCTCGTTTTCACAATTTACGTCCGAGTGCCTTTTCAAGCACGTTTTCATAAAGTGTGAAAGTTGGCGGCGAGATGTGCGAATAGATAACAACAGAATTTAGTTGGATGTAAAATGAGTCGTGCAGGAGTACTTTTACCAGCGAATCACATATCACTTTCAATTAATTTGACCTACTTTTTCCCCTCGAGTAAGACTCGGTAATCATACTTGTTTCGTATTAAAATACGTTAATTTCACATGCAGCTGGAAATATCAAAACAGAAAAGTCATAAGCTTACCCGTAGTCGTTTTCATGCATGAAAATCAACTTATTGTTAACCAAGTACTAATTAAATAGAGTTTCTCATTTCCAAAAATCGGCATTTTTCTGTTGGTACGACCTATGTTTTTACCAAATCCCAGACATTCAGAAAAGCCATGGCCTGCCATCTGTTCCCTGAAAACTTCATGGCGCATAAGTCAAGTTTGGTGGACAGTTGAACGTGTAACTTAAGAGTAAATGATTTCTTTGATCTGTTTCAGATGATTTTATCTCTGAGAGATGCCTAATTAACTCTGCCTAACTAACTAATTTATTTTTAATTTTCTTCAAAAACTTCAAAACAATTCAGGCCAATGGTCTCATTTAATCAGCCATAAAAAATTGATTCCGTTTCATACTATGCAATCCAAACTGCTTTTAGTTGTTAAAACTCATCTACATTGATCACTGTAATTACAGACCAAGATTTCCACCTACGCGCTATATTTCGAATTCCGTTTTCCCGGAATCTGTTAAAAGAGAGTGGGTACTGAAATAATCTTTTTTCTACAAATATAAAGGAAAATCATCTTAGTCGGCAGAGCTTTCTTTCCCAACGTGCGAGCCCACCCTTCTCAAAACACTGAATTTCCCTTCCACCTGACCCTTCCGTTGCCACGCTTCGCGGTATCCATATCCATAAGGGTCAGAGTTCAACGCCTCAGAGAAGAAGCCGCCTCAAGGTGAGTGATTCATTACGCGGAGAACAAATAGAAAGGGGTTTCTCTCACTCCAATCCCTCTTGCCCCTTTTCAAGAATTTGCGAAATGACCATCCCTTTTGTGCCGGTTCTCCTCGCAACTATCTCTAACCTTTCTCCGACTATCCATTACTTTACAAAGAGCATGCTTTAATCACAGCCAAAGTTTGTCCGAGAATTATTAACGCAACACAAACAGACTCGTACACCTACTGTAACACACTCCAGAGTGCTTTTCAAATGAGTTAAAAAGGGGGGAATCATAAACTGAAAATGGTATAAAAGTAAAATAGATACGAGAAATAATTCACATTTCTCAAAATTTCATCATTAGCTTATCTATTTTCTAACATTGACTTCGCGCCATCTCTAAAAAAACAAATTATTCGTTTCCCAAGCTCAGCTGGGCATGGATATTATGTTTATGACCTTACTGTATTGAGAAATAATAAAATATCATTCTTCTGTCAATTAAATGTCATTAATTAATTTCCTGAACCATTTCACCACTTCATTTGTCCGTTCACAAATATATTTGTATTTCTCAATGAATTCTGAGATATATCCTACCTTTATTTAACTTACAATACCACTATATTTATGGGGCCACATTTACAAAAAATATAAAATATATATCCTAAAATATCGGGATCTTTTCTGAGCCATTTCACAACTTCATTTGTCCATTCACATAACCATTTGTGTTTTTTAATGAATTCTGAGATACATTCTACCTTAATTAAACCTAAAACACCACTATATTTATGGGAGCATGTTTTACAAAATGGCTAAAATATTTATCCCAAAATATCGGGATATTTGAGTAATTTATCCTGAGATTTCGTAATTGAGACCTTGAATGGAATTCTGGCAGTTCAATCTCTTTCTCTCAGGAGTCATTTTTCACAAGAATTGATAGTCACTGAGGCGGTCCTCATTTCGGAGATTTAAGCTTGAGGTAACCCCTAAATTCCCTTCGATGGCAGTAAATAAAAATTTCTAAAGATATTTCTATACTTGAGTAAGGAGAAAATATAATGCAACCCGCCTGTATCTAGACAGCTAACGACCGCCAAACTGCAGCCATACGGTAAGAGTTCAATCGTTGTTAAGGTTGCAGCATCCCCAAATATAAGATTGTTGAATCTCTCCCGTATTATAAACGGAAACAGTGGCACCAATTGTTCCACCATTCGATATCAACTATTTTAAAAAACTCTCTTCTTGATAGCAAGCCCGAAAATGAATTGCCAAAGAGGATAAAACAAATAAGCCTACAGAATTCTCCAGCCACGTATCGCGGAATACACACGCAAAATTTAATGCTTACTCAGCATTTATTCAGTGGAAGTTTTATATCTCAATTTTTGTATGAGAGCTTGCAGTTGTTCCACTGGAGATCACATGGATCCAAAAGTAGAAAGATCTTTTTTAGAAAAGTATTTACATGTCTTGAGTGGCACATAAAAAACAACATTATCAACAGATTAGTCTTTGAGAAAAATCTGGGGAAACTTGGAAGTTTTACGTGGTGACTTTCCTGCATCGAAGGATCTGTGGGACGGAAAAATCAAGGATTAAAAATACGACGTAAAAGTACAAGTTTTTGCAATTCCCAGGAGTGCAATTCAATTTATGACCAGAGGTAGAGATCTCAAAATCGGAGATAAACAGCAAGCGCTTCCCGTTCGAGCGAACCATTTGTTAGGATTGTAAAAAGCAGATCAACTCTTGTTGAATCTGAACCTCGTGGCAGAGTAAAGCATGAAAACATTCTCTTCATTCCAACATTTGTACCATCAGAAACTAAACGTCCACAAGATCCATCTTTTTCGCTCATTTTTCTCTCTCTTTTCAACTCGCGGAGGACATAAAAATGTATAAAATATCATACACAAGCTAAATTCAATGGCTTCGGGCTTAACTTTGTGAAAATCCATTATGAAATCACTAATGAAAATGACTTAGTAACATTTCACAGGTATGAACAATTTGACATTTATGTACCTACCTGAAAATGTTGCCTATGCAACGAATTCGGTCGTGCGAATAAAAATACCTGTGAAAAGTTGCCAAGTCATTTTCATTATTGATTTCATACAAAAACCTCTAATTTATATGGAAAAGTATTCCATTTTGTTTTAAGTACTTATAATTCACTTTCACGACATCAACAGCGGAAAAACATATATAGTGTGTCTTGCTCTCCTAAACATGCTCTTTTATAAGTTTAATGAGGAACGATACGAAGAATTTGTTGAAATTTAAAGGAAAGGAGAAAGGCCTTAATCACACAATTTTGGAGGCTAGCGACGAGTCATAAACAGACTTGTGAAATTGAATATTCTAAATTTATTTAGAAAAATGTAAATATTTAAAACAGCACGGGGAAGACAAGAATAATGTAATAAATTATTAATAAACTGGAAAAAATAAACATGAGGCGCAGTGAACAATATAATAACAAAGCTAATGCGGGGGTAGCAAATGAAGTGAAATATATGTAATTCTGGCTCCTTGGGTCTTTGAATCGTAGATTGAAAAAATAGTATTTTTATCCGCATGACTCAATTTTTGTAAACAATGCAACGAAATTTCTCCCGCACTTGATTTCTATATTCAATTTCACATACGCTTGGCTTACAGCCGGAGGACTGTAGTTTTCCGCGATGTAATGAGAATTCTCCAGATAAATAAAACGTTAACCAATTACTTGAGTAATTTTTATAAAATAATGCTCCTTAAAGTCTAGGCTTACTGACATTAACATCGAAACTGCTTTTAAGAGAGGGTTCATTTGTAATGGCAAAGTAGTGAGAGAATTTTTATTACTAACGACGTTCTTTCACTTTCAAAAGGCATTGGACAATTAATCAGTATTGGACAATGTCTTTCATAGACTTCAATGCCATATTTTAAATGTATCATTATTATTTCCGGCAGATTTGGATGAATATCCGTCTTCATAAGGGATGACATGAGGATGTCCCGTTCAACAAAGCGACATGAGTCATTCAGACGCGTCCCAGTACCGATGACGGGAAGTGCAAGGCTTTTCGGAGGTACGGAGTTATGAATGCGCCCAAGGGATAATTAGGACAATGAGAGAACAAAGGGTACAAGGAGGATAAAAAGCATTCAGAAGTTGTCATTGACCTACTTTTTCCTAAATTCACTGAGTAGGATTGAGGTTTCACCCCTCTCAAAATGGACAGCGGAGCTAAGCCTGCCAAAAGCGTGAGAGGGACGAATAAATTGTCTTCGGTGATAATGATTTCATAATCTCAGCCTGGAAAAGTATGGCATTAGCTCGGAGTTATAAATACTACCTCAATGTAAGCATTCAACATGCATACCTCTTTCTTCATTAAGCAGCATCGCAGTCATAATCATTCACTTAAACAATTTTGTGGCGTGAATGCATCCAGGCGATTTCCACTAAAAGATGCAACGGAGATGGCAATGTTATTGAGAGGTGGTAAGAAATTCGCAGTGGAAAGTTTACGAAGCACCGAAGGATGATAAGGTTTTTTTCCGGGCGTACCATCTGTAAATGGAGTCAGACCATGGCACTTTTGGGGTGAAATTGAAATAAAAGTCAATTTCGACGCTTTTTAACGAAAAACTTTGGTAAACCATCTGTACACCACCAAACAAAATATATATTTGACATATCGAGGGAAAATTAACTCAAAACTCAAAAACAACTATCGGTTATACAACTACCTAGGTCCTTTTGTTTTTTAAGCGCAAATCAACTCTTTCCCCAATCTGCTCCACCTAGCGTACAGGGTTTGAAACGTATGGAAGGTGAATTGCTAATATGTCGATTGCGAATAACAAGGGCCCGTGAACTGATCCTTGAGGGACACCTTTTGCAATTGGTAGCTATGAAAATAGGCTACCCTGAGCCCTAAACTTCCTATTGATTCCCAGTCAAGTAAGAGTAAAACCAATGTAGATCAGAGGTAGAAAAGCCGAGCTACTTCATTTTACTAAGAAGACGCGCGTGGTCCACTCTTTCGAAGGCCTTACTAAAGCCGAAGAGAACGAATATAGTTACCATTGACTAGTCAATGGCAATAGGAATATAGCCCGTGACTTAATTTAGAGTCAATTGTATAGTGAAACTCTTCCTAATTCCCGATTGATGGCGGTCAAGTTAGTCGTGGCTCGGGTGGTCAGATACAAGCTGATGTACTATTCTCTCCACAACTTTTGATAGAGAACATAGTAGTGATATTGGGCGAAAGTCATTGTGGCCAGATTTTTAGTTTTTTTAACTGGTATAACTATTAACAATTTCTAAGTGGTTGGGAAAAATGTTCTCAGAATGGAATCGTTGAAGATTTCAAGAATGGTTGAGAGTAACACGTCTCCATCTTTCAAAATGAAGTCAATTGGAATTTCATCAACACCCAATGAGTTGGTCTAAAAATTACGAAGAACACTAAGCAGTGAACTCAGTGAAGTATTTTTGAAGTGGAAGTAATTTTCATTATAAGGTATAAATGGATTAAAGGGAGCTATATTACAAAGAATGTATGAATTGTCTCCGGCCGGTAAAATTATATATGCAGTATATTATGCATTGAACTGGTTCAACGAAAAGGTGTGGGTATCCGTTGTCTCTTTTTGTCGTATCAGGCTAATATTTAGTAGTTATGTCCAGATACTATTAGAATCCGCATGAAGGGAGAGGATATTAGCGTAATATGAGGGTTTGGTATCAGTAATGAGCTATTTCACTTGATTTGTCAGGGATTTATATTTTTAGAAAACCCAATTTTTCTGGTGCGAACAAAGACACGTCGAAGTTTATTTCTCTCCTCCTTGAGTATTTTTGTATCTTCTTTTAACCAGGGTAAAGGGGGTTGCTTGTAAAAGTGAGTCCGTTTAGGTTCATGAGTATTCACGCGATTCGTGAAATTGAGGTTAAATAACTCGATTTTATTGTCAATGGAATTAACGGAGAATATTAGACTCCAATACTTGGAAAGCAAATCGCTCTGGTAATCGGAGGCGACGATTCCTTTCAAATCACGTGAACGAAATGATTTTGTAGGACAGTGATGCACAGTTAATTTATAGACGATGTGCACCAGGTCGTGCGAGAAAAAAGAAGGAACAGGGTACTGAGTATTGTTTACGACTTTCTCAAGTTTGACGACAATACATAAGTCGATAAGAATAAGGCTTGAGGTAGTATGGTGAGTAGATTGAGATGGAATCAGGTGTTAATGTTTGCTGACAATGAAATTCTGCAAATACAAGCTCTCATGGTAGTTGCGATGCAAGTCTACGTTGAAGTCTCCGATTATGACCATGTTGTTATAAGTGGAATTAAGTGTAGAAAGAACATACTCGAAGTCAGCTGATAGGCTACATTTTGGTGGGTAGGTAGATTGACCACAACCAGGGTTTAGACCCACTATGTCCTCTCACGTCCACAATGATGAATTCAGGTTTCGATGAGTAACAACAGAGGGATGTTTGAACGGCGATCCCAGTAGACGTTGATGGATATAAACGGTCACACCGCCTCCGTTTTCGCCAAGTCTATCCAGTTAGTATTTAGGAAGTTTTACCAGTGCGTCAGGTACTTTAGGTATTAACCACGTTACCAAAAGATATCACATCATAAAAACTAGAGGAGAAATAGCAACCGAATTTGTCAAAATGGCACATACGTTATTGGTAGTTCACATGAAAAATTTTTACTGAAATCTTTGGCAAAAAGGTTGTCCTAGGAGTTGTACATGCCTTAACCTATTCGTGTTTCTTACGCTCGTCTTTACTTTGAATAGTAGTGCGTTAACCACTGTCACATTCTCTGACATACATTTTTCCATCCCTAACCCACAGGTTCATATTCAGATTTAATGTATCTGGCATTAGCGTAATGTTGCTTGCGTAGAGGAGTCAGGGATTCATTTCTTAAAAAATTGCGTCTATTGATATCGCTCAAATCTATTTCTGTAGAGGTGAGATCACTTTTGCATCCGAGGGAATTCACAAGACAGGACGCAAGGAAGAGTCGCAGAACAACATAACTAACGGGATCGGTTTTGATTATCGCTTGGGACGATATTTTGGCTAAAAGCAGTGGTTGGTGCCACTAGGTAGTATTTTTAGACCTAGAGCGACACCAGCTTGGCAAACGATGTCATCCAGATTTTCATTGTCATACTGGCATACCATGGACCTCAATTACGTCTCTCAGGACGCTCTGCTCCACCCTATTCAAATTTTCCTCCATGTTAGTTATCTGATTTATTAGAGACATATTTTCACCTACAAGGCCTTCGAATCTTTAATTTAGGTTTGAAATTAAGCTATTTACTTCCTCCAGGAGTTTAGCGACGTCTTCAAGGGTCTTTTACAATACCGTTATGGTTTTCTTCTGATTAGTTTGGTCATCCAGGATCTGCTCTTACTCTGGCGAGTAGCTCAACATGGAGGTAACTCCGGCTCCGGTGAAAGTCTACAGGCAATAAATGTGGCTAGAACTCACGCCGAGGTGCTGTCATCTAGGAGGCACATATTCTTGTTTACTGCAGCTCTTCCCACGCCTGCTATCGGTCGCTATCGGCCAGGGAAGCGAAATGGGGATGGAAAACGCCCTTACATCGGTCGATCTCAATGAAGTAGTGGTTTCGCTTGAGAGCTGAGCGGCATTTAAAAAGGTCGCTGGGCATTTTTATCAATAGAGAGTCCAAGAGCGAGAAAGCATACGTCCGCACACCACGAGAGACAGGACTGAACAGGCCGTTAAAAGATTTATATCGCTCACAGATGTATTGTTAGGCGAATATATGAGGTAAAGATAATTTGGTGTCTTAGATGTATTATCTGTAAATGATCTCTGGCAGAGTGGCTTATTGGCAGTTCAAAGCTTCAAAAAGTGGCATGGGATTCATTAATTGAATTGTGACTCTATGATAAGTTTACTAGAAAGTAGAAAATCTAACATCTACGTGATCTCTCACTCCATTTTACTCTATTAAAAAGCTATGATAACTAACATGCACTTTTGTAGTTCGTTATTTGTAGCCGGAACTCCGAAGCTTTTGTTCTAGCTTACACATGTGTCCATATATAACGCACAACAGCAGTAATGCTCAAATATAACCCCAACAAACTAGACGTAAATCTCTTAGAATGCCGTGAGGGATAAATATTTGGTCCTGATTATAACAAGGATGAGTACCGCACGCTTGGTATGGAATTACCCCGTTTCATACACCCTTGTGGTGGCTTGCACGGTATTTCGTCGATGTAGATGGAGGAATGAGTAAATATTTCGGTTTCGTACTGTTCTCCTGCTGCTCTGGTCAAAGAAATGAGGATATTGACCAAAACCCCTCTATCTCTGGTGAAGTTATGTCACCAATGACAATGATACGATATTTTGTGCCGCCTCCGGCATTGCTTTAAACACGAAGATAAAAACGCTATGAACAGAATGATTTGCGTAAAACGGCCACTGAATGTAATTGCCGATTAATACTAAATGACATCGAAAATATGGTGAAATTTCTCACTTGATTGAAATAGCCTTTTCTTGTTTCAATGCTAACTCTACGAGTTTCTCAGACTTTTAGTCTTGCAATTGGAGTTATACATGCTTACGTTGTAGTAGGGTACTACTCGTGTAAATTCCCAATCTATGAGTCATCGAAAAAAAAGAATTGGGTGCGATAAATTTCTCAATGGAGCCAAATTGCAAGGGATTTTTATCATCGGAAGGCGATGACAAAGGCCGTAAAACAAACTTTCCCTCGGAGCCGCGGAGCTAAGAAAAAATATATACGCATCCCATGTATACATGCTCAGTACCCAAACACGCCTATGAAAGGTTTCCGTTGGCGGATGGGGGGAAAAAGGTGGATAAGGGTTCCATCCTTGTAAAAAAAAGGAAAGCCGTCGCCAGTAAATACCCCCTTGGGAATTACGGGATGGCGGCGAAAGCACGAGGAAACTGCATATCGTGCGAAATAACTTTCGGAAATCTCAGCCGAAAAACATTGGGTGGATAAATATATGGAGAATGGAGTGGTTACGGAAGGGGTCGATGCGGTTTATGGAAAGGAAAAGCGGTGAGGGAGAGACAGGGGGGGGGTGTTTGATTTCTATCACATTGGAGAAAAACCACAGAAAAATCTGGCAGACACTACTTGCAAAAAACTGAGGGTTTTGTTCTTAGTATCCTTGCTTGACTTGCTTGAAGCGCATTAATATATGTATATATATTATTTTTGCAATTATTTTTGTGCATACACAAACTTTTGTCCTCATAACGTTTTTCTGCCTAAAAATTTCGTAGCTGTTGATGACAAATGGTATATGGATGGACAAATGGTATGTATATATATATATATATATATATATATATATATATATATATATATATATATATATATATATATATATATTTTGCAGGTTGATTACGACTGTCTTCGTTTTCCTGCACTCAGCTTCCATTTCGCTCTGCCATAGCACTCATCTTCTCTAATTCCTCTAGTTCCCATTGCTCTCTGTATTCCGTCTCCAATTCACTCTTGGCCTACCTCTTTTCAGTTTTTCTGGAGGTCTCCATTCCAATATCTTCTTGGGCCATCTGGTGTCATCCAATACATCCTATTAATATGGCCAAACCAGATTAGTTGTTTCCTTTCTACCTCATCGACTATATCCTTTTCCAATTCCATCATCTTCGTTATTGTTTCATTCCTAACTTTATCCAGTCTACTCTTTCTGCAACTTTTTCTCATGAAATTTCTCTCAGTCGTCAATAACTTATTTCTGTTCCTTTCCTTGATGTCCTATACCTCTGCTCCAAGCATGTCTGTGTCAAGCGCATTAATGTCAAGTAAAAATATAGAGGATAACATTTTCAATTTTTACAGGTTTTTACTAATAACTGATAAATGGTTCTTACAGCTTAAACCTTTTGAATATTACATTATTTGGTTTGAAAATAAAAAATCCTATAGTATAAATAGATTATTTATTAGTTCGACCCATAAACTTTATCATGTCGGTAATGAAAGGATTATTATGGGAAGAAGAAAGCCCGGAAAGTCCAGATGAAACTCAGTGACGGTATTGGGCTGCTCACAATGAAATGTGCCAAGAGGGTCAATCTTATTTCTCACCCAAAGAAAGGGCATTGATCTAGATGCTCAATTGATTTAAAATGCAAAGTGAGATTAGGAACTCGCTATAAAATAATTGGCATAGCCAGGGTTCAAACTCAGACCATTATTTAAAAGGAATGAAGAATAACGTTTGATCAATCGCGTGCTCGGCACTTCCATGAGCTCCATAAGTTTTATGGCCTTTCATATTTCAATTCCTTTAGCACTTCGTTCATTTCCCCCTACTCCATCAAAATTCTAGAAAAGAACAATGCTTTGTCGGAGCAAAACGTTAACGACTGCTATGTTAAATTTAGGCTGCAACACTAATCACTCTGTCCGAGACTTGGATTAGGTTGAGATATCCCTGTGATCATTTCACTCGAACAAGGGAATTTTATTAATGATGACCGGTACACTCCATTATAGATTATTGTGACATGAAACGAAGCACAGAAACACAATGCAAAAAGGCTTTAGTCCACCACCACGGATTCAGTATAATCATCATCAGATATGATGCCGATAGGTGACATCAATGTCAAACCCCCTTATTCATTTCATGACGATGTCCAGCCAGGAAAATGAGGCCAAGCTATAAAACCTTGGTATTTTATGACTGCAATAGCGTTTATTTGCTCACTTCACCTTTCCTTAAAAAAGGGGCGACTTTTTTCGTGGAAAATAATTCAAACTTAGTCGCATTAGCCAAATAAAATATGTGGCAGCAAACTTGAGGTAGTATGTTTCCATTGGGGATATTTCAATCCAATCTATTTGCAATGTGTACCCCAGAGGAGGGTACCAATGTGTATTGCTAGCGCAAATGACTTTTCTTAGGCTACACTGTCAATTTATACACTGTCTGGCTGATTTTTTCTCATTTGAGGCAAAGTAACTTTACCAATCCAAGAAATTCAAAGAGAATAAACACGAAAGCATTGCATAGATTATTATATGTGTAAAATAATGATTAAAACAAATTATTGACTGCCATTTTCTTCATTCCATCGGTTAGGACAGTTTTTCTTGGATTTTCAGGGGGCAGTTCAACTTCTGGCTTTCCATTCCGGGGGCCCGGTCCGAGTTGTGGCATTTGCAAAGATTAAAATCCCTAAACCGATCCGTACTTGTAATCCGTGTGGAGGTCAGTACTCCATTCGTCGCATTCGATGATCTATCACCATTTCCAAGTAATCCTTCCCTTCGAGAAAAAGACTCACCCGGTTTAATTACGGTTAATGACCTCAGTTGCCGGTTGTATCCCCAAACAACCAACAAATTGACTAATCAAAATGGGTGGACAAGAGAACAGCCCTGGTCGGAGGGGCCTCGTCCGGTGGAACCACTTTCTAAGGAGAAAGGTAAAGGGGCGTTGAAGGTGAAGAAAGAAAGTGTGAAAGGGAACAAGCGTGAAGGGAAGGTTGCATATCTGGAAACGGAGAATGGTTCGGGGGCTAGATTAAAATCCCTCCAACAGTCTCACGGGGTCTAAATTTTGAAAACAAGAAGGGAACGCATGTCGTTACTCACTCCCAAACGGTATCCCACGGCAAACCTTAGGCGGTCCCAAATGGCCTGAGACTGTTATGCACTACTCCTTTACCACTGTACCCTTTCGCCACAGCGCGTTTCGGCGCTCAAGTGTTTTCGTGGGCGGCTCATTTTGGCCCGGGAGGTGCCTGAATGGCGGCGACTGTGTGTGAATTGCCCGGTCTTCATTCCGGGAGTGAGTTACTCGAATTTTAATCGTTAACTTACATCCCTTTCTCTCCATCCCTTTCTGTAAACTACACGCTCACTGAAGGATAGGGCCAATTCCCCAAGTTCATCGCTTCCTGTTTCTATATTCCCCTGCCTTTCGTTTTAATTGCTGTGATGTATGCGTGAGTCTACTTCACGGCAAAGTTTATCATGTTTTAATAATTCATCACAAGCTTCTAAAAAAACAACTCTACAACATTTTGGTAATTTCCAACGGAATTCTTCTTGAATACAAGTTGAAAAAAACTCATTAATGATCTAAAAGCATGGAAGGAAATGTAAAAGGCGGCGTGAACTTGGCGAACACCTCAACGCTGTAATCAACAGTTTTTATCAAATCATTTTTACACCTAAATGATAAATTACACCAGCTGATACATTTATCACAGAGAAATCATCATTTATCCATACTAAACAGGTTAGAGATATGTAATTACTGGAAATGGAGTCACTATTTAAAGCTCCTATAAAATAAAAGATTGATATAATGCATGAGAACACGAGCTGGAATAGAGAGCTACATATGTTGATTTCAAAAGATCACTATAGTGATATCTGACTTATAGCAATTGAGTCACACAAAAACTACTTGCAGGGTAAGAAAGCATTTTCTCACTTTTCCACGCCAAGGCAATATGCAAAAGTAATTTACAAAGGGAAACAATTTTTTGCTCAGCAATATATAACCCTACACACATTAGGTTCATTTTAGTATCGTCATAGAGTTAAGTCACTTCCACTGTGAAGTAATTCCAATTTTCTTGAATTTTTTTCCTATATGGCCGAAATATAACCAAAACTTGCAAAAATTCAATTTCCCTCGCCCACTTTACATTTACACGGGATGAAATGAGAGTTTTAACATAGGAAACTTACCAGCCTAAACCAACCGGATGAAAATGATGGAAGTATTCCGTAAGCTGATGAGGGAGACAGTAATCCAAGAAATATTTCATTTTGAGTAAATTCTGACATATTTCATTCCTGATTAATTGAACTTACTAATTTACAACAAATTCATGAAGACCGTTATAAACAACCCAAATTATTTATTGAGCTTAACTGAAAGAAAGCAGTTAATGATGTTAGAGCTCTTGATTAACCCGATAAAAATCAAATATCTAAATTTATCCCTTATAACTATTACACATTCACAATCAACAGAGTTAAAGTGTTAAAGTAATTGATTTTTCTGAGCTCAAGCTAAGGTAAATAAAATGATGGCTCTTCAGCCAGTATAAATAGCGCTAACACAACATTTCACATTTGAATATATTTTTTCTCGGCGACTCATATGGTTGTAAATTATAATGCCAAATAAAAATGGCAGTTCTTAAAACCTAATACTTAATTGTCTAGATTTGATAATCTGGCACCGTTTCGCAACGCCTGGGGCAACTTCAGGAGAATGTGTGACTAAATTTCATTATTATCATGAGAGGTTTGCAGTACACTGACAACACTGATACATAGAGTTCACCGATGAAAAATCTAGATCTTCGCCACGAATACAACAATGCCTCATTTTAATCAATCTCACCTCTAAACATTAAAAATCTCGCCAAAAGCATAGTTTGGATGTTTCATTATAAAATTAACCTCGTTTGATGATTTTTCACATGCAAAGGATATGACGCTCAATAAATACGTTCTTTGTATTTTTCATATCCTATTATTCCCGACCAAAGCGTCAACTGAAACTATCATGATCAGCCTTTATCATTACACTTACTACCAAAGACTTGAAAGTCAAAGACAAAGTTCAAACAAAGTTTTTCGGAAAATCAAATTACGATTTATTGATAAACGTGAATTAATTTCAAATACATTTCAAGCACTAAAATTAATAAAGTAGCCAATATATTCAATATTTTCATAGTTAGTGTGCGTTCACCTAGGTACTTTTCTGAGGCTTGGTGAC
Source organism: Ceriagrion tenellum (assembly GCA_963169105.1). NCBI lineage: Eukaryota > Metazoa > Arthropoda > Insecta > Odonata > Coenagrionidae > Ceriagrion > Ceriagrion tenellum. The sequence continues at coordinate 137,826,739 of OY720633.1, forward strand.
TTCTTATTTCTGTTTCAGAATATCTGGATAAATATTTCCTTGTCATGTAATAGAAGTGGATACTATCATCGAAAATATTCATGAAAACTAACTAAAAGTCACCCGCACTTGACGAAACATGATTTCTCAATTAAGGCCACGTAAATATCAAGTGTACGTCATCTGATTGTAAACATTTAATAAATGCATAGCGAAATTTGATATTATTACTTAGACCTTTTTCTTTGAGGTATTTTGCGGGCCGAATATCTTAACGCCCGAGGTTATTTATTTTCCACACCTAAAATGTAGAAGTTTGGAGAAAAATAATAACATAAAAATATTTGCGATGTCAAGATCATAAGGGTTTATTACTGAGATTCATGCGAAATATCTTCATATATAGATTAATTAATATATAGTATTTTCGCTACAACTAAACAAAGCATCTGTCAAAAAGATTTAAAAATGTTGGAAGATTATTATTATTTGGCTTCCTAAAGGCTTATATTTCTCCAAAATATGAAAAATAAAATATCTTATACTACTAAACGAGCTCTTTTTGTACGTATGCTTGGATTTTTTCCTCGAAAACGGCTCTTACGATTTCGATGGAATGCTGGTGTATATTAAATTTGGACGATATAATAAGGTTAAAAAAAGGTCCCACATTTGGGAAAATCGATTTTTTTTAAATAAAATAACTCCTTTTAATACATAAATTTTAACATGAGCCTTAATGGTAACCAAAGGATCAACGCATCAAACAAAAAAGTAAAAGAAGCAGGCTTAACAATATACACAGAGCAACACGAGGTGTATATTACTGATACGAAAGTTATCTGAGTAATGTACAAATTGAAGGATGTTGTACAGATGTTTTAAACGGTTCCTTCGTCCTCCGAGCTGCATTTCAAATTTACCAGGTAGTATCAGGTAGAGTCAAAACGTCGGTTTTTTGTTATGAGAAGGTGCTATATCTTCCATGTAGAATCTCCTCTATCACATTCACCCGGGACTTTCACGGTCTACCTATCCTCTCATGCAAATTCTACCATTTTGATACATTTTTCGTCCTCCGACCCATATCCATTATTTCGACATAGCCGAACCAACAAAACACACTCCTTTCACATTCGAGAAGCTCATCAAGATAAATGTTAACCTTCTTTGAGCGATTGACTGATTTTCGACCTGTCTACGACGATATTCAAAAGAAAATTATTCATGTCGTGAAATTTTTCATGAGCTTGCCTGGATAAAAAAATGCAATCCGATCGGAGATGGGCGTCCATATTTTATAGTTAAATTTGACGGTGGCAATAATTTTATGACACTTCGTCCGAAAATATATCGTACATTTTCAATAAATATGTATCTGAGATATTGAGGAAAAATCATAATCAGCAGCACAATAAGTTTTCCGTCAGTTCTCACAAAATTTTTTTCTGGAATTCCTAGAGTTGTTGCGGAAAAAATGAGGGTTTTGGACGATTCGAAGCTTAACAACGTTAAGTCAGTCAGAATGAAGCGGTGAGTAAACGCCCCGTATCGGCACCAATCCTATTGATCTCGAAGGCAGGAAGGAATACCGAACGGACGTAACTGGTTCGATGCAATCATTTCATTGTGATACACGCAAACTCTCCTCTTCCCCTCCAGAAAATAAAAATACGCTTCCCGTTCCTCTCCCCTTTCACTCCCATCCCCACAGTGGCTTCACATCCACCCCTGGTTCACAATCCGCTCCGCCCATCAGTCCCACTCTAAATATTATGACGTCGCTCGCGATAAATTTTTTCATTCCGGCCGTAAAAAATAAAGTGGAGTAGAAAAAGTAGAGCGGGTGAGTGGGCGTAATAAATGACCGCTCAATTTAGAGAGAGTTACGAATGTCTTTTCCTCACTGCGAAAAAGGGAGGTGGTTTAAAAGAGGGGTGGGCAGAAAAAACACGTGTTCCGTCCGGATAAAAACATTTGACAAACGAGCTTTCCTATTCCGAGCATCGAACAAAAGAGTAACAAAAAGAGCAAAAGCGGTACGCGTGCAATTTTTTTATTCTACTGCTCTTTCATTTTTTGAAAGGGAATAAAAATATCGTTCGACGGACAAGAGTAAATTATTGGTTCTAACCCCCTAAACCCCTTGCAATGCTCTACACTCTGGCTTTTCTTCCTCACCTCGCCTTCCTTCGATCTGATCCTCGGGGTAGGATTGGAAGTGCACGCGGTGAATTGATGAGGGGGGATACAGTAAGGCTAAATGGTATTGGATATCGAATTGAGAAGGGTGGTTACCTGAAGGAAACAAGATCACTGTGATTGGAATGTTTGTCATCGACTTGTAATCCATATCAACATAGTTTTACTAAACAATTATACTCAACCATTTAACATTTTACAGACATGTCAATTTTTGCGCATTATTGAATTTCAAATAAAATCATATAATAAATTCGTCATTATCAGTCATCAACTTAAAGATTTTAAATGAATAGGGTAAACTTTGTTTTTCCACAATGAATTTTAATGACTTACGACCATGGTTTCGACGATTAGACAACCCTACTCACCTAATCCCCCTTCCCTTCCACCCACCACCTTCCTCCCCCACACCTCTACAGTAACCTTCCCACTCTCTCTAGTATATAAGTTGTTGCATCAAATGTATCTTCATCTGATCTTGACGTTAATCGTCGAAACCATGGTCGTAAGTCATTAAAATTCATTGTGGAAAAACAAAGTTTAATCTATTCATTCAAAATGTTTAGCAAATACCACAAACTATCGCTGGAAACCACCAACTTTATCAAGTTAAAGATTTAGATGCTGTAGTTCTCCAATCCACTCTCATTTTAACAAACCGATTACTCACTTTTGCATCACTCACGATTTGTTTCATGCATCGTCTACTCTTGTATGATAATTTTACCATTCCAGTGTTGTTTTTAATCGATTTTTGTTACGCAAAATGTATTCAACCAGCGTATATATCTTTTTTCCTAGAGATTTCCCATTTTTTGCCTTTTCTCTCAAACTCTCCGTAATAATTACTCATTATTGATTTTTTCCCTTTAAGTTAAAAATCATCATTTTTGCTGAAACCACATAACTTAACACATCCCTCTACAGCACTATACCTTACTTTGAAAAATGTCGATTATTGTAATAAGATTGCATACGACACGACCAATAATAATCATTCACATCGATAGCAGGATAATTTATCACATTGCATGACAAATCCTGGGATACTCGTATGATGTAAATTCATTTCATATCGCATTATCATTCAATGGAAAGTAATAGAGTCACCGGCAGGTAAGATAAACACTTTGCGGGGTACAAAAATGCGATAAGAGAATAAGAATCAATGCACGATTTTATACTATATCTAGATAATGTGATACCATGCGTTACCACTGATACCCTGAATGTTTGATATTGCATCACAAAATTGAGTTAATATTGGAAGCTGACAACTGCATAAAATACTAGGGAGGGTACCTGCTCGTTAAACGGGAAGAATGAAATCATTTCATGCTTTAATATCAATCCTTTAAATGTGAAGATCAAAAGGATGTGTCATGCAGTAGCCACAACCATGCATGGAGATATCGAGGAAAAAAATAATCCCACTTTAATCAAAGTCAATATCTGAGCATTTAGCCTATGCGATTGCGATGCGTTCAGCCTAACCATTCGATGCATTTAGCAATGATATGAAAGCTTCTATTATCGTAATGGTAAAAAGTCGATAACTTGGAGTTGAAAAAAGTAATTTTTAGAAAAAATCGAAGCATATCTAAATCTATAAAAATGAAACGTAAATTTCCATTCAATTATCCGTCTTACAACGTAAATTTCATCCTTATACGAAGAGTCCAATAGTGATTTCAAAAATCCTGCTCCAAATTAAATGTTTTATTATGGCAGTAAAAGTAAACAAACATGCGATGAAAGCAAACATTTTAAACTGTTATTTTCCAATAGTTTTGTTCGATTTGGGTCACAAACGGTATACCCATCATATTCCAATTTCATACGCTGCATGGAAGTCCCTTTAAATGGCGTGACTGACAGATTGATAGATATTAGTGAACTGATAATTTATGTAGTAAATAAATATTGCAAAACCCCATAGTATAAGAGGATTGGTAATGCTAAATGCGGGATATGAGACTGAATAAGCGTCGAGAATGAGGAGAAATGGTTCGAAGTATGAAGGGCCAAACGGGGTCATTGCCTTTCCGGGCAGTCCAAACCCGTGAACTCAACCTCCGGAAGCGCTCACGCTGGACCGTCGATATTCCATCCACCGGAAACGCGAGAGAAAAAAACGTGGCATCGAACCGGAGTTAAATCCGACACGTCTCCGGAACCCCAGAGGAATACAAGAGCAGACATTTTTCTTCAATTTTTTTTTTTGATCGGAGGTGAAGCTGAATAGAAAAAGAAGCAGGCCGAAAAACAAATTATTCCAACCCGAACCATAATCGAAAACCAATATTTCCCAGCCCTCCGCGATATCCGCCTCCAATAATACCCATCCTCTTCACTCTACAACGTCGAACCTCCGTCCGAAAACGGAAGTGAAAGGCAGGAGCGTTGAAATTTTCAAGCGTGCGCGTTAATGCGCCCGACGACCGTCATTTAATTCCATTTGAACAGTTGACGAACACTCGTGCGTAACAATCCCCCGTTAGCCCTGCACGACATTCGCAAGGGGTCCGAATTCAATTTATTAAAACACAAAATGAGTGCGATGGAGACGAAACCTCGTTTGATTTCGGAACTCCTTTCGTTACCGCGCGATTCCACAGCGGACAAAAATCGAAGCGAAATCGAAGGGCGAGGGGATGTATGGAACTGATTCGGTTTGGATTTTATTTCTCCTTCCCTTAACCTCGTCCCATTAAAACGAACTGGCCGACGCTCCAAAGACTGCCTACACGCGTCCAGTGAAACGAGGCCCTTTTTATTTCCGCGGGAACTGAAGTGAAAACACACGGAGCCGAAAATAATTTTGGATCGATGGCCTTGCACGTAGAAAGGATGAGGGGTTAAGGTAAAATGAGGAGGTGGGAGTGGAGTTCTGTCCTTTCCTTCCCCCCTCGGGGCCTTACCACGCCATATTCCTCGCCGCGGTTGAGTAAGGGGGCTGTGAATACATAAAGCGACAAGAGGCTTTTTTTCAGAAAAATACCCGCGAAATTTAAGCCTTCTACATTCACATTCAAGATATTACATCCCTCAAAATAGCTATAGCTTCCGCCAACGTTAGCGGCGCAGACTAGGAGCGTGTGAAGGACGTTACACTCCCGCTCATTCCCAGGGCAGAATCTTTGCTCGGATATTATCACTCCCGTAGTCACCGCTCCCGGGATTCCCAAATATAATCCAAAATATTCATCTCAATTTTGCTTGTTTAAAGTTGTTGGAAATTAAGATTGATGCGATACGATTATGTAACGCAGGAATGCCTCCTTCATACGACTTAATTCCCTTATGGCATTATTAAAAATATTTATCACGGCTTGCTCATGGATTTATACGCGCTTATAGATACACTCTTTTTCTCACTCTTTTTTACACTCCCAGAATTACTTTCTCTGGATGAGGAAAATGAAATTCAGAAAAAATGTTGCAAAAGTTACCCGATTGAATCAAACTTTATCCTCGTTCACCTCATGTCAATTTTTATCTGCATGTATATATTACCCCGCGAGCCGCCGCATAGGCATTTTGCAGGGGGTGGTAGGTCACCAGCCGTGTAAAGATGCAAAATTTTTGAAGGTGAAATGGTGACATGAACTATGGGAGTGCATTTAAAGGAGCTCAATTTTTATTGTGGTCGCTTATTGTGCGCGGAAAGAACGTGTTTTTGTACCTATTTTTTCGGCAGAGTATCTTACTTATTTTATCGCACCTGTCAGACCTTGAAATGTAGTGAGGCGTCATGATAATATTAAACACATTTAAATATTTTATAGCAAACTATCGACTAAATTTAGCTTTCAATCTAGAATGTCTTCTTCTTCCGATTAAACCTTGTTATGAACCTCTTCAGTAGGAATCCACATTGAATATAAAGTACTTCCACGAAGTGACGCCTGAGAGTGTTAAGTTTATTCTCTTCAATAGGCATTGAAAACTCGCATTACCGATTTACTTTTTGTAAGGGAATCTGCGGAAAAGTAAATAAATACAACTCACAAAGCAAAAACGATAGAAATTAAATCCATTACATTTACAGCGGACTTAATTTTTTAGAAGATTTATCAAGTCCTCCTGAATCGGGTCAGGAGTGACGAGACTCACGCACTTCCGTCGCTCCCTTACTGCTCAGAGAGCCTGGCGTCGCTGTGATCAATGCCACTCATTTAGCAGTCCAATGGGATCCCGTGGCAAGGAGGGTTGGAATTAGAGAGGGAGTGGATCGGAATTTGCACGCCTCTAGCGCGGAAAATGTGGGGGGATTAGAAGTTGAGGTGTTAAATAGAAAGGACAGAGGGGGGAACGGTACAGTGATGCGGGGGAACCAAACAACTTCACGAAATATGCTAGAAAGCAAGGCTATTAGGCAAGAGGTTAACATCAACCAACGCTATGACTATACTCGGGACCCAACCTTCAGGTCTCATTGTTAGACGAGTGAAAACGAGACGGCAAGTAGTCATGAGTCATCTCAATTCTCGAATTGCTAGCTTTGACAGGCATTAGAGGGGCTCCAAACAGAATAACATTCCTCCCTCGACTCGCAGGACAAAGGAGGTTCAGTGTCCTCTGTTCCAAACTCGTCATCTTGGCAGTGCCAGGAACTTTTGCTAGAGTTATATGCTTGCTTACCAGGGAAGAACATTTCGAACGGAGTAAGTCCGGATCATGGTGATAGATTAGTAATACTATGGTCCGGTGGAGAGGCCTGCAAAAGCGCCAAACAGCTACCTCGTACTCGCTCGGCTCGATCGCCCCTCCGAGCTGAGCGAGCCTGGCAGATTGACTCGAGCCTAGACAGTAATCACACGGGTCACTGGGTACTTCCCCCGAATACACGACTAACCCTGCAAAATTCTGGCTATTTCCGGTTTCCTCAACCTTTGTCCAGAAGAACCCTCCCCACATCACTGTTCACAATCAAGTCCCTTCAGTATTCTTGAGTGTAGGCTTTCGCAGCTGTTGATTGATAGTGGTGAAGTTTTCAAGGTAGGCTACCTCTGCAGTATTAATAGCCTAACGTTTCACCCGCGTTGCAGCGAGCGAGGCTTGAGGTGAGGGGGGTGAGGTCTTCAGAGTTTCAGAAAAACTTCACCTCTGAAGGCACTCGCTGCAACGCAGGTGGATCATTGGGCTGGGCGAGACGCAGCCTACCTTGAAAGCTTCAGCTGTACCAACCCCCTCCTGTCACACGCTTCAACTTCTGTAACTTCGAAACTTAGACAATGAATTGCCGCTCCAACCAACGAGTCCATTCTTTATAAAAATAGACCAAGTTTAGGAAATATATAGTTTCCTTTCATTTACTCATTTCCCTTTTGCCCATTTCATTGTTTCATTTACTTTCCTTTGAGTTTTTATAATCACATATTGCAATTATAAAATAAATGTAATTCCACTATTCTTATTTCCTATCCAGCAGCACAAATAAAAAGTATAATTATAATATTCTAGCATACAATTTTCAAATTATAAGGATCCAGAGATAATAACATAATTAAAAGTAAGGCAAGAAATGATTATCGGGGAAATTTGATTTACCGGTAAGCATATAATTTTATTTTTATTTTTCATTTTCCCTACACTTTTGGAGCACGTATACGGGAGTAACCGATATGTATTTTCTCGCATCAAATAAGCAAAGTACTTATAACCACTCCCAAAAGCGAATAACTTTCCCTGGTATCGCAAGTTAGACCGTATCCACTTCGTCTCTTGTGCTCGTTCTCGGTCTTTTAACCTCATCACAACATCACCCATGGCAGCAAGTTCATCTCCGCTAACGTTCAGCGAAAAAAATTCAAACTGAGGCCTTTTACTGATATTCTATATCTAAATTATACTCAATTTTACCTTAGCCAGCCATCTCTATCCTCCGTTCATATTTTGCGAATGCGTTTAGTTTAGCCCTCATTTCGAGACAAAGGCGAGTCTCGGAAGCCGAAGAATGAAGGAAGGAAGAGTTTTGATCCCACGCGGAAACTTGAGTATGACCATGCTCGGCAGGCTTGAAATGATATTTTTAACTTGGGAAGCTCATAGCATCATACCAGAACGAATTATCCATTTAATTAGCCCCGTTTCTCCCTGTAGCCTTAACACACGTAGAAAGACTGCGATAGCCTTAAATATTCAGGCTCAAACTTGAAGTGCACCAGTCCAAAGGATGGGTGATTAGAAGGAAAGGAGGGTAATGCGAGTAGAGGAAGTAATAACGTCCTTAAAAGATGATTGAAACGGTGAAAGAAATTGCGTTTACTGTTACTTGGACTTCGGCGCAAGAAAAAATGTACCGTGCATAGCGAGACATTGCCTGGACAATTACGCGGCTATGTGCAGCCCATGTTCTCATTTTATGTTCATATGTACGCAATATCTACGTATTTGAGAGTACGTAGGAGCGTGATTTGAGTCGCTTAGATTAAAGTCGTAATCACGAGTTTGTTGTGAGGCATTGCTTAGAGTTAAAAAAATGAGCTTGTCATGCACAAACATTGAATTATCAATGTTTTAAGTAGATGAAGTGCTGTATTTATTCGGTGAACGAAATGCCTAAATTAATTACATCAAAAAGGCTATAAACTTAGATATTTACAACACATTGATTTTAACAAGTACTTTTAGCGGAAGAAATTTCAACATGTATATAAATAATATTTAAGTAAACGTTATTGTGCTATCCAGGACTCGTGATAAAATAAAGAAAGTATTTTGAATAGAGTCTATCTTCTTTCTCTGGCACGTTATAGTTTGCTTTTATGCAGATGACTTGAACTGATTTAAATGTAACGTCTTTTTTGAGATGGCTATGTAAACTAAGGAAATAAAAGGTGAGTTAATTTATGGCCAAAATATTTTAACTGTCCTCAACAATATTATGTGCCCGATATAAAGTTCCCTTTATTCAGCCCTTGGCTGTAGAAACAATGGCTAAGTAACAGAGAGCGACGTTTTTATTGGTGCTTGGTGAATAATGCATGAAATTTTCATCTGTCCCTTAAAACAATCTCGCTCGCAATCTGTGAATTTGCTTGTTGAGCATACGATGCAGGTCTGGGATTTATAAATTACCTCAGAGGAGTTACGTGCTTCTACATCTTAAAGGGAATATATAATGCCTCCTTGAAAAAGTTGTTGAAATAACTTTCTGAAATTCTCAACTACATCCAAATGAATCGCTCAAGTTTTCCATTTTCCAAGGTTCGCATGCAATCTAAGGACATTCATTCTGAGTTATACGTCTTCTCGCCTCCTGACGATAAATCACATATTTTTGCTCTAGATACCAACGACTTTATTACGAAAAAATCTCCTCTTCTATCTCGTTGAACCAATTCACGCCAAAGCTGAGCCTCCAGAAGTCTAAATTACAACTAGCTTCGAGCAGGTAAGGAAAACTCAAAGTTATTACGTTGAATACGCACAAATATCTTCATTTGGACCCAAGAAAGAGGCTTTGCGCCCTTCAAAGTTAGGGGCGAGTATTGAATGACTAGTTCCATGTTTGGAAAAGTTAATTCCCAAAGTCTACGCACAATTTCAATTAGGGTACCGTCCAACTACAATCTGGAGGGCTCAAAGAAGGGAAAATATTTTATAAACCCAAATGAAATGCTCCAAACTAACTTCTTTCATGCCTCTTTAAGACATGGCCTTTGTAATCATTAAACTTGTTCGTCCTTTGAAAAATCTAGACTCATATTTTCTTATTACATTGTAAAAAGTTCCAATGCAAAAGATCTCTTCTTTTATGAAATATCTCCATTGAAATGGCTCAAATTTTTTAACCATTTTTATTTAGACTCTATTTCTGTTGACGGCTTAACAGTCGGAGAATCATAGTGGCTAGGAAAGATAAAGGAATTCGGGAAATGTTCCTAATCATTATTACTTCAAAATGCATACGTACATGAAACGGTAAGATGGGCTTAGGAAATTGTTAATATGAGATTACCCTTTGTAACCGAATCACCCTTCTTTCAGTGAGCACCATGACAGAGTTAGAAATTAATAAATTACCACAATTTTCATTTAAGGTAAATTATCTGGATAAATTACGATTATTTTCGAAGCATTGCCGTAATTTACCAGCAATTTTAAATTTTCAGTACTTAATAGCTAAACAAGGGTTCAATAGGAAATCCAATAGCAAGAGTAAGGGAATATGAGGCAGCACACACGGTATTATGCCTTTCTTTTTTCGTGGTATGAGAAATAATTTTCGTTCAAACCGTTCAAACGATACCCACGACAAATATTCTGCAAGAAGGAGTATTTCACAAATAAGCTGTGTGAGCCTTAATTTGTAATTGAGCGAATATGAAATTTATATACATAAATATATAACCGAGATATTTTTCTTAATTCACCGCAACACATGAGAATTACCGTAATTTTCAGGAAAATTCACCAACGTTTAAGATATTTTTAATACTCATATATATTCCTAACATATCCTTGTAAGCTAAGTCTATTTTTCTCTATTTCAATTTTTCAATTTTCAATCAAGAAAAACTCTCATGAGTCGCGGTAAATTAAGGAAAATACCACGTTAATTTTACGGTTATCACTGAGGTAATTTTCGCAGTGACCCATCTCTATTCGGAGTGGAGCAAGCGTGGATGAAGCCAGGACACGGTACACGCAATGGGCGAACGACCCGCTTTTGCACTGGGGGCACTGAGGGACGTCCGTGCCGGCTCCCCTCGTACCGGCAAAGAGGACACTGCACTGGCGTTATAATTTACTCCATCACAACAACGACGCCCATATATATGCCATTGTGGAGAAATTTATGCAATTTATTATAACGCGGGCGGGGGGGGGAGGAAGAGCGCATGGGGTTCTCCTACCGCGGTCCTCGCGCTTGGAACGTTTCGGGTGGGGGGGGGCGGTAAAGGGGGGAGAAGGTGGGAGGGGGAAAGGCCACGCCTTTACCACACACGGACTCTCCAGTCCTCATTGAATAAGCGGGCGAGAGAGAAAAGCAGAGGTGGGGGATGGAGAATTGAAAAATGTGTTTTTCTCCGCTCTTCACCCAAAGCGCGCCCCGGTCGGTATGTAAAACGACCATTTAAAATAGAACACCGCGCGGAGTTTCATGAACTACAGTAGTCCTTTCAGATCTGAAATTTACGAATTGAATGGATGAAGGGATTTCATTTTGTTCCCTACCCTCCGGCCTTAATCCCTTTTCCGCGAATCCATTCTCAGGTGCTGAGAATTCCGTCTCTGCTTAGGCGGGTACTCAGCTCCCCCCATCCTATGTCTATTCCCAGGGTGCGCTCAAGTGCCCCCATTGGGAAAGGACAAAAAAATAGGTGATGCCGTGTTATTCAACGTTATGGGGCAGTACATTTGCTTGATGCTCTACGCTCTTTACGCCCAGAACGAAATCCAGGCGGGAATTCGTCTGTATCGTTGAAAGCCGCAATGAAAGAACGCATAGGACAACGCAATTATTTCAAGAATGGATACCTGAGAATACACAGCGTATTACCAACGCATCAATTTGTTTGATATTGCAGACCAAATTGCGAAAACAATCCTGGCCTAAAATATTTCATAGAGATAAGAAATGAGCGAGAAAATGAGAGAGTGATTGACGATTGAATGTGTTCAAAAATCCAAAAACATCATGCTAAAGCATTTTACATTTGAAAATCCCTTTCTTCTATTTAGAGATTATCATAATAAAATCATCCAAGATAATTATTTCAAGCTAATTTTTATCATCAAAATTATCGTACATTGATTAAAAGTACTACAATTTATCACACTTTTAATTGTAGAAAGGCTTCTCGGGATTCCATCCGGGTTGGAAGAGCCATGACCAACGTTTCGGCTGCTTACTCTGCAACCGTCCTCAGGGAAGTGAGATTCTCACTTCCCTGAGGATGGCTGCAGAGTAAGCAGCCGAAACGTCGGTCGTGGACCTTCCAACCCGGATGGAATCCCGAGAAGCCTTTCTACATTCTATTCACCGGGAAAACCTGAAATCTTTCAAAACTTTTTATTATTTCTACGAACATTTCCCTATTGTTTTACGACATTTTCAAGTAGTTGACCTTTCTGTTAGTTCTCTCAAGTAGTTCTAATTGCAATTTGTCTATATTTCCTAGCTTTTCGTGGATAGCAGAGTTACACGTAACGGACCACCAATTTAACTACTCAATGAAAGAGTAAGGCAAAAGCACGTCCAGGTTTTGCCACTCTTTTGACTATCAAATATAACTCGTGGTAATATTTTTGGAAAAGATAGGTTTTGTAATGGAGGTAAAAACCATGACACGTTGCTGTTATGGACTAGAATCAAATGAAGATAAAAATTCAAATCACTCGAAAAAATCGCTAACAGATCCATATTTAATCTGCTTTCTTAAGAGAACTGTATATCTATGCCGAAATCGCCCTTCTACAGGGTACAGAAAGTTAAATTGCTGATTTGAAGGATAAAAATAACGAAAGATGTTATAGTTTTGTTTATTTTTTCTCCATATTCCACAACATGCATTTCAAGCATGACAGTGCTGTACACGTCAATGTGAATATGTTGGACCAACTTGTTTCGTCACAGGATCATATTTGAACCTCGCTTCGCGGCGCCAAATTCAAATCAGAAAATTATTCTGCAGCACCTTGTACTAGTAGTTCTAGCCTCTGCCGCAGTCTACGAGAGACGCCGGCCCCGGTCAACAAGGTCACTCATAGCTTAGGAGAAAACACTTTGCATGGGTTTTCGAGGATGTTAACTGTGACTTTGAAATGCTCAATGTGGAAAAATATGACGATTCTACGAAGAGATAAAGGATTCCCATTCAAATAGAATGCAAACACTTTTAAGAAAAAAACGTTGTGTGCGTCATGTGGATCACCCGATTTTTGACAAGTTTACGTTTCTTAAGCGGTAAAAATAATTATTCAGAAAGGAAAAGCGAAAGGCCACAACACCAATACCAAATATTAATCCTTCCATAAGAGGCCAGCGTAAACAGATTTGCTTTAAGTGGCAAATCACAGTCGTAAAATAAACGCGCCTTTACGTCTGCAGAAGAGTTTTTGGCCGTGGTGAACTGTCCTGATAAAGAATATTTCTCTTTCATTTCTTTTTTAAGCTCAACTCACTGTTTCAAAGCGACGTTGGTCCAGTCACCAGCTCTCGTTTTTCCTTTTTTTCGTAACTTTCAGCAACTCCTTTGATCCTTGCGACGAGAACATTTACCCTCTACACGACCAAGAATGAGTTCCTTACTCTCTTTCCACGGTGCTATTGTCATTAATCGAGTGCCGACTTAGCAAAAAAAGTTATATCTCTCTCTTCTCAATGAACATGGTTTGAGGCACACGGAGCTGCGTAGTAAATTTTATGCTTACCCAAGTCATGCCTAAAATTGAAAAACGATGGAATAAATATTAACTTAAGACTTCGCATGGATTTTCCAATGTGATGTAACGGCAAGAAAATATGTATATTACTTCCCACACGAATTTTAGAGGACTATAGAGAGTAAACATAGGAGACGCAGCTACGTCTCTCACATGCCTCGGGGCGAAAAGTTCGCTTTACTTTTTTTTTCTCTGTTTCGACCCCGGTTCCCATAACGTTGGAATTTCCCAAATAAAAAGAAGAATCCGGGATGGAAGAAGGGAGGAAAGAAAATTAAAGGAATATTATCTCGGCGAGGGATATCTGCCTCGGGGAGCATTAAAGGAAAACATTTCGAAAATGTTTGGAGGGGGGAATAAAACGGCAAGGAGGTGAAGGAAGAGATGAGGACAAACAGGGGGAGCGCAGAATGGAAATACAAACCCTCAGCAAAAGGTGGAAAGAAGTTTTTTTATGGAAACTTCACGCGCATTCCATCGCTGGAACTACCAAGTGTATTCACGTTCCGCTCTCACGACTGCTCACTAATTACGTAACGTACCGTTGAGGTGAGGCGTTGGTGGAGTAGACGGAGAAGAAGGTGATCGATCAAAGTTACGAGCTCGTTTGCAGTCCAAGGTGTACTTTGGGAGGGTTTTCGTGACAGTCGCAGCGTGGAGGCATTCTTAAACGTATATGTAGTTTAGACACGAGAGGTAGATTCACTGTAGAAACAATTTCTGATCACTCACCCAAATTTCCATCCACTGAACGCTAATAATGTAATTATTTCCACCAATTATTCGTGACGAAACAAGTAACATAGAATGACCTCTGCTTGAATCGCGAAGTAAAGCCGCTCATAACTTATAACGATAATAGATGATGATGAATGATATTCGTAATGTAAACACGATGAGTTGATTCACTCTGGATATTATAATAAACGATTTCTGATCACCCACCCAAATTTCCTTCCACTGAACGCTGATAATGTGATTCTTACCACCAATTATTCATGGAAAAACTAGTGACGTAGAATGACCTAGCTTGAATCGCTCAGTAAAGCCACTCATAATTTTTTATGTGAATAGCTAAGAATTTATATTATTCCTCGTGAGGCAGAACGCTTTTTTCCCAACTAAATAAGATACAAACAAACTCTAAAGAGGAAAACAAAAAGACTTTTCCTCGAGTCTTGTCAATGGCAAAGCTTTACGCTGGTGCTTAAAAAAGTCGTTCGTAAATTCATAAAGCATTTTAAGAAAAAATCACCCCACAAAATAAAATATAATAGCACTGACCTTCATAAAAATGAACTTTGAAAATAATTATCCCTTTAAAATCCAAGAATAATTCAAAATCCTAAAATTATGATTTTTGAAATGGAAAACATTTAGTGAGCGAAGAAAAAAATACCTCTAGGAGAGAGAGTAAAAAAAAGGTAATTTACTTGACAAATAATGTTACAGCACCTCAAAGCATCCTTCGAGAATGAATGAGTCGAAGAAACGGAGACGACTCGTAACAAACCAGCCCTTAACCATGAACTGAGTAATATTTTGAAGTAAAAAGTGATAAGTGAACATACCATTAAATAAATCGAAACGAAAAACAGCATTAAGCTCCCTGACAAATTGCAACAGGTCAAAAATAGGCTCCATTATTATCCGGAGCACAAGAACGACAGCCTCTTCATGATTTCTTAGGTGAATGAGGATCATTGGAACAGAATGTGAATTTGAGCTCGAACCGTTATTAACACTAGGACGCCCGGACTTTTCAACATCATTCAACGCCCAAAGCGGGTCATTTTGACCCACTGTAATTAATGAAATTAATCCTCACTTTGCGCTATTAAGTTTACATTTTTACAGTTTTTACTACAAACTGTCACTCTTTCTCTTCACATTCATCGATTATTTCACTTTATAACTTTCATAACTTTGACAATATCGATGATTTATTGATATATAAGCTTACGACATTTGTGTCAATTTATCGTTTTTTCCATTTTATTTCATTTTTCTTGCTTATTGTGTCATAGCTCAATATACTACGAAGACTTTCCACATTATTTAATACATATCTATTATTTTTCAAAGTTTGGTTGCAATAACTAAGTTCAAAATATTATTTTTCGCTCGAAGTAGGAATTTTCCCGAAAATCTACCTAGTAACTAACTTTGGGATTCTTATTATTGCAGTGATGCACACGTATAAATCTGATAATCTGATAATAGTCCATACGTCCGTAAGGAGCAATATTGTATTCTCTGCACTCTAAAATAGTAATAAGGTTTACTGTGCACTGCCAACAAATTAATTACTAAATATGCCATGAATCGACCGGACGAAAAATGAGGAGGGTGGAGATACGAAGTGGAAAGAAGGAATATGAGAATATTTTTGAAAGGTGATCCAGGCATAGAAGGTAACCGAATGAGGAAGATAGGGCAAAGTGGGATGGACCATGTATGCAGCAGAATAAATAATAAACACTAATATAAAAGAAGTTTTGGTGGTGATACAAAGTGCAAATACATATCTGGGTCAAAATGACCCGTATGGGCGTTATAGGTAAATTCTAAAAAAACTAATGTACGGATTACTCCAGGAAGCTGAACATTTTTGGATATAAAGCCATGTTAAAATGAATAAAAGTCACGAGAGGAAATCCAACTTTCATTAAAAATGAAATAAAAAAATGAATTTAAAATCACGTTTGGGTCAAAATGACCCGCCTGGGCGTTCTAGTGTTAATGGAATGTGGGGTGTAGCAAATGTAAAGGGGATTAAGCTTCTGGTGACCCAATGGGATTTTCTTAAAGAAATTTAAACTAAGCCGAGGGTGAATTAGACTTATGGTACATTTTAGAAAACACCTGAAAAAACAACATCATTAGATGCAAATCTTTTGAAATATTAGTCCGCTCTTTACTTTTATTACCGTATGTATTATTGGTAATTAAAACTAATTTTTCATTGAAGGAAGGGATTAAGCAAGAAATGACTGGATGTAGCATTCAGAGGGAACGGTTTAAAATTCCGGTGATTCCTAGTGGTCCATATATAAAGATACCTTCTTGGGTACTACATATGTGGAAACCACCTTGAGTATAATACTCCGTCAGTGAAATGGGATGTTAAACCGTTCTTCCCTAGGCGTCGGGGTCTTTCCATTCTTCATTGATCAATTTTCCTTCCTATGCTAACTTGATCACCCCTTCTTCTCGGCGCAAATGATCTCAGTTGTCGGTCGCCAGCCCACAATGATCAACTTAGCAACCATTAATGCTATAATCATGATTTGATGCAGTAGCTCCTGTTCATATGATGGGTCATTGGCTAGTGTCCACACGCCCTTACGACGCGATAGCTCGAAGGGAGTAAACTGAGGCTGTGGATTTGAGCGGAGGCTTACATTTCCCCAGCCTTGGCAGCACAAACAGCGCGCGTTGACCCCTTTTGCGAAACCTCCCCTCCACTTCGTCTCCCACAATGCCTCACCACCACTCTACACACGAAGCAGACAAGAGACTGTTCGGGCACGACCTCGAAGGATCGTTTGTCCGGCTCACACGTTCGAAGAGGTCCCAAACTTTCCCCCGCGAGGGCGGCTCCTGGAGGCCCCTCAGGTCACCACCCCGGGGCCTCGCCGAACACACACGCATGCACGTTAGGGAAGAAAAATTCGAGTGGGGCTCGCGCGGTGGTGCAACCGTTCCATCACGCCCGCACTCTTCGGGGCCCAGCGGTGGTTTTGCGGCCGGCCTCCCTTTTTACTGCGCGAGCGACACCTTCCCCGTCGAGAACCCGCCTAGAACCAAGGGAGCCGGGGACATAAATCTGGCTCTAATTCTAATTTCCAGCGACGGCCGCGTCTTCTTCCCATTTGGCCGCCCATGCAGCTAGCCATACGTCAACGTCACGCCTACTCCTCCTCCGTCCATCTCCCCGAAGACCTATGTCTGTATACCCTGAGAACAGTGCTAGGGATCGAGTAACTCTATAAGGCAAACCCAGAGGTTTAATGACTGCCAACACATACTGCGCTGCTTTGCCCACGCCCCTCGAAAGAACGGCTCTCATTGGAGGGAGGGACAACATAAAATACCCATGCCGTAAACTTAAAGAATGCGTCATGATTCCAATTATGAAAGAATTAAATACTCATTAAACTTATAATATAAATATCACATTTTGAGGACGTTGGTACGAACTATGAGAGCTTATTTAAAATTTCCAAACGGGGAGGAGTAAAATACAGTGAAAATACAGCTCACTACTAAGTGCCCTAAGGAAAAAAAAGAGCTCAAGTGAGTGGGCAGTTATAATGTCATAATATAGAGCTTACAACTGATGAAAACTCTGGAGACAGAAAGAAAATCTTTACCGCAAAAGATCCTTAAGTTTTAGTTCTAAAGGATTGTTTCCACCAAGCACCGTTCAACATCATATCATTTATACCTGCCTTACATAGCCATAGTTTGCATCATCCTTGATTTTTATGGCAAGCCGGAGGTGGCGATAGAATCGAGTAAATCGGAAATTTTTTCTTAGGCTCCCACGTATGACATTCGCTCCCACCATTCCGCAACACCGTGGTGATGTATTGTCGTAGGCATCGGATATCAGTTTTCACAAGACAAGCGATTTTTCGGTCAAAACCCGATCTTACCAGGGTGCCATTAGGGGAGTACTTTCAAGCTAAGTTCTGTAATGCATGGTTAAAATTAACCGCAACATGGCGTAGACTTTAGGTTAACTTGTAGTTCACTAAGAGACAGGGTTTCGTATTTTTTACCAAGCAGTCGATTAGTTTGCGTGAACTATATTGGTTGGGGATCATTCATTTTTTCGGTTTTCTTTCTGAGAGAATTTTACCAAAGATCTTAAAACCAGGGCTAAGAGCAATACTTCGTCTTTCGAATGGAACTAAGGGCTGGGAATCGGAACACTGATGATGTGGCAAGAGTAACTGACTGATTGCCCCGAGGGCCCTGGTTCAACACCCAGTGGTGGAGAAGATTTCCTGGGTCGAACTATGTTCATCCAATCTTATTATATGGAGTGAACTTTTAGTGGAATAGTTCATCTGTCAGATGGGACGATAAAGTAAGATCACTTTGTTGCCATCTGTTTGGAAGTCTAAATCTGACACAAGGTTTCTCTCCACCTATATTCCACTACCCAAGTACATAACCTATCCCTCAGCGACCTACCTAACCTGAATGGCACATATGCGGGCCCCGGTAGCGGCAGGATCGTAGCCTACCCACCCAAAGGTCGCGTATTCAAATATAGCGAAGATTTGGGCTTCCATATACAAGAGTATAGTTTCGTGTGTTCATCCGTTAACACCTGTGAAAATACCTTAAGTAAAAGACCATTGAGGATCTCTTAAAACAATGTTAAAACAAAACATGATAAAATACATCAAAGAGGGGTAAAATATGCTACGACAAAAAATCATTCGACTTCTGGGATTCGAACTCGGACCTCCCAACATTCGGATCCAGGACCGGGATTCGAATTCTGATCAAGTGAAATTGATTTTTCATGTCAAATTTCACCCTCTGTGGTGTACATCTTTGGAGCCGTGCGCGTGACTGCGTACCACATCATTTGAGCATTCGATGAAATTGGAATAGAGTCGATTATCTCAGCTATCGGTCCCTCTCAGGGTAATCAACAAATTTAAAGCTATTTTCTACTCACCACTTGTTTAGATTACACCAATACCTTCGCTGGGTTTCTCTCGCTCTTCCTCCTTCGCACAAAACAAAGCTTTCCTCGACTTCCAACCCACCTAAACCTACAACTGACGCATCACTATTAGTCGCCTCACTTAATAACTATGGCTACTCTGAACGCAGCCTCCCCCCCCCCCTCTATCTAAGCTCCCATCCTCCAAACCCCTATTGAGCGGTGGGGGGGGGGGTCCCCTTAAATCACCAAGTCCCCGCGTGTTGTGCTTAATTTGAGCGGAATTTCTGCGATCATTTTCTTGCGCTTTAATTAAGGAGAGTGGATCAGGGACGAGGACAAGGAAGAGTCGCCGCATCGCCACCCCTTCCCTTCCACACTTCCCGCCCCCCATCTCCCAATGCCTGCTTGTTCGCCGTGAAAAATCCCGGGAAAGTTTTGCCGCCCGGAGACTCTTTATAAAGGCTTCCCGAAGGAAAACGAGATAGCTAGGAGGCGAGTGACTAATTTTTAAGGGAAGGGTTTAATTGAAAGAAGTTTCAAAACTCTTGACGGGCGAAATTGAATCGGAGGGGAGTGACCGGCGAGTCTCTCCGTGAACCACCCCCAATTTGGCGTCTTGGCGATGAATTTATTATTGACCGACGCGGGAAGGGAGGACTCGGCTATGTGATCGGACTGTAATTTTACTGCGCGTTGGATTGAGAGATTCCTATCGTTTTCTTCCACTCGGCCGTATCCTCGTTATTCGAAAAATGTTGATGAGGTAATAAAGGGGACAGTTTTTGTTCGCTACACTTCATCCACTTAAATACACTAAAAATTACGAAGACTTTTCTTTAACTTAAATTAATCTAATCATATTGAGAGGCCGAAAAACTAATTTTCAAAATGGTCCTGCTAATTTTAATTTTCTCAATTTAATTAGTATGTAGTCTAATAATCATCTGGTAATTATGCTCGGAAGGAAAATGAAACACTAACCAGATCAATCGGAATCAGTTCATCCTCGGTCATTCAATAATCCTTCGAGTGAAGTTATCAGGTACGGCGTACTACAAAGTTCTTTCCTCATCATTCCTCTTTAACATCCTATTTAAGGAAAAGAAACTTGGCAAGTTAAGACAGACAAATATATTTTCCTCATCAGTGGCATCTACGAATGATGAGCGAAAGCGTCATTGTTTTTAATTTTTTATCATTAATACTGGCAACCCTTTAGAAAAGAATATATAAAATATTATATTCCAAAGTTACTTAAAGAACGTTTTGCGAGAATAGAAAAGAAATCTCGGACATTCAGGATTGCCAAGTATGACAATCTCCGGGACACAAGTTTGAATTTCACTTGATGACTCAACTTGTCCATTGTATGACACAATTGAACATTTTTATCAGAGAGCCATTTGAGTTTAAAATTGATGATTTGACATGATAAAAAGTGCAAACACAGCTCTCGATAGAGTATTGCCATGCCATGTAGAAAACATCGAAATTAAAAATGGTAAAAGATACATTAATATTGATGATAAGGATTATTTAATTTTAACAGAAGAAACGATTTATTACTTGTTCGGTCTCCATTCTTTTTGTCTGATGGTCAATTTATGTATACTTGCGCCACATGTCTCGTTTCAGCATCATATTTTTTTTTTAATTTTTGCCACAAGTTATTTATAATGCCATACTTAACTAAAATGAGACCACAAAATTTGGAATAAAATGCCTAACGCAAAATTCAATGACAAGGAAAATCCCAAATTTCCAAACCAAAGCATCCAGAGCAAAGCACCTCGACTTAACACGAAAAAAATGCGGTCCTACCGTAAAATGGTGTAGATATGATGCAATTCAAACTCAAGCTACTTATAAAAAGAATCAAATACTCATTTTATTATGAACAAGAAAATCACGCGCTTTTTTGTATTTGTTCGGAAATTGTATGGTGTTTAATATATGGACACATGGAACACAAAGTGTATATTTTTAAATATTTGTGACATCTTCAGAGAAAAACTGTTTCCTACCAAGAAACTAATTACCGTGGGGTACTGAATCGTAATATAATGTCAAATGTTTTCTAAAGCAACAGCAGTAATTGATTATCAAAATCAAATTACATATAATTTATTAAAATAGAACGAATGTGCAAGTTTTTTGATTGCGGTGTGGGATTACTCTCCGTGAAAAAAACTTCAACGAAATGAAGTCTGACTAAGTGATTTTAATACGATTATTGAAGACAAAATTCTAATGTCTCTTTAAACGACGCACGGGCCGGTTCCAAAGGCTGAAAAAGGTGTCCTTTAAAAATTTATTTGTGACCTAATCATCATATTTTGTGTCTGAATTTGGTTTTTGAATTACTAATGCATGTCAACAATGAAAACGACGTCTATTAAACAAGACAAACTAAGGGGGGAATTAAGTATATGTTCTCAGTCACACAGTGGCGGCGGAGCACGCTTAATTACTTGCAATTGTGGCCACAGTTCTCTAACTAAGGGTTCGTGGAGTCCTTCTGAGATAGGCACACCACGGATGGATAGAACTGATTCTCGAGTTTCCTGTTTAGATGACGAACTGTGCTCTTCCTTTCCCTCCCTCGTCACATCGGCAGCAACAAGGCCTAGGGGCAAGCAAGGTGGAAGGTGATAGGGTTGGAGAAGGGAGAGGACCTCAGTCAAACTGCACCCTCCCGCCTCTACCCCGAGGTGGTGCTGCAATCCAGCCGAAGCCCCCCCCCCCCCCCGGCCTCGACGTTGTTTTGTTTCCCTCCATCCCTGATATGCAACCCGTGTTCCTCCCTTTGGTGATTACGCACTCACACACGCTAATTCCTTTTGATGACTCCCCCTCAGGTTATTGGATCACGGCTAGTGCGGAGCGGAACACCCGAAGAATTAAGCGGGAAACTGAGCAAGGTGAGCAAAGGGCAAGGACGTGGAGAGAGAGAGATATGTATATGTGGCACGGGAACTTTACCTCATCCTCAGTAATTAGTCTGACGAACCAGAGATGAGGTATACGATGCAAAAACCAAAATGTAAAGTAGAACCATGTGTTTGTAAGTAAAGAAGTAACATTTTCAAATAACTTTGAAACTAGCCTAGCTTTGAGCTAGCTTTGAACACGCAGTATTATTAACGGAGTCACCCGATAGTGTTCACACAATTGTGTGAAATTCACAGAGGAAAAATCATTCGTCTGGACTAGAAATCGAACCCAGATCCCTTAATTTCGCGCCAAGTGCTCTAGTCCAGGCGAATGATTTACCCCCTGTGAATTTCACACAATTGTAAAGAAGTGACATTTAACAGAGCGGTGAGAGCTCTTGGGCACAATTCTTAGAGGTTTGATATTGTCTGCCGAAGCGTAGGTGGCCCATATTGTGTGCGATATAAATTGGAAATGATTTATGTTTATTGGGAAATAAAAACTCTGATACCCGCTAATATCACTCGATTGGCCAATAGGGGTCTAGATGAAAGGCCTATGGTTAAATTACGGTTGGTTTGGTGAAATTCCAAGACAATTTCAAGCAGTAAGATGATAAAATATTCGTAAAAAGCGTTAAAAACATTTCAGTGAGGATTTCAAAATCTTTCAAGAAAGAACGTGGTGTGCATCCAATGCTGATGCCATCTTTTGAGGCATATTGAATTAAACTGTAGGTCGATCGTCGATCGGATTACAATTTCTTCATAGGTGAATACATGAAGAAACCATAAGAGCTGAACAAATTAAAATTTGGAAACTGGTTGAAAACACATCGTAAGTCCACCAATGGCTGACTTCTTCGCCTATAGCATGTGTTACCGTTTCCTGTCTATGTAAATTAATACAGTTGTGATTATGGAGCTATTCTTAAAAACGTCTATTAATGATTAACAATTTTAAAAAAGTGTTTTTCATTTTCATTTAATCTTAAGTTAAGAGCAGTAGATCCACACCAAACTCCAGAAAAAAAACTATCAACTTTAATACGCATCAGCTCAGTCTTCATTTTCTGAATTACATTGCATTCTCTCCAAAATTTTTAAATTAAAATTCTTTACCTTGAAAACCATATTAATAACCATTATATTTATAACTACGCCCTGAAATCTTTTTCAGACTCAAATTTAGTCCCTTAATGAATAATCCTTAAGATCAAACCTAAATATTGTGCCTAAAAGATATGAAATTCCATTAATATCACTAAAGCCGTTTTTTTATTTTATGCCTGTAAACATAGAATATTACTCGCTGAAGAGTATAGGGTTTTTTTGTGTTTTGAGCCCGCGATTCTCCATTACATCAATGCCTCAGGCAGCAGTCTAAAATCGTATTTATCTAGCGTGGAATACAATATTTTATTTCTGCAGAACTCATCTTTACATATATTTGAAGCACTACATAATAATAAATTCACATTGTTACGAACCAATCACCTACCATTTTGTAAGCAATAGAAGAAATATTTGGTGACCTTTGGTCATTTCGATACAAATATCGACTCCTCCACGAAATCCACTCCTCGCTCGGCACGAAAGTCCCGCATTTGATGTGGTAATCTGCTCCGGGAATGCCTGAACGGCCCGCAATGGCATGCGTTGCCCGAGGACCATGATCCCGATTAGAACAGAAACTACTCGAAAGGTCACATTGGTGACACGTGATAACAGACCTCAAGTTGTAGTTCTAGATCAGTAGTAGATGTAGTCACTTTGGAAAATTTTCTTCTTCCTCTCTGATGCAGCACGAATGATTGTGAAGGAACTGCTTTGCGGAATTACTAGTGCTTAAACTTTTCCTAGCTGGGAATAAAGAAAGGTAAAATAATTTTGAATCCAAATATATTTAAGATAGCCAGTGAAACACGTCAATAAACATCCCTGAGCCTCCCTCCTTCTCCCTGAGTAAAGTAATAATCAATAATACTCACAATTAAAGATGGTAGTTAATTTTATCAACAAAATTGTAACTGTTGAATAGTCATCATAAATATCAACATCGTAGAAGCTCATGAATCCATTCCTTCAACACTCCTCTTCAATACAACATATATTTGAGTTTTTAACAACTCTAACCCTATTATCAAGAATTTTACCAGGTTTGCAAAAAACATTTTCATCCAAAACGTTACATCATTTTTTCAACGACCGAAGATCCGATAAAATGATTTCTTCCGTTCGAAGCGCATAGAATGTTCAGTATTAGCCAGGATAATTTCCCTAAGCAAGCTCTGATTCCTCTCTTTTTTTTAATTGCTTTTAGAGAGCCTCAGAGCCCTCAATGGATGCATTCCTTTTTTCTTCTCCTCCTCCATAGAGAATAATACGAAATACCACAGAAGGATGTCGTAATCTAGTCTTGAGCAATCCTATATCTTCGATAGAACATACGGGGAAAGATATAAGGACACATGTTTATGATTAGAAGGATGATCAACTCTAGCTTTAAAAATTGTCGAGAACTTCATATAGTGTCCCGATTTTTCACTTTTAACAAATTTATTTTTCAACATAATTTCGTTACTTCTCGGTTCCTACGCCACTTTAAAGTATTTCACGCTTAAATTGAATGATTGAACTAAGAAGTAGATGGAGGGTTAATTTCAAAGTTTTAGCTGTTACCCCGCACTCCATTACCTACTGATCGGATCTATACTCAGCAATTCACACTCATACTTGAGCATTCACCATTAGAAACATTGTAGATCTTAACAAGACGCATGACGGAAAAATTTACGAAATTTTGTTGACAATCTTCAAATTATAAACATTAAGTGGAAATGGAAACTGTGAATTTCATGCAGATTTTACTTAGTACACATAGAAACGAAATGTTGGTGGCAATTCTTTAAACACGTTAACATCCATACTTAAAAATTCTTCCCGGGGCGCTTGAGTTAGTAAACTGCTTGGAGAGTTGGAAATTAAGGGTAAGAGAGGAATTTCTGAGCTAGAAAAGAAACGTTTGTGTTATGAGAGGAATGTAATTAGGCTCAGCTCCATATTTACGCACATTTTTACAGCATTTTCGGCTACTTTTTAAATTCGCACTGATGCACAATTTCAGGCCGTCTCTCGACTTTGTGGAAGGGCGACGAAAAAGCATCCAAATAAAATGTTCCACCATTCATATTTGTTGATGGCACTTCTACCCGGACAAGCTTTATCCATTGTGACAAGTTACAAAAAATGACTGAAAGGAATGCTGCAGCAGCACAGAATTCAGGCAGTCATTATTTTCACAGTATTCCACTTAAGCACTAAGTGCTGACTCCGAGCGTAAAAAAATGGGAACAAAAATCTTCGGCTTCTCTCGGAATGTGTTAATGGAATTTCAAAAAAGGTGGGAATAAAGGTGCCTATTTTTAACCCTGTTATCATATTTTCTGCACAAACTTCCGTTCAAATAGTCAGAAGTGCTCTTCATGAAAGTTCGTCTGGGAGAGTTAAATCCTACATCTCATGTAAAGTAATTTCTAATAATTCTGCTCTTTTTAAATATGCTATCACGAATTTAGTTTATGATGACTAGAGAAAATAGAATTGGAAATATGAGGTAGAGGGTGAACGTTTTAATTGGTAAAAAGAGTATTGGGAATAATTTTCATACATCTGACAGAAGGTGAATGATTATTTTACATCTGAACCCAAAATCTTCCTAAAAACCTTTCATATCTTGCCTCAATCAAACTATTTTTTAAGAACATTGCTTAAAAATAAGTTTTATTCATCAATTTATGAACATATTCAATTATTGGTTATTTTCCAGAACAATAATATGGTTTGAAGTAGATTATTGGCATGCAGTAGAATTTACATAAAGGTTCTATTTTAAATTGTGCCTCGTGGTCCAAGTAGAGGTTTTTCTTAATATTTTAATCCTATGCTTTTTTCATTTTATAATATGCACTCATATTGGAGTACGTTCACCAACAGTGTCAATGAGAGCTTATAAAATTTCAAAATCTCGCCTTTGTGTAAATGCTGAAGCAAGGCTACAGGAATTGTTGATAGATCCGAGGATCTCAATGTCTTTACCTTATCCCATGGCCAGCGCAACAGAATGCAAATTCATTCAAATTACTTCACATGGAGTCCCTTTTTTTTACCGCCTTTTACGCCGAATCTTCCACTCCAATAAGCAATTAACCACTCTTCCATTCCACTCAATGCTAAAAAAAAGTTTTCCTTCGCCTCCTCAACGATATACTTTTAAAAAAGCGCGATTTCGAGGGATAATCCAATCATTGTTCATCCTCTTCTCATCATGTTTTATGGATTCCTTTTGATTTCCCTCGCTAATCCTATTCACAGTTCCCTCTTAAAAAACACCTACTACGCAAAAAAAGCCTAACCCATTCCTTTCTAACAAATTTCATCGTCATTAGTGAATGAAAAAAGTTTTAGCAAAAAATCACTTGTGTGAGAAAAGTATAAAATAATTTTTACCTGTCAAATTATTTTTCCAGTAATATGATCAACTGACTCAATATTCACAGTAAATTTGGAAAGGTATTTGACAAGACGGAAACCTTTCACGCGCTTTACAGCACACATACGGTTGCTTAGCACTCAATTATTGACGTCCAAGTTGCTTGCATCTACTTTTATGAAAATGAAATGAGGCCAACTCTTTTCAAAGCAAATGCAACACACGATCGAATTAATTAACTCATCAACAGAAAAAGAGTTAAAATGCTGCGTTGACATGCTCACACGCGAACTAAAAAATCACGACACTTTGAGGGTGAATAAAAAAGCATCATGACCACGGAAATTTTTAACGCATTTTTCTTTCTGCTGACTATTCGCCGAAACACTCAACTATTTTGACCAAAAAAAATGCGTGCTTTGTACACGTCAGCATTCATCAGTGAACACATGAGTTACAAAGGCGATGGTGACGTTTTTGATGCAATGTAAATAGATCGTCCGTAAACAACAGCAGCATTGCGTTTCAATCACCCAAAAGCCGTCACGAACTGAAATTAAAATGAGGCGTGAGAGAGAGATATGGAGTGAATATACATCCTTACTGAAATGAAGCGTAGTTTATCATCTCCGGATTGGGGAGCTTTAGTTTAGACTTCCACTTTGTGGAGAATCAATCAGATCCATTCATAATCACGCAACCCTGCTCGTTTCAAGCCGCATAATAACACGGGAGGTTAACCAGCGGAGAAAAGAGATACACGCACCGGAGCGTTTGACTCGATCGTGGAAATCATAACATTTCCACTTTTCCTGACCCTTGTGGATTCTTGAGCGGCACGAACCACTCCGTACGATAGCAGGGTCACATATTTATTATCCGGCACATCAAGAAAAAACCGCGGTTTCCATGAAAGGTAAGAGGCGAGAAGAGAGGTGAGTGCGTTCTGAAGTCCCAATTTGGCGATTGAAGCGAGAATGAACGCGGAGATACGAGGAATAGGGAGACGACGCGTTGTACGTGCAAATTACGAAAACCCTTTAATGCCTCATTAGCATAAGTTGAATAGGGTGTGGATTCGGGTAGCGAGCATATCCCGGCAGAGTTCTTTCCCTGCATACGCCTCCCTACCCCTCCCCATCCCCCCCCCCCCGCGTACCTTTACGCCAACACCCCCTATTTCATATCCTTTCCTTTCACCCCAAACCCGCCCAGCCCCACATCCACCCACCCAAGACTATATACCCCTCCCTCCTACCCTCGCGCATCCGACAGACGCCAGCCACCACCCTCCCGACTCCCCAGCCATCCCTCCATCCCTCTCCCTCCCCCCCACCAACCCAGACATTCAACCGCATCCCTTTGACAAGGATTCCCTCACGGCACAAAAGGGCTTTGCTTGCCTACGGCCTATTTACACTCTCTTTCCATCTCGCCGTGCATATCCCGATCCAAGTCTTCCACGGCCCCACACACACTCGCATATCCCAGCCTATTTCGTTTCTCAGCGCGAGAGTCTGCGGGAACACCTTTCGGATCATCGTGGCTCAGGTTTAGTGGAGCCGAGACGGGAGAGGAGTGCCGCAGTTCAAGTCTTACGGCTTTCACTGCGCGAAGAAGCAAATATTTGATTGACTTCCGTGCCCCAGTCTCGTGCATCACAAGTTTTCGATAGATTTGGTTTATAATAAGAGGGTTAAGGTTGTCCCACCTTGAAAATAATTAAAAGTGCTTCATATTCAGAATGCTTACAGAAAAGCATACCCTTTGTTTGACAAGAACCACAAATTCCTATGCTTCCATGATATTTTCGTCCTTTGAAATTGAATGTACACGATGTTCATGGTGAGAATAGATGAAATAAGGTTAAAATCTAGTTTTTTCCCAAATATCACTCAATTTTTGATTAAATTTTTGATGAGAGTGGTTTCTTTCGATCCGTTAAATAGTAGAAAATAAAGGCAAATTTCTATAAGTTTGTGTAAAATGTTATTACAATAAAAAATCGTTATTTAAATTGAAATGGCACTTCAGTGGACGGTAACAGCTGCTAAAATGACCATTAAAATTGTTCGAATATCGACTACCAAGTCTTTGTTTACCTTTATTATTTTATTTCAAAGCCTTATTATCAGTAAACACAGTGTTCTCAATGAAACACAAACGAAAATGAGGAGTAAAGTATTTGTTTTGACTCACTCAGACATCTCCATAGTCCTTTACAGACTGATTTTTTTTCTTTTGCATGGTTGAAAAATAGATCTATATTTTCTATAAATATTTCTTTCCTATTGTGTGCATCATTCATTTACAAAATAGATATATTCCGAGAAAAATATGTGCCAGTGAATTTTCAACTATTATATAGCCTCATGTGAAGAATTACAAACGCAATTACCCTCCACTAATTTCAAAAAATATACCTCTCGATATATGAGATTCAACGAGGAAATATTCTCGTGGGTTCGGGTTAACTTTTTCGAGGAAAAGTTCCCCCTTTTAAGAGCATTTTTTTCCGGAAACGGAGCTTTCAGCAAAAAGCGTTCACGAGGAATCGCTCCCATGATGCGGTAAATCTCCAAGCGCTAATATCGATAATTGCCGCCCATGAAAAATGAGCTGAACACGGAAGAGCTACAAGTTTTCAATATCCTCTAAAACTAAATGGCGTTATACAGCAACATTTTCTCTGTCAATCATTTTTCAATTCCTAGCAGAAGGGGCTCTACCAAGTGGACCAATACACATTTTTTTGAGTGCCCCAACTATGCATGGCAACCCTTTATCTTAAAACATTTATTGTTTCAAACGAGTAATAAGCAAATACCTTAATAAATATACCTTATACAGTACACGGCTCCCTTATACTCTGCTTGAGGAAACAATCTCTGTGAGCTTGCTTCAATTACCTTATCAGATTTAAGCTATAATTTTTCAACTGCATAGCATTACAATGCAAGGAATAATATGCTATAGCAATATCGCAAAAAACTGCGTGAGTGTACTCTATTACCAAGTTTAATTTTTAATAGCAAATTAACTAATTAATCATAACAAAATATACGAGGCATTCAGAGATAAATTTTTATAGTTTTTTTGTCTTGAGAATGACGCTATAGAAGTTAAAACCAGTAGAAAACATTAAAACATTGTAGAATTTGACTACGTATCTATTATGAGTTATTCCTTTATATGTTTATTAATCATAACGCGACTTTCAAAAGACTCTCAATCCTGTGGTATCCTCAGAGCAACGAGTAACTACTGAAGTCCAAGTCTTTCGCGAATATTTTGACTTAATAGGGTAACATATTTTTTTTTAAACGAAGCAATGGATAAGATATGAGGATAGGTTAACACGTAAGAGAGCATCAAAAAATATACATTAGTCCCTTTCATTTTATCCTTCTTCACAATTAGGCAAATGGTCACAGCAAATTTGGAAGATAAAGCACATAATAGGAAAGAATTATATATATAATTAAGATTGCTAGAATTTTTAAGGCTTTCACGCAAGCATGTACAAATTAATCTTACAATCAACACCTTATATGGAGAAATTACACCTTTTAAAATTCCGAATTACTTACAGAGGTTAATCTTGTATCATAGGTGAACTATTTAGTCAAATTTTCAAGAAAATGTGAGACTAAGTTTTCATTTTTGAATTCTTGCCAACTCAATCACTACACTCAATTTAGAACTAAAAATTATCAAGGTTTACATGCGATTTCTATATCTCTCTCCTCTCCTCCAATTTAATAGCAAATATGTAGTAGAAAAAATAATCAAAATATAAGGCTCAACGCCAGGAAAAAACTTCTATTTTTCCATACTAGCTTGAATTGCAACGAAAGACCTGTTGTAGTTCCAAAATAAAATTTCTGGGCCGTTAGTCTACTGTTCTCAATGTATCCTCCGAATGAATAGTGACTAATGCAAGAAAACCTTGGCTATGGACATGGAATATCGCTTTATTTGACGCCAATGGACTATTCGAACTTGGAATCGGACAGGTCCATTGTGATACGAGAGGCTGAAAAGGATGACAGGCAGTTCCATTGTTAGAGCGAGTCAAATTTACGACTCATTGGCCACGAAAGGATCCAGTTTTTACATGGAAATCGAATTATAACGACTATTACTAGTTTGAGTATATTTTATTTCCAAATCATTAGAAAACTTGAAGGATTTTACGAAAAAATAGTAAAACCCTTGATAAATAATAGTAAAAATTAGGAAAATCTTCCATTTCTAAAAAATATCTTTTGCCTTACAGATTAATAAGACTATCACAACGTAAATAACATACGATAGCGTTCAATAATTCTTTTAGTGAAAACCTATATTTTAATGTTTACTGCATTCAAAATTGCAACTGGATTTTCTTGGCCTCCATCATTTTTGGAGAGTGCATTTTATTTCAGCGTCTTTCATAGCTTGTTTGGAGAGACATACCTTATTCATAAAACTCATTTATTGTTTATTAGCTGGAAAATGATTTGAAGTGAAATTTTGCCGAAAAAGATGACAAGATATTTTTTTATTTTAGAAAGGATGCAAAAAAATAAACTTTGAATAATTATCACCGTCATAGAAACTAGGCATAATTTATTATTTTGAAAATATTCATAAATAACATAAGCGCATGCAGCCCCACTTAATGACGTAATATACAAGGTCAAGCCTTCGACCAATGCAAAATGTTTCACCACTCCTGCCGTAATTCGACTTATCTTATCGTTATAAAGGATACTGATTAGAAATTATTGTTAGCGTATAGTCAAATAGAATCTTGAATGCATGTTTCCTATATCTTATAAAATTTGTAAAATTACACTGATTAGAGTAAAATAATTAAGAAAAGCTTTTAATGTCAATTATTACCTTTAACCTAAAGTATGTTATACCTGATGCGATATATGGCTGGTTAATAAATCAATAAAAACTATTCAATACACTATAAATTCACACAATAAATGAGTGAGTTATAGGACAATCGATATTTTGATAGCCAAATCACGCGTCGCACTTTCTTGAAAACATCGCGAAGTCACAATTTTATAGCGCTTTTAACATTATGCAAATGAAGTTTAATTTTGAGCATCAGGTCAACTACTGGATCCAATGCTTTGATGAGGCTCATTGACTGCATCATACTGATTTTAAGAATCCAATACATTTATTAGGTATAAAAAAAGAAGAGCTAATTGTATCAATGCTCGCTCGTTCTCATTTAACAGGAGTGGATCACGTCAGCCTTCACACAAATTGTGAATAAAGCGTTTGAAATGTTATGCAGGCACAAGTATAATGCAAAAGGAGTATGACATCGTAGAAGGGTCATTCAAATGATATTTTCCCCAGTTAGCTAACGACAATAATTCAACTTGGCAAAAATAATAGTTATTAATTACTTCAAATGAACGCCAATCGCCTGGCATGAATATATGATCAGAAGTTTCTACCACCATCTATCATTTCTACCTCTATCATTAGATCGGACAACACGTCGCAACCAACAAACTCGCCAACTTTTTAAATTTTTAATGACTGAATAAAAGTATCCCAAGTGAAGAAACTTACTTTTATTCTCATTTTAATAAGCTAAACTCACATTTGGAGCATGGGGAACTAGCCAATTGGGTTAACTGATGGTTAATACACGTTTTTTTCATGATTCGCATATCTCATACATGATTCTCTCAAAATATGCTCGCTTCATGGTTATCAATCGAATGTAAATGTATATTCCCAAAAAGAAATATGTAGATAATCACGGATGAATAAATATTTCCTACTTTAATTTCCATCTACAGGCTCTCAATCAGTAACGTCCCAGCTAACTGAAAATCAACAGATATGCAGCGCTTTCAGGGGGAAGCAAATTGAATCAAGAGTATTGATGCAAAATTGAATAAGTAAGTTGATATGCAGTAAGCGTGGTATTAGCGACGTTATATCGCGTACAGTAGGTATCCTGATGAAGCAAATATGATGGAGCTGGATGGTGATGAGGTTTCATTTTCGCTATTGTAGTACGGTAATGCGAGAGATGGCGCGATATTTTTGTAGCGGAGGAAGGGGGGAAAGGTGAAAACTCTGCTAGTGCATTTTGCTCAAATGCAAAGAAATTTCACCAGAAGAGGAAAATTTTGCATTCAGAATAACATTTAACAGTTGTAAATGGGTGGATAGTTCACTAGATAGGACTAAAATCATTTATAGCAGCAAACCTAATCTCAGTGAAAAAATGTTCAGTATAATATATATTAAAAGCCTGCTGCCTTTAATGGCTGACGGTATGTGTGAGACAATTTAATACGTATATAAATTGATGAATCCCATTTGCTAAAGTAATGACTGTTATCAACATAACACTTCCACCACAATGTGTACCGTTCAATTAGAAAAACATACTGTTGAGTTATAATTTAAAATAAATAAGCCACAAATCGCAATGAAGATTGCTCTAACATATCTCATCTTATTTACTGCTCAACTATTTTTGGCGTTTCCATTGGTGCATTGTATATACTCCTAAGTACACACTCTTTGAGACGGGCGAAAGTATTTGATAATAGGGGATAAGAAGAGAAGTTTACAGAAGAGTAGAATATGTAAAAACCCATGTGTTACATTATATAGAAATGATGAATCAGATGCAATGGATACACCTCGAGGCAAAATAGGTTGATGTAAAATAAAATTGAAGGAACAATAGATAGATAAGTCCCTAGAGAATAGGTGGATAAGTCCATGTATGCCAAGTAAAGAGTAAATACCATACATAAAACTACAAGGTAATACGGGTATTCGAAAATTAAAATACTCAAGTAAATAGTCCACTAAATAGATTTATTGCTTACGACCCGGGTATTGTCACATAATGGCATCTATCAGATATTTAGTGGACAATTACTAGAGTATTTTAATTTCCGATATGGAGAGGTTCTACATAGTCAAGCCTGAAGTTATTAGTTACACGGGAATTCGAATTAGATAGATAAGGATGGAGGACGGCAGCCAGCCAATCTTAGGATTGAATTACCAACTACTGAATTTTTTGCACTTCATTTTCGTTTAAAGAGGGGCATGTGACACAAAATTAAAACAGAAACATTTCTCCATCATTTTTACTTTTGTTACGGACAGTGAGGAAAATATAGCCTCGGGAGCGAGTTCGATTTTTTCCGGATACACCTGAGGATGTGAACTGACAGTCTCTCATTCAATTACGGCATGGGATCTCTTAGTCATTTAAAAAAAATGTGTATTCCCACCACCTGCCTCCGATTTGAAAAAACGGAAAGCGACTCGGTCACGTGACCAATTGGACCGGTCGGCGAACGTGACGGGAGAACCGCGTGCACTCTCCGAGGCGACGTGGGCGCCCCCGCGGCGGTGAGCCAGACGGAGGCGGCGGCGCCAGCGACGCCGGCGCCCGACGACGCAAAGAGGCGCCTCGCCGTCGCCGGGATACGTCCGCTGCGAAGCGCTCCGAGCAGAGGCGCCGGCGCCTCACTCTTTCTCTCTCCCTGTCACCATGAAGAGCGCGGCACATCCCTTCAGACGAGAGAACGCACGCCCCCTTTTGGGTCCCATGCGGACTGAGCGCCGCCGTCGATGCTTCCTCCGTGCCCGGCGTTCGCTCGCGTATTTATGTGTGTACATGTGTGTGTGAAGGTAAGTGGAGGGGGCTGCGAGGAGCGTTTATAGGGGAAGGTCACCGAGACGCAAAAACGAACAGGTCACAGATGCGGGTTCGAAGTCTCATGCGGAGCAGTACGCAAATCTGTACAGGCCATTTGTCAAGATAATAGTGCAGTTTAAGTATCCTGATTTGGCTTAAGGACTATTGAAAAGTAAACAATTTTTTAGGACTGTACAACTAAAACAAAGGACATCATCGTGGGTTTGTCAGTCACGTGATTCCCTTCCCAAATGACATAGGATATGCTTACAAATTGGCTGCATTTCTGTCAACTACGCTTTTTATTTTGGACGCACTATTGTCCCTGCAAGTAGTCCAAAAACCGTATAGCCCTTGGGATAAGTTTTACTATCAAGGGCATATCGCGCGAGTAGATTGGTGAATGACTTCAAGAACACATTCACATGACAAAATCGTGGGTTTTTATATGGGTATGTATTCAGATACTCGCAATGATGACATGTTAACATGATAAAATTTTCAAGGAACATATGTTCACGTAACGACTCATGTGGGCATCGAGTTAACAGACCCTCATTCACAGTTCGAGCTGACAGTCACGTTGCATCCAGATCCTTCACACAAAAAATTCCACCACCAAAGTTCAATATGACAATCTCATATTTACCAGTGGTATTCAGCTTTTATAATGATTGTAATATCATTGTTATTCAAATCTTCTGGTGCCCCGATTACGCCGTAAATAAGTGATGGATGATACCTAAAATATCTTAATTTGACTGTGAGCATGACAAAGTTATGGTAAAAACAGATATTGAAATAATATTACTTGAAGAAAAGAGACAAACTTACTATGGCATTCATCGCCAGGTGACAAATGAATCAGCTGGTGTCAAAGTATGTAAACGTTATGCCTCAGATCTGGATTATATTTTTTGTTGTTTATGGTCATTTACGTGTAATGCAGTTTTTCAGCAATGAACACTATTCACCCTGATCCTCACACAAAACACAAGTGAAGGCATAATACGGTCCAAACCATTCCTGTTTCACCAGCAATGCGAGTTTTATCAGTGACTACAATTGGTCCTATTCACGTGTCAAATAAAATACAGAAAATGTAGGAATATTACTTTTGCCGATGAGGTAATCAGTCGTCACGAACTGCGGGTGTATATTGCCATTAATTACAATACGAGGACAGGTGGTGATAGGAACACAGCTTTCCTCGAGTAAAGGGCAAGCACAAAATTAGGGGCTTGATTCTTATCTAGGAATAATCTAATCTTTTTTAGTCAATCCTTATACCCGGATAGGCGCGATAAACAAGTATTTTACCCACAAGCTACACACATAAACGCTGTCGATAGGGTTCACATAATAATAAGGCATGGAAACAGGCGGAAACAGCCTGCTGGCAGGTGACTCACGGAATCTCACTCGCCGGGCGGGAAGCAATCCGACTCCGGCGGCAACCGCGCGGCCTCCTCCCGGGGGAAGATCCGTGGAGCAGTCCCCGCTCTCAGCGAATCCCAAAAACCACCTCGTGCCCTTCTCCTGGGAAGGCGAAGGTCAGACAAGGAAGAGGATCCTCTCTTCGAAAACTGAAGGAATAAGACGACGTACTAACACCGGTCTGGTCGTCCTCAGTTTAATATCTCCAGCGGTCTGATGCGGATAAGGGAATACAGACGTAATGCCAAACTCGCCCCGGGATGCGCAGCCGAGGGCGGACGATCCGAACTGGGGTTCACAGCCACGAGCGACCTCTACGGAGGAAAGCAGGGGCGGCGAGTGAGCCGGGTCGAGAGGAGGAGGTGGGGTAGGGAGGGAGGGTAAGGGAGAGAACATGGGGGAGGGAGACAAGAAGGTTGGAGAGGGGAATAAGGGGAAGGATCGGTGCAAGAGAGGGGAGCGTTATTTCAGGGGAAACGGGGGCGGGCGTGATCGGGGAGGAATTTCGGAGC
Source organism: Ceriagrion tenellum (assembly GCA_963169105.1). Taxonomy (NCBI): domain Eukaryota; kingdom Metazoa; phylum Arthropoda; class Insecta; order Odonata; family Coenagrionidae; genus Ceriagrion; species Ceriagrion tenellum. The sequence goes on from OY720633.1 coordinate 137,863,079, forward strand.
CTGCGCGTTGAACTCGGGGCTTCCCCGCTTAACTCCCATGTTATAGTCGTCGGGAGGGCAGGAGAAGGGTGGGAGAAATAGTGGAGAAAAGGGGAAATACGTATGGGAGAAGTTTCGGCAGAGCGGAACTGGGGGGAGGGTCTTTAGCATGGGGGGAGGGGTGGTGCGTGTGCGGAGAGGAAAGGTAAGGTAGGAAAAGGACGAGGTCGAGAACTGTACCTTTGATGACGTATGGGAAGGACGAACCGAGGTAAACAAACATCTGGGAATAAAAGGAAGACACGCGTTGTAATTCCGCGTAGCACGATGGGCACGTAATTCCTACGTGACTCAGATGATATTGCCTTCAAGTCATTTTTCCGTCTCTCAGTCACACTCACCCATCGTTACTTACCCCTAATAAAGTCAAATGTGCTGCGACTCTCTGCTTTTGGTTTATTAATGCGCAATGCGCAAAACACTATTGTCAACTCCAACTATTTTTTATAAGATTAATTTAATATTAAATATCATTAAGAATTCTGTCTCTAAAAATCTGTTATTGAAAGTACTTTAATAGAGGCAGTAAATTCATAGCTTAATTGACTTTTCCCAGCCATCGAACAACGTAACCAAAACTTGAAAAAAATTTAGAGCTACTCTTTTTCCTTTCATGTCGTTCAGAGCAACCAGCAGCAATGGCTCCACAGAACTATGTTGGCCGGCTTTAATATTAGTTTGTGGAGCAAATGATATTTTCTCAAATTTGACTGGGAAAAACACATTAGTAGAGGTTAATCTCATCTCTCCTTAATTGTTCATTGACTATATCTCCCAAAAAACAGGACTTACCATAGCTATCTGCAATTAGGGCCGGCTCGAAAGCATCGGACGCCCCAAAGAAAAGGTTGTCGATATTTTCACATTAACACAAGCATACATACACATATATACGTAGATATTTAAATTAATTATACTATTTTGGTAATTGAAAAAAACATTTATCAAACTAATTCATTCGCTCACATTGGCCCATAGGTACTCCGGGTACTCCTATAATCGTCATAACAAGGAAATTATTGCATCTAAAATACACAAGTTTTGAATAACTCATTCATCAATCTTCTTTTGCTTTGGCAATGTCTTGAATCAAAGCTTACATTGACTTTTGGTGAAATATCAAGCTCTTAAGATACTAATGCAGGGCCGTTGAGTCGTTCCCGAGCTATCGTAGAGCGTGTGACCCCTTTTAAAAATTTTAACATCGAGAAACTCTGTTCAGAATTTGCTACCGGTACATTTGGAATTTCGAATATTTTTGCAGTGAAATAACAGAATTCAAAGGATCAAATTCAATAACCCTATGTTCTAGATTATTTTTGCACATATTATATCTAGTATTTTTATGCAGGTTAAATACGAAATATTGTTCAAGCAGTTGTAGGCAAAACTTTGCTATCCATGTGTGTTTAAAACAAAGTCATCAGCATGACTTGCATTTTTCATCAGCAAATGCAATAGTAATATTAATAATGAAAAAATAAGATTGACCTAAATGTATGCTTAAAATATGTTATGAATTCATTCTCTAATTCATTCACAAGGTGTTTCCAATTTGTTTGAATAGTTTCTTGTTTTTAATTAGACGTTTCAATACAGCGTTATTTTAGTACCAATAGATATTTTCAAATTCATCCTCACGTTGGATTTTCACTAAGAAATTATTGTGTCATAAATTTTGCACCATAATTTGTATCATCAAGACCATTTATGGGGCCTAATTTGTCAGTGCTTGTGTTCTGGTCTTGTATATATGTAAAGGTTATTTCATGAGGTATAACATTCTATGATTTAGAATCCAATAAAGTTGAAGTTATTGAAAGTCTTAATAAGACCGCTTGCTTTTCATTTCATCTAATTTCCAATAAATCCACACATCTATCATTTTAAGATATTTCTTGCCGTGCTTCACAAAACATTGGACAAATTACATTAATAAGGGGTATATGTTAGGCCCTTTAATGGGACGATTTTATTTTCTCATCGTGCATCACAGACTGGTATAAATGTGAAATTACAATCGTGTGGTTTGAGCAATTCTTAACGGCGAGTCGAAACTAAAATAAACACATAAGGACCATGGGACGTTCGGTATCAAAAATATGTAATGTAATGTATTAACAGGTCATTTAAATAACAAATAAAATGCATGTAAACTGATGATTATATGTTATATGCATATTCTTTGATCAGTAATGAAAGTTCGTTGATGTACACCTTTTAAATAGACTTTTATACTACTGTATCGTCATTGTATTCTTGAGCGCATAAACTTTGTATTAGAAATGACAAATTCTAATTGTTTAAATGGTCAAAATAATTGTCTTACCAAAGGGAAGACGAAGAAAAGAATTAAAGGATGAAACTAGAAAGTTCATATTTACGAATGTATGTTCACAGAAACAGAAAGTTCATATTAATAGAAAGTCAATATTCTATTTTTGGTCACTTTTTCAAACCTATTGAAACGAAATATGCAGCTGAACAAATATTAACTTGAACTGTTTTTTTACAACATGCTAAAACTCTATATCTTCATGGATCTGCTCACAATGGAAGAACTGCTATTGACAAGATTTAAATCCTGGCCCTTGGGTTGCTTAGCCTATACTCTAGTTGCTTCGCCAACCCGTTCCACACTCATAAGTATTCCCCTCCATCAACGTGCTACAACGTGCCGGCTCTAAACCGTGTGGTAGGGGGTATTAGAACAGCAGTCCTGAAAGGGGGAGAAATTCGGTCAAGGAGAAGAGAGAGGACAGAGGTTAATGGTATGTTGACGGTGTGTCTTATGCTAGTGTCATGCTGTTTTTATTTTGCTTAATAATGGCGCGTTTTGAAAAAAGAGGAAATTCTCACACCTCTCAGTTTGGTAGTGCATCTCTCTCAGCTTTCACTTCTCTCAGTACTAGAGATATAACTTAGGGTAAAAATAACGTCCTCGATGTCATACTGAAACTTGCCTAGTCTGAATTTCCCGAGTAATATAAGTTTTGCGATTAGCCTTCGAGTCTCCGATAACTCCCAACTTTCTGTTAGTCCTTCCATCAGCCGCGTGGCAATATGTATTTACCTGACCACTTTTTAACGAAGGGTGCGGCTTTCCTTTGGCGGCATGTTGTTTCATTTGTGTATTAGTATATTTCCTTCCAGCACCCCAATTGCTAGGTGATTTTTGAGATGTGACCAAACCAAAGCTTCACAACTCACAATTACTATGCAACGTGAACAGCCAAGTTGCTGGAACACCTTTGTAATTTGGACGCTGGTAAAAGTTCTTAGTGAGGTGAGAAAAGAGGATCCTGTCCTCTAAAATGGAAGAAAAGCTGATTTCCTCTTCAATCCATCAACAAATGTGCTCCTAGCTCTCCGGAGTCGATAACAGGACTTTCACTTTAGTTCACTGCTCATCTCGAAACAGAAAAGCGTACTCGCTTTCTAACAGTTTTTAGACCATTTGCACTACGTAGAGCGACATAGAGACTATTATCATGACTCCTCACTACATCTCTAGGTCTGACAGATGCAATAAAATAAGAGAGATACATTTCCGAACAGATAGGTAAAAAAAACTCTCCCTTCCCGCGCACAATTAGCGACCACAATAAAAGTTGAGCTCCACTAATTACACTCCTATAATACATGTCACCTCCAAATAACTTACACCTTTACACGGCTGTTGACTTAATATCCCCTGCCACACGCTCATGAGGCGGCTTGCGGGGTATTATGACTATTATGTAGATGTATACGTGTGCTAGAGACGGACAGAACATCGATAACTTCATCCACGTAAGCTCATGATTTGTTGATTTTCACTAAATGCGTCAAATATGAATTATGTTCAACTTTTGATTCTATTGTGGTGAAAATATCACATTGCAGATAAAACTTGAAATAATTCGTCTACGAGTTGAAAGACATTCGGCCTACACTAATGTTTACTCGCAGATTTTACATTTAAACAGGTTTCCAAACATTTGCCCGTGCCATTCGTTTTGATCATGTGCTATTCGCGTGCGTTCAATTGGGCTGAAGTTTTCATATCTGCTCTCAATTAAGCACCTCAAAAGGAAAGCTCACAATACGACGCCTCTTCGGACGTGACTGTCGTGAACGAAAGTCTTTTCTTATGAAGTAAAAAAAGGCGGGGAAAAATTCTTTCTTGTGGTTGATTAATTGGTTATTTCCATTTGTATTCATCAAACTTTTGATTTGAAATTGGCTTCAATGAACCTAGACAAAATGTATCTATGAATTCGTCTTACTTGTTTGTAACTTTTGTGAGAAATAGATATGCGGTATAAGGAGTCCCGCCATACCAAGGTCCAACGACTTTTGCGAGGCCGGATGAATGGGTATGGGGTAGGGACAACACTTTCCCCGGGAATGAGAAACCTTCCCCACTGGTGACGACACCCAATCCAATGGTTAATGACAAATGAATGAAGAAGGCAACAGGGAAATCTTGGCACTAAAGATTCCAAGATTTCCCTAGTTCAATTATGGCTACAATCTGTACAAAATATTCCGGAATCTCAATCTCCCCACTCAGATCTCCTAGGAAATGTTTTGTATGAAAATGTAATGAGGAAAGGATCTGAAAATAAATTCAAAATAGGAACATGGGAAATAAGATCTCTTCATAATCCTGGGAAACTTGAAGAAGTCAAGATCGCAATGGCAAAAGCAGAAATAGACGTCTAGGTGTCAGCAAAACATGATAGGCAGAAAAAAGGAATTAAATGGCCGCGGAATTCAGTTACTCATGGCGGAAATACTAATTCAGGAAGAAATAGAATGGTAATAATCCTAAGAGAAATTTGATAATAATGCTAGCCACACATATCACCTCATGGGCATAATTATCATGATTATACAGCAAACATACCCTGTAAACTTGTGAATTATAACAATAAACCTACCAACAACCGAGACCAAAGATGAAGAAGTAGGACGGTATGAGGAAGTTGACTGCAGCCCTCCACATATCTAATTCCCTATCTAATGCTAGTTCCCTTGCCTCCTGATATCTCTTCATATGAACTCTCCTCTTTATTTTGTCCATGAGCTTATCCCTGGGTCTTCCTCTTGGGACTTTTCCCTCTATTTTGCCTTCAATTATGTTCTTCACAAACCCGTTGAGCCTCAGGGGGTGACCAATCCATTTAGTTCTTATTTTATCTATGGTGTTCGATATGGCCCTTTCCTCTTCTACTCTTCTGTACACCTCATCATTTCTTATTTTTTTCCTCATTTATCTTCAGCATCCTCCTCCAGCACCAGGTTTCGAAGGTTTCTAGTCTTTTATGGTCAGCTTTTCCAATGACCCATTCTTCTGATTCAAAGAGTGCCATGCTTCACACGAATATTTTCACATACTGTTTCCTGTTTTGATCTTCTTTGAGGATAGCAGTTGTCTTTTTCCCATGAGCTCCTTCTTAGCTTGGGTTACTCTCCGCTTGATGTCCGTTGTACTTCTTCCTTTGCACGTGATGGTATTTCCGTTTGAACATATGGAAAATTCAATCAAATTAGTAGAAGAAAAAGAAAATATTATTCAAGGTAAGTGATTTTAACACATCTTTTGGCTATACAAACTGCTAAAAATAGACGAGAAAGCTTTGATTAGGAAACAGAATGCCTAAGGAGAAAGAACAGTCAGGTTCTGCGAGAAATTGGAAATGATGGTTAAAAATACATTCTTTAAAGTCCCATTCAGAAGGAGATATACTAAGGAAGCACCTTGGGACACAAAAAGACATCAAATAGTGTATATATTAGTCAAACAAGGATACAGGAATTAGACTTGATCAAGTAATTAATATTCTGGGTTGGACATGGATATAGACCACTTACTTATAATGGTAAAGTGCAATATGAGGCTTAGGAAATATCTGAAAAATAAATCAAAGAAATGGTGCTTAGAAAAGTTGAAAGAAAAAGATTTCTCAAAAGCAGCCAGAAATAATATAGGAGATGATTCGGGAAAATGAAAGATGGGACATATGAATAAATTTATCACAACAATGGCACAACAAAACTAAGGAAAAGAAAGCTAGGAATTCAAAAACCCTGGTTATGCAAAGAAATATTAGATCTCATTGATGAAAAAAAGGAGAAGAATGAGTGAATTTGGAGAATGCAAAAAGATAAATAATCAAATTATCCAAGGATTTTGGGGGAAGAAAGAAAAATGGGTTAAAGATGAAAGGAAGGAAATAGAAGAGGATTTAGTGAGAACGATATTGGACAAAAAAGTTGTCAAGTAAGTCACTTCAAATTAAACGAAGGACCATTACAAATGTAATTCGATAGAAACATGGTAATATACTCTTTAAAAACTAAAAAAGGGTGATTGATGGAAAGTAAACATGGAAGAATTATACAATGAAATAGGGGGACAGAATAATCATGAGATAATGGATAAAAAATGTACACACAAACACAGGCTAGGTCCTTCAATATACCGATAAGAATATAATTTTGCTTTGAAAATTTTAAATGACAGTAAGTAACAGGCTCAGACAATATACCTGGGAAATATTGAAAAATTTAGGTGAAGCGACAAAAGAACGGTTATGATTAACGAATGTTATGGAAACAAGGAAGTTACCTCACGATTTTAATAATAGTAAAAGGATTACAATCTCCCAGAAAGATCGCACAACAGGTCGTTCTAATTATAGAATAATTTCCATTTTTCTCACCATTAAAAACGCCCTTTTAAACATAATGAAAAACAGACTAAAAATAAGATGGAAAAAAAGTATCAGATGATCAGTTTTGTTTTAGTAGAGTAAGAGGAATCAGACAAGCAATATTGGCACAACGACAGATTTTAGAGAGGAGGATAGAGATTTTTTGAAAGAAAGCAACCTATATAGACTTAGAAGAGGCATTTGACAAAGTTAACCGGATTACTATTTCAAACACTGAAAAACTTTGGACTTGATTGAAATGATAAAAGAATGATTATAAATTTGTACAAGACACAGAAAACCGAAATTGATATGGATGGATGCAGGAAAGTTGCAAAAATAAAAAGAGGTAAGAGGCAAGGTTGTCTCCTATCACCTTGGGATGGGATTGAAGTGAGGAATGCGTGGGCCTCAGCGGTTGATAGGAATTCAAAAATTTGCATTCTCATCTACATATATCTCCTATAAGTCACACCCAGCTGCACCGGTGAGGGACGATAGCTTGGAAACAGGCACACGTAACGATTACGAATGGGGAATGGAGGAGTAAATTTCTCGTGTGAAAGTAATAATGGCATCATACTCTTTTCACCTCAAAGTTTTTTTCAATAATTACAATGTTTTCTTTTTATCACAATTATTAATGGTACATTACTTTCGTACTATTTATCGTTTAAGTTTAAGCGTTAGAGCTTAATCGCTTAAGCGATAAGGGACTAAAAAGAATCTTTTCACCTAAAATTAGTATTTCACACATCTGATCTTGAAAATTACTTTCTCTGATTTAAAATTGGCATTTTTAAGGGCCAAATTAGCCTAATAAAATTGTAATGAGTAAAGATAGTCGGCACAAACACACACACACACACACACACATTTCGTCAGCTTCTCTTAAACTTTTATGAAAGGGCAGTGGGGAGATTAGGCTGGTCTAAAATTGAAGCAGTGCCAACTAAATCCATGATAAAATGTGTTCTACAGAGGTTATTCTTAAAACAAGAATTATTCTCCAAGATAATTTCAATTTAGCCCTGAATATTGAGAAGCCAAAAAACCACTTAAATGAAATGCTCAACTTTGGTATATTTGGCCAATTTCACTTACACACATCAGTGATTACTTTCATTGTCATGGCCATTTTTAGACGTGAACAGGTCTCTCCGCAATCCTTTTTTAATTATCAAGTAAATCCTGATAATTTCAGTTTATATAATTTCTACAATGCCTTTTTAGTCAATGATTTACACTACAATAGGTCAGTTATGGTAAACTCTTCTTCGGCTACCCGCCGGTTCAAGCTTTTTTCATTCTGACCATCGTTTCGAATTTAAGCCTTCCTATCGTCATCACAGCCGTTGATGCCGACACGTCAATTTGATAGAACTGAAAGGGTACGTAGGCCTGAACAATCAGGTGTAAATAAAGCTGGAAAGTTTCCCCTGGGTTGCATAACATTTCCTAAGTTTTTTCCCACTAACTCTTGAGGTAGTTTTACCCACAGATTGATGATTACCCACATAATATATTATGATGACGCCCCACGACATCTCTAGGTCTGACAGAAGCGATAAAATAAGAGAGATATAATGCCGAACAGATAGGTACAAAAACTCAATCTTCCCGCGCACAATAAGCAACCACAATAAAAACTGAGCTCCAATAAATACACTCCCATAATACACATCACCATTTCATCTCCAAAAACCTTCTGTTACATATATAGCTGGTGTCCTAACACCCCCTACTACACGCCCATGTGGCGACTCGGAGGGTAGTATGTAGATACAGATGTAGATGATGTTTATTGTGATGCTTAGTCCTCAAAATGTTAGTGAAAATCATTGGCGGACATCCTTAAAAATATGTGATGAGCTTTGTAATGTGTTATTTTGCTGTGTTAAAAACTGAAGGTTTTACACATGTTACACCGGATATAAGGAGTTTTCACGGGATTTTCTCCGAACTTTTGGACCAAATCTCCGAGAAAACGTGAACGTAGAACGACAAATTTTGGATGTGAAGTTATGGTTACGCCTGAATTACCTGGCTAAATTGATATGGATTGCCGATAGGTTAAGCTAGCACGGGTGAAACGTCTCAGTAACTGGCAACTATAGCTTTATTGCGAGAGTAAACCATCCCATCAGCATCATGGTTGTCATGACTAAGGACATCAACAAGTCTGATGATGATTAGGACGTTTTCTTTAGAATTCCGGGCCAGAAAGATGAACCACCGGGAGAGAGACCGGAGCACAGTTTTTCATGAATATTCGCCGGGAAAAGACTCAACTCTTCCTCATGTAACAGCTAATTTTGAATATTCTTCATTTTAATGACATTTTACCTCAGCCTATCCATTTGTTTCACGTTTCTACCTGTACATATGCGTCCCGGTTGACAGCCACACGGGCTGGAGTGACAGCAATGCCGTCGGTATATTCATATTAGAAGTTGCAACACCTGCACATCTGTCGTTTCAGCTACGGAAACTCCCGAAAGGCACGTATCTCCGATTAAATTCCTTGTTGAAGCTTTCTTAAGGCACATTTCTATTGGATTTTATATCCCGATTTTCCTGATCTTAATGTTTTAATCATTTTCAGCTCGATTACTCCTTATACAACCAATCTTCCTCTACCATCCGTCAACTTTACTGAATGAAACCTGAAAAGTTTACGCCAGCATTTTTTTCACGAGAATAAACTCGACTTACCGGCATGAAAAAATCGCGCTATTAATACTCGGTACACGCGTTCTAATCTCACTAAATGAAAGGTGCTTGAAATTTCAATTTCTAAATTGGGAACCAAAAATTATTTTACTTACATTTTTTCCACTTTTCCAGTATCCTTTTATGATTCGCCACCAAAAACGTTTCTCAGAGACAAAGACGGACGAAATTCTCAGGGGCGGCCATTCTGTAAACCTCTCCCTGAACTTCAAACCTTTTCGCACACGTCTATTTCACGGAACATTTTCCGAACTAACTAAGTATATTGTCCAAATTAATTCTCATTTTTCAAACACTTTCATTAATAACTCAACTCTCCTAATTAAATAATCACTTCTTAAGCAATCTATCATAAAAGAGTAAAAACCAAATTAGTATTAACTTGATTCACATTTGTGGTGCGTACGGTTTTGGCTAAACTCTACAACCTAATACTATTTCTTATATTATAATATAAGAAATATTTGAATTAAAAGTTAAGGAATTCTAACTTTCTATCAAATCTAGATTCATCACATAAACAATTATGTAAAACTACTTTTCATCACCAATTCCGTACATGAGTAATAATGCATTGAATTCCATGAAAACATCTTAGTCGATGTTCCAAACCCAGTTAAGCTGATATCTACATTTTTGTCATGATATTTAATATTCAATTCACCATAATATACAAACTGCCAGCAAAAACTGATATCTAGAATCACTAAATTAATATTTTTGCATCGACTGAGTCTAGTTTCCATAGAATACAGGAAAAATTTATTATATAACCCAAGTTCAATCTGCAATATGCCGTGTCTTTATAAAAATTAGTCAGAAAACTTCTTATTCCTTTTATTTGTCCGATTATATTATATATATTTTTAGTTAATACACATGAATGACTATTTTCTTACCAAATTTCTTTTATTTATGTCGTATATTGTATATATGTCTTTAATTTGAAAATTGCGATGTATTTTCTTGTGAAAATATAGTTAAAAACTGAACACCATATTGAAAATTGACTGCGCACCTAATATAAATCATGTTTTCTTCTTAGTTTTACTACTCGTCACAGATGGCGCATCAGTAACAACTAATGTGTGTACTATCTGATTGGTCAATTTGATGAGCCACATAGAACGAGATGCGCATTTCACGTTTAAAAAATCGAAAACTTTAGCGCCGCAACTGCCATCGCCATGGTTCTCTGCGTTTTTGAAGACCCTCATGACTAATGTCATCCGGGTGATTAATTCAGAGGATTAAGTTGGAAGAAATGTTCCAAACGGAGGTTGAATGCGTCCCTCGATCCACGCCAACAAGCAAATGGTGACATTGATTCCTAGAGAATGGCGCGGAGCGAGGGAATAATCTGGGAGTACATTAGGAGATGGCAGAGATCCAAGGTTCACAACAAGCCCTCACGATACTGGCACAAAGGTCAACGAACCCGGCTACCCTATTCACCCGAGTAATAAGAGTAAACTTTTATCTACCTTGCTTTCGACAACCCGGCAGAGAAGCGATGATGCCGAATCCATAAGGTGTTTAGCGTGCCGCATGCGGCGTGCGGCTTATCGGCTGCACTTCATGGCAGGGTTCATAAAAGATGATATTCTAAAGGGACTTCGACTACAGATAAGAGCCGCACGTCAAATCTCGAGGAAGAACGGGCAGTCTTATGGCATCAACAAGGCTTGCGAGCCACATACCGTAATATTTCCCATACGCATACCAGGAGAGTTCTTAACTAAAATTCGCCGATAAGGATAACATAAGATTTGACAACTCCTTAGTTGGTGCTAAAGCGCCATTCCCATAAGCAAAGATACGCTTATTTCCATCGCAACCGGTAAGCAAGCCCATCTTCATGTTCTTGATAATCGTCTTAATACAAAAAAAATTACGATAGCTTGAATACGCATTAATATCATCGTTGCATGAATCTCAGAGGAAAATAACTCGTAGTCTAACTTTCAGAATTGGCGTTCAAGTTTTTTTTAATCCCAAAATTTAGCTGCGTTAAGCCATTTGATAAAACGGTTGAAGGGTATAGCTCTCATAAATGATGCTTAATTTATATTTTCGTAAGATAGTGACTTTAATGTATTCATTTTAAAACTTGTCTACCTATTTAAACAGCAGAATGTTCTATACACTTTTAATATTTGTGGAATTTAATTGCCATAAATTTTTATAAACATTTGATTTACATGCTCTTTTAAGTTTTAACTCTCGAAGTAGAATCACCTTGGTAACCTCATCTTTTAATAACAATATGCATGTAGAATATATAGCTTGGCTGCTTCTCTTGACCAGTAAATTGATGAAAACAGTTACCAAGGTGTATACATGGGATTTTGATATCGATGTCAACTCTATAAATTTGGTTAATCAAAGAGATTTCTCTGCACTATTTTACAAAATAAGCATTTTACGGATATAAAACGCACTTTTTTTATCAAAGAATTGCCTCCAAAATTCAGGTGCGTCTTATACTCGAAGTTAATATAAAAATGTCCAGTGTTTGATTTGAAATTCCCGCCAGTCTTAAAAACGGCCATATATTCGATGCTGCGAGAAACCTATATAACCCCTTTTAATTTAATTTAATGTAATTTATTTAACCCCCACTGAAGAATAAAAACTGCGTAAAAATGGCCGCAGGGGAAAGAACTTAAATAAAGAAAAATAAATTTTATTGAATTCTCACCAATTTAAATTTCCGCTTTATAAACGGAATAGCGCAGCTGGTCTAATAATAAAAAATGGTAAAAATGTTATTTTTTTAATTGCTTAAAAATTAAGGTGCGTCTTATAGTCCGTAGCTTCTTATAGTCCGTAAAATACGGTATGTGTGTATGTGAGTTCTCCGAAACACATAGGGACACAACTGAGGGAATAATTAACAAAATGCTGACTAGATGGCTCCCTCTTTCAATAATTATCCTAATTAATGTCATAACAAAGTAAAGGGCGACCAAGTATGATGAATCGGTACTGTTGGTACACAAGTATTGTACTAAAACAATTTTTAAACAGTATAAATTTTCAACTGGAAACGTACTCAGCTATAATAGCGTTTCCTTGGAAATAAAAACAGAACACATAAATTGGAAAATAAAATAAACAGTAACATGTATTTTGTTTTGTAGGCAAAAATGAATTTCTCATAAATTATTCACAATGAAATCTACTCATTTTCCATTGTTATCTAAATTAAGTTACGTGAAGGCAAATTAGTTTCTAATTACAGCTCTATGTTTGTGTATTATCATCATCTACTTCACACTGAGAGAAATATTACAATCAATTTTAGTCAATGCTATAATTCATAAGAGTTTATTCGGAATATTAATTTAAGGCCAGCAACTATCACAGGCTAATTTTTCATTGTGGCATCAGGAGATATATTAAAACATAAATAACTGTAATGAAAGGTACCAACTAAAATATTTTTTCATATCATTAATTATCAATTATCAAAAATGAGAAACCATTGTAATTTGTTTAAGCTGACATGCTGTTGACAGTGACTTTTATGTCAAAAGAGTAGCAGTTGTATTTTTTCTTTAATTAAGGGACAAGATAATTGAATAGATGCTGCATGAAGTTACATGAGAGCTACGAGCGAACGGAAAGTGTCACGCGGATCTTGGAAGAGCTAGATCGGGGCCGTTATGTACTCAAAGGACATAAACGAGGCTGAAATTTCTTGAAGCATTTAAATTTAAATTTCTTGAAGCATTCAAATGGTTTTGAATCATTTACGGAGGATTTTATTTTGACTTCGCGTTATGTCTCTAGAACTGATGAAAGCGTCATATAATACAAATGGACTGCGAAAATGATGGGCACAAAAGTATTTCTTTCATTGCACCACTAATTGTCATAATGAAAACAACGAGGAACTTCCATAAAACACATCGTTACTTACCATACACTTTTTCCTCTCCCCTCCTCTTTAACCATCGGAAAATCTCCTCCTCTCACCTATGAGGCGGCTCGCAGGGTGATTCATGAATTAGTTTCATGTCCTTTTCAGTGAAACTTGGTTAGTTCAGATTGAGCCTCTATACTAATGAAAAAAATATAAAGGCATGGAATACGGTTGATTAACCTCAGATGCACATATCTTTAACTGATATTTATTTTTTATTTTATGCTTCGGCCCTCCGAGGCTACTGTGACTATTATGAGTAAGTTGTAATAGAGTATGCAAGGTTACCAGCCTTTGCAGTACCCGCACCACGTGCTGCTTTCCCTGCTAACGGTTACGTAGACATAAGAGTAGACCAAACGCCGTGGGTATGAGTTATCTGAGGAGTGTTTGCGGCAAAAGAAGGAGGATAGGGACAAGAATGAGTGGGTAATGAATGAATGTGGGTTAGATGCTCCAGTAATGGACATATATGAACGGAGTGTGCTTCGTTGGTTTGGCCATGTTGAGAGAATGGATGAGAGTCGAATAACGAAACAGATATGTAGGAGTAAAATGAATTGTGCGAGAGGTAGAGGTAGGCTGAGAAAGTTGTGGTTGAATGTGATTGAGGAAATTCTTAGGAGGAGGAATATTTGGAGCCTTAAAAACAGGAGGGCGTACATGAAGCAGTGTATGGGGGTAAATGAGACACAAAAGGTTTGCAAGGATAGGTCAGTATGGAGGACATTATTGAAGCAGAATTAGGTATACAAATATGTATTTATGAGTAAAACTTAGTGACTCTGCCTACCCCGGAAGGTAACAGCGTGATTGGTATGTATGTATTTTATGCAATATAAGGCCTTAATCACAAGTGAATATGAGTGAGCAATGTTATCTATCACGGATATCACAGTAAATTAATTATCGTGCCGCGGTGAGGTGAGGTCAGAAGTGAGGTGATCATTGGCTCATTAGCAGTAAAAAATGGGAAATATTACCACTTGTGCGTTCCAATGACATCTAGCGCTGGATTATTGAACTAGTGAAAGTGACGGTAACTACCCCTTGCGAGGTATATCATGGCCAGATTGACCGTAAACGGGTGTTCAGGATAGGGGCCAACTACTTGGCGGACTCCAAAGCGTCTCGTCCTCGATGAGGCGAGCGACATCAGATCACTCTGGGGCAGCCATTTGAATGAATGTATCGCGATAAAATAGACGGCGGAGAAAGGAAACATAAATGCTGATAAAGTTTCATAATCCCCCATCAAATACGGTTGGTAGCGTTATACTATTAACCCAGAGCAACATAAACTACTTACTAATGTTTAGAGTATAGGGGAAGGATGGATCTCGAAACTCCGGTCAGAGTAAGAGCACAGTAAAAGATGGCGAATGCCGAACGATATGGACGTACTGTTATCATTATTGCGCATTTTTATGACATTAAAGTGGCCAATTAGATTGAACAATATCTTAATGCAGATCTCCAATGAAGTTGTAATTTTGTTTAGGCTAATTCCTGCGGACATTCACACGTGGTGTATAAATTAATTTTTGTAGTGTCAGTAAAGTCTACATAATCGGAAGTACACCGGCAGTTAACAACTACGGCAAAGGTATGTGTCATCCTTTTTTGTAAATAAAGAAACATCAACGGTCGTAAGCATGGTATAACATAAAAAAGAGCTACAGAAGCACCAAAAATTGTAATTTTGATCTCAATTATCTTACTTTTCGGGCAGCGATTAAACATTAGACGCTTTAAAAGTAAACTTCAAATGTTCTAGAGTGAGTTCTTCCAAGTCTCATTGCCTTACGTATCATAATTATCATATTATAAAGCCCTAAAATTATACACTCTACCTTGAAGTCCCACTTGATTCTATTGTTTATCATAATTTAGCTAATATTTATATCAGATCATATTTAAATCTTTTCTGGGCTGAAACTCGACCCCTTCAAACTTTAGTGAAGATGGAGGGAGATGAAATTTACCATGAATAATTCATTTCACTCGGCCGGGATTCAACCCCAGACGTACCAATAACCTGCCTTGGTGGTGTCACTGGCTAACACAACTGACCGACTATTGAGAGATCAGGATTCGAATCCCATTGAAGTCAAATGATTTTTCAAGGTAATTTTTATCTTCTTGGTGTATATTTTTACACCCGTGCTCGTCATTGCGTACCGCATTATTTTTTCAATGTAATGGCTATAAATCAATTGCAATGAATTAATCATATCTAAAACACTCTAGATATGTCGTCTTATCAAAATACTTTAAACCGATTTCGAGATAAACTTCACTTACATTCACTCATTACTTGTTTAAGGTTATAAATTTAAATCATTGGTGTTTCTACCGACTGATTGGAAGGTTTTGGCTGAGCCCTAAACTTTTCTTGAGCCAGAATCATCTTACCTCTTCCCTTAACTTCCCTGGTACCCAATTAAGTTTCATCCAAGTTCCCGGGCCTTATACCTCAATTACCATTCAATTTATCCGGTCGATTTCATTCTTACATCGTCCAAAACACCTATCCTCTACATGAGCAGTAAATTCCTTTATCAAGATCTAATTAGCCTCCAGCGAAAGTCTAAAACCCATCCGTATTCACAATATTCTTCCAGATTTTTCCGATATTCTCCTCAGGCAAGGTCTCATCTATTCTCTTCCCACCAACTATCATTTGACCAGATTTTCTCATTTCTTCTCACCTCCCAAAGCATTTTAAAAATATCAATGGAGCAGTGATTCCAGAGAAAATCATTATCAAATGCTAATTGAGGATCATCGTAAAAAAAATCTGTTTAAAAATTTCTACGGAATATCGTGGGTGAGCAGGAGGAGCGACGATAAGATAATAAAGTTGAATGATCAGCGAAATTCGTTGATATTTGATCGAATTATAGCTCAGTCGTGAAAAAATACGATTCTAATTCCCGACGGTCGATTAAATTCCACCAATACGAGTTTCCGTATGGACTTATTTTCCACCTGCTCCCAACACTCGTCAAAAATGATGATTCATCGTCCAAATTTTTTTCATGCATCCCACTTATCCGTGGACGCGACTTCATTAGCGAATGGACAGGGGAAGTTGTGAAAAAAAATATATTCGCCCGGCTGCATCGGAACTCCTATTGAAATCCGGAACTCCGATGAACGACGAAGCAAATGTTTAAGAATTCAATCAAAACTCTCTTGATTCGACGAGCGAGAGCGACGCAATCAACAGGAGCGGCAGGCAGTGAGAGAGGGGGGGGAGGAAATTCAGGATGTCAAGTCGGACGGTCGTTTTTTAGCTCCAGTGCTTCGGAAGCGTGGCGACGTAAGTTTCTGAATTCCCGATTCTTCGGAAATTTTCGGGGAATCGAGATCGGGAAAGTTGTAGCATTTTCCTGGAGTTCCCGAAAATTCCCGAGTTCATCTTTTTTTATTTGAAAAATTAAAAGCTTTCTAAACCTGGTACTGGAGGAGGATGCTGAAGATCAAATGGAAGGACAAAAATTAGAAATGAAAAATTATACAGAGGATTGGAAGAAGAACTGACAACGGGGAACTCTATGCAGGAAAGAAGAATCAGATGGATTTGGTACACACTTTAGCATAATGGAATCGGGAATGAATATATTTGAAGGAAAACTATGGGGGAAGAGTCCCAAGAGAAAAGCTAAAGGATAGATGCATGGACCAAATAAAGAGAATTTTAATGAACAAGATAAAATTTCTGACTTCCACAATTTATTTTAAACTTACCACACCAATATCGTCTGTCAAGGTATTTTCAGGTCTGATAGTTCCCGGGAGTTCCCGTTAATTCCCGAGATTATCTTTTTTTATTTCAAAAATTAGAAGATTTCGAAACCTGAGGATGGCTTGACAGCCACAACCGGTTGTAAGTTTTAAATAAATTGCGGAAGTCACAAATTTTATCTTGTTCATTAAGACATCCTTACGCCAATTGTAAGCTTCTCGTTTCGATGTTAAAGAGAATTTGACTTGAGGCGAATTACCAAGGAGAAGAGGAACTAACAATAGATAGGTATGGACAGAGGACTTAGGTCAACCTATCATAGGATGTTACCACCGAAGAGTGAACGTTTTCATTATTTAAATATTGCTGACCATCAGTAGCAGGGATAGAAGTGGCTAATGATGTAAATAGTGACAATAATTATAGAATTGCCTGTTTTCAAACAAATTATGATTATCATTTCTTACATGACACGCTGATAGGAGTATTAACATTTTATATATTTATTTTGAGATTATTTTGCATGCTAATATGACTGAAAGTTAATAGCCACTGAAATTATGAGTATAGTGATCATCCCGTACGAGTAAGAATATAGTAGTAATCCACATTACAAGTAAAATCTTTATGTCTGTACGTTATTTCATTTTATATTTATAAAATTGCATTGATAAGGTAATATTTTGTGAGCTGGTTTACACATCCCAAGGGTAGAATCACCTCCCACTACGTACTCTTGAGGTGGCTTACGAAATAATTATAATTTATATATAGATTAATTATGGCCATAAGAGAAGATGCCGTGTCTCATGATGCAAATTTTTCAAGGTTTCTCGGCAACAATACACAACGAACGATTCGTACGACAGCTCTTGCAGTGCGTTCAAACAATTGAGGCAGATGTAGAGGCCATTGCGTATTCTAACTGTGGTCTGGCAACCGAAATAACAACCATATTGGTTATCACCGCTCTTTTCTTTGGATAGCACAACGGAAAGGACGAATAAGCGGACATATAGCATGAATACCCACCATCTTTTTTAAATTTAAAGCAAGTGACTCTTGAAACATATCCTAGCTACTTGGTATTATGGATTGAAATCGATTTGGAAACAATTCTCACCGGGAATGCATATTTGCTTTAATTTAAATTAAATAATACATGTAAGGAGACTACATATTTAAGGTGCAAATGTATGCTGAATTCTACTTATCGATGATATCGATATCGATAACATGCTGCTGCTGCATGGCAAGATGCTGCGTAAAAATAAATGTTCATTTTTCATTTTAAAGAATCCCTGTTGCTTGAAGCTATGGAATTTTAGCATACCAATACATTCAATCCATCGTATTATCGCTCTTGAGGGTAGTTTTTGTCTTCAATTATCGCTCAAAACTTGATCGTGATGCCTTGAACGCCTTTTGTTATGATACCTTATAAAAGCTAAATTTTTAGGGAAGAGTCACAGCTTATCGAGATCTCTGTCTAGATATTGAAGTTATCGGTGTAAAAAATCGTAAAATTGCAAATTTTTGAGTGCAATTCCGTTAGCGCTAAAGGAAAATCACAGTGATCAAAGGTGGCGGACAAGCCAGGCCTACGTTACAGATTCTAGCATTACCCACCATAGCAAGGGCCCTCTCCATTTACATCAATTGTTCAAGCAATACTGGAACTCTGGGAGAAAATCGAAGCGATCTTAAGAATGGCTTTTGTTCACGGCCAATGCTAGGATGCTATCTTGCTCCACCCCAAAATCAATGTTGCCACTACAGACGGAAATGCAAATATAGCTCTGGAGCCCATGTATAGGAAACTTGACCCTTCAAAAATCTGTCAAAGTCCTGAAGAACATTCGTGAGTAATTAAAATGAGCGGTAATTGTTTACGAACTAAACAAAATATCATTTTCTTTTAGTTCGATTCATTCCCAGAGGAGATCGCTCTCCTTCCTAATTGAAAATTGGCATTCTCTGAAAATTGAGCCGACTATAAATTACATTGACAGATATTTGTGTTTGAGAGATCCTGTGATTTCTGTTTCACACGATATAATATTTAGAATTGACCATCGATCCATAGAAACTTGGAATAATCTGTACTTTAAGACATGGGATTGATTATTGATCATCATAGCAACGTCATATAAAAGGTGGTGCAATCAGGACCAGGGATATTGCAGTCTTACAGAGAGAGGCGGGGACACTCTCGTCAAAGGATGTCGTTTCTAAAAGAATTCATCATCAATCCCGAAAGGTATTCGAGTTTGAGCCTATTTCTGTCTAAACGTATCTATAAATAGGATATTCTTGATTGATCTCGTAGTTTTTACCGAGAATTTTCTCTCCATTATACTTTGAATGAAGTAGTCATGCAGAATTAACTGTCCCATGAGCTTCGCTCTTCTAGTGTAAATCATAGAGAAGAATTATGATGCATACATTTCTTTAGATCGGTCTATAGAAATATCGTTACCGCTGCATCATCACCATTACAGTCAAGAACGCTAAGCAGGGTCACTTCGGCTATGATAAACAATATTATCTTCCTCGGCCGTTTACAAACTTGCGATCATTCACTCTACAACCACTTGTTAGTCATCAACTTAACTCAGTGACGTCAGATAGGGAGCAACTAATTCAATGATGGAACTGCTGGAGGGAACAGAAACGCATCCTCATCCATGCAAACTAATCAAGGAGTCTATACTATAGGATACATATTAACCCTCTTAGTGCTGACCCCTGCCAGCGGTTCTAATGAGAAATGCGGAGGGTAACTAGAATGAAATGTATCACTCTAGGAAAATAAATATTATAAAGTTATTGTTTAAAATATCCATATGCAGTTTTTCTTCTTGAGTATGCATTGAATTAGGTAATAATGAAAAAACGCTTATACTTCGTACAAAAAATAATTGTAATTATATTTGTGTGCAATAGTTAAACAATATTTTGCCTATGAGCCGATATATCGGCCCTCCGCACTTTATGCCTGAGATGCCAAAGCCGATATATCGGCCCGCCGCACTAAAAGGGTTAAATTGAGAATATGTTATGGCAAAGAAATCTTGAAACCAATCATGCACTTTGCAGTTCATATTTGTAATTAATTTTTTTTGTTAACACTGCATGGCGCTAGTTGACAATTCCCGGGCGAGAGTGAAAAACTGCGCAAAGAGAACGATGGAAAAAATAGATCCAGCGGCCGTTGAAAAATTACTTTTTTTGTTACTTTCGCGGTTTCCTTTAAATGTAAATAGTGTATCATTTTTATCGGGAAAAATCCAAACAATTTTTCCGGTTTCCCGAGAAAACTTTCTCAATCCTCGGGAATGAGGACTTGGGAATATTCCCGGGAAAGGGCGGGAAGGAATTCCCGCCAATATAAAACTGCGTCCGACGGGACGTTGCGCAGATTGTCGTTTCTCCCTCGTCCTCTCCGTCCCTTAAAATTTAAAATTTTCTGCTCGATGCGTCTCACTCAGTATGCACAAGGGAGGCGCGTCAATGCCACACGCAGGTGCCGCTGGAAATTCGCGATGCATTACGCAGGATGGGAAGTGGATGACGGGTGCTAAAAACAAAAACGATCGAGTCCTCTGCCCCTTCTTCCACCTCCCCTCAGCCGATTGGTCTACGTTGCGCTACAGCTCTGGAATCGCACGAATCAAAAAGGGGAAGAGAGACTGCACGTATGCGTGTAACCCCAAAGGCCCCCAAGAGTTTCCATAGCTCTGCACTGAATGTTGACCAGGGTAGGATGAGACAACCAGGCTACCAAAACATGGCCCTAATTGATGCCACTTAAAATTCAGCTTCGCAAAATTTTTTTCAAGGATGCTGAATGAAAATCAAAGTTCTTTTTGCATTTGTGTTTAGAGCGGATTGTATAAAGCACTCAAATTTGTTAAGTAACTTGTCCCAATCATAGATGTAGTTTCAAATGAGGCATTCAAGATTAAACTCAAATTAATTTAACTGATAAAATCGTCAAAAGAATTCCTGTTGCTGGTAACTATACAATTTTAGTATACAAATACATTCACTCCACCGTATCATCATTTTGTGGTAATTTTTCTTCAATTATTGCTTAAAACTTCATCAGTATGCCTTAAACGTTTTGTAGATATTACAATACCTTATTAAAGCCAAATTTTAGGGAAAAGTAACAGCTGAACTGAAAAGTATAGGTCTAATCAGAACCTTCTTCATTCTTCAGAATTGATTTATAGTATTTTCATAAGTATTATCTAATTCACCCTCAAATGCAGATTTGGGGCATGCCACCGAGTAACTTGGAACTCTTACGATCAGCATGTAATGAATCGCTTTCGTCCTTGAGGTGGATGATATAAAAATACTCAGCTAAAAATGATTTTCGAAGACATTTTAAAGTCACAAGCAAAGTTCCTCGACAGAATACTAATATGCTCTGAAACCCAATGTCATCAAATAGTGCCATGAAGATGCGAGTTACTATGATAACGTACACAACTTTTAGTAAGTCTTAAGCAAGTTGCTATATTTAGTGAACCTATCTTAAAATACAGCACATACTCGTAAAACTAAAGCAATTGTTGAACTCTATGCTCTCTCAAGGGATCATTACTGATGTAAGACAATACTGGTACTCCGAGAAGCAAATCGATAACTGCAGCAGCGAGTTAATGAGTAATAAACATTTGGCTTGTTTATAGGCGACCGCGGCTTGGAGCTCTCTTTCCGGGGTTTCCTTCGCTTTGAGATGTCCATTAAGTACGTGAAGAGTAAGCGTCTCCTTCCTCTTGGCCTGAAGACGCAATCAAGGTGGATGGAAAAACTATCATCATCAATGACTAACCATATCTGGAAAATAGGGAGGTAGAAACCGTATTCAAGGGAGGTAAACAGGGAGGGAAAATAGGGATACATAAATTGTAATCCACATAACTGCCATGAAACGGAGTCGTTCAGGGGGGGGGCGTAGCACATTTGTTTTGGGAATATGTTCGAATGAAAATTGCCTTTTCCTGCATTTATGAATGTTAACTATTTCCTAGGTTACTTCCCAAAGGTTTTTTAAATGGTTTTTCCATCCAAACATTTCTTTTTCGCGGGTACTTCGAACTCAGAAATACTCTGAAATTGATGTAATAATCACAATCGTATCACGTTGAGAGGAGTGCGGCCGAGGTAACACTGGAAGCCCGAGCGCATGGTGGCGCCGCGCTGCGGATTTTTTGGGTATCTGTTCCATACTGATGATCCCGTCTCAAACCGTTCCAATCACATTCCTGTTGTTTTTGGACTTTCCTCCACTGTGGAGGATAAAACAGTCTCATTCGTCAGAATATTATAGTCTCTCTACGGACCCCAAACCTTATGACAAGTTCATTATTCCGCACATTGTAAATGCCTCGGATGATCAGCAAAATTAATCATTTTATGTTAGCTCTAATTTCTCATCTTCATTGTCTTTCCATTTTATTTAATATTTTTCAAGCTTACATTAATAAAAGCCGCAATAGCTCAGATGGGAGAGGGTTTGACTGAAGATCCCCAGTTCAATCCCAGGTTGCGGCATAATTAATTTTAGGTTTACTTTAGTGTGTTGTTTTAGATAAACTGTTTTTAAAATTATATATTATGGTTTCTGTGGTGACCATTTGTCCCATTAATTTGCCAATTGGTCGAGAGACGTTCAAGAAAATCCTTTTTCAATCTGATATAGAAGCATTCACTAATGGTCTTGGAGCCATCCAAGATTTGTGTGGCACATAATAGGTAAAAATTAATAATGAAAATAATCGGAACTATTAATTTTCGGGCCGATTACTAATTTCTAATTTTGAATAAGAATTTTACAAGTGATCATCTCTTGAGAGGAACAGACGCCACATTACTGATTGCACAGATTGAAGATTAAGACATCTCTCCGTGCAATAGTATCCGACAATATTCACCCTTCGCATAAGGACTCGTACAGATACTCAGTTACATGAGGTTGCTCTTTCTGGTTATCTTCCACTTAACGTAAAACATTGATACCAAAAGTTTCTCCAAACATCTTGGAGGTGTATTCAGGTCGCAAAGGAAAGAGATGCGATTCATAGCTCTAGTTCGCTTCAAGAGTATATTTTGTCATACAGTAATGAAGGTGAGAAAATTAAGAACCCTGAGTAGAAAGTACCATAGCATTTTGGAGGACATAGGATCGTCGACGCGGGGTCCTTCCTTTCAAGCCATCAGGGGCAGGAAAAAAACGCATGGAACTGAATTAACATTGCAGTGAAAACCAGAATTAAAAACCTGCCAAAGTGTGAAAATTATCATCAAATTTTACACAAATTTATTTACCAAGGCTAAAGCGCATCACCCATTACATTTTACATGGTTTGCTGATTTTTAAGTCATTATCTGGTATATATTGCATTTATGAGTTTTGATCAATGTCTCGGAGTTTGAAATACTTTGTGGCAATTCTTTGAGCCACGTGCAACAGCTCCAGGAAGTTAAGCACGAAGCCTTCACTATTATGGAAAAAAATTACTTCTGGGTGGTAGTAAGTAGCATTTCTATATAAATTTTTTCACCATGGTAATTTCTCCAAACGGCATGACATGGATACATTCTATAAGTATCTAATTATTATAGTCAAGTATAGAGTATTGTAATAAGACTAGCAGTGATAGTTTTTTTTGGGATAACCCGCGTAAAGATTTAATAAAGCCAACGTTTCTTCCTCTCATCGTCACCCAGATTTTAAATCTTGACGCGGGTTATCCCAAAAAAAACCATCACTGCTTGTCGAACATGGGCCGCGAAAATTTTAATAATTTGACGATTGTAATAAGAGTTCCACATATTTTTAAAAGGATTATGTTAAAAGGAGTTCAAACTCAAATACGAAAGTTAGTCCGTATTTTGCCCTACCGCACGATGATAATTTCTCTGGAAAACGTTGTAATTGACCGTAGTGACCGTAGACCATGACCTCGAGTTATTGTAAAAACTGACCGTTCTCTGGTAAGCCCGTTCTTACTCGGAAACTAACTTTACCTTCTAAGAATTTCATTTTATGGCAGTGTAAACTAAATGAGACACACTGAGAGATAAATGGCAAAGGTTACTTACAGTATTCTTTCACTTGCTCAGCATAAGTTTCATTTATCCTAAACTTTGGTGAGCATGGCCATTTACTTATTGAATATGTTTTTCCCAAAAGAGATGATAAGCAAATCTTGCTCCAGTATATTCAATAGATTTTACGGTTCTAATACCTAATGTTTTATAAAAGAGTGAAGAAGAAATTTTTATCAGCCCGGAATTTACATTGCAATTATTTCATATTTAATACCAATCATAGCTTACCATATGAGTCTTAGAAGGCCCATGGTAATTGGTTAATGCTTGATTATCTGAATAAACATGGATTTACCGGTAATCTGCTCGACATTTCGGCAAAAAGATCAAATAATAGAAACAATAGTCATAATAAAAGCCATTAGTACATAAATTTAATAAAAGTTGATCTCAAATAATCAATTTGAGGAACCCCGAAACAAAATTTGCCGCAACCCGAGATTGAACCAGTGACCTTCACATCTTCGGTCTAACGCTCTCCCAACTGAGCAATTGTGGCTCAGTAAAAATAAATGAGCTATGGTGGCAAATTAATAGGTTTTGAAAATTTAAAATTCGAAATAACATTACATGGTTAATTTGCTCACAATCGACGCATTAACGCTGTGTAGAGGAACGACATTGTCATGAGTGCTTAAGAGCAATACTCAGGCATTTTATTTTCAAAGTAAAAAACTATCTTGTCCTGATAGTGGTAATATAACGCTTACGTAGATTCCTGAAATACTTTCTCGGATTCTCCGGAGGATATTTTGGTAAATATAACTAATGAATAATTATTTTCTTTAATTTTTACCGACAGTAATAGGAATGCTATTACTGATACTAAAAGGAACATTGCACTGCACAGGGTGCGTTGACTAATAGGAAACTAAGAATTCCAGCATGTTTTTAAAAATTGCTAGTTAAGTTTCTAGTAATGAAGGTTCATATGATGCCCGAAAATCCAGAGCCTGGACCCAAAGAAGACAGCATGGAATAAGTTGGATGTTTGAGAATGATTTGGTTGCAGAATGGAGATATTACAATGGATGAAAAAAGATAAAAATGAAGATGCATTAGCAATGATTGGAACGGTTATATTGTAAGCAGATAGGGAAAGTATTTGGTGTAGGCATAAGGGGAAAATAACTTCGAACGCCGTGGCGCGTTTGCGATGCGGGGAAGAGGGAGCAAAAAAGTGTACATTTTAGAAGGTATTAAGACATAACAGGTATCTTAAGAAAAGAAAGGAAATTATTTCAGAATAAATAAGTAAATACAGGAGTATTTTCAATCTATTAGAACATATTTCATTTTGGCAAAACTTCTAATTGATTAGAAACAATTATCGCGTAGCTTTATTATAATTTACCGATGCATAAAATGCATTGGTTTCAATTCCTGGCCTAGATTCGAGCACTTTTACAGGAGCTGTGAATTTATTTATCCAAAATTACTGAGTGAATATGCCGAAAATATATTGAGAATGCGTCTATCGTTCCTTTATTCCTTCTTTTTGTACCACTTATTCTCTTCTGACTCCATTCGCCACGTTCAGCCATTGAGGTTGGCGATCCATCATTCTAAGGTCATTAAAACAATATTTCCCCTTAAAAAGAAACAAAAAATCCAGAGACGTTATGATTTGCTGTCAAAGTTTTTGAAAGTTTAGTATACTTAAGTACTAAAATATTACTGGTGCTTGTTTAACTCGTTTTTCAATGCATGAAGCAAAATTTTAAAAATAACTTTTTGATTTTAATGATCATTTCTCTATCTAAATCGTTTCCTGTCTTTTGCCTTGCATTTTGAGTTCAAATTCTTTGGACATCCACTTCTTCGACATATTTCATTAAAACCCTTTGTAACATGTACGTCATTTTTATAGTATCCATGAGTTAAATAATGATTAATTTTGATGGAAAAATTGATGAAAAAAATTGCATGCTTTTGAATCTACTAACTTTGTTTCCCGAAAAATAAACATGAAATGGCTTTTTAAGGCCCAACGAAACGAAAATATCAGCAATCACTCACGTGAAATTGTGCAGAGAAATCCGGAAATGCATTTACCCTTTCACTTTGCTCCCGAACATTCTCCCCAATTAGTGCCTTTTGTGCAAGGATGTCAAGGACTCTATAGACACGAGTGGGATTCAATCACGTCCATTGAAGTGAAATTCCATTCCTCCGTCGGTATCACGGACCCCAATTCGGTTGAGTGCGCAAATTAGCCACGTGGATTGATTTAATTCTAAAACACGTCCAAAAAATCTAGAGAATCTAACACTAATGGAAGTGAAACAAGTGGGAATTGGTGTAATGTCGGAAGTGCATTTGAAATAAACATCTCCCGCTCTCAGCATTTTCGTGTCAATCACAACTTTCGGGCTCAAAGCGATTTCTGATGGTGAGTATTGATGCAGTCACCTGGGCAATAGTTGATTGACAACGCAGGTTGCTAACAAAGAGATGACACGCATTGTTTTTCATCAGTCCAGAGGCTAGTGAAAGAACAGCTCACACGTAAAAATGAACAAACCTCGAAGTATATAGGACGCATTCCGCCAGGTACCGAGATTTAGCATGAGTGAATCTCAGCTACCAATTATACCTCACTGGCTATTTTATTTTTCGAATGAATCTTACGGAGTGCACATTTATTTCAAATGAATTATAACCTTTTATATTTTTCAAATGTGCCTAATGGGATTCGTTCATTATTAAAACATACGAAGGCGAAAAAATTAAGATAGTTCTCTTCAATGAGACTCAGCTCTTACTTCAGCGGGTAGGTTGTCTGAATAATGGAAAATATTAACGATTAATTATCTAATGAACAGACATAACAAGTAACCAAGTGTAGATTTGTCCGCAATCGTATAATATTATAGCAGAATTATAAGTTTTCTGAGTTTTAAACGTATTTTATTTTAGCACCGGTATTTACACTTTTCTTACAACTTCATACTCCTCCTAGCCCCATGTTGCGTCTGTATGTCGTTCGTCCAACATAACGCAACAGTTCATAAATATAAAACAACGCTACACCAAGGAGCCATCTTGCGATAATTTAAATAATATAATGAAATATAGTTTAAATAATATAGAAAAAAATAATCGGGTACCAGACGCTATAGGATGGTATTCATTGAATTAATACAAGTCGTAAACATCTCACTCTGCCTGTCCATTGTCATCAAAATTTGTAACTGCCATGTGATAACTGACAATCATATACTTTGCTCTTCTTTAACTAACTCTTTTTTATCTAAATTTGCTCCTCTTTGCCTTTCCTCTTCTAATGTTCGTTATAATTTTCCCGCATGATATAGATACAAGAAGATTCGCAGAATGACTTGCAGAAAGCGATCAAAGGTCGCCCATGACACTGCCACCCTTCGAGTCAATTTCACTTGAAATTTTGATAAAATTTATATCCCATACAGTGCTTTCTGTAATTCTGAGTGGCGTCTTGATATTTGTTAGCAGCAATGATAATTATGAGACATGAATTATTTCACGTTCTGAAGAAAAGCTGTGTATATGAAATCGAATTATTACGCAATATATCTCTTATAGCAAAAGGCCACCTGTAAATTAGCAAAAAATTGCCAAATAATCAAATCGAAATGGTAAAAGTTTTTTCTCATAAATTAATAAATATAACTTATATGAAACCAATGTGTTATGGGCGGATAAAATAAGATGTAAAGATGATTACAAGAGAATAGACGAGGAAATCACCCTGTGCAACCCGACTCAACCAAACCTGTGAAATGTAAACCAGAAAAGAAGGACCACATAAAAATGGGCACACCGTGAGGTACAGTAAATTAATTGCAGGAAAAGTAGAGTAGGGAGCTCAAAGAGGAAGGCCAAGGTATAAATACATTGGACAAATAAAGACATAAGTACAGAACAAGAACTACCACGAAGTAGAGGAGCCAGTACCAGATGGGGAAGGATGAAAGACTTCAGTCAACCAATCCTGCAATTTAACGACCAATGATGATCATAATTACCAAGGGGTAGAATCTGCGATAAAAAATCATTTAACTTGACTGGGATTCGACCCCAGATCTCCTAACTGATACCCCCTGCCACACGCTCATGCGGCGTCTCGCAGGATAGTATATAGATGTAGATGTAGATGAAAATGCCAGTCGAAATGAAAATCAATAAGGGAACGGTGAAGATAATAAAACAAATCTACATCTACAAACCATCCTGCAAGCCGCCGCATGGGCGCGTAGCAGGGAGCGTTACTACACCAACCATGTAAAAAGTAAGGGATTAGGTTTTGGGAGGTGAAATGGTGACGTGTATTATGGAAAAGTATTTCGAGGAGCTCAGTTTTTATTGTGGTTGCTTATTGAAAGCGGAAAGACCGAGGTTATATACCAATCTGCTTGGTAATGTATCTCTCTTAATTTATCGCTTCTGTCAGACCTAGAGATGTAGTGAGGCGTAATGATAATAATCTCTGTGTCGCTCTGAAACACAAATGGGACTTCAAAAAAAGAATATAGCAAGCTACGATGGCAATCATTTTGATGAAATAACTGCGTACGACCGGAATGCGATTACTAACTGGGAAACGGTATCATATTTTGTACTGCTTATTACCGTAGAGTTACTATGCAAGCAGAAGAACCTTTTCTCGAAGAACATCCTTCCCTCGTCAGAAAACATTCAATCACTCTCCACGCTTTCCTTCCGCTATTACATTTGACCTGACCGGGCTTCGAACCCGGATCTCCAAATTGCCGCTCAGGTGTGTTAGTCAGTTACACTGTGCACACAAATGGAAAGTCACTCGCACGGGTGGATATGCACCAAGGGATGAAATTCGGAATGAAATAAGAAAATTTGACTTGACCGAGATACGAACCCATTCAAGTCAAATGATAATTTCTTCTTTGCAAATTTCATTCCTTGGTGTATATTTACCCGTATAGTGACTTTGTACCATCATATGGACGTAAAATGATTGAAAAATGGTAATAATTACTAGTGAGAACACGACAGCCAAGTAGAAATCAAATCTTTACTTATACAAAATTTCTCTAACCTCCTTAATGTAATTTAAGCGAGATAGTTCTCGAGACATAATGGACACCATATTCGTATCATGCGCTCAAATTCCAGCAGCTATAGGAAGCATGAATTAAATATTGCATCAGTAATTACGCAATTATTTACTTTTATATAAGTAAAATTCATGGTAATTAAATAAATATATCTACATAAGCCTGTGATTTGACTGTTTTTTTACGGACTACGTTTAAAACCCTTTCACAACGGAAGGTTGTTTGCGATTCTGAAAATATTTCTGCGGTGGCATGATGATTTATTTGAAAAAATTGTAGAGAAAACATATGAACTTCACTCTGTAATTTTTTGTCGAGATGTAGGTGTCAGAAGTACCTCATTTTTATAAAAATAAGGTCTATCCTGAGGGTATAGACGTACCATTTCACATGTAAAAGGGTTGGTATTTTTTGTCAAAAATCTCGGAAAGTAGTTTGGTACGGGGCTGAAACTTTGGTATCTTTGGAAATATTAAATATATTTCTTTAAACTGAAAATAAGTTAATTAATTTCTAGGTGAAATGATATTTCACTCAGATTACCACGATTGGTTCGCGTAGGAACAAAGTGAGGAACAGGTATGAGTGGAGAGCAGCGGAGAACGCGGAGAGCTCGGAGTGGAACCGTTTCGTTAGCGAGACAACGCTTCGACCAGACCGCACGAACTCCTCGAATGCCTCTCCACGCAGCTAGCGAGCACCTGCTGTCCCTCGACGTGGTATTCGGAGAGCGCTACCACCGAGACAAAGGGAGGAGTTAGCTGGGGCGGGAACTGCAGAGCAGCCAGCCACTCGGCACGCTCGGGTCTTCCGTCCACCAAGACTAACGCCCACTGAAATACCCTGTAGCTTCAAGGAGGATCTACTGCCACTGCTTCCGTCGAAATAAACACTAAATTCCTCTTCTTCGTTTATACATCTATTGAATTACTAACAAAAATCATGCTGCTGGGAAACAAAGATTATGGTACATAATATGCCGATAATCGCCGGATAAGTATTTAATAACATTAATTTTCTACCCAAGGAGCCGAATACAAAGGCATTTCAATTTAATTATCGCATTTTGCCTTCAGTTATTTACTAAATATTATTATTATTAACTAGCATAAATTATTTCAGTTATTTTATAATAAATAAAAACTTAAAACTGCTAGACGTCGTAATCTAATTACCATTTAAGGGAAGACGCTCGGTAAAATTTCCTTTTTTAATTGAAGTTTTTTGGAAAAAAATAGTCACATAAGTTAAAGAGAAAAACAGTATTTTACACCATGCTTCTCCAATCCACGTATTGCACTCCGAATAATTTAACGCTCAATTAATGACAAAATTGTGATGGTATTGCTCATTTTAAGAAAGGATATATAATACGACGTGAGGCCATAAGATGGATATAATGCTACTTGAGTCATTCTATGGTGGAAATATCTTTGAGGTTGTGGAATAGTAAGCCAAAAAAGGCATTTTCAGACAGGCATTGGGATTTTCAACATCATGATTGTATACCATTAGATTTCGAAAATACTATATTCATCATTTTGTGCTTATTATATTGAGTAATGGGACAATCCGTAGTGTTAACTAGTTGATACTAATCATATCAGGAAGAAAACACCGCCTATGATCGGGGTCAGAGGAGCTTAAAAGACTTGGATGAAAATAGATCATTTTCCTCGGAGGAGTAGGCACTACTCAGTCGATAATGAAGATGGATACATAAAATTCAACTAACGCTAACATCCATCACCGTTAAATTCAGTTTTTTTCTAGATTACGTGAGCTGCATGGATTATGAGTAATCGTGATAACTCAGGAGGGTGTTAAAAGCCCTCTTTTCTGTGCTCCCGCACTATTACGCAGAAGTCTGAACACTTGGAAAAAATTAAAAAAAAGCATAGAACTCATTTAAAAATTTGTATCTCTAGGTTTTGGAGATCTGGTAATACGGATCTGAGGACAAAATAGAAAAGTTACATAATACTTTGGACGCTTAATAGCCGATTCAAATGACGGAAAAAAGCATGTCCAAAAAACGCAAATCCTTTCATTGATATATTTTTTTCTAACACCGTCTCACGGTACTTGCTTAAGAAATAGATTTATACCTAAGTATAGTGAGGATATTAATAAATATATATGTGATTACTGAACATAGTACTATATACGTGTACCATCACACGGTGCTTACATAGGAAATGAAGTTTAAATTAAAAATAATGAAGACAATAATCGGTAAAAATGTAATTTCTAAATGTAATAATGTGTATTAACAATCATAAAACTTAAATATATAGAAATCCTATTTTATATCAATCAGAATTTTTTGACTCATTAATTCACTCATCAACGCAAAGGCAAAACTGCTAGTGATAAAAGTTTGAAATTTGGAGAGCATTCTCGTCGTCGTCATAGTAAAGAGACAAATTCCGTGCAGATAGCTCTTCTTTCCCCTCCTCACCCCCCTCCCTCGAGGCCCCTCAATCTTCCCACATTACCCCTCCTCTGCCACCTCCATTGCTTCTTCGCCAAATTCCTCCTGGATTTTGGCGGATTTCTATTTTGAGTAAACAAATCCCAGGTTTTGCAAGAGTGCATGGCCGCTGTAGTTTGCGGTTGGGTGTGGGCAGGTTCTTCTGCAGCCTGTTCCACTACCATTTTCTTCCTCCCTCCCCCCCCCACGCGAAAGGGTTCAGATTGATACAAGTACTGGCCTGCTGGCTTTCCCGGCTTTACTTTTTTCTCTCTTTTCTGCGCTTACGATAAGTATCCTCAACTCTTTAACTCGTCGTTGTACTTCTGTACCTCTGACAATCTTACGAAAATGCTTACAGAATCTAAATGATTCAAAGGGAGAATGTTAGATAAATTTTTATAATGACTCTTCTTCAAAGGACGCTTATCTTATTTTGCTGAAGCCAAGGCTATGCGAAAGAAAGTGCGATAATTATAAAATTATATAGATAGTTTTGTTTAACTGATTGACTTCAAAAGTCTTTTTTACACGAGTAATAAAAGATCATGCCGATTACGTTCTTCAAGCATGTATACAACAGAAGAGGGATGACGTAACGCGCCGGAGGGTTGATCAGGAGATAACTTCTCTCGCCTATAGCGTCGCTGTTGTGCTCTTGCACGACGTTCAAAATAAATATTTTCAATCAAATTCCCGGGCTCTGTAAGAATATTAGACTTGATAGGACTGTGGGTGAAGTAAACATAAAATCTTCAGATACAGTAAAATATCTTGGAATTGCCTTAAATTCTAATATATCGTGGGGATTACACATACAAAACATATGTGATACAGTATTAAAGAAACTAGGTTTTGTTTAACGTATAATAGGAAGGTATTTGGATGAAAAAGTAAAAGAGAAATGCTACTTTGCTCTGGATAGGTCACACCTCGAATACGCCGCGAGCATTTGGGGCCCTGATCAAATAGATTTAACCAAAAAAATTAACAAAATACAAAGGAAAGCAGCGCGCATCGTAAAAAACTACTACGAGCGTACATATAGTGTCCCACAACTTTTAGAGGGATTAAGGTGGGAGCCCCTAGAGACTCGTTGGATACACGCTAGGCTTAGTTTGGTTGAGAAATTCAGAAACTAGATTTTTCAGAGCGACACAGTGAATATTATCATGACTCCTAACTACATCTCTAGGTCCGACATATGCGATTAAATAAGAAAGATACACTGCCGAATAGATAGATACAAAAAAATCGTTCTTTCCACGCGCAATAAGCGACCACATTAAAAATTCAGCTCAACTAAGTACACTCCTATTATAGATGTCACAATTTCATCTCCCAAAAACTTACATCTTTACACGGCTAGTGACTCAACACCCCCCGCCACATGCCAATGCGGCGGCTGGCAGGGTATTATGTAGACATATATTGTGTAGATGTAGATCATTATTTTTTCATAACTGATCCATATTATTAACACCTCATCCCACTTGAGTTGTCCCGCAGGGTTTGATTTATTGGATGAAAAATTATACCATAGTATTCCTGAGTTAGTGACCTAGTCATTACTAGTACGTTATACCATGAATTTTATGTAAAAAAGTATGTCAACGCACTCCCTCCTCCTTTACTCGAATGCGTATTTTTCGTTGTGTATTCGCTTTTAATTATTTATACCCTTCATACTTGGCCTCTTAACACTCGGTTTTCCAAGAGTTACTTCTCTGTCAACTACTGCGGCTTATATGACTCGAAGTCCCTGAGTATACATGTTCTTTGTAAACAGATTATAGGCCTAGGACACTATCCGGATAGTGTTTGGCACGGAGATATTGTTGTGAGCCGGGAATTTGGTGAGAGAGAGAGAGGAACAGTATGTTATATTTGTCCATAGACGTGGTCCGTATCTTTCCTCCTGAGTCACATTTATCAAGATAGTGTTCCATGTATTTTAATTGATGATGTTTAAATACCTTATTCCCGCACAGTACAAAACTTGGTGTAATGTTTCATAACTTCCTGTCATGGCAAGATCATATTTTTCAAATTTGTAATTACAGTAAAATAAACAGTACGTTGTATCAGCCTAAATTAAATAGAAAAGTAATCACTGTACATATCAAGATCCTATTTGTTTCTACATTTTTTCCTCATATGGATTACTGTGGTCTGGTATTCAACGATCTGCCTGATAAACTAAAAGTTAGGCTACAACGTGTACAAAACTCATGTGTACGGTACATCTTTGTATTACGCCGCCAAGATCATATTTCCCGCAACCGAGACCAATTAAAGTGGCTAACCGTTAAAAATAGACGATTGTATTTGCAGTGGGTGTTATTGTATCAGCTGTTCTCATTCGAGGAGCGTGAGAATTTGTTCTGATTTTTTAGTCTCTACTTAGTTCTCGTAGGGTCATATCTAGAAGCAATTCCTCAATGCTTTATTTATCTACTCATCGCACCACCAAATTCAGCGATTCATTTGTTGAAGCATCAACTAAAATATGGAACTCATTATCAGTAAATGTTAAAAACACTAAATTAGTTGAAATTTTTTAAAGTAAAATTTATGACTTATTTCTAAATATGTAGAAGCACCTTTGTTGTAATCTATATATGCATATACCGTTCGATTATTCTTATTGTGACATATATGAGTATGTATGAATGCAAATGTTTGTATTTTTTTGCCCCTAAGGGCCCATACCCAGAGCGATCGATAAATTATTTACTTACTTACTCACTCCCCTCCACCTCCCACTGGCCTCATTAGAAAATTCCGCTGTCTCTTATTTCCTATATTGCCCTTCAGTGCTACTTTAGGCGCTGGCTGTTTTGAGCCATCTCACATCCTGTTTGCGAGAAGGACAGTTTCACTCCCGGTACCGAAGATTGATCGTAACTTTCCATATTTTACTTGGCGGTTGTCTTTTATGCTCTCCATTTGGTGTACTCTGTAGGAGCATACGTGATGGTTTTTGGTCATAATAACCGGGGATGGGGAAGGACTTCCAAAAGGTGCATGCAGGTAAGGACTTCCAGAAGGTACTCTGAAGGAGCATACGTGATGTTTTTTGGTCATAGTAACCGGGAATAGAAACCGGGAAAAACCACGGATGGGGAAGGACTTCCAGAAGGTGTATGCAGACCGAAAAACATCACGTGTGCTACTTCAGAGTACACCGAGTGGAGAGCATAAAAGCCAACCGCCAAGTAACATACGGAGAGTTCCGATCAAGGTTCGGTTTATCACCATTGTGTTGTGTTAAGCTGTGCGCCGCCCAACCACCCCGCGTGCCACTCTCTAGATCACCGGTCAGTCGACGAGTACCGCAGCTTCCCACGTCTTGCATGCACACGCAAAAAAATACTATCCATAATTGTTACGATCGAGAAAATCTCGTCTGAGAGTGAAAAACCTATCTGTGAGCCAGGTAGCAGCAACCGGCAAGATTATCAGGTGTAAAAGTACAGGTTGTGGTCACACATTGACATTTTGAACGTAAGTGAAAATGAGTTACGGATAAACCACGGCCCTAAGCCTTCTGTGTCATCGGCGGCGTCGATTCATTTACCGCCCTACAAAAAAATGGAAGGGGAAACGAATTGGCTAAGGTGAAGGTACCTGACGAAGTTTTATCCGTATTAAGACAATATTTATGATTGCCTGACGGTAAAGACGCCCATAAAATTGCAGCAGAACCCACCGGTCACCCGAAATGAAAAGTCACGCGATAACGATCAAAAATCTCTTTGAGGATTCAATTCAATATCATCTTCCAGACATGACTTGCAAAAACAGTGATTTAATGGTTAAAAGAACCTGTGTGATTTACTCATTCCAATCTCTGCTCACTGAACGAAATCCTAAAACAAACTTATTCTATGACCGTGCATTGATCTCTGACTGCTATTTGGCTCATCACCAAGTAGCCAGGGGAGCGCGCAGAGCACGACCTTGAACTTGGATAAAAATTAGTCATATTTCTTCTTCTGGTATTCCAGCCGTGTCGTTTTCTTCAACGTTTTTCATCCTATCCTGGGCGGCGCCTTCAGGTTGAAGTGCAAGAAATGGAGCAAGTACACAATGGCTGCGGAAACCTTATAAAGAACTAGGATAGATATTGTATACCTGATGTGGAATTACATCGTGCCTCATACCCTGAATGTGGCTTGAAAGATGCTTCGTTATTTTAGACGTAAATAGAGGTGATGAGGGACATTGTTTTTGGTTGAAGATCGATGTGCGAGAGAGGCCTCAGTGTTTGAACGGGTACTGTGGAAGACATTCAAGAACAAAGTTTCTGCTTGCTATGATGTAAAAAGAGATTTTTCGCCAGAAAATAAATCCTAAAGTGATACAAATACCATCTCCGAGAAATTACTAATAATAACATGATCTTGGACCCCAGCAACCCGCCGCGCAAGACAATGGAAGAAGAGCCCAATCCCCTTGAGACGTTTTACCTAGTATTAGCATTGCCCCTAACCACGCGAACTTGAGCTGTAGAGTCTGGAACACTCCACTTCGAACTTTGAAGAGTACAATACCTCAAAATACCACTTCACTCCGGTGTTGGAGAGGAGAGCCTCGGATGGAATACAAGTCACTCCAGAACCTTGTGGCTCGAGGCAGTCAAATTCACTCCGGTTCGATTACCTAATTTTAACCCTTCGCCAGCTTACTGTTTTCCTCATTCAGGAATCTCCACGCTTAGTCTTAAGAGGTCGATCTCAGCTGGTACATATTCAACGTAGCATCTATTCATTACTTCTATTTTCATGTACTCTTGAAGCAGCTACTGAATCAATTACCATTCATCGAGGAGAATCCACATGAGGCATTTATTAAATGTCAAAAATAAATATTTGAAAAAAATCAGCTTTTATTCAGGAAAAATGTTAGATCTAAATCTACTAGCATCTAATAGCGCGGGTGCATACTTTTGGTAAACACAACTGTAAGACGTGTGTAGTATTCTGACTTTGAGCCTTCGAATTATCTGGCTTTGGAATTTTTCTTGAGGCGATCACTAGTACCCCATCGCCGTAATACGGCAGGGACGAGAATCATCACATATTGGGAGAGACTGTGAATGACTCAAAACTAATATACATTGCAGTAAAATAACACCATAAGTTTAATTAATAAGTTAATCTTGACGTTCTATCCATTGAATTAGAACAGTCTGTCGCTTCTGAAATAATATAATAAATTCTTTTCGGAGAGATCTCGGCTAAATTTTCCGCAAGATAATGAATTGGTCTCTCCCGTTCTCCAAAGAAATATATGTTCTAAATCAAGGGCTCCGAAGATGGGGAACTCCATTAGGCTGTAAGCCATTATAATGACGTGGATGGTAGGAAGGGTAGCAGTGAACCAATATTTGGATTGAAAAACTAAGTTATAATAATTGAAAATATAATTGGTTAATATAATTGAAAAACTAAATTACATATAAGATTAGAATAGTATTTTCAAGGAAGAATGTGATAAATCAAATTTAGCAACCTAATACTTACTCTACATTTATTTTTACTAGTTTTGCTGAATTGCAGCATGTTAATAGATTAGTCAATTATAAGAATTTAGGAAGTAAGCGATCTCTATATTCCTGCACTGATTTTTTCAGAAGATACTACAATGAAACGAAAATTCTCAAATAAATACAAAAAACAGTAGATTATTAAGTTTGAATCATTATATTTCTCATGTAGAAAAAAATACTGGAGGACATTAGATGGGACTCAAACATTAGTGGTATAAGTGAGATAAATCGAATGTGCAGCATATAAGAATTTCATGAAAAACCACTCGTGAAAAAAATAGGGAATAGAATGGATATTTTCGACTTCATCGGAGGAACTCATAATTGGAGGAAAACTTCACTGACACTGATACTCAAACGGAAAATAAAAGCAAAAACTGAAATGCACAAAGGAAAAAAATGCTTCACCGGAGCAACTCTTGATTCCTTTTCTTATTAAGGTCAAAATTTTCATAAACAGAGGTAAAGATGTTTTTAAAGGATGTTAAGAACTTAGCCTACATAGATTATTTCATATGTATTACGTATTAAAACTTTTAAATCTTTTTTCAGTCATCACCACTCTTACAACCTGATCTATAACTCGCAAGTTTTGTGTTGTAAAAAAATTAATAAATTATGATGAAAAGCGACAAATTATTAGCCATATCCATCAGCAACATCTATTCAGATAAGCTGGAGCTATTTATTTAAGCCTTTGCCGTATCACACGTCTGCCTTGTGCTAGCTCAAGGTCTGAGCCTGCGGTGGGGGCGTGAGAGAATACAAATATTTACAAATTTTTATAATGGTGTTCATGAATTGCCATGGCAATTTTTTTTCAGAAAAAGCTAGTTAGCTACGCATAGATAATGATAAATAAGTTTTGCTCTATTCTGAGATGGAGTATTTGAGAAAGGGTAATTAACAATTTCTATTGAATTTAAAAGTAAACAAAAGAAGGAAATGTAATCAAATCAATTTTATACGGCCAGCCATTTACATAACTTTTGTAAACAATAAGCTTTAAAATGAGGTGTATATCATTACTCAATGACCATTAAAAGTAGAGGTATAAGTAAAAACATGATTCAGGGCTCGCATATGTAGCAAAAATGTGAAAACTTAGATATACGCATACATCATGCCTATTTATTTTTCTTAAAACGGTTTGCATTACTACATTTGCGGTCACATGCTAACTATATGTCAAGTTTGAGCAAAATCTGAGATCATAAGGGACTATCGTTGGCTGAATTGAGATGTAATTCCAGAGTTGATAGAGTATCCGTAGTAGTGAGATGCAGATCTGCGAACCCACTATTATTTTTAAGCCAAGTGTACTGACGTTAAACTGGCAAAAATCAGCAATACAAATATATTTCACTGGAAAATGTTCCGCCTCTCATGTTGTCTCAGTCGTGGTAGCTTGCCGGTCAAAATCTGTCCTCTCTACTCTCATTAGCGGTGTTTTTATAATATTCAGCCTTTGAATTTTGGGCATCCAGTGTTTTGTTTTCGATTTTAGCAACGCTCAAGTGGCGGTAAAATTCTCACCCCCTCATGCTCTCCTGTCAAGAGGAAAAAAAAAGAAGACTTCATTATAATGTTTTGAGGACTGGAAGAAGGTATCTTTTATCATATTTCTTGGAAATTAAGAAAGAACTACTTGTATATTGAAAATAAAAACAAGAAAAATCAAAACAAAACTACTTTTTTCATATCGGTAACGTGCGGGAAACTCCACGTTGAGCCAATAGTTGACCCCGGCGTAGCTTTAATATGCCACTCGTCACCATGCCGTCACTATTCAAAGTCCATCAGCTCGGGGTGGGATGTGGGGAGGTGATGTACCAGCTATAGATAAACCCGTCTTGTTTGGATGAAGAAACTTCACAGAGCCGCCTTGACCGGGACTTCTCTATCAAAGCGGATGATTTTCTCTCTCTTGAATTTCGCAAAAATATGTGCATTGTGGCTGACTACGTAAAAGTTAATACCGTGGCTAGTCCGGGTGTACTTAAAGTTGGTCAAAGGAGCGAACACCTCTAAATGTTCCACGCTCGGCTGTACCTCACGGGCTTTTAGTGCACGCTTTGGACTACCCGTTTCATTGAATATCCGGCAGTCGCGAACGTCTAGTCCCTTAGAGCCCACAAATATCCCCGGGGAAGAGGACACCTCGATAGCTATACTATAGCTATAACAATACCCTTTTTCCAAACTCATGGCTGGTGGAGGCACAGAGCGAGTAGCCAATGGTAGGAATTTTCCCTTCCACCTCATTTTCCGGCTACCAACGGCCGAACAGCGTTGTCAGCTCTTGCAAATTAGTGCAATTATGCACCCACGCAAGGAAATTCTCACGCAGTAAATTTGGCAAATCAGATGATTCGAGAGTGACCCCCACGGCACCTTTCCGAATGCATGAACATGTAGAGTTCCTTCCCCAATGCATGACATAATTCTCCACTGTGATTGGCTGGAATAGTGAAAGGTATACCAGTTCACTCAAGGTAAGCAGCCACCATTTGGGAAAAAGGTTATAGCTGAAGCACATGGCCAGAAATTGAGGGATCCGGGTTCGAATCCCGGCTTTTTTATGCTTATATGAGCGAAGGGAAAATGATTTTACCTTCACTCATATGGGTATTGCGAGTGACTCCGCAAAAGTGTCCATTGCTTAGGAAGCTTTCGGGTACAAACCCTTCTTCATCTTCAACGAGGAGGAGTAGTAATCCTCTCCAGCTGAAGAAGGGTTCTTACCCGAAAGCTTCCCTAAGCAGTGGATATCGGTGTCGCTATGGATCATCTATCTGTGCGAGTCCACTGATGTATGTACCTATCTATCCTTAACCTCACAAAAGTATTGTGTGACTGTTCTCTTTACGTGAATCCATGTATTTTAAGAGTAATAGTTAAATCATATATCTATGCATATACATACATATATGTACAAACAATAATAACCACGAGGTGTGGCTGTTACGCATAGAAAGCACAAAAGAAAAACTCATGAAATTTTTAAATTTCCGACCACATCTGTGGTCTTCCTTAAATAGAGAAGGCTGTAGAATTGCCTCGGGAATGGATACCCAGAAGGAGAGGAAGAATGGGGAAAGGGGAGAGTGGGGAGAGAGGGGAGAAAATGGCAGGGGGAAAGGAAGGAGTGGGGAAAGAGATTAGAGTGCTCCATTGATTCCCGGAAAGGAGAGGGCATAGAGGAACATAAGTCGAGATTGCTCAATATTTTAAACACCTAGTGGGGGGCAGTGTGAGGTAGGGAGAAATGATTCCCACGTTGAAACATTTATCAAACTTAAGGTTGTGGGAGGAGGCGCGGGTGGGGACTGAGAGAGAGAATTGTTGGGAGGTGGGGATACAGGAGGATCTGTGGCTGCTAATTCGGAGATTGAGAACGCAACTTGTAAGTCCCAAACAGAAGGCTTCGCAGAGATTGCATATGAGAATGTACACAATATTAGATGTGGTATAGGCTGGAGGGGAGGGGAAGGCGTGGAATTTGAGAGGTGGTGGTTTAGAGATGAGGAGAGGACAGGTCTTGCGTTTGGGGCGACCGCGGGGGTTCGGAAGAATGTTAGTATAATCAGTGGATTTGAAGAGAGGGTTAGTAGTTTTGAGGATGCTGGAAAGGCTGGAGGGGGAGGGGGCGTCGGAAGGTGAGGGAGGGGAAGTCGGGGAATATTTTGGTGGTGAAGTCATTGTCTGAGAAAAGAGGTAAAAGGCTTTTCAGGATACGTTAGAGGGAATGGACGTCTGAGAAGTAGGTATTACAAAGGGAGAGGTTGATATAGTTTATGCGGGGAGGTGATTTGGGGGAGTAGTAGGGTGTCCCATTTTGATTCGATGTCTGAAAGTCATTGGTCATAGGGTTTCAGATGGTGACATTTGATGAGAAAATGAGGTGTGCAAAAGATTTCTCAAATTGGATTATATTTATGGGTCGCGCTCGCAGCTTTTCGTTTAACATGGGGACTCTCATAAGCGCGCGCCGCCCGTTTGAAAAACCTGCGCTCCCGAGCCTCCGCGTCGCCCCCCACCATTTCTTCCCCCACCTATCGAAGATTCAGATTTATAGATTTAAATTGGTTACCGCTCTCGGAGGGGGGTCGTTAACGACCTCGCCGAGCGTGGCGTTGCTCTCATCAAAGAGTATTCTCAGGCTGGATTGACCAAGGATGAGTGGCAAGTGCAGCATCTACTCCGAATAATCTCCAGGCACCGCAAAGCTATGCCAAAGATGACCAAAAAGGAAATCACAGTCTTTAATGCAAATATTTTGTGACCAAAATGTAATCAAAATTCTCAAGGTTGATATCGGAATTTCGTTCTCGCCCCGATCATGGCACTCCTCATTTCCGTAATATTAGTAAATGTTCTAAGAAAGGGCTTTGTTATTTACATACCAGACTTGCCCCCTTCCAAATTAGTAATCAATTTATGTCTACGTGTCAGAACCTTTGATAGGTGGGGGAAGAAATGCTTAGGAGCGGCGCGGAGGCCCGGGAGCGCCGGCTTTTCAAACGTACCACGCGCGCTTATGGGAGCCCCCATGTTAAACGAAATGCTGCGTGCGCGACCCCTAATTGTAATCCAATTTCATAAATTTTTGGCATATCTTATTTTCTCATCAAATGTCACCATCTGAAACCCTATGACCAATGACTTTCAGACATCGAATCAAAATGGAACACCCTAGGGCGTAGGAATGCTTGAGAATTTTTTTCTCGAGTAGGACTTCCGGATAGCCCCGTCGTAGAAGGAAAAGGTTTATGTTAGTGAGGAATTTATCAAGGGAATCGAATTTATCAAGGACGGGGTTGTGAGGACAGGAAGAACTCTTTTAACGAGGAATAAATTGGTATAGGAAGGGCTTAACTTTTTCCCATAGTGCATCATTTAGTTCGGAAGAAAAAGCGTTATGGGTGAGAATGTGAAATCTCGGTGAGAAAGTCAGAGATAGGGATATGGGGAAGGAGGCTGGAGTCGCTTTTTCGGCATTCGTCGGTATCCGGCAAATGTCGTGACTGATCTATAAAACTACTGACTACGGCTGGAGAAACTTCATTGATACACAAATGGACTGCCTGGGTGCTACTTATTCACAGTAAACATAGTCCTTATCTAAAGCCGCTGAATGCAGTTTATCGCAATTCCTCCCCACTCTCCTCCACCCCCTTCTATCTTGCATTTCCTCCTTCCAATCGTCCACGATTCTCTCCTCCACGATCTCCATTATCACCAATCGTCCACGCTATTTGAAAATCATTCCTCACAGTGTCCTTAGGGAACAAGCGGGAAGAAGATGTATGTCACCGAAGTGCTGATGGCCCTTCTGGTCATCATTGTGGCGTGGATTCTGATCGTGCCCCGACTTCAAGAATGGTACCGAAAATACTCTCGCCTCTGTCGCCTCATGGCTGAGATCCCTGGTCCGAAGACCCTACCACCTTTTGGCAACATGTATGGATTCCTCTCAAATCCACAGAGCAGTGAGTATTTACATTGGTTTTGATACATGTCACGATCATACATAACCACTACCGCGGGAATCTAGGTCTTCGTGCATGAATAAAAAAGCAGTGCGTATGCCAACACGATTCAGAAGTTCAACATTTGGATTATAGTCTTTTTTGTCGCTTCGAGTCAGGGATGTGCCTTGGGGATTTACCAAAAAAGTACCTTTTCCAGCTTCCTCCGTCTTTATTAATCTTCGGTGACGAAACTTAAGTCAATGTGCCACATTTTATTACTTCATTTACGATGCTAGCCTTAGCTTTTGTTGTACCTGCCGAGCATTCTACCAAAGTCAATGTGCCATTCATTTCCGTGGAAGTCCTAATTTATCGGACAAAGCATTATAATAAATGGGAGAAACGAAGCATATATTTTGTAATGATAAACTGATAGTGACGGAGGATGTTGCAGAAGAAATACTTTTAATCTTACATTCCTTCATAGCTCAAGTTTGGCCATTACTTAGGTCAATGCGGAGATAAGTGATTTTTGAACATGCCGTTATCCTATAAGGCTTTAGTGATCATAAAGTTATTTTTATGATCTTGAAAACAATAGTAGAGACCTCTGAAAAACCTAAACGTAAAGTGTAATTATTAGAAAAATGTTAGTACATCAAATTTAGGGAGAATTCAGAAGATTCATACTCGGAATTTTTAACTACAACGAAAGATGTGAGCACCGGGGTACCTCGGAGAAATTTTCGAAATTCATCGTTATTGAATCATCAAACATATTCCACAAAAATTCAAGCGTGAGAGAAAAGAATCTCGTTGGTATAAGCATGAAGTTAGGTGGGAGCTCAGGAGACAGGGGCTATTACACAATTTATACCAAATATTTATAAGTTAGGGAACAAAACAAAGGAACTGCGGCGAGAGAAACTTGCAATGCTCAACATTCCAAATCGAGGAAAATAATGGTACTACTCCACAAAACTTCACGAAAACAATAGTTGAATTACTAGATGAAAAA
Organism: Ceriagrion tenellum; assembly: GCA_963169105.1. Taxonomy (NCBI): domain Eukaryota; kingdom Metazoa; phylum Arthropoda; class Insecta; order Odonata; family Coenagrionidae; genus Ceriagrion; species Ceriagrion tenellum. The sequence goes on from OY720633.1 coordinate 137,906,953, forward strand.
TCCAAGTCATTCTGGTCTAATGCGACAGAGCTCCGGGGTGAATCTTCGAGTGTAGAGCCTTTATTGGACGAACACAACAAAGTAGTCACCATCAGTATCGCATTAACAGGCATTACTGGCATTAATGAGCCGATGGCTGACATAGTCATTCAATATGAAGGAATTAAACTACAAACGGAGTTCGATTTAAATTAACATTTCCCTAGGTCCAAAAGGAAAACCTGCACCCGTGCTCAAGGAGTTAGCGCCACAGCTTGTACCATTCCTAAAAATCAAATTTTTTAGATAATTCTCCGAAGGCAAGGTACCTCTACTAACCAGTATAGCCAACTAGAAAATGGCCAACGTAACACCAATATTTTTTAAAAAAGGAAACAGACATGACCCAGGAAATTACCGGCCTATATCGTTGACATCGTTTTAGGCAAAATTCTCGAACACATTATTGTTGGTAATACTATGACCGCCTTGATAATAGGAACGAACACAGCAGTTAGCACAGCTTACGGAAGGGTATCTCATGTGAAACAGCTTGTGCTCTTCCTTCATGTCATCATAAAATCAGGTGTATTGAAAAAGCAGGTTGACGTGATATTCCATGATTTCAAGAAAGCATTCAACAAGATTCCTCACGATAAACTCATGTACAAATTGCAACCATCCGGAGTAAAATAAATAGAAAATGGAATACTTGACTTTCTCAGTGATCGCAAACAAAAATTTGTTCATGACGGTTATTAGCTCTGAAATGGTTTGAGACACATCCGATGCCTCACGAGGAAGTGTAATTGGCCCTCTCTTCTTATTTTTTTACATAAATTACCTATGTTCTCGAGTAAGCACTTAACTAAGATTATTTGCAGACGATACGGTCATCTTCCGCGAAATTAGTGAAGATGGGGACTTATAAGTTTTATCATCGACCAAAACAACGTTCATCCGAGGTGCCAGGAGCGGGAGCTGGAGCTAAATCTTAGTAAATTCACCACGGTACACTTCTTGCGAAATTCATAACACCAATTACATATTTACACTGTGGGTGGAGTAAACATAGTCTTTAGATTATGTCAAATATCTTGGAATTACCTAAACTTCAGACGTATCGTGGGGAGCACACATACAAAACATATGGGGCACAGCATTTAAGAAACAAGGATTGATCAAGCGTATAGTAGGAAGGTCCTCAGATGAGAAAGTAAAAGAGAAGTACTATTTAACTCTGGTTAGACCACACCTCAAATACGCCGTGGGCATTTTGGACCGAGGACAGAAATATTTCACCAAAAAAATAAAGTACATAGGAAAGCAGTGCGCTTCGTTAAAAACTGTTAAGAGCGACCATAGGGTATTTCTCAGCTCTTAAAGGGATTAGATGGGGAGCCGCAAGAGACTCGGAAGTTACATGCTAGGCTTATTATGCTTAAAACACTCAGATCAGGTGTGTTTAAAATCGACACAGAGAATACCAGTTTGGTTTCTAAGTCCGAAAGAAGCGATAAAATAAGAGAGACACACTGCCAAAGAGATAGGTGCAAACATCCAACCCTTCCATGCAGAATAAGTTGCCATAATAAAATTTGAGCTTCACTCAAGCACACCAATAATAGCCTTCACCATTTCACCTCCCAGAACCTTTTCCTTTACACGGCGGATGTCCTAATGCCAAACGCCCATGCGGCGAATCGCAGCGTAGTATTTAGATGTAGATAAGATGGGAATTAGACACGAAACGCTAAGTTTGATAATAAGGCGGGCGTACACGCAGAATTCTCTCATTACCTCCTTACTCGTAATTTTCAAAGGCGGCGCGAGGCTATTTCAGGTCGTCATGTAAGTCATTGATCTTGCGTGTTTGATAGAGAACACTAATCTGTTTTGGAGGATTTATCGTAGGAATGTAAAAATATTTATATTTCGAACTGAATCAAATTTTCAAACATTGCAATTATATTCAACTTTCTGTTTTTGTTGCCCCAGCGTGCCATGGTTGGTCGCCATAAATGAACGTTTATTCAATAAACGTACATTCCAATGTCATGGCTGTGAGAAGAATTAAGATTGATTCTTTCTATGAAGTGAAAGGGGTGTTCCGGGCCTAATAATAAAATAATTTTGTATTTGATTGAGTAAAAATATGGGAAATACAGTTATCTCTCGTCAACCGCGGTTTTGTCAACCGCGGCCCTTGAGTATCCGCGGTTTGTTTTTGAGGACCAGCCTTCTCAACCGCGGAGGTTTCCTCGTTAACAGCGGTCTACGAGTTGCCCAACGCGGCTGCTCGCAACACAGAACAAATTTACATGGTATCCAAATGTTTACCAAGCTTTGCCGATCGTAGAATGTAATATAATTTTGCGCCGTTGTCTTCTGCGGTTATTTAAAACTATTTTCCTTCAAAAATCAAAGTCTTTTACGAAAAAAATCACCAATTTCAAGCCATGATTTTTCCACGCTGCGGAAATATAACACGCTTTTAATAAAGTTTTTTACATCAAGCGAGAATTTATCCATGAACACTATCGCTTAAATACAGTTATTCCTAGGGCTTAAGCAATTATATCCAGGATTATGCATGATAGAATTTCCTTTCACTGTTTCAAAACCGCACCCACATCGAACATGTCCCTTGCGCCAATGAGCCACTACATTATTAACGTTTATATGCGTCATATCAAATTTTATTCATAGTAGAATATGTGAATGGAATCGTTTTTTAATTTAGAGTCCAGTTTTATAATATCATGTTAGGTAATAATAGATACTTGAAAGCGAATTTCATCGAAATACATGATAAACAAATGAAATAATTTAAAGTTGAGATTCGCATCGACTGCTAATCCAACGCTGCGACTTGTCATATTTACCTCACCGAAAAGCCTATTATCCCAACTGCGCTATTTACTTCTGTATCTCCAGAGGGCAAATCTAACTCAGGCTCAGGTTGAAACTCAGGCTCAGGCCAGCTCGGTTGAAACTTGAGTGTGCGTACTGAAGTCCCAGTTGTTTTCTGAGCCACGCCTTTTCGTTTAACATGAGATGTGATGGAGTTGAAGTGTAAATCAAGTGAGGATAAAAGCAGTTTCGTAATACGGGAGAGACATGTAATGACACTGCATAAAAAATTGGAAGAGCTCGACTCGTGGAGAATACTGCGCTTCTGTTGCCAGGTCGCTGGGAGTGAACGAATCCACTATTAGAACAAAAAATGACAGTATTCAATCCGAACTAGTGCTACAAGTGGAACTAGTGCAAGTTTAAAAGTGTCCCACACGCCCGCGTGATTGTAATATGGAAAAAACAGAAAAAGCATTGAATATTTGGATTAAGTCTCGAACACAAAACAGAGTACCATAAAGTACACTATTTATCCGTGAAAATGTCATGAATTTACTGCAAGTAAAGGTAGGTTCGAGAATTTAAAGAAGGAATATAATCTGCATAATGTTAATATTTCTGGTGAAGTCGCCTCGGCGGATCACATTGCTGAAAATAAGTATCCTGATTATTTTAGGAAGCTCATTAATTACTCAAGGGAACAAATCTTCAATGCCGATGAAACGGGACGTTTTTGGAAGAGGATGCATTCGCGGACTTTTATCTCCAAGTCCGAAAAAACTGCTCCAGGATTCTAGGTCAGCCAGGACCGCATTACCCTTCTTTTATGTTCTAATGCAGCTGGCGATTTTCTTGTGAAACCTATGCTGATTTACAAAACCCACGCTCTGTCAGAAGGTAGAAATGATACCCTGATCGCTGCGACCACTGCAAAAATCACCTGCATGAGGTTTTGCGGTCCAAATGAAAAGCGTGGGTAAGTCACAATATTTTCATTGACTGGTTTCAGAACTGTTTTGTTGCCGAAGTCGAAAAGTACTTATTGTTAGTCTAAGAAAATTAGACTTTCGAAATGCCTCTCGTTTTGGACAATACTCCAGATCACTTGGGGAATTCAAATCTCCTCATCCAAACGTAGAAGTTCTAGTACAGAGGGCTCTATTGGCTCTGCTCATCTTTTTCGAAGCAGTTATCGGCGCTTTCGGGATACCGTACGAGAGATCGAGTCCAAAAGTGGGAGGAAACATGTCTACGTAAATTTATACATGCATTATTATAGTGAAAATAAAGTTATGCTAAATTTTACACAATGTATGGCTGCTCATGAAACTTAACCCCTGATTCCCCATATACGTAATGGTTTGCCAACCGCGGTATTGCCAACCGCTGGGTTTTTCAAAAACCTAACCCCCGCGGTTGACGGGGATACCTGTAATATAAATAATTGGAAACTAATCTAAGGCTCGGAATCGATGTCTACGTTACACATTTTCTTAATAGAAACCTCCTTTATTAACATTATCAGACGTTACCAGTAAAAGTATAATCAGTAAAAAGTTATTACACTTCATATCCGATGGATACATCGACACTTATAGAAGTAGCAGATCGGATACTCGGACTTTTGCGACAACTCCAAATATTCAAAACGCTATACCATAAATATTTATCAGTTTATTATTTTGAAAAGCATCCTTTCCCATAGCAGTTTTCTTCTGCGTAAAAATCGCGAGGATCGATTATGGTAGAGCCAGGATGGTCGTTGAGCTTGCATGGAATCGTGCCCTTAACCATGTAGGTATCAGACGGTAGAACGCACCGCGGCAGATATCATCTTTTATTCCTACCACGTATGCAAAGTGGAATGCATATTTTAATGGCAAGAGCAAGGACGTAAGTCGCTACATATCTCCTTTGTACATCTGATCAATTATTGATTTTAAAAAAGTTAAAATGGGCCTTAAGTCACGCTTCTCACAGTACAGTATACCAATAAATAAACCAATTTTTAACAAATTGACCACAAATTGAGCCATGCGCTCTAACAACGAGATTATTGCGACATCTATATGAGCAATAAAAGCGGAAAAATATCATTCCAAGTGTCTGTATGGCACATTGTATTGTGTCACTGAAATGTTAGGAACCGAACGGGACCTTTCGACTGTCGTAGCTGTGATGCTAGTAAGAGAACCCAATAGAGTGTGATAGAAATACAAACTGAAAAACAAACGTCGCAGAGTTATAAAATGGATTCGTATCGCTCATGAGCGAGCGAGATATACTATTAATAAGTAGCACTTTTATCTTTCAATGCCAAATCGCGTCATCTCAGAGCAAGGAAGGTCAAACGCAAGGTTAGTTTCGCAACTGATCAATGTGTCTAGTACCATTAATCTACGCTTTTAATGACACCAAACAGCGGAGAAACATTATCGTCATATGTGTAGCCAGGAGTGATTTGAGGATTTAAGTATTCAGGGCTCAAAATGTTTGATCGACGTTATAGAAGCAAGCTATTATCAGAGCAAACCAAAATTATCCCATTAAGTGTAAGAAATAATGTCTAGTTCATACAAATAAGTCATCCCATCTTAATTCAACATGCAAATGTCTCTTAGGGTCTCAGGCTTTGCTCAGCTTGGTGTATTGGAAGCATTTAACCCCAAACGAAGTAATCGGTAATAGTTTTGAGACAAAGGTCTTTGAGTAATTCATGTGACCCTAAATTTTTTCAAATTTCTGCATACAATTGGTGCCATGAATCATGTTTTTACGTATATTTCTGCTTTTTACAGATGTAGAGCACCGATATACATCTCACTTTGAAGATTAGTCATTTTCCAAGATGATGATACCATTAAAATTGATTTTTTAATTCCTATTTTGTTTACCTTTAAAGTTTAAAAAATTGTAAAATAACGTTTCTCAATTGCTCTATAAGCCAAACTGTTTCTTCATAATCTGTAAGTACGTCACTAACAATCCTGATTTAACATGCCATAGCATTTCTTCAACACACTTATGAAAAAAAATTTTGAACAGCCAAATGTTCCGAATGATTTCAACAGATTCAGGCGAGATATCGTGGCAGTTCGTCATATTTCAGCAGAAACAACAATCGCACTCTTCCACAGGATATTTTCATGAACACGACGCGCATGAGTTCGAGCTGAAACGCGTCGTACTCATTGAAATATTCAGTTGAAAAGCGCAATTGTCGTTTCTGTCATGATAAGCTAAATTTTCAGTGGAGCTCTTGCATTCATTTTGCAAGTAGCATTTGTTTAAACTTAAAAACAACAAACATAAACAATTTTTGTTTATTTCATGATTTTTAACACTGAATTAGGAGATGCAGCTAACTTTATTGTCCTATGCCCGTATTATACGCCTGGTAGGTACATGCTAGCTGTAGGGCTAAGCCCGCGGAGGCGGACTTGAGAAAAATGAAACGTTAAATTTTTTTATGAATGCGTTTGGGAAATACCATGGGATGTTTAATTAGAATAATTTGTGAGGCACGTACAGAGTTAGAAAATTAGTTTGGCTAATGGAACATTTGAAAAATGTTTAAACTATAAAGCTAAATAAAAATAGAAAATTAAAAAAAAACTGTTTTAATAGAGTCACCATCTTGGGAAAAGACTAAGCTTCAAATTGAAATATATATCGTTACTTTACGACTGTTAAAAGCAGAAATATATTGATTTCGGAGAAGCTAAAGATTTCAAGGGAAAAAAATGTTGGCAAGTTTTTTCGAACTTGTTCGTAAGAGCTACGAGGAAGGAGTACGGCCAGAGGACTTCGTGAAAACAGTCCTGATTCCTATCTCGAAGAAGAAGAAAGCATAAGAGTACGAGGACCATGTAGTAATCAGTTTGATTTCACACGCAGCAAAAGTTTTACATGTAATACTGAATAATGGTGAGTATAGCCAATTATTACTCGGGCGAAGACCAGTTTGGGTTCCGGAAGGAAAGGTTTACTCTAGATGTAATTTTTCGGTGATGAGAACACTTTCGGTGATGAGGGCTCATAGAAAGAAAGAAAATGAAACCAGGGTTTATTTCACAAAGGCTTTTGATAGAGTAAATTGGGAAAAACTGTCATGGACACTCGGAAAAATGGGAGTAGATTGGCGAGACAGGAGACTTATCCGATAGTTATATATGGCACCAAGGGCACGGTTGAGGGTGGCTGACAGTGAATTAGGGTGGGTAAGTATAGGTTGCGGGGTAAGGCAAAGTTGCTCGTCGTCGCCTTTGCTGATTAATATTTATGCTGAGGATATAGTAATATATGCATGGGAAGAACTTGATTTTGGGATCACAGTAGGAGGGCAGCTGATCAGGTCAGTTAGATTCGCAGTCGATCAAGAGTTGATTAGTCGATCTTCGAAGATCCTTCGATCGAAGGGACTACAAGCTTTAGTAGATGCTTTAGAAATTCAGTGAGGAAAATTCGGAAAGATGATAAATCATTTAAAAAATAAAAGTAATGAGAGACTTAAGGCTTTCCCGGCGAATGCTTAGAATGTATAGCTCTCGGGTTCCCAACCGGGCGATGGTGGTTTTTGGCACCGACATTTCGAAGGCGTAGTCTGCCATCACCCTGAGGACGATGGCAGACTACGCCTTCGAAACGTCGGTGCCAAAAACCACCATCACCCGGTTGGGAACCCGAGAGCTATACATTAAAAGTAATGAGATTTTCTATGACAAAGGAGACGAGGCTGGTCATTAAAGTTGGAGAGCTCAAACTTGACCAAGTAGAGCTTTTTGATTACTCAGGGAGTACGCAGGCTATAGCTTCACTCAGACACTCAGTAAGTTCAGCTTAATCAGTACTCAGCTCAACTAGGTTACTCAAGCTGAATGCTGACTTGATGGAAGAAAATGGGCATAGCAGCAAATACATTAGGAGGAGAATGGTGTATATAGTTTACAGCTAAGGAGGGGTTAGTAATAGAAGAGAGGTAATGACTGAGATCTTGGGTTAAGAAGAGGCTGATGAAGAGATTGATATGGAGCATAGCGTTTTATGGTGCAGAAGCGTGGACCCTCAGAAAGGAGGATGAGAATGGGTTGCAGGCATTTTAGATGTGGTTGTGGAGAAGGGTGGAAAAGGTGAGGTGGACGGAAAGAAAGATGAACGAGGAAGTGATTAAGATGATGGGCGAGGAAAGGAAACTTCTGAATAAAATCTGGGATAGGCAGGGTAGATGGCTGGAGGATGTAATAAGGAGTGATGGGTTGTTCAAGACTGAGATAGAGGGAACGATGTTGGGAAAGCAGGTTAGGGAAAGAAAGAGAATAGATTTCATGGACAGGATGAAGATCGTATAGATCGTATGTGGAGGCAAAAAAGGAAATACTAGCAGAAGATAGGAACTTGAAATGTAGAAAATTGGAAGAAGATTCTCTGACTTAATGAAAACCTACCATTACCAGTAGAAAACAAAAAAATTAATAAGTAAATATTTGCTTCCTCTGATTGGGGTTATAGATACATTCTATGATGATGTAATGATTGAATGACCAGATTAAGACCCTTTCCAAACCCAGGAATATGCACCAGTAATACGGCACCCAGTGCCACAATGGTTGGGTAAGTGTGATGGGCATGAGAGTGATCGATAAAACAGTAAATATCCCTCAGGAATACAAGGATACAGGTCACTGTAAACCACAGCCTGTCCATACAAAGCATATGTGGTCAAACTACTTCTCTGCAGTGCCAGGAGTCGGGGGAAGAGATTTGAAAGGGCTCCTGGGCGCAACCTGCACGGTTCCGGGCGGAGCATGTCACGCGGAGCCACAGCACTAGACAGTATTTCAATGGTGACATCAAAGACAGCTAAAGGGGTAAAAATTTCGTTCCGAAACAGTTCTATGAGCTAATTCAATCAGAAAGTCAACAAAGCAATTCCAATATAATGGATAGTAGAGGAGAACATTTTTAGAGAGAAGAAAGTAGCGGCATTGACTCGAACATTGATCCTGAAAAGGGAAGGGACGACTTCTTGCAAAAGGGTTCCATTCCCCCTTTTTCTTTCCCCCTCACCAATTCATTCTCCTTACGACTCAGAAAAAGGAATTATGTGCGCCATGCGTATAAAAAGGCTTGAAAGTGTCACATTTCCACACTGTGACTGTGCGTCCCGGAGCCCTTTCCAATTTGCCTCTTCACCTGACTCTTGGCACTGCAGTCATTTGAGCACATACACTGTATGAATAGGCTGTGGTTTACAATGGCCAATATCCTTGTATTCCTGAGGATTAGTTACTCTTTAAGCGATCTCTCTTCATTTGTAATTTGTGGAGCCCACACCCAAATTCTTAATAAAATAGGTTCTATTTTATTTGTGCTTGTTCCATTCTTTCATTTAAATTCCTCAGGAAAGGGTCATCTGGAGTTATGCATTACAACAAATCCATAAAAAAATTGATTTTACTGGAAGTCACTTGTTCTAAGAATGTTGGCTAGATGTTGTTTTTTTGTTGGCCAAGTGAAGGGCCTATGAAATAATCGTTTGGTCCATGTTGTGGTTGTCTATTGGCCCATCATTGGGAAATGGTTGGTTGGCAAAATGTTGGGCAGAGTGCCAATCTGAATGGTTGGCCAACCGTGGACAAAAACCATTTGCCAACATTTGGCCAACGGTTTTGTGTTACTAGGGTTGCATATTCAGAGAGGTCCTTAACTGCTGTGTGATACTCAATAGGCTTTTAGAAGTAACATTACATTCAATGATAATAATAATAATAATAATAAACTTTATTCATCCATTGCACATATACATTGTGTTAGATGTCGTCAAAAAAAAAAAAAAAAAAAAACAAATTTATCAATGAGAGATACAGAATTACAGACACAGTAATAATACAGAATTAAAATCGAACAGTAGTAAAGTCAAGCTCAAAGTATTCCTCCAACGAGTACAGAGCATTAGCTATGAGCCATTTCTGTAGGACAGAACGGAACACTTTATTTTCAACAGTGTTGGCTGTGCTAGGTAACATATTATAGCACTTAATAGCCAGGTTTACATGGTTATAAGATTTGGTAAGTCTACAGTAAGGCAAATTTAGTTTATGGTTGGCTCTGGTGGAATGAGTATGTATATCACTCCTGGTAGAATACATATCCAAATTTTCTTTAATGTCCAACAATATGTTAAATATATACAAGCTATATACAGTCATAATACCTAAACTAACAAACAGTGGTTTACAGTGTGCAAGATAGTCTGCACTGGTGATAACTCTAACCACCTTCTTCTGAAGTAACAAAATCAATTTTACGTCAGTTGCATGTCCCCAAAGTCTGATACCGTATAAAAGATGAGATTGAAAAAAAGCGTGGTATGCATTGCGAAGATAGTCATGAGTCACACACCATTTAAGTTTTCTGATTAAAAATAGCGCTCTGGCTAGTTTCTTCCTTACTGAAAAAATATGGGCACTCCAAGTAAGTTTTGGGTCAATGTGAAAGCCAAGAAGTTTAACATCTTCATTTTCAGGGGCAACATGTTGTAAAGAACATATTAAGGATTGTGTTTTAGTTGGATTCAAAAATAGTCTGTTGGCTGAAAACCAGTCAGTTGCAAGCGCTAAAGTACTGGATATGATTCCAGAAACCTCAGTGTAATTGTCAAACTGATGTAAGAAGGTTGTGTCATCAGCATATAAGACACAATTTGTGGATACATTTGCTGGCAGATCATTAATCATGATAAGGAAAAGGAGGGGACCAAGCACAGACCCTTGTGGGACCCCATGCCTGACCTTAAGGAATTCAGATTGAGTACCATTGAGTACCACTAACTGCTTTCGATTACACATATATGAGGCCATAAATTTTAGTTCAGTGCCTTGGAAGCCATAATGCTGTAATTTCTGTCGAAGTATTTTATGATCAACACAATCAAATGCAGATGAAAGATCACATAGGGTAAGAGACAAGCCTTGCCTCACTTCAAAGGCATTGATGATATGCTTAATTATACTGTCAACTGCTTTTGTTGTGCTTTTGCCTGGTCGGAAACCAAACTGGGCCGTTGTAAATAAATTTAGAGATTCAAAGTGGTTCAATATTTGAGTGTAAGCAATGCTTTCAAATATTTTTGCAAAAACAGGAATGATTGATATTGGACGATAACTATTTGGCAATTGTATTAATGTAATGCATTAATAGTCGAAGATTGCATGATGGCATGTGATTCATATTTTTGTCTTTCATGGTGGTGTTTTTCCGCGGTGGGTGTGCCATGAAATTTTAGAGAAGAGATTTTGTCAATATTTCAGAGTTAAATATATTCCATTAATATCCATACAAAGCCCTGAAGATGGAATACATATTTGTTACATAGACAAAATAACGGTTTGTGATTTATGAGCTGGTAAACTATTCTACTGCATAAGATTTCTAGAGAGCCTGAACAAAAAATTTCAAGGGGGATTCAACAGAGAATTTCAAGAGAGTCTTGACAAAGAATTTCAAGGGAATCTCAATAGAGAATTTCAAGGGAGTCTCAATATAAAATTTCAAGGGAATCTAGAGATTGTGTTCAGAGATTGAGTTCTGAGATTGTGTTGGAATCATGTTTCAATTTTCAACACAACTTCAAGAAAGATTCAAGGCAGCCATTTCAAGATAGTTTCAACACAAATTCTTTCACTAGTGACATAACATACAAATATTTGGTCGGTTGATTTAAAACATTAAAGCTGGAGCATTATGTTGTGGATTTTGTCTCTGTTGAATGGCCATATTTCATCCCAGCTGATGCATTTACCCATCAAAGCTATAGTACAGTGCAATGAGATAAAAAAATTTCAAAATTGTGCTATTTTCAATTAATGGCTCATACAATTCGCATAATAATTCGCATTATCACATATGCAAAAAATGTAGGTGCCTAGTCATGACTCCTCTTTGCTACCTCCCCTTTCCATTGCCTGAGATTTAACAAATGCTACGAGCCCTTGTTATGGCTTGCAGGTTATCTCCACCTAAATATTACTCAAAAGCTGCAAGGGCATGTTGCAGAGGGTGTTTGGACACTTGCCATAAGAATATGGTGAAGAGGATATACAAAAAAGAATTAGGGGCAGAAAGGGATGTAAGAGGTATGGTTTCATTCAATTAGAGTATTGATCAACTCCTGTACTGCATGGGGAGAGATATTTACCGGCTAAACCTATTTGTGTGGTAGAATTTATTTCTCACAGAGCTAAAATTTTTTTCCTTATATGAATGTAGTGTGACTTGGGCTCAATTTCAGATGATGAAGTCCAGAGTGCTGCTCAGCTACTTCTGTCAATCCTGGAATAGAGCTTTGGAACCTTATTTTCACTGATATCTATCTAGCTGGGAAGTATATCACACCCCACGTTCTTCAGGTCTTCAGAGCTCTGATTCATCTTTGCTCAGAAATTGAGCTTAAGCTGTGAGGGCAAAAACATACTCTACATAATGATCTGAGACTTTCAAGATCTAGATTTCTCTGGATAACTTAGCCTATCGTATGACCTTTGAGCCATTAATGGCTCCAAATCCTTTCATTCTCATTGTTTCTTACACTCTTTCCTCTCATGCCAGTAGTCTGTAAATGCATAAAATTATTTCCAAGTGAGTTATTATACAATGCATAATTTTTCAACAGAAGTTTATGAGTCCTTCTGTTAGTAAATACTTAATGTGACCCATGTTTTAAGGATAAAACTTGTATTTTTTCACTGATTTTGTTTAATTGGTACAAATCATTTCTCAGACTTGTATCATCATCAGCTACAAACTATTAAAGATTCTAGTACAGGTACACATATATATAAATGATATTCTGATGGGTAGGGAAGGTAGAGAGAGGTAGACGGGTGTGGTTAGGATGCAGGAGGAGGCAGTTATATGTGGCAAATGATGTGGTGGTGAGGGAGAGCGGTTAGGCAAAAAGACATTATGACTGAGTAACATGAGTTTGTAATGACATGATATTAATGAATTACATGAGTTTTCAATTAACATAGAACCCACTTATTCAGACCACATAAATCCTAAGGATTCAATCCACTATTTTTCCAGTAAACTTTCTGCTCTTCACTCAATGCTTCACCACCTCCTCTATATCCCTTTTTCCCCCAACCATTTCAATAGTGAATTGATGGATAATAAGTAATATAGCTGTCACAAATGGGTACAGTCCAAACCTAGTCCACAGAATTCTGAGGAAATTCTATAGATGTTTTAGCGACAATGATCATCTCTCCCACTTTGACAATCACCTGCAGGAGTGCAACCACACCAATGATTTTTTTCCCCAAAATCCTTCACACCCTTCTCAAGGGAATAAAAATGGAATCTCTTGAGCAAATTGAGATAAGATGACATTTGGCAAACCCCAAAACACCCCTCTGTAATAAGGGAGTCCCCACAGCCCTCCCCACTTCTTTCTGAAAAAATAATCTTAGGAAACCAATCCTTCCAGCCACCTGATCATGCCCTCATTTCCCTACTTCATGATACTCATTCAACAAACTCACCAACCCTCCCTAACGTGTCCACACTTCCCTATGTCCCCATGCCTAACCTCCTCTCCCCCCTTTAAACCATGCCATTTGCCATTGCATACATTCCTACTGTCTTATGCTAAACACCCCTGTTCACCACCCTCTATCCACCCTATCCAACAGAATATGGTGTACATATACCTGCACTATAATATTTTATAATGTGTATCTGATGAGGTCACAGGTCATTGACATGTGGTACCAGTCAAATAAATTCTATGGAAAAGTTTGAGATGTATTCTATAAGTATGGCTACTATATAAACATCCATGAAGTGAAGCCTTGAATCTTTTAAGTGTACTTGACATGATGGTGGGCAAAGAAACTTATCCATATTTTGACATTTTAAATAATTAATATTCTAGGAAATATTCCACAATATTATTTATACACTAACCAGTTTTGATATTAATACACCATTATAAGATAAACAATAGTCAATGAGAGAATATTTAATACACTGCCAAATGCCTAAATGGCACCCTTGAAATTGAAATACGTTCAATAATGCTTGATTTCAGAATTTGTGGAATTGCTTACTGAGATGACCAAGGAAAATGGACCTATATTCAAAGTATGGGTCGGGCCCTTCATGTGCTGTATTCATGCATCCTCATGGAAATATGTAGAGGTATGTAGCAACAATCAGTTATACTTGACACCCATACGTTCCATGAATACAATAAGTATTGATAAATGGACCAGATAAGAGTTGATTTTACCAACTGAGATTCAGTTACCACCACCCACCATGTATTACCTTCACTTCCACATCAATAGTAAATCATGGTAGAACTATACATCTTTGACCTGAACTTACTAGCTTTTTTATTGGAACAACATTCCCAGATACTGAGCTGAGGAAGGCCAGGGAGATTTTTAATGCTTTAAGAATTCCCTCAAATGTAGTTGATTTTAGCATGTTCACCAAAATATAATTTAGCAACAATAATGACAGCAATATACCTTGATGGAAAATCTTTGTTTGAACTATATATTCTCGTTTAAATTCCACAGTGGCTGCTTCCAGGAATTATCATGATTCTACTCACTATGAAAGAGAATTAATTTAGGCAGTCATCAAAGGTACAACTTCAGATCCTATACACTCCTCAGAGGAGTTTCCATTCAAGGATTTAAAATTTTAACTAATCAACAGCATCATAATGTAGCTCTCTCTACTGGAACAATAAAGTTTATCACTTCTTTTGACTCAATGATAGAATTTTTACAAGAAAAAGATCCTTTTTATTCTCTCACTAATAAAGCCTTTTACTGGAAAATAACTAATCATTTTTGCTGGGTGGTAGTGAGTAAATTATATGGCTCGGCTCAATTCAGGCACTTTAATTTACTGGCAAGAGGAAAATGTTCTGCCTTGCACAGCCAACCTCCAATTATTATAAATTTCTATTGTACTGTATTTCAACACTGGCAGAAGTGCATATGTAAATCATTTACCCAGTTAAGCAAATTTTTACTTGTCATCTGCTAATGAATTATTATTACATCTGGTATCTAACTAACTGCCTATAGTATGAACCATATATCTTTAATTCTAACCAGTCACCCAGAGTAAGGCTGATCACGCTCACTGGTATGCACACAGAGAGCTGATTTTCAGGGATGGCTGATAGAATAAACTTAGAATTTTTAAAAATAATGATTTAATAATTGAGTATAGTTATAGAAATTCTATAATTAAAAAATTCAAAATAATGTGTACTAATATGATGTGAATTATTTATTTATTGACTTTTTATGGATATATAAGCAAACAATAATAATTACTAGTTCTGATCCACATTTATATTTAATTAAAAACAAAAACTATGCTAAATGTATGCAGTGGAGCATCGATTATCCATACAAATGGAGAGGGAAACCCAAATGGATAATTTAAAGCGACTGATTATGTGTACGTGTTCAATTTCATGTCACTAGTGGTTATACTTTCAGTGCCAAGCTTTCTCTAGATCTTTTGCCCATACCATAATGAAATACTCAAATTCATTAAATATTAATTCGGTTATCGGGTAATCATTATTTTCATTTACTTCCCAGAAATATTTCGCCAACAAAAATTGACTACCTGCTGGATACCTGCAATCAATACACTCCATCAATTTTCGATGGTGAATCTTATTATCAGACGCGCAATGTGTTTTATTTTCATATACCTATTTGAGATATTTGCCCATCAGTAACAATACAAATTCATGATCGTAACATGATATACTCATGAAGAATATTAGGTCAGCTGAATCACGTACTTTGACTTCGGAGACTTACGTCAAGGTAGCTGACATACACTGATACGACAGCTCCTCGGAGTATGATCCCTCCACCCCAAGCTGTAGCCAACCCAGGAAAATAGCTGGTCTTCAGCGATTAATGGTCACTCCTCCATACTTCAGAGTCCCCTATCTTAGTGCTACCTAAGACATGACCATCGAGAATACATGTACCGAACGTATTATTGGTAGCTATATGCCTCAGGCCTTCCTCGAAGAAAGCAATTCAAAGGTCACCGATTACCCCAATTCCCGAACAGATGATGATTTTTACTTCCTTTTTGCTTTCAGAGGCGCGCTTACCAGGGGATTCTTGATCCAAATAGTTCTAGTTTCTCTTACCTCCTGTAATATGAGGGTATGGAAAAATCTTCTTCTCCGTTCACTCAATGAAGTTTCCTCACTGGACAAGCAGGAACTTAACACTTTAGAAAGCACAATAACTGATAACTAAAAGCAATCATTTAGGCAACCTTAAAAAAATCTATCACATTAATTTGAACTTTTGAATCATGTATTTTCTTTTACATGACCATTCTAATATTTCCAACGCACTAAATGTCCAATACAGAGGTGTCGTCTTCCTACTCCAAAAACTCCATCAGAGTATCTGCTTATTGGAGCGCGGTTTGAAAAGAAATCTGCGTCGAATCAATGGTTCCTTCCTCATCAGCAGTCATCCAAATACTCAACACTTGTGCACGTGGCTTTAGTGGCGGAGATAATGGCATCATCATCAAGAATTTCATGCCCTTCCAATCCATCGTCTTGCCCCAACCATTTGTTGATATTTTTCCGAGTCAATATCAGAAAATCGATCAATACCGGCAGTTATCGATCGGATATTGTAAGCAAATTTTGAACTTGCTGGTTCATCTTCAGACCCACAAACCCATCAACCAGTTTATCACGATCACCATACAATGCCCTCCATGACGGAGAAATGGTAGTAAAGGTAGTAGTAGTTTCCCAGCATACCAACACAGTAAATTTGGTGTTTCTGACAAAGGATGCCAATTGTTTATGGCTTTCGGAGACTTTCTTTGTTTTATTTTAAATGGTAATGTTAGCCACAATTTTCTATACTCAAACCGAGAGGTAAAGTGCTACTTTCAACTTCAGTTACTTCCAAAAGTCACTCGTGTTTGTTCCTTATTTTAATATTTTTTCAAGGGTTCTCAAAGGTAATCTCGCTCCATGGTCATGCACCCTGGTCAATTGGCTGGATGAATGATGTAACATTTTGTGGTAGAGACATAGCGAATGCAAGGCCGTCGGAACTTTTCAGTTCACTGTTAAGTGGGTGTGATGGAACATTCTCGATTATAAGAATCTCTTTTTGCAAGTCTTTTGATTGTAAAAAAAATCCCTCACTTCTTCAATAGGCTTGGAATGAAACCAGGAGTTGAAAATCTCTTGTAATCTATGTATATTTGCTATTATAATAATACACTGGCAAACACTTTACTGCAGTACTTTTGAAAAGCACGGGTGTTTTGCTTTCCCAACATATGAGTTTCATTCAATGCTCCCCTTTATTAATCATTGGCTAAGCACAAAATGGATATTCAGTCTTTACTGACCTTACTTCTTCACTTCTCTTCTGCTAAAACCAAGTGTAAAGCGCACTGTCAACATTGGATATAGTCGAACCCGTCCTAGTTTTTAGCTTCTGAAGTCCGCTCGCGGCATCCGATTTTGAAGCATCATCCAATAACTTGGCATACTTGTGGACCCCAGAAGTCAAGGGGTCTAAGTGACATTTTTGAAAAAAATAAGTTAGGTACCAGAATGGGATGTGAAAATATTAATCTTTTAGGTGGTAAAGGGATCCAAGTGATTTTCTTGACAGATGCTGCTATCTAGGGTAATGCCTCTTAACTATTTACTGGGTTGTACCAAACATTTCCAACTTTGACTTAAGTTTTCTCTAAACAATGGTTTTGTTACTTAGACCCCTTGACTTCTGGGGTCCTCATTTTTTATTATATCTCATAATGTGTAGATGCCAGCAACTGAGTCCGCTGCTATATTAGTCCTTAGATGTCCTTTGAATGATCTTTCAATAATCTACAACCTTTCCAAAATCTCAAAACAGACGAGGTTTTACATTTTTGAAGACTTGAACTTTTACAATCAATCGTATTATTGAAGAAAACTCAGCAAATGTAAAACATCCACGCAAGAAATGTAAGCACGCTCGGCCAAGTCGCAGGAACTAGTAAGCAGTGATTCAGGAGGATCAGCATAATGCAACACCCATCCGCGAGATTGATCAGCCCGCTGCAGGGGACGGAAAGGAAGAGAAGGGGAGGGGTGGGAAAGGACGAAAGGGAGAGTAAGGGAGGGATGGGATGGAAGGTGGGGGAGAGCAATAGAGGGCATTGTCGTGGGGTAACGGACAGATAATCCGCCAGATGGATAAGCAAACGGTGGATAATTGGCGTTCTACTGAACATACAACATGAGTATCTTTCTAACGATAAAATTTCTTGTTAACTGTTATCACCTATGATAAATTGTAACTACATATTTTGGATCTTGTTACAGGACATCTTTAACAGCAGTGTTCATATAGATAAAAGTTCCTTTTACTCCTTTTTACACTCATGGCTGGGAACTGGGCTCCTGACAAGCACAGGTAATAACACTAAGTACTTTGGAAATGGGAGCTAAAGCTTCCACTGAGTATTCAAATAAGACCAGATTTCATTCTCTGGGTTTTGGTTGCTCCGGTCGATATTTAACACCAGCAGTTTTTTTTCCATCTTAGGAGGTGTCTTCACAGGTAAAAGTGGAATCTGCCTGCTTATATCCTAATGTTTAGCTTTAGGTGTCTTTAGGACTAGGACTAGATTAGGATTTAAGATTTAGCAAGATAATCATTTTTACTAATCAAGCATTGGTTAATCAGTCAGCAAAGAGGTAACAGTCAATGATGAATACATTAGAGGTACAGGGCAAAAGGTATGGGAGGAAGATAAACCGTAGGAAGACGAAAGTGATGAGATTCTTTATAAGAAAGAAAAGTGGTTTGAACATCAGGGTGGAAGGGTGAATAATAAAGCAGGTCAAGCAACTTATGTATCTGGGTAGTATTTCGCAGGAGAATGGTTTAAGTGGTAGGGTATAATTGCCATGGCTAAAGAAGCTGGTTCAAAGAGGAGAGGATTGATAATAGAGGGTC
This sequence comes from Ceriagrion tenellum, assembly GCA_963169105.1. Classification (NCBI taxonomy): domain Eukaryota; kingdom Metazoa; phylum Arthropoda; class Insecta; order Odonata; family Coenagrionidae; genus Ceriagrion; species Ceriagrion tenellum. Next base: position 137,925,840 of record OY720633.1, read on the forward strand.
TGAGTAGAGACGTTAACAAAAGGCTGGTGAAAACTAATATGGAGCATGGCACCGTACGGGCAGGAGACTTGATCACTGCTAAGGGAGCATGTATGTAGAGTTGAGGATTATGAGATGTGGGTGTGGAGAAGGGTGGATGATGTGAGCTCAGTTGCGATAAGGATGAATGAGGAGATACTGGATTTGGTTGGAGAGGAGAGGAAGCTGGTGGTGGAGGTTTGAAGGAGGCAGAAGAGATGGATGAAGGAGGTCTTGAAAAGAGATGGAATGCTGAAGAGGGTAGTAGAGGGGAGAACACTTGGGGAGGGTGGAAGAGAATGGGAGAGGATAGGAATTGTGGACAAAATGATCTACAATCCCATTGACAGCCTAATCATCAAAGAAACATCTATACTCTCAAATCATTGCTTTTTCATATTTCATATGCAATGACAGCCACTTGATGGTGACTAGTTGAAGTCTCAAGAGAAAGGGGGAGCGTGAGAAAGGAAGAGTGAAACATTCATAAAGATCCTGCAAATGGTAAGGCATCCTGAAAAATCACCGTAACTCATCTATTCTGTTCATCTTATTAATGGATGTGGTCATAATCATTGAGAACATATTTAATTTCCACATTCCAGAGTACCCTGTATCAACCCCCTAAAATGTGTGAATGCTAATGAGGGAAAGTGTGCATTAGAAAAACAGAGAGATCAGTGTAATACAGAGTACAAGATCATTGGTGGAACTTTTGGGAAAGATTCCAGCAAAATATACACAAAATACTGCACAAATTGCATGTTCAGAACCTAGGCATACCAACAATTTAGGTGTATGTGGGAAATCAAAAGGGACTAATTGGTACCACCCAAAAATTATCCATGAAGCGAAGGTTTCAACTGTGAAGACAGATATGTATTTTACTCACAATCATTTGAAAGGTATTGTTCCCAGCGTGCCTTGAAGCCTCTGATTGATCAATAAGAGCTTGCAACCCTCAATGTAGCAAACTATATGTACCAGCAAAAGTCATGCAGATGCTACTTCAATCTGATGCCTCAAAGAATGGAGGAAAAACTGATGTCCTCAAGATGACTATACATGAGGTACAGCTTGGTGAACAGACAAAGTAAGAATCCAGACATGGAATCAGAGCATGGGCTGTTGTCTGGTCTTTTGTTCACATATTTCTGCAGTCATCATAGCAAGTTCCTGCTGCATCTGATGCTATTATCATATGACATCCATGCATCAGACTGTATTTTATGTAAAACGGCAATAATTTCACTGTGAGCAGGCTTATGACAATGCCACGTTTCTTTTCATCCTTCCTCAATAAATAATGCCTCCTATCCACAATGGTACAAACAAATTTAGCTGCTGTTCACCCCTCCCATAAAACCAGCCAACTATGCAGCAAAAATCTGATAGGTGGATATACCAATCTAATATTACCAATACAAATGGCTGTCTCTAAAAGTTCCTCTTATATCAATTTAACTGGAATAATATATTATGTAAGGATATATCCTTACATTTAATAAGTGAAAATGTTCAGAGGAAAGACTTATCTCAATAGGTAGGTAATTATTCCGGTTTAATACACTGTAAGACTGTTGCATGAATTTAATTGATAGAGCTTTCAAGAGTTTAAAAAAATAAAATTATCATCACTGTACTGGCATTGGATCATCAAATAATCATATGGAGAATAATGATATGCACATTTTTTCAGAGTTGAGAAAAGTAATGTTTACCACCTCTAATCTACGTTAACTGAATCAATCGAAGTAATCAATGTTTTAAGGCTATCACAAGCAGTTATCAGGAACCTATGCCAGATGAGCCCTAAGTACTTGAAAAATAACTATGAATTTTTCTGGCAGGTATAGTAATATATCTATAGACACATTAAAGCTGAAAAAAATTCATCTGGTATGTCTTTAAATCATACTAAATATCATTGGCCATCAACCAATCAGGCCATGTCATTATAGACTATTTCCAGATTAGTATGGCTCTTAATGGACAGATCAGTTCCAGACCAGTTTCAATATTTATGTTATAAAACCAGTTTCTGTCGAAACTAGTCTGGCATGGTGTTTCAATTTCTTCCCAGGTCCAGACTAACTGTGGACCTCTAGATCCACCCAAGTTCCAGGCCAGTTTCAGAGCAGTTACCGACTAAATATTTTTTACTGGGTGTGTAAAGTACAGAGAGAAGAGGCATCTACCTCTGCCAGGGAAACCAACAGCCCAGATCCTTTATTAACTGGGTAACAGTTATCCTGTTAGGATGGAGCTTAGGTTAGGGGAGAGGCCACAGTAAAGAACAGCCGGTACCTGGACACTAAGTACAGTGGCCTGGCATGCTCATGAAACCTGGTTGTTAATCAGTCAAAGGGATCAACAGCCAAACCTATTAAAAGAGAGAGTGGCTTTCTTGCCCCTTAGACATGAAGCCAGAGCACCTTTGGTCACCAAAAGGCGGCACCTTGTGGCAGGTGCAAGGCCCAAGACAAAGCAACGGCCCTTCAGAATCAAGGGTTCACAACACGTCAAGGCAGGGTTGGCTCTTGGATGATATACACTTATCTCATCAGGCTCCAACAGTGCATAGAGCAGCAATCTTTCTCAAAAAGGCAGTGAGCATAGCTTTGCGAACCTATGTAAAGTACAATGGTGAAATCTCTAAGGCCAAAATTTAGTAGATATCCATGTGTCATTTTGCATTTCTGATATATGGTCCAGTGCAGTTTGAGCTGCTGCCCAAGGGTTCAGCATCACTGCCTCACTACGGTATACCCTGCACCATTCCCTTCTCCTCCAAAACACTCCTCTCCCTTAGCTGGAACATGGTGGGGTGCACCTCTCCCTGTGTCCAGAGGAATGAATCTATGCATGCTTTTTGTAGGGCACTGTTCTGCTTAGAAATAATTTCTGTTCTTTCCCTGAATACATTAATGGCTACAAATTAAATATAAACATATATTTCTGTGTCCTTCAGCAAACTAATATGTTTTACTGTTTTTTACGATTGCAGTAATTTGATCATGAATGCCATGGATCATGAATTGGATGCCATGCAATTTTATGGCAGAACCAAAATGCTATATGCAGGCAAATATTATGCAAGTCTATTTTCCATGCATGTGCCTTACATGAACTATATTGAACTGCCTAATACTACTACCGCCCCTTTCTGCCATATATGTCAGTGATTACTCATTGAAATACTAATTGCAATGCAGTTATGGGACGATTGTTGAAGATGTAACTACCTTGCATTATTCAACCTTCTTTCTTGATGTACAATGAAAAACTGTTTTGAACATCCCATAAAAGCAATTCCTTTTTCATGTGGGGCCCCTGGTAAGAACAGCGCCTGATTCCATCAATTGAATGGTGCTTGAAATCTCTATGTATTAATGGGATTTATGTTCTTACTGGTCCCTTAAATTACTTTTTAATACCCTTTTCTGGAACACCAACTTATTTTACTAGTCTCAGTCCTCTTCGTAACTATCTTAACTTAAACTTAACCATCATAACCCTGATGTAAATGAAACCAGATAAGTATTTGATGATATTTTAAGCTCTACACACCAAATCCTTGATGACTTCAAATTCTGTGTTAAAGAAGTTACGGGTAGAAATTTAGAGATGCGGCAATATATAAAACATGACTCTCCATTAAGGATTGACACAGCACTACGAATGTTTTATTGAGGAACAGATAAAACAATGCCCTCTACAGCACCACAAAATGACACAAACAAAAGATGTCTGATATGCGACATTGTAAGCATTTTGCCATTCATATATTGTAAGTTAACAATCCTACTTCATATATATATTCTCCTGGACTCAGCATAATTTCTTCTTGACTCTCCCTTCCAGATGGCTTAACCCTTCATCTCCAAGATGGCATTATATACTGGAAAATGTAGGAAATCCATTGAGTAAATTTTCATTGTAAACTTCTAAAAAAGATATCCTCAAAACAGTTTTTATACAACTATATATCTAAAATGAAACTTCTGAATTGGAAATGAAACGGTGTGCCAAATAAGAGTAAAACAGCATTTAGAGTCTAATGGCCAGTTGCACGAAACTTCCGCTATGTAGTTGATAGTTATGAGATCCATAAACTTATGGAACTCATAACGCATTTCAAGCTGCAAGAAACAATCGGCCTCATAACCTACCCCTAGATAGCTATTGCTTCGAGCACGTAGTTCAACAAACTGCCACTAGATTACACTATAATCGCACCGTTTGAATAAATAAACAGCATAATTTTAAGCATCTGAACATGTATTATTAGAAATTTCCTAAATATGACACCTCATAATTGAGCTCAAGTGGCAATATGTAGACTTGCATTACTCTGGACAGAGGGAGAGGGGTGATGACCATACGCTGGTGCAGGGAGAGAATTGAAGGGTGGAGACTATGGAGGGAATGGAGTGGGCTATACCTCAGAGGCTTCAAAAGATTTTTGGAAACCTACAAAATTTTGGTCTTAGAGGACTATATTATTGTGTACTACATAGATGGATTGCTTGCTTTTTCTGCCTAATAAACACATAGTTTCAAAATATTTACAGCCAATTGAGCACAGCTTCTCAATCAGTAAAAAGGATAAAACTTCAACACAACACCACAGGCTTTAAGACTCCCCAGCAATCATATTCAGAGGTAGTATATTACTTTTCTCGATCCTGAAAAATAAGTGACATCCTATAATCTATCCTCAAACAATGAATGATGAAAACATGCTCTAATAAACTGTGTATGGTTATTACTATTCAGTACAAATTTTGACAGGGCAAAAGGATAGAATGTCAAATCTGCAAAATGAATTCACAGAATGCATGTTTCATTTTTATTGAAGGAGGTCCATTGTATTAACCATCCCTTGAAACTTTACCCGTAACATTAATCTTTAGTAATATACACTACTTTTACTAGGAGCTAAGTGGCATTTACGGAGGAAGTTGCTGACTCCAGCATTCCATCGTTCAGTATTGGACAGTTTTCAAGAAGTATTTGCTGATAAATGTGATTCGCTTCTAAAAATCCTTGAATCCAAAAGTGGACACTCAGAAGTATTTGACATTGCACCATATATTTGGCAGTGTAGTTTAGATATAATTTGTGGTAAGTACAATGATAACACTGTTGAGGTTAAACATTGATAAATCATATACATAATAGAAAAGTATTGACGTAAACCTTAAGAAATTGAATTCTTCAGTCTGAAATCATTCCTTCTATTCTAATCATGAATTACAATGCTTAAAATCATAAAAATCATATGTGAATACAATTGCAAATGCTACTGTTTCAATTAATACTTTACGACTGATGTCACAGATACTTTAAAATTTTATATAATGCACTCATATATTCAGAGAATGGGATTTAGACTCTCCTTTCCCCCAACTCCTATCCCCAAAAAATATTTGATGTAGGTATTTTAAAATGTGATGCCAAAAGAAAAGATTAAAATTTTAAAAATTAAAAAGTTGAATTCATTTCTTTTTATAAATTAAAATTTTGAATTCATTTCTAAATTAAAATGTTGATTTCATTTCTTCATCATATTGAACAAAATTTTAAATACATGTGTTTGAGAAAAAATAGTTTAAAAAAACTGTTTTGAATGCTTTCAGAGGTTATCTCAGCTAAAATCTTTAAATACTTACTGTCACACCACAGTCCTGATCCCACTCTTAATTATTTTAACACACAAAATTGAAACCAATTTTCAAATTTTTTTATTCCTTTCCACTGGTTACTCCCAGCATGGGGCATAATTGCCAACCCTCTCCCTCAAAACCCGGCTAAGTTACTGTTATGCTGTAAAAAAGTGTTTGTGAATCAATAGCTTCTTGTCAGAAAAGTTTCATGGATCCCAAAGAGCTTGATGCTTTTTCTTATTTTTCGCTCCTTGTTTATAGAGACAGCAATGGGAACGAAAATGAATATACAGGAATGTGTATCTAAAGAAGATGCAGCATATCTGAAATCCATTTCCTTGTAAGTTATATATTTCTTCTTAAATTATTGTAAACAGTAGCTGCACATTTCTATAATAGTTATTTTTAGCAATAACTAATATTATATATGCATATTGAATGATATATTGTATCCATTTGCTTCACATCACAGCTCATGTATCTCTAGAGATGAAATATAACAATCTCAAAAGTTCTTTGTCACAGAATAAATCCTTAGAATATTCCAGAGATAAAATAGAACTGCAATCAGATCTTCCACTGTGAACAGCTGTCAAGTGAATGCTTTAGTCAAGAAGGATAAAAATAGGATAAGATGGAAATAAGATAACTAAGAGTATCAAGGAAATTGAAAACTGTGAAGTTGGCATGTCCAAGCGTCTTGCATTATTCTAAAGAAAAATATTTAGAATAAAAGAAATGACATGAAGGAAATTGGAGAAATAAAAATAAGAGACTGATTTTATTTCCTCATCAAAATGCCCATCTTGAATAAATATTTCAAGCTCTAGTAGAAAAATAAGGAAATCAGTGTGAGACGAATATTCATAATCAGAAAATAAAAGAGCCAGGTGTATTTCACCAAACTAATGACTGAATGGCTGACTAACTGATTTTGGACTTCTTCTCCAAAACAATGACAAAACTGTAACTACTGAAAGAGGTCTCTCAGCCAAAATGACCAAGCACAGGAGCAATGCCAACTTCTTGATATCTTGTCCCAAATTGAGACTTGATACAAGGAGTCTGCTGATGAAGGGAACTTATCATGAAGTTTGAGGATGATTGTGTGAATATAGGATTTTGGTAATCATGGAGGGGCGGAAATAGTGATGAACACCGAATATAGGCTCATGGATGGGGAGGAAACTTTCAACAAGAGTACCAGGAACTAACTTATACCTGCACCTGCAGAAAACAGGCTTGGCTTCACTTCCATAGAGTAACCAAGGAGCTTAATGGGACTGTATACTCCAGCTAAAAATTCTCTTTTATTTCTGGCTTCCACCAGAGCCCAGGACAGATATTTGCCTTCTCCTTGATTCCTCATCCCTGACAACAGTGCCACTCATGACACAGTAGACAACTCATTGCACAGGTTCACGAGAATCCTCCCTGTGATGCTATAATAATACATATATCCAACATTATAATAATTCTCCTTAGAGATGAAGGATTCCCACTCACAATAAGTGCAAAGATTTTTTTAAATACACCCTATGCATCATAACAATCAACTGATGTTTAACAAATTCAGGTTTCTTCTGCAATGAAATAGTTATTTGAAAGCAATATGCAAAAAATTGCAACACAGATTGTAAATATTGATCCTCATTACAGAGGCCTGTGAAAACAGATTCAGTTCAAGTATCAAAGCACTGTCATAAAATAAAAGTGCACAGTCACATGGGGAAACGTTAGCAGCCGTGATATACAGTCCCATTAAATTTTTCTTGCACTGACTACTATACAAGTGATGGCTGAACTGGAAAGGGAAATGTTGCAGCCAAAGTTCATGGTAGAAGTCACAGTAGATGGTGCTGGCAGGAAGTGGCAATGAAAGACGGTGGCATATGAGATATTTGGTCATAGACATAATTGGAGTCATAGGCACAAAGTTATTAGAATGCGTATCGGTAGCACCTAGGGTATGTCCTTGACTAAGTCCACAAGGCAAACAATTCACAAAGAGGAAGCATGATCTAAGGAGGGGATGCAGAAAAATGGGTAAGTGAGAAATACAAAAAAGTTATAAAATACATATCTATTATTATGTAAAGAAATGGCAGCTATTTGAAAAATTTCCTATTGAAGGCATTTTGCACTAATCTTCTGGTTTCTAAAATCATGTTTCAAATTAAAAATTATCCTCTCTCTTGATGTACTATGCAGTTTAATGGACCAGGCATTGATTTGATGACAAGCAGCAACTGTGCAAAAGGTATTGCACTTATAGACTCCAGCCTGAGCATACATATTTAGTTTGGTAGAAAAACTTCTCTATCATCACATATACCCAACCACATACTTTTTATTGTTTAAATAATTTATAATTGTAAAAATAGCCATTTTCAGTATTTTTGAATCTTTTGATCAACAAAAAAGGAAATACTATTGAACAACAGCTCCATTTGCAAGTGATTTAATTCTTTACAAGTTACTTCATTTAAGTACCCTGATCTAATATACAGTTTTCTCTAGAAATATCAAGAACCAATTTCTGACATCTTTGACCTAAGTTTTTCACCAAACAGAGAAAATTGTGCAATGGTTTTTTTGTTCATTTTCATCTAAATCTTTTCTTTCGTGCAATCCATCAATCACCTACAGGTATCATTTGTCAAAATTAGGGATTTTTTTTCATGTTTTAGTAGCTGGTCCCTAATCACATAAAAAACCCTGTAATGTCTACTCAAGCAGGAGGAAACAAAATTCCATAGTATTATTAATCAAAATATTCCTTTCCGACTTTCAGTGCTGCTGAGACAGGACTCTACAGAATTCTTAGACCATGGCTTCATCCACAGTTACTTTTTGATATTTCCCCAAAAGGACGAAAATATAAAAAGTCTGTGGAGATCATGCATGCATTTTCCAATAAGGTAAATGTAAATTAAACTCTTCATGAAACTTTATAAAATTTTCCTATATTAAAATTTTGTTTGCCAGATATATGCTCAAAATAATAAGCCAGTATAGAGCAAGGAAAGTGGTGAGGAGACATACAGAGTGCATGCAGAAAGTGATATATGTACAATCACCATAGTCAAACAGTAGATTGAAGGAAAGAAATCAGTTGGTTATATTTATATATCATTTAAGTGACACCAAATGTAGATTTCTCTCAAAATATTTTTTCTTCTTCAATCTCATTTCTGAGCTTGTGCATAAATGTACGCATGTATCCCCAAACTACTTTCAAAGATAAATGCATAGAATTGACAGTCTAAATGCATGTGTTTTCAAAGCTTATCATTAGAAGTCAGAGAAAATATGACGATATGCAGTGCTCAGAAGAGCTACCACATTTTGAGAGTCCTAGGATAATACCACAGCTGTTGTCACTCTCATAGGCTAATTCAGAATATCTCCATCATTTTTCTACTTGATTCATCTTAGAAGAAAGGAAAAATAAATCAAATCAAAGAGTTAAAAAAAAAATATGTATAATAAACAGTGCCAAGCTCTTAGCTTGCATTCCTTGTGGCATACTTTCCAGAACTCAACACAGAGTAGTAACTGTCATTGTAATACCAACCAGTGCCTATTCCTTCCACTTATGAAAATTACTCATTGTCAGTGGGGAACATGGAGCTGATTACCGCTATTATTCTTAACACAGCTTGAGTTACTATGATTTGAATACATAACAAGCAAGGGGAGTGAAGAACTGCAGCTGGCAGTATCACTTTTAGCCATCAAGAGATTAACAAACACCATATTATTTGACTCATCTTGATGAGCATTCCATGCAGGGGCAGATCTATGGGGTAGGGGCTAAGGGGGCTAGAGCCCCCCATTGGGTTGAAACTTGCACTAGATAAAATCGAAATTATCCCCCTAACCCCACTTCCTCTGGGGGGTATTCCTCTCAGGACCCGGTTTGCCACCCCTTGGACCAAACCTATATCTGCCACTGATTCCATGCACAATATATTTTCACTCTGGAAATCAAAATGCAACTCATACATCACTATAAACTGTCTCTCCTTTAGGTAATTCAAGAAAGAAAGAGGGAATATTTAGAGTCAAGAATAAAGAAAGTAAATGGTGAGTATGCACCAAAATTGCAAAATTCGCTTATAAATAACTTCAGAAGGGAACATTCACCTGTAAGACCTAGTTTGGATATACTGTTAATGAGAGGTATATATCAACATGTAATCCTGGTCCTCAGGTCTCCATAGGATACTAACTGCTCAATCATGCTTGACCTTTGATTCAATTCTACTTTATATGAAGTTTCATTATCTTTATACTTTATATAAAGGTTCATCATTGCTGGCCAAGGTTTCTAAGTCAATCGAACAATCCTATGATTAGAATCCCATTGGGAATGGATGTATCATCAGTTTTAGGTTTGGTATTGGAATATAACCTTAGATGCTAGAACAGTAAACACCCAAGGATACAAGCATTTATTATGTTTCTTAATCAACAGGAGTTATTGATGAAAATGAAAACCAAAGGATTAAAAAGAGGAGGATGGCTTTCATTGATGTCTTAATTGAAACAGCATTAGCTGAGGAGGGAGAAAACCATGATTTGAATGATGAAGGTATCAGAGAAGAAGTTGATACATTCATGTTTGAAGGGCATGACACCACTGCCAGTGGGATCTCATGGACCATATACTTATTGGGACGACATCCTGAAATACAGGTAAATTTGAATAAAGATTGCCCCTGACTCACATCATATTGGACTCTGAGAAACTGCTTATTCGGAATGAAAAGGCACAAGGTTGAGGGGAAAGTTCCAATAAAAAATCCAATGACAATGGCGTAAAGGAATGCTTACCAAGACTATCAATCAAAGTATGCACTTTTGAAAGGTTCATTCCCTCAGGATTCACTACATGTGTTGTTATCAAATGGTAATAATTTTGTCTATTCCTGATATCATCTTTAGGTGGAATTAAGCATCTGAGTCCATTGAGTCTCCATAAAAATCTTGAATTTATGAATTTGAATAAAACTGATCCCAAAACTAACAACTATATGAGTGACACCTAACCATGCAAACTTAGGAAACTTATTTTGCTGGGCAGTGTTGAAATAGTATAATTAAGGCAAAATGAAAACTCTGGAGAAAAAAATAAAGTCTTCACATTTTGATGACTGCACACTAAGTTATGCATGCAATATATGTATTATTTAAAACAATTGTTGCTGACAATGACTCATAATGCTACTTGAAATGGTTTAAGAATTCTTACATCCAATAATAATCCTTTAAATTTTCAGGAAGAGGTAGCAAGAGAAGTGAATGAAGTTTTTGGTCAGGAGAAAATCACATCAACTCAGAAATTGTCTGAGCTTCGTCTCCTTGACCGATGTATTCGTGAATCTCTCCGCATCTATCCAAGTGTACCAACCATTGCTCGAGATTTGAAGAAAGATGTGAAATTAGGTAATTTATGTTCATAGTTCTGTAATATATCGCTGACACCAAGCCCTTAAGATTTCAATGGAATGTTAAAATTTCAACTCTTAGTTTAAATGGAACACACATTCAATGGATCCAAAATCAAATCTCCTTCAAGACATTAATAATCAATTGAACTATGCTTCAAAACTGGGTTTACCATTGCCTCTGTCCCTAGTGCCTGTGTTATCAATTTTATTCTACAGCCATTCTTTCTGGAGACATGACAAAAAAGAAAGACCTCTTAGTATTTTCCACACTTAAAACTTTTATTCCTGACCCAGGTTTCGATTGCCTTGCAATCATTTTCAAAGGTATATTATGCATGGTATTGGAGTTAATATATAGATCTGGGGAGGGGGAGGGTTGGGGGAAGAAGTGGTTGGTTGACATCAGAGACGTGCGTCACGGTCAGTGGGAGGGGGTGGGGGGAAAGGTATGGAAATTAGGGGAGAATGGGAGGGAAAAATACATTCATTAAGGAGATTCTCACTTATGTTTTTTGGCAGCACTCAAAATTTCGAAATGTTCTAAGTAATCCAATTTGGCCCCTTTCTTCTCAACATGTAGCACTTCCGGCAAAAAGTCACTTGAATGGTCCTCTTCGATTAAATGTTTGGCAAAGGCTGATGAGATATCTCCTTTCACCCAACACGCTCTATGTTCTTGAGCCCTTACTGAGATGGCTCGACCACTTTATCCAATGTATACCGAAGTACAATTGGGAGTAGTACATTTAACCTTATATACACCACTTTTGTTCTCAGGTGTCACTTCATCCTTTGAGTTGAAGAACAATTTTCCCAAAGTTTTTGGGGTGTAAAATGGAACATTAATCTTGTTCAATGGGAAGGCGTCAATTAATTTATAAGATATGTTCCCAAGAAAGGGAAGTTTACACCATTGTTTGAGTGGCTCATCATGTTTGTAAAAACTGAGTGAAATGATTAATTTAATGGTTTCTTTCTTAGTTACACATTTTAATATTTTTTCAATTAATTCTGTCTTATATCCATTATTGAAAGCGATCAATTTGATTATGTTCAACTCGGATTGGAAGTTGGGCTCAAATAGTGGTGTAGAAACAAGATGGTGAATCATGGAATAGAAGCTAGAAAGCTTGTAGGAATGGTGATGGCAAGAATCATTAGAAATAACTGCGTCAGTATATGTGGGTTTGCAGAAGATTGAGAATTCATGGTAGTCATTCATTATGTCTGTTGATGGTTCAAGGAAATTAATCTTATTTCCTCCTGTCTCTACCGTGAACTTTATAGAATAGTGTAAATTGTTTAAAACATTTAAAAACCAGTCTAGTTGATGAAGACTGCCAGTGCATACACACAGCACATTGTCGACATATCAGAACCAATAAAAAACGTTCTTGACAAGAATATTATTGGTGTTAAAAAGTTTTCCCTCTAAATTGTCCATAAAAATGTCTGCTAATAATGGGGATAATGGTGAGCCCATAGTAAGGCCATGAGTTTGTTTATAAAACGAACTGTCAAACACAAAATAATTTTGGCTTAAACATAGTTTCAACAAGAGTTCTAATTCTAAGTTCAGTCGAGGATTTGGGTTTGTATCTTTATCCAGGGCTAAGTTCAAGGAACCTGAGCTGGGACAGATGTCAACAAGTTTTTTACATCAAAAGAGATGAGCTTTGAGTTGGGAGGAGGTTTTAGTCGTGACAATTTCTGGGCAAGTTCAGTGGAGTTTTTTACTGTCCACTTAGGTTTAAAGCGGGAAAAATCGTGAAGGAGAGAGTTTAATTTTGAAGCGATTTTATGTGAGGGTGCAGAGAGGTGAGAAACAATTGGCCTAATGGATGCCCCCTCTTTATGGGTTTTTGGTAGCACATAGAGTATCGGGGGCAATGGGTTCATATTAATAAATTTCCACTTCTGAGATGGGCAAACAAGGGAAGAACACACAGATAAGGTATCTTTTAACTTCTTTTGAAAACATGCGGTCGAATCTTCTGGTAAGGTCACAAACTGATCGTCGCTTAAAAATGGTAGTACTTATTTAACATAATCACTCTTCGCTAAAACAACCATACTGATCCCTTTGTCTACCCTGGTTAGAATAAAGTTACCACAGTTGAGAGTATCCTTTATCTGATGGATGGTTTGGGTGACTGGAAGGCTCCGATGCCGATGAACCTGATCACTGGTTGCGATGGTCGAGTAGATACCTTCAGCTCCTAGATGTTTTCTGCCCATTGACTCCTTGCAAAGAGGCGCATTGCAATCCACCGCCAAGTTGATCTGACGGATGGTTTAGGTGACTGGAAGGTTCCAATGCCGACTATCCTGATCCAAGGCAATGGCCAAGGAGGTACGTTCAGCTACTAGATGTTTCCTGCCGGTTGACTAATTGTGGAGAGCCACATCGCAATCCACCGCCAAGTTGATCGCCGTTTCAAGATGGTGATGGTGGTTGGGGAAAATTGGAAGCCCTTGTTGAGAAGCTGCAATTCCCTCGGTGAGAACTGGTGGTCAGATAGATTTACCACTCTTGGGTAGAAAGAGTGACCATTGGGTTCAACTCTACCTGATGTACAGTTAGTTGGCTGCGATGAGGTGAGGGGGGTAACAGTTGTGTAGCGCATAGTCTTTCTAATTTGCCACATATCACGGAGAATTTTTTGCAGGCTATGTAACAATCTGAGGCTTTCACTTTCTCCACCATGTAATACCACTCAACCTACTGTATAGTGTTCTCCAGTTCTAAGTGAAGAAAATATAAGAAGAAAAGGAATAAAAGTTTTAGTGTGGAAAATGCTACGAGTTCTTTCTTTTTCGTCATGTCTGTAGTGTCATTCCATAAAGTTACGCCTTTAACCATTATGTTCATTCTTTCTGGCATTACACCTGAAATCATGGTTGTTTTAAAGAGTATATGTATTAACATGTGGGGCCCTAGTATCCTTGACATAATTCAAGGATTATGAATCATCACAAAAAAGCAATATTTAGTAAGACAATGGGCACTAAGGCAGTGACGTAGCTGGAATCTCAAGGGCTCCAGAGCAGATAAACAAAGTCCATCCCTCACTACTCCAACCTCCCCAGGAATCTGACAATGTTAGTACTTATTAAAAATACCCTTTCAATCCAATTTTATGAAAACATACTCCAGATAACACAAAAAGAATTTTATTTATTTGCTTCAAATTTCCATCATTACTTCTGGGACACTGCCCCATGGTATCTACACTACTGCCTTAAGGCACACAGCTATAATATGTTTATAGGTTCCATTGAGGCTTGAAAACATGGAACTTTTCAGGAGAGTATGTGGTACCAGCTGGGACACAAATATTTATCAACATGTTCTACATGCACCGTGATAAGGAATTATTTCCAGAACCAGAAAAATTTGATCCTGATAACTTTTTGCCGGAAATTACTGAAAAGCGACCACCTTATGCTTATGTTCCATTCAGTGCAGGACCTAGGAATTGCATTGGTAAGTGTTACCATCTGCTAATTTAACTACTCTCTTACACAAAATTGAGTCCAATTTCAATATTTATCTTCCATCTTAAAGAAAAGACATAAGTACTGAAATATAAATAAAGCTTTTTTATCTCATTTGCTGGACTTAGTTTAAAAGCTAAGCGGGCACTTTAACATATACTATTTGAAATTTACTGAAAATGAATGTTTAGCAGTATAAACTATATTTAAAAAATTGAATTTGAAATGTTTATGTTGCTGAATATTTCTCTCATATAACTACATTCCTTGTACTTTCCATGACAACATTCCATAAATTACTCTAAAATGTATGAATTTCATTGATTTAATGAAACCTGCCGGAGGAGGTTGAGGAGGATGAAATCTGCCTAAAGAGGCTGAGATTTTCCTACCAACCAACTTTAATTCAATCATGTTTAATGATCACTAGTTTTTCAATGCAGTAGTGGAATGTGAAGTTCAAAAGAGACTCTAAAATGAGGAGATAATCATTGGCATAGTCCAAAAATCTAACAATCAATTAATAAAATACCCAGAGGCTAGGCCCTAACATACTCCAATGCGTCAAAGTCTGATGCACCTCAAGTCTACTCAAGGGTTGTCTCTCACCATGGAGTACTCGTGGTAAAGCTCAGCCTGCAAGGTTCTGTCTTTGTTTAGGAAATAAAGTAGAAGTTAATCAAAAGAAGCAAAATTGTCAGTTCCAAACAAAAATCCAGCACTAAATCCTTTATGCTATTTGAAAATAAATTTTCAATTCATTTTATATTCCATCAGTTGATTGGTAGGTTTTTGGACAGTATGTACTTATCCTAATCCTTTTTTACTACTGTTGATGGCCCACCATTAGATCCATTTGGAAATCATCATATAATCCCAGCTTTTTATTTCAGCCAGAAACCTCATCCTCTCCCTTCCTCTGCTGTGCTTCTCCAGTGTTCTACTTAATATCCATTTCAACATTCCCTCTCCTTTCAATATATCCTCCATCTATCTCTTCTGCCTTCTCTGAACCTCCGCTACCAGCCTCCTCTCCTCTCCCATCATATCCAATACCTCCTCATCTATCCATCTCATCACCAAGCTCACATTCTCCGTTCTTCTCCACACCCACATCACAAACACCTCAAGTCTACGTACATTCTCCCTCTGCAATGACCCAGTCTCCAACCTATACAGCACCACGCTACATATTGGTGAGCGTTCACCACCTTTTTCTTTACATCTCTACTCAGACCCCCCTCATATATTCCCTCCTCTTTGAAAATTCTTCTTCAGTCATGGCTATTCCACATCTTATGTCCCTGCCACCAAACCCATTCTCCTCCAAAATACTCGCCAGACACATAAACTGCTCTACTTTCTATATTTTGTGAACTCCCACCCTTATATTCAGACTCACCTTATTTCTTCTACAAAGCCTCATCACTTACATTTTCTTATGCTTTCACTCAGCACCACTAACTCATCCATCATTGACTACAACCCCTTGACTGTCTGACACACCAATGCTTTGTCATCAACATATCTTACTGATTTGAACAGATCCCCTCCTAACTATATTCCTACTTCTATCTCTACAAACACCTTGAAATCCACAAAGCAGGCAAAAATATCTTTCCCATACCCTAGTCATCAAAAATACTCACATGAATAATAAGCCAAAGAATGGAAAGGAAAACAAAGACGACCTCTCAGAAAACCAGTTTGAATTGAGGAAAAACAGGGGCACCTGGGAGGCCATACTCTGCCTGAGAGTAATGATGGAGAAAACAATACATGTAAACAAGCCATTATATGTCGCATTCATGGACCTGGAAAAAGCCTTGAACAATGTTGAGTGGAACAAGATGATCAGACTGCTGAAAAAACTCAGAATGGATTACAACAACAGAAGAATTATCTACCAAATATAGAGGAAGCAAGTCATCACAATGTGAATAAGAGATGACAGTCAGATAGAGGCTAAAATTAACCAAGGAGTAAGACAAGGATGCAACCTATCACCAGCACTGTTCAACATGTATATACTTGGAGGACGCCATAAGACAAGCAAAAGAAATTGGACTGAGTGGGGTAAAGATAAAGATATACATGCTCTGCTTCGCAAGTGATATCACATTCATAGCAGGAAATCGCAATGATCTGCAAAAGGTCACTAAATGTAAAGGACAAAGTACTCCAAGAATATAACATGAAAATAAATAAGACTAACCATTTCAAAATGAAAAACAATTGTCTTTCAAAACAGAATTTTGTTTTTTTTTATCTTTGCCGACCATGGTTTCAGCACCTAGTGCCATTATCAAGGCATTACCTTGATAATGGCACTAGGTGCTGAAACCATGGTCGGCAAAGATTTAAAAAAAAATATTCTGTGTGGAAAGTTACAATTGTTTTTCATTTTTGAAATGGATATTTATCGCTTCCACAAAGTTGAGCCTGATACGCTTTTATATATAAAGAAGACTAAGACTAAAATCCTAGCATGCGAAAGAGAGAAGCTGAATGTAAAAGTCACTCTGAGAGGAGAGAAATTAGAGCAAGTGGATTCCTTCTCCTATCTTGGAAGTACCATCACGTGGGATAGAAGTACAACAGACATCAAGCAGAGAGTAGCTCAAGCTAAGAAGTCATTCATGGGAAAAAGACTACTGCTGTGCTCAAAGATGACAGGACTACAAACCAGGAAACGGTATGTGAAAACATTCGTGAGGAACATGCCACTCTTTGAATCTGAAGCAAGGACCATTGGAAAAGCAGACCGTAATAGACAGGAAGCATTCAAAAACTGGTGCTGGAGGAGGATGCTGACAATAAAATGGATGGAAAAAATGAGAAATGATGAAGTGTATGGTAGACTAGAAGAGGAGAGGACCATATGGAACAACACAGAAAAAGGAAGAACAAGATGGATTGGACACACCCTGAGACTAAATGGGTTTGTGAAAAATATAATTGAAGGCCAAATAGATGGAAAATTCCCCAGAGGAAGACCCAGGGATAAGTTCATTAACCAAATGAAGAGGAAGGTACAAAGGAAGAGATACCAGGAGGAAAGGGAACTAGCATTAGATAGGGAAGGGTGGAGGACTGCAGTCAACCAATCTCAGGATTGAACGACCACTGAATGACTCTAGGTTTCCTTCTTCTAGAGTCCTCATCACTCCCATTGCATCCTACATTCCCATCCCTCTCCTAAATCCGAAGTGGTCCTACCAAAGGTATTCATTAGCCTTGCTCTCCAGGCTTTTATTCTTCTTTTTATTTTCATTATATATTATTATATATAATTCTGAGGATTGTTTAGGCCACTAGAGAAATTAAACTTATAGTCCACGAGTCCTTGAAAGTTTTTGCTTATTTCTTCTTTGGTATCGTATTTAGTGTTACCTTGGTGAAGATCTCCAGCTACACTCCATCATCATAAATCCTATGAATAGGACAAATAGTTCCACTCTCCTGTTTTTCCTCAAAATCTCAAAAAACTTTGCAAGTATATTATCAATTCCCTAATCCCCTGCCTAATTCCTTTACATGTTTTGTAGTGCCCTTTTGATTTCACCAGCAAGGACACCTGGTCCGATGCCATCTCTGTTGATGTTGACCTCCTTTTTTATATCCAACCTGCTGGGCCTTATTTTCTCTCCATATAGCTCTTACACATATTCCTTCCACCTCTCCTGGATCTCTTTTGGGTCTAAGATCAACTTTCCTGTCTTGTCTGTTATTGATATCATCCCCTTCCCTTGCTGCCACCTGTCAATTGCTTCACTTTTCTATATATAGCATCTGATCTTCCCTTTTTTTGATAATTCTCCAAGGATTCTATCTGTTCTCTCCACCATGTTTAATTTGCTTCATATGTTTCTCTTTGGAGCCTGTTAAATAAATCCTAGTAATTTCTTCTGCCCAGCTCAGAGCTTACATTGTTCCATATCCTTCTATCCTGGATCTCCATTATCATAGTGTTGATCTACTTAGCATGGGTGGCTCTACCAGGAGCATTGCTTCCACTAGTTCACCTAAGGGGTCATTGGAGCATACATGCCCTTCCACCACAACAAGGTTGTAGCCCATGGGCTGAATTGAAAATACAAATTTTCAAAAATATGAAATTATCAAAGGAAAATCTCTGCTTGTGTCACACACCTTTCAGATGTTGACTCCTTACATACCAGTGTTGCTGGCTGTGATGTATTCGTGAATGACAGTACTTTCTTCTCTCATATATACCCAAGTACCTAGTTGTTTTTGATGCATAAATCCTAACATCTGTTTGATCTCAAGTGACAGGGAATAAAGGTAGCTTAAGCCATTCATTCTCCTATCGCATGCTTATTCTTATTTTGACTTCACAGCATTTTCATGATATCAACAATTCTCTTTAATTAAAAACTTACCTGTAGTGCCACATACCAAACATTGCCGCGAGCTCAGACTGGCGTCTGTTCATATTCACGTGCTCAAGGATAGGAAAATGACAAAACAAAATTATGGATGATTGGACAGGGATACCTTCCATAGCAACTAACTCTAAATAAAAAGTAATGATCCTATTAAAAAAAGAAAGAAAGAGTAGTAAGTAGAAGTTATGTCTGGTTTACCATGCATGAACCTGCGCTATTGAAGAGAAGGAACTAACTCCAACCAGAAACTTTCCTCCTCCCTTTTATTCCATGCCCCATATTCTATCATGTGAGATCTCTTCCACTAAAACCTCAGTTCATAATCTCCTGCTGTCTTTCCTCTTTCACTCACTCTTCTGGGACATCCAAACGATGCATCCCCACCATCTGAGCATTGCCCATTATCCCTCATCTGGCTAAGGCACTTACATGAACCACTCTAACCAAAGTCTCACCCCGACTCAACTTCAGGAAAGACCGTTGGCCCCTTACTCACTACATAGCTCTTGTATATAGAAGGAGATTCAAGAAACTGGATCAGTTTCTTGTGATTTTCCTCATCAATGATTTGCCCATTACATTTCACAGAAAGGAACAGGAGAATCATGCTACTGGTACATGAATTCGCATGGTACTTGCCTTGCATCTTTTTCTACTCACTTATTTTGCAGTTAAATGAGCATGCCTGATGTAGCACCAACCATGCCTCAACATTGGCAATATTTAATTACAATATATTTTTTCCTTAGCAATGACTGACTCCATTTTTTCAGGACAAAAGTTTGCAATGCAAGAAGCAAAGACAGTAGTGGCTTCAATAGTAAGGAAATACAGAATTGAATCAATCCAATCACCCCATGAATTGGTTCTTCTCATGGAAATGATTCTTCGTTCTGAAAATGGAATCAAAGTTCGTCTGTACCCTCGGAGTTAAAATTTTCATGTATTTATCATTATGTTTGGTAAATTTTATGACAATGTCAAAAATGAAAATTTTATAGTTCATAAATACTGGGAAAACATCCTTTTTTAAGAAATGTAATGACTTTCATAAAATTTCAAGTACAAAATAAATATTTTTTTGATACCTAGTTGAAGTGATTTTTATGTGTAATCATCTATTCATGCATTTCATCATAATACAATAGTCATCATTTTAAAATATTAAATGAGATTCTTCTTTTGATGTTGCAATTCTTATATATCTCCCATTATTCCTTATATTGTAGATATTCCTGTGTTTTAATACGTGTACAACCCACCCTCTTTTTATTGGAATCACTGTCGCCTGCCTCATAGCTGAGTGCAAACCCTGATGATGTAAGGGTGTATGACCAAATACCTACTCCTACCCTCATTTTCCCTTACTGTGAGTTTGAGAATGCTCAAACGTTTGTGAACGGACTCAATGGACCTTTTTCAAGTGCAAAATATGGTCAACTCCAAATTTCGTGATTTTGCTCAAACCTCCAATAACACTCTCAGCCTAAGACACATATGAGTACTGCCACTGCTCTGCAGGATCTTAGATAAGTCATCCACCTTTCTTCAACACAGCAAAATCTCAAGTTCTAACTGTACTGCTGTTGGCGTCAAAATGACGTGTCACTGAGTTTAGAAAATTTATATTTTAGTCTCAGTGCATGCTAACATAGTTTACCATATAGCAATTCAAAGGCAATTTTATTGTAATTTCCTTTATATTTTTGTTTTAAGACAGGGAAAAAAATGTGGACCACCCAGAGCAATAATTAACTCCACGCACCCTAATTTTAGAAAAGTACGAAATCTACAGAATTGACCTCGCACCGGAAGTTGCAGGAATGAATAAAGTATCATAAAAGCGCAAATACTTATTTGTCAAACGTAAATAGTAAAAACAAACATAAAATATAAATTCAATGGCCAGTTTTCCACCAAGAGGCAATGACCTTATTAGCAGCCTCTTGGAAAACGACAAATTCATTTCCCACCACCATGAACCCCTAAAACCAAACCCACATCACCACTCCTTTTCCCCCAACCTTTCCTCTACCTGCTACGTAATGACCTCACCACGACTGCCAGAAACATTATCTTGAAACTAGACCTGTGCGCCGCCGCGCCGCGTCGCCGCCGCCGATGATTCTGATGACGCCGCCGGCGCCGCCGATGAATTGTGTACCAGGTAATGGATACTATATTTGTTACATTTATCAATGCTGAAACCTCATCATTCCATTTTATTATTTTGTCTAACATTACTCATTACAGTTACACTGATTTCGGTGCAGTAAATAGTCTAGTTATAGTTATGTCAGTCTAGTAATAGTTACGTTAGTCTAGTAGTAGTTAGTAAATAGTAACGAAAAAAATTTCTTTACTCCGGAATTCAACAAACACATACTACCGAGTCTGACCCCACTGCTAACATAAGAGGCAGCAGTCTCAGCTGAAGGCATTCATCTACATCTACATACTACCCTACGAGCCGCCGCATGGGCGTGTTGCAGGGGGTATTAGGACACCAGCCGTGTAAATAAGTAAGGGATAAGATTTGGGAGGTGAAATGGTGAAGTGTATTATGGAAGTGAATTGAGTGGAGCTCAGTTTATTAGGTCGCTCTTTGTGCGCGGAAAGAACGAGTTTTTGAACTTGTCTTTTCGGCAATGTTTCACTCTTAATTTATCGCTTCTGTCATTCCTATGGATGTAGTGAGGCGTCATGATAATATTTTTTATGTCACTCTAAAACAAAAAAGTTCTGAATTTCTCAAGCTAACTAAGCCTAGCGTATAGCCTCCGAGTCTCCAGGGGGCAACGATGGCGCAGATCAAGAATATCGGACTGGTATCAACAGCCACAGCTTAAGGAGAGTGAAGTTCACGATGTGGAAGGCAATGGGGAGCCACCGCATAAACTTCCCTAAAAGATGCGGCCTGCATCTGCCAACTTGTCTTAGGATTGAAAGACCAATGATAATAAAAATCTTAATCGTACACAGTATAAAAGACGCAAGTTCTACTCCATGATTTGAAATTAGACGTCTCTTTAATTCAGTCGAAACTGAGGCTTGAGGGTGTTTAAAGTGGGGGCGCATAAACTCTATATCTACTACGATCTTATTAAGGGCACTCATTTTGACCGTTCTTGAGCTCAGCGTTTTGGACCCTTTGCCGCCCTCGGCTACTCTTGTCCGACCCCCTCCCAGCAGGCGGTAGATGACCTCAGCGGTCATATTTCAGCTTTGTTTATGACGTCTTAAAGGCTTTTTAAAAGTATTCTACCGGTATTGGGTAGGATTTGTTAAAAGACAGAGGATTTCCTCCAGATTTTCTGCACTCCCAGGGTCCTATCTACCTCTAGTATTTCCTTCTCCGCCTCAGAGCACGATCTAACCCTCTTCATCCCGGCCATCAAACCCATTTTCCTTCTACCCCTATCCCGATCTCCCAACATCCATCCCTGCATCACACTCTTAAATAACCCATCTCCCCTTCACAAATGAAAAAACGACTTCGTTTTCTTCCACTGATTTATTTTTTTGGTACGACATGTTTCGACACATAGAGGTCATTTTCAAGTCGTACATGTCGTACCAAAAAAATAAATCAGTGGAAGAAAACGAAGTCGTTTTTTCATTTGTGAATATCAACTTCCACATAGTTGAGCCTGATACCATTGAACGGACCATCTCCCCTTATTATTTCCTCCAGCCACATACCACGCCTATCCTGGATTTCATTCAGACGTTTCCATTCCTCGCTCACATCTCTAGCACTTCTTCTGCCTTCCCGTCGAACTCACCTTCTCCATTCTTCTCAAAACTGAAATCTCAAATACTTGCAGCCTATTTGCCTACTCCTT
Source organism: Ceriagrion tenellum (assembly GCA_963169105.1). Taxonomy (NCBI): domain Eukaryota; kingdom Metazoa; phylum Arthropoda; class Insecta; order Odonata; family Coenagrionidae; genus Ceriagrion; species Ceriagrion tenellum. The sequence goes on from OY720633.1 coordinate 137,948,735, forward strand.
TCTGGGGGTGCTCGTTTCTGCTCCATACAACGCTACGCTCTATATCAAGCTCTTTGCTAGCCTCTTCTTCACATCCTTAGCCAACGCCCCATCATCAGCTTTTAAACTACTCCTAAGCTAATGCTATTCTCCTACTTATGTCTTTGCTACTACGCCCACTTTCATCTAGCCTTTTTCATAAGCCTATCATTTTCAGTTTGCCTTAGTAATTTTAATACACTACTTTTTCAAGTTTGTGCACTCAAAATTTTACGACAAGCTTCGCTTTCTTTGTCCTAGAAATATCTCATTACATATTGTCATTTATCTTTCTTCCGAATTTCTGCAAGGAATTTCTTAAGCATATATGAAAGCTTGAAGTCCCATCGACGATCGACTAACCAACGCCTGATCGACCGCGAACCTAACCGACATCATCAGTTACCCTCTTACTTTGATTAGCACATTAAGTTCTTCCAATGCCGGTCTTATTATATCCTCAGCATAAATGTTACAAATCTAAAGCGAATACGGGCACCCCGCGACTATTAGTTGCCCACCCCGTTTCACCGTCAGCCACCCTCACATGTGTCATTTAGGCCGTATATGTTTTGGATTAGTCTCTTGTCTCGCCAATTTATGTCCATTTTCCCGAGGTTCTCCTTTAGCCTTTTCTAATTTACCCTGTCAAAAGCCTTTTCGAAATCCACAACGACAGCGAAAGCATCCTGGTTATAACCTATCTTTCTTACTATAAGTGTTCTCGTAACCGAAATTGCATCTCGTGTTGACATTCCTTTCCAAAACCCTAACTGTTCTTAGCCCAAGTAGTAATTGCCCTTTTTCTCTAACCTTTTATTGATTATTCTGAGTAAAACTTTGGCTGCGTGTGAAATCAAACTGATTGTTCTATAGTCTTCTCAATCTGACGCATTCTTCTTCTACGGGATGGGTATCAGGACTGATTTCACTAGCAATAAGTCGTCTGGCTTATTTTTCCTAAATACGTATGCACCTTCTAAGATATTATATCTACTCATACACCTTTCTTGCCTTCATCTCTTTCATTGCTTTCTCTATTTCACTGTCAAGTATCATTGGATCGAGATAATTTTCACCTAATGTTCCATCATCCCCAATATCTAAATTAGTGGTCTACTACCACTGTCATGTAGCTCCTCCACATATTCTCTCTACCAATCTTGAATATCTTCTTGATCGATTAATATCCCACCTGTTCTGTCTCTTATACTTTGTACGATCTGCACTCTTTTCCTGCACGATAGCAATTTTATTTTAATGTATTACGCTCCCACTTCCCTTCTTTTGGCTGCTTTTTCATCTTCTCCCAATGACTTTCCATCAGTTTTCCTTCACCCGATTGGTTTTCCGCCGATGTTGATTATTTAACTCTTTTGTACTTTGTCTTACCAAGGTCGATGTTGATGTGTTTCCATTCTCTTCTCCCCTTCAATATCCTAACCATTTTTCCAGTGACTAACTGCTTCTTAACCCCCCTCATTCCCACTGATCTTATTGTTTTCTCCGTCGCTTTTTCACTGCCTGTTTTTAATATGCTCTTATTTCTCTCAATTGTTCCTTTTTCTTTGCTTCCCTCCACTAGCTCCCGTATTTCCTCCTTTCTCCTTCAAAAACTTAAAAATTCCTTATCGTTATTCTCCTCCTTAAACTAAGCCATTAGAATCGAAATCTACATCACATTTCATTATAACTAAAATATGATCCGAGTCTGAATCAGTCCCAGGATAGCACCGCAAATTCTTGACGAAGTTCCTCAATCTTTACCTAACCATGATGTATTCTATTTGAAATCTCCCAGTGTTTCCCGGCATTTTCCACTTGCACCCCCGTCTAAGATGGTGAAACTAAGTGTTTGTTACTAGTATTTATTTTTTCAACAAAATTCAACTGTCCTCTCACAGCGATCATTCCTCATTCCTAATCCATACCCTCCCACTTCATACTCATCTCTCCCTTCCCCACTAATGCATTTTAGTCGCTCATTCCTATCAAACTTATTTTCTTCCCCGAGACGTTCTGATTATCTCCTCTAGCTGTTCAAACACCCCATCCACCTCTATCTCCCTGTTTGCTGGTAGGCATGTACACCTGGGCCAATGAGAAATTTGTTGGGCGTGCTTTTATTCTTACCCCAAGTATCCTTTATCTCACCTGCTCGTATATCCTTTATTGATGTTGCTGTGCAAGGATTTTGTGAGATTACGACTTCAGGGGCCATGCCTCCCCCGCTGCCGGGCCCGACACCCGCCCCACCGAGCGGCGTCTCGTAGTTGGCAGGATTCACTTCTCTTTGAAAGGGTTTTATGTTCTGTGTAGATGATAGTTGAAAGGGACTTCTACCCCCAATTCCCGCCAGTGTTTTTCACGGGACTACCATTCATCTGTCTCCTACCCTTTGACCTTTCTGGCATGGGTGGCTCTATCGGGAGCCATATTAATTGCTCCCGCAAGTCAAGCTCTGTGAGTCATTGGAACGCGCTAGCCCTTCCACCACGTCAAGGTTGTAGTCCTCGACAGGAGTTAAAAGGTAATAGCATAGATAACTAATAATAATTAACATATATAAACATATTCATTAATGAGAAATAATTCATACTTTATGTCGTAATATGGTAATGTACTACGATACAGGCGAATATTTTATGGCTGATGAATTACGCCGCCGCCCTATTTCCAGCCGGCGTCCGCCGCCGATAATTTTTCCATAGGCGCACAGGTCTACCTGAAACCCATCAATATCTAACAGCAATTTATCTATGGGCGGGAAATGGTCTATTTTGAGGTATATTGCGTGAGAATTTCCCCAACACTTTTGTAGGCCATTTTAAAGCTGTGCTTTTAAATTTAATTATCTGCAAGAAGTATGATTAAAAATTGTAAAATTAATAATGCAAAAACTTTGTTTTGGATTGCCGATCTTCTCAGTAATTACCCAGATAAATAAGCATGAACCTTTCCTAAAAGTTCAATTTACAATCTTTGGTATCAGTGACAACGTACAGAGCTTGAAAACGGCAAATTTGAGGAGTTGAGGTCTACACAACTTCAACTTTACAACGGAGTCGCAATATTTCCAGGTACCGCTGCGCGGATCCAGGAAGCGACGCACGATCGAAAAATCGAATTTCGTTTCGGCGTAGAGAATATTCTTCCAAGATTTTTGCAGACAAACTTTAAAATATCTTCATTTAATACTCTGATGAAGTATCTTGGTGTATGTATCTTAAACCAAAGATAATGACTACATTATGTAAAATTGTGCCTGAAAAAAGCGTCCGCCATTGTTTGACGTAATAGCCCAAAAATATCGACAATAATCCATGACACTTATGAAAATCACAGTTAAGAAACATGTTTACAAATGGTAATATTTTTTCTTTCATAAAATCCTTCCACTCCTCCCCCATATGCGTAACTATTAAGATTTTCGCAGAAAAATGCAAATGGGCATTTTATTTAAAATTTTGTACCGTTTGAGTCTCAATATCTACGTATTGGGTGATACGTATGGAAAATGGCGTATTGTTACATAATCTACAATTATCTTTGAGTTCATGGGCCAAGTTTTAAGTCTTTATCTCAAAAAAAACAATTTGGACTTTGGATTTCGATTTACGACCACTGTGCTGTTTGCCGAAGCCAGTCTCTCCCGCTCCTACTACACAAAGAGTAAAATAACATAATGATCCATTATTTTCAACGACGATGAGGAGGGAGCAGGTGACCAGCATAATAAAAAATGTCATTACATTCCCTCGTTACGCCAGAAATGCCTAGTACATAATTTTCACAAGAAGTCGACATTATCCTGGCGTCCAATACATGCATATCATGCCAGTGCGTACACGGAAGGTTTTTTAAAGAGTGATTTTCGCTCATTAAAACGCTTGGATTTTTCGTGGAAATTGACTATAGAGGAAGGGGAGAGCACTAAAGGTAAAAAAATGTCGAGCAACAGATGAGCTGACTCCAATGAGACTCCGCGAATACCTATATCACTGCATCTACAAGCACAAGATGACAGTCTACCAATGTAGCGTCATAATACTCCTGGTGATATTTCAAGACATCCCATGAATACCTTTTTGCAATGTAACTGGAGGATGCAAGAACAGAAAACAATTTCTAAAAGACCAAGTGGATCACAAGAACGTGATCATTGACTTGATAAGCATCAACACAGAAATTAGTCTAAAATTATATTATATTTCTAACACGTAAATGAATAAACAAAGTTAAATGATTTTCGTCCGTTCCAATATCATCGTTCGCTTAGCATAGTTCGCTTAGCAAGTGACTGCTCGTAGAGGACTCGTGCGTCCGAAGTGATTTTACATTCGTCCCGTCAAAAGAGTAATGTAACACCTTCTTGGGGCAATCTACGCATGCTATGATATTTAAACTATTTTTACAAAACTGTAACATCGCAACTTCTCAAATTTTCTATTACCTTGAAATTATTGTCTATGGCTAGCTAGACATTTCTCCAAACGAGGTTTCAAATTCTAGGGTCATGAACAAGCCACGCATTATTTTTGGATACTGTTTCGTTACTCAAACGATGTTTATTTTATTTCCTCGATTATGACAAAGTTTCACCCCTCAAGAGAGTATGATTCTAGAAAATTGGAAAAGAGTTGACAGGAGGCAAATCAGGTATCAGGTGGGAACGGGTGCTGAAGGAAGACTGTCATCCCATTTTGAAACAAAACTCGCAAAAACAAGAGTTGGACGAGCAAAAGCATGGTCGCAGCTCAATATGCAGTTGCCAAAAACCAAGGTGCTGGTATCTTGCTATGAAAACTTTCACGCAATCGTCTCGAAACTGCAAGATAATGAAATGATTGCCTCTTCGCCCAAAAGAGGGATTTGAGAGGGGAGAAACTTTTTTACGAAACGGAAAACTTTTGCCTCGCTGCTATGATTATTCAGATTTGTTTTCCATGCCTCACCTGCTAGCAATTGTTTTATAACCTATGATTATAGTCTGAAGAAATGTGTCATAATGGCTTGCCTTCACAATGAGATACCGGTAAACCGAGGTAGTTTTTGCTCATCCACCATTAACCTAGACCTCTCTTAAAATCACGTGACGCAAAAAAAATCTCTTACAAAAACATGTACAGCTCTACAAGGAGTTTATTTAAAGTCTCCTTCATTCTTCTTTCCAGAATTTAGACATTTTAAATGAAATTCTTTTCTTCCACTGAAATTTTCAAGTAAATTAAATTACACCAGGGTTAAAATTCGCTATGAAAAAATCATTTGACTTGACCGGGATTCGTACCCGGATCTCCTAATTGCCGGTCAGGTGTGTTAGCCAGTTACACAACCAAGCCAACTTCCTTCAGGGCAAATTTCGAGGGGGTTTATGCGGGCTAAATGTTCAAGCCTCAAGTCTACATTGTAGCACATGAGACGAATTTAAATTAAATTAAATTCTCATTTCGAATAAATTTCATCACTCGAATAAAATTCATCATCATTCGAATAAATTAAATTAAATTCTCATAATCAAAAATCAAAACATCTTCCCAAACAGCACAGACGTTTCCGTATACGGATGCGAAAGGATGCGAAAAAGCGACGATCGAGTCTCAAGGAATGCCACATCGGATGTTTGTGAAAGATTTTTGGGGAAAAACTTAATGCAGCGAACTGAATACTCTGCGCGTATTGTAAAATAAAGTATGCGAATGATTAATATTACGATGCAGGTTGTGAACTCACTTGTATTTATGCCAAAGGAAAGAAATACATTTTCACAACATGCAGCATACGCCTGGTATCCAGATCCTCGTATGCGACACGTAGCTGGAAGCTCCCGAAGGCTGGGGACTATTTTGCGACGGCGGAGGTGTACACTTGAATCGAGTGATAAGACCGGACGCACAGCTCTTCATCCAAGTATCGCTGCGTTTGAGGTGTGCACGTGTTTCGTGGTCGCGAGTAGCTAATAGCCTTGTACCACTCCAATAGGAGTAGAAAATACTTACAAAACAATAATTCAGGCATAACAGTTAGCTTTCGAGATCGAGATTCTTTTATTTTGAAAGAAGACTTATATCCGTATCATCCTAAGAATAAGATGGAGTAATTGTCCCAAAAATTTACGAATAAATTGGTAAATGTTAATATACGGCTAAAAAAAGAGGGTATGTGGCGTGGATTTGAACAAAGGGAATGAAAGGTGCATATAAGAAAGTAATGTGTAATGAGATATATTTAGAAATGTCCTGATACTCTAATTGAGCATGGTACATGTTGGTCATAACGATTGTGACTGAATTGTAGGTGCAAAATTCAACAGAGGAAAAATCTCTGATTTCCTCAGTAAAATTTTGCACATATGTGCACTTGCGGGTGACTCCATAAAGTCTCAGTATTCTCAAAATTCGACTGAAATATCATTGATTTGATGAAATCACCGAATCCATCACCTTGACTGGCACTAGTAACTTCAGTGCTAATGCGTCTTAATTATACGTTACAAAACATATGTTGGTAGCAAAAAAAAAGCGTTTCTACTTGAGCAACATTCGGACTATACAGCTCTTTTGTGTACTGAATTCATTATGAATCACCTTAACACTCGTGCATCGGCCTGAGATAACCCACCCTGTCGGGACCCGAGGGTGTGAGCATAGGATCAGCAGCTGAGAACATCCTTCCGCAGATGAGGCCGACGAAAAGGTTGTGATAGAAGGCATGAGTCAGTTACCAAAAAGCGGTTTACTACCGAATATCCTAACATAATCCATGTAACCAATTTTATTTTAACCGGGATCGTTCAATATGAGTGGACATGCGAAGGTTATTCACAGATGGCTAGATCTTCCCTTTCGGAGATCGTAAATAGTGTCTCGAACAGCGTGTAACATGTTCTGATGTAGCTTGGCGATAAGAAAAATAAGCCAACAATTCGCCATCCAAGACGTTTCTTCTGCTTTCAGAGGCCAAATACCATTATCATGATCTGGATCTATTACAAATGTTTGCGCTTTCTTTACACGGCCCATAGGAAATGCTCACAGGAAGCATCGGGGCATTACCTCTCTTCACAGTTCACATTCCAATATAACAATTAACGAAGCTCAGATTAATTCATGGAAAGTTAAACCATGGTATAATTATCATTGAAAGTCATTGAGTAGGTAAAGCGTTAAAGGTAAAGCGTTAAAGGTAAAGATAGACAAGCTTTACTTTTCATCTGATTTCCCTGAAGCTGATATAAACGTTAATTTTTCAGCATGAAGCACTCTTCCAGTGCCTTTTCCCTTTAATACATCACGAGAAGGAATTCTTTCATATGTAAGAGTAGTTATCCTGCTATACAATGATAGAGGACATTTAGCACGCGAGTCCAATAATACTCGACTTATTTTCTCACGTGGTAAAATGAGTCATATTCAATCAATTTGTTGTATCGCACAAATCAATATTTTGGATGGAAAATATTAAATCAACTCTCGTCCAACGCTTTTCCCAGTAACAAACAAAGCAAATACTATAAAGACTGATCCTTTCATACCCTACTATTGGAATTACTGAGGAATTTGACGGTGAATTGAAACTTGTTTTTCTCTCATTGGGAGGTGGCATTTGTATATATCATATGGATAATCTGTTAACATGTGAAACGGTGTTTCACTGTGCTCTCAAAAACGTAACTATTACTTATTTTGCGTTTCCGCATAGAGGTATGAGCACCAATATCTAATTTTTAACGTCACAAAAGAACAAGCTCATAGAAAGGGTTGTTTAACTCAGGCATGTTCAGTAGTATAAATAGGTATTTGTTAAACGAACAGCCAAAAAAATCGATGCATTTTATTATATAACAGTCACCACCCTCCAGTTCATTGCGAAAGTCACGTGATTCACATCACTCATACAAATGACCGCATTATCTTATACTTTCGCGTTAAACGCTTGACCGAAATCCCGAAACGTTTGACCGCAAATGCTGTCTCCAAATATGTATCAAAAATATTCATCCGAGTGACCACTAGTTTGCTATCGCTTATAAAGCTTCTTACGAGACCCACGAAATAAGATGCCATTCTTACCTCACTGTCGCGGCTCGACGAGGGGGGTTTCTGTCACAAACTCTTCAGAGCGACAATCAGCTAGTCCAAGTTGTTCTCGTCAGGGCTTTGGGCTGCCACTACTGGATGTACAGGTGCAGACGGAGGAGCAGGATTCGCCATACGGTATCTTATCCATGCACTTCAAAAACCTATCCTTAACGGAATCTCTACTCGTCTTTCCTATCACGGTTGGCTCTATCCCACTTCTGATATTAAAGGATTTGAGGACTCGTGGAGTTGAGTTTACTGAAGATAAATTTCAGCCATTCCGGGGAAACTCACGTATTTCACTGAGAATACCATATTTGCTTGGTCATACGCTGCCCGCGTCAATATGGGACGTCTGCAATGGCGATATCGTATGATGGCTCTATTACATCGCACAGACATCAACGAGCGAACAGCGAAATGAAAACAGCCGAAAGCCGAACGAAATACAAATGAATTCTTCTCGGGCTTCCCACCGGGTTAGATTCTCCATAATGGCCAATGTTTCGACAGGAGATTTTCCAACCATCTCCAAGGCTGTGGAAGGTGGCAAGGTCATCCACAGCCCTGAAGATGGCACAAAAAGGTCTCCTGTCGAAACTTCGGCCATTATTGAGAGTCTAAGCCGGTGGGAAGCCAGAGAAGAATTCATCAGTATCATTCGCCGGGAAAATGTGAAATCTTCCGTAACGAACGAAATACAGTTGACGGTCTGATGGGAATCCTTACACTTGAGTCACGCTAAGAACAATTCAACTCTCAGCTCCATAGAACGCGCGTTTTAGAAGATAGGGTAAATTCTCGGTGTCGAGTATAATGAAGATAGAATGCAGGCATTTCGGGAAACTATTATATTGAACAGAGTATAGCGAAAGCGCCTGATCACACGTTCCCCGTGTCAATGCGGGCCAAAGTCTGCTGAGGCGATATCGCAAGTAGAGGTATGAATACATGATCAGGCATCAAAGAGTCCTTCACAAATAAACATCCAAGGCGGACAAACACTTCAGTGAACGATCGGATAGGTATCCTTCCGCTCGTTATTACACATGGAACTCCATTTAAATTAAAGATTTCCTTCAAATACGCGCGGTGTATGAGACTGTGAATCTGCTTCATTCTCTGTCATTGCTTTGCACGTAAGTTTCATACACATACATTCGTTCGTTTATACGTAGGCCTCCGTGACGTCAGTCCGTTAGTACAGTAAGAAATAGGGGCAAATATGGATTAAGAGCGAGATAGGGAGCTGGGGTCTCTGAGACCCGCGCCACACGGCGAGTTTGAGGCCGCGTGTGTACCGCATTTTATTACTTCGTGTCCATTCGACTTACATTGACATTCTCTGATCATTATTTGTAAGAGGGAGGCCTATCAGACAGTCCAATCTAAGATTTCTGCAAATGTGATTGTTGTGAGTGAGAGTAGCTGCGATCTCTGATACCCGAACCGCTATTTTGTCTATATTTGGTCCAACAATTTGCAGGTATTTAGTATTATTTTTCAACAACGTTTTTTGTAATAATTCACTGGCATACTATGGGGTTGTATTATCACAAAGCACACTTTTAGAATGTTGATTAGTTTCATCGGGCAATGAGTTACGAGGAGACGATAATAAAATGCAATACTTAGACGAAGTTAAGGAAGACGAAAGCCATGGTTAGGCAGAATAAAATGATGAGGACCATGTTGATACCAAAGATTAAGGATACAGAGCAAGAATTTAGTGATTCCGATATGGATGGCAACGGAGTATGTATGCCTCGTCACAAATCCAGGAGTTCACGTGAAGGATGGTATACTCTGTAAATGCAATCGCCCACTAATTACTAGAGCTAAAAGTCTGATATTACCAGAACTGTAAAGCTATCTGTCACACCGTGGACTCGAAAACTGAAAACCATTGAAGAATGCAGGAAATATTTTGTGAGTAAAGAAATAATTGTAAGGTATACCAATCAGCACATTTCGTCAATTGAAGGAAATTCCAAAAAAAGAGAAATATTTTACGAAAAATTTATTGTGGAATTGAGGGATTAATTGGAATACTACTCAAATGTGGAATTTAAACAGTTGTCAGATTATTACTTACGGTTTGTTTATAACCAAATGCTCTACTATAGGCATTGGTAAACTCATCAAGAGTGAATTTAGATTTGTACTAACATACCATCGATTCGATGATAAAGAAACGAGGGTATACAGGCTCAAGTCTGACAAGCTTACTCCCGTAAGACAAGTTTTTGATATTTTTGTTTCTCGATGACGGATAAAGTTTACTGGTTCACCAACAGTCACTCAAGACGAGATGCCCCCGGCATTTAGTGGGAAATGTTGTTTTACATAGTTAATACGAAACAAACCGAGTAATCGACCGATCTTTTATTCCCACATTTAGCTCTGCCGATGCGTCTCTTATCATTTACTCAGCATATATGTTGCTGTGCACAGGCGTAAATGGACGCCCTTGACTATCTCCGCGGCCTCTTAACTGCTCACATGCCGTTTCACTGCCAGCCACCCTCACCGGTGCCCTCTAGGCCATATTGAAGTCCCGGATGAGTGCCCTATCGCGCCAATCTACTCCCTTTTTCCTGAGTATCTGCATACGTTTTTCCCAATTTACTCTGCCAAATCTTCCTCTCTGCAGATTGCAGGAAAGTCTCCTGACTTCTTAAATTACATACGTCCGTTAATTAGCACGGACTCGTTGAGTTGAGTTTACTGCAAATAAATTTTAGCCATTAAGCCTGAAAATTTCACCTCAAACTCTCCGGTCTGTTTCATTTAAGAAAAACATAACTTTATTGTCGTTTGCATGTTTATTTTAAGGATAACCTTTGGGATGGATCCTCATAAAATAATGACCGGCACAGTGACCGTGTCCTTCAAACCTAAAACCGAACTATACTATGGCAAGGTATGGAAGCGCAAACTGGCGTTTACATACGAGGTGTGTTCAAAAAGTAAGGTGACTTTATATTTTTATGAAAAAATATTTATTTATTCTTCAATATTCAAGTTGTCCTCTTCAAAGTAATCCCCCCCAGATATAATACACTTGTGCCAACGCTTTTTCCAATCCTCGAAGCAATTCTGATAAGCACTTTTTGGTATAGCCTTGAGCTCTTACAGCGATGCAGTCTTTATCTCCTCAATCGTTGCAAATCTCCGTCCTTTCATAGGTCTCTTCAGTTTTGGGAACAGAAAAAAGTCGCAGGGAGCCAAATCCGGTGAATATGGTGGCTGAGGCATGATTTTGGTGTTGTTTTTGGCCAAGAAATCTCTCACAAGCAACGATGAGTGAGCAGGTGCATTATCGTGATGCAAAAGCCATGAATTGTTTTTCCACAATGCGGGACGTTTTTTTCGTATTGATTCTCGCAAACTGCGCATAACTTCAAGGTAATACTCCTTATTGACCGTACGACCTTGTGGTAAGAACTTCTGATGCAATACGCCACGGTAATCGAAGAAACAATGAGAAAAATCTTGACATTTGATCAAACTTGGTGTGCTTTTTTCGATCTTGGTTCTCCTGGGTACTTCCATTGGGACGATTGGGCTTTGGTTTCGACGTCATAACCATATATCCATGATTAGTCACCATTTATAATCCTTTTGAGCAAATCAGGATCATCATTGACGTCATTCAACAGCTCCTGAGCGATGCTCATGCAACGGTTCTTCTGGTCAAAATTAAGCAGTTTCGGAACGAACTTCGCTGGCACACGTCTCATGCCCAAAAAATCCGAAACAATTGCATGGCACGAGCCAACCGATATGCCAACATCCTCAGCAACTTCTCAAATAGTGATTCGAGGATGTTTTAAAACAATATTCTTCACTGCTTCAACGTTTTCATCTGTTGTTGTCGGGCTGGGGCGTCCAGAGCGAGGTTCGTCATTGGCATCTTCTCGGGCATCTTGGAAGAGCTTGTACCACTTATAAATTTTTTTTTACTCACAGCAGACTCACCGTATGCCACTGTCAACATTTTAAGTGTTTTGGAGCACTTAATTCCATTTTTTACACAAAATTTGATGCAAATCCTTTGATCCATTTTTTTAATAGCAGAAAATCACCGAGCACACCAAAACACGTCTAAAATTTGTAACTGCCAATAACAAACTAAAAATGTTATACTGTTGAAACTGTAAACAAATATTTGGGATATGTGTACCAACACATAAAAAACAAAAAAATCGAAAATAAAATGTATGTTGCCCGCGAAATTTGAAAAGTCACCTTACTTTTTGAACACACCTCGTACCTTGCCGAAAACTGGACGGAAATCCACAAACCATGCAAAACATCCTTGTTACTCTCATTGTTTTTCTATAATTATCCTAATCACCGCAATCGCATCCCGAGTTTCTTCTTGAACCCAAACCGCTCATCGCCCTAGTATTAATTTGTTCTAATCTCCGGCCTTTTGTTAATTATTGTCAGCAATACGTTAACCGCGTGAGAAATTAAATAAAATTGTTCTACACTCCTCGCATTCTGACGCTCTCTCCTTCTTCGAGATAGGCATTGAGACCATTTTTACGAGATCCTTTAGCCATACTCCTTCCGAATAGATCCTACGGATGTTCGAAAAAAAGATCTTACTTCATCGTCTAGACTACTTAGTGACTCAGGCGGAATATCATCGACTTCCACGTCTTTTTTTATTGCTCATGATGCCCCCTCTATTTCGTAGTCTAGTAATTCCGAATTGATAATCACCATACCAACTATGTTCAATCCACAGATTTGAAGAGAAAGGAGATTTGAACTCTGAGGATTGGAACTTAATTGGTATTGTCATTATTGATGCAATCATGGACTTCCACAAGGTTACGCCTGAAAGGATTGAATTCACTATTAATTCCGGTCTGAGTATATTCAAATCGACGGGAGAGGAGGACGCTTGGCTAAAGCACTTTGCATGTGAACAAAGGATCCGGGCTCGACTCCCGGTCGAAGCAAATGGTTTTCTCTCGGTGGATTTTTGCACTTACATAGTCTGAATTTTTAAAACTCACGATTGGGGAGCGTTGGGTACCGATTTGTATAACCAATGTGGCTCAAATAAGTTTGGAAAACACTGATATAGACATACCATCACTCCGTTCTCTTTCAAAATAGGCCTTATGGAATGAATATTTCCTTATTTACCGATTCATCCATTCAACTTTTGATTTTATTACATTCATGCACTTCTTCATGCGCGCTCTCTTGGTCTTAAGACTTAAAATATTCCTCCACTACAGAGCATCGTCAACCAAATTCACCCATGGCCTCCTAATTGCATGCCTTTCTCTCACACCATTCACTCCAGCATTACACATCTGCTTTATTATTCGACTTTCAAACCAGCCTGGCACACTCCTTTCTTACGCTGGTTTCCTATTTTTGTTAACGATCCATCCAATCATGTTTCTTTCCAAACTGATTCATTCTTAATCTCCTGAGACCTAGGAAAAAATAATTTTATTAGCAAGTAAGGCCATATGTGCTTATATAAGTACGTAGCAAGTCTTATATATATTTTTTATTTTATTTACTTTATATATTTTTATGAATAAATCATAACGTAATTAAAAATTTATTTAAATAAAAGCCTTAAATTTTTTTTTAATTCAGCACATCTGGGTAGTATGTCCTTTTTAAAGGATGTTCGATGACTATAACTAAATCAAGCAACATTATTAAGCACTCAAACGCAGTCACATCTCATGCCCTTCTATGAGGACATGGGGTTGTGGTAGCTAGTACTTTTCATCCATTTCCAACTGCATTAAGTTTCTCTTCCGCTTATTCCGGAACACCCAAGTTTTACTGGCACGCAATAACGTGGGAAATAGTATGTTTTTCTACACATGTACTGCGGTGCTTCCCTCCACACTCAAACGTACATTAATTCCATGATATGCTCCACAAGTCATAAACGATTTTTCTTTTTATCATTCAAATACCTCTGATCTTCTCACATACCCCACCGTCTTTCGCAATCATAACAGGCAACGCACAAAAACTATCATCCTCTTATTCAATGATTTCACCATTCATCCTCATTGCACAATCATGCGTCCCATTCGCCTAGTCAAAAACCTGTAATTTCTTCTTTGTCGCATTCACCCTCATTTTATGATGCGTTATTCTGTGAATTCTACATTTTTTTATTCTCACCAACCATGGTTCCGGCGTGTAATGCCATTGTCAAGGCAAATAATTTATTTTCTCGCGTATCCTGATATACATCATCAACTAATGCAACTCCTGGAGTGTGTGGAGGGATCGAGGGGGGCGGGGAGGGGAAAGGAATAGAATTGATCTCTGGACACCTAATTAGGTGATAATGTTTTCGGAAAGTAGACGCAAAAATTTCTCAGAAAAATCAAAGGAATTTGATGTGAGATTATTTCTCTTTTAAATATAATCATTTAATACAGCGCAGCCTCTCTTCGAATGAAAACGTAATTCGCACTCCTGCCATATTGAACGACGTCACCTGAAACAACGAGTAGTTACAAGCATATGAGTCGTGCGAATGAGTTGCCAAGAAAGTGAGCCGGGTTTCTCGATTGATTATCATCAATCAAGGGGTAAGGGCCGAATCCAGAAACTCCACTGTTCATGCAGCGGAGGCTCCGCTACTCCAATAATTCCCACTGTAGGCGGGGGGACGTGTTGCCTCATGTATTTTGGGTTAGATTGACAAACCGTACGACGTTGACGGATATAAGACGCTATGAGCCGAATCTTGAAACCTCGCTATAGTAGAATCTCCGCTGGATAAATTACCAGCTGACGATAGCGACCCAGATTTGCTACAAACGCCCGCGGCAAGCTGTAGCGAACCCCAGACCATGCTATTCGCTACATCAATCATGGCCGCCGGATTTCGTCTGTTGGACATATCTCATTTCTAATGATTAGGTAAATATTAATGTAAAGCGAGCTATATGCTCATGAAAACCATTTTAAATTAAATAAAAATATAGCAGAATTGTTTTAATTACCCGCTAAGATGCTGATAGAAGTATCGAGCGTAAAACAACTAATGCCATCAAAACAGTATTGAAGCCTCCTCGGCTTCCAAATTGTTTATTGCTTTTAACTTACATATGGACGTTGTCATCCCTTACAAAGTACAATTTATTTTAGTACAAGCTTAACAGGAATGCAGTAAGCACCCACTTTGTGCCTAACTAATCCACATTTTGCGTAAAATACTCATGTCAACAAATCTGTTTTTGAGCCACCTCTACCCATCCTCAATTAATAATAGTTTACATGTTGAGATCACCATGCCACTAAAAAGCCATTTTATTCTATGTAAAACTGTACTTTAAACTTTGAAGGTTTTGGTATAAATGATCAGTAAAAGTTTAACGAAGTGTTACTAATATCGATGGAATTGTACAGTGCTTCTCCCTCTGTTTACGATACGTCGTTATATTCGTCTCATAATGAATGACAGGTACATCTCTGGGCTGTAAAACACAATTCATATTTAAAGGATAGAGGTAGTGTCTAACATACCCTGCAAAACTTATCAGATCTCTGGTATTACCTCTAAATTGGCCTTCAACAGTCACGAAGTCTGTTGGCAATGCGAACGATATATGTGCGCCAAGCTTTCATTTTCGGCATTTTTCATTATTTCATTTCGTTGCAGTTCCATTTTGCATGTCGAGGTTAGTATACAGCTGTCAGTATAGTGCCGAGTGTTCTTTGAGTACAGAAGTTCATACAGAGTCGAGAATATTGCTTGAGTAGATATATGTTTGCACAGTGAGCGATTGTGAAGGTCTATCAACAGGTGCTGAGCGACAATTTTTCGGATTTTTTTGAGATATTTACTTTATATTGAAAGCATATCTACCAGAGAAGGAACATCAAGGACCGGGAAAACCCCATAGAAACGTTAATGGAGAGCGAATTCTGAGCAAGAGATCGTTTCTCCAAAGAGACAGTGAGGATTATGATCCTGCCAATGATTTCTCCCCACAATGCGAACTCACGAGAATCACCACTCCCTCCATTATAAAAATTTCTGGCATGTTGAGGTTTTATGTCACGGAAAGATTTCAGGTAAGAGATTTTTGTTTCAGTAACGGCATTGTTATAGGCATTACTGTTATAAGCCACTTATTTTACTCTGGTAATATGGATGAACCAATAGATCATTTTACCATACTTCTGGTGCAATGATCGTTATGCAAGAGCAAGGAAAGGAAGGTATCCACAAAGTCTTGCTTCAACATAACATTTTCTGGTTTGCATACAATGCTTTCTGTAACTCCAAAGCTCGCATGCTTTTCCTATTTTTAGATTGTTTGTGGTGACCTGACTGACGTGGCACAATCATCTGTCCCTCACATAATAAAGGTAGGTACATCTCACATCTTATCATGATACATTCACCATAATATGGGCTAGGCTTACTCCTCCTTCCAACTCGAACCTTAATTTCAATTATATAGGGAGTTTTCGCCTTTCATCTCTCGCAAACGTACCCATGTTTACTTAAGTATGGATAAAATAGTCTTGTGGAAAGGAGGAGATATATTTCATTCATGATATTGTCATTCTTCTCATCATAAATGGTAAACTGTGTCCACTGAGATTGCAAACAATCTTCAGGAATGGGTAAAGATCCCTGTGGCAGATGAAGAGATCAGTGATTATCAGCGTCGCTTCTATGCTACAAGAAGATTCCCCGGAGTCATTGGTCGCATATATTTACCCACACCCCATCATAAACCCTCGAGGAGAAGTAACCGAAGTTAACAGGAGTAGGAAGGGGTGGTTCTCCTTAAACGTATAGGTTTGTCATCTTTACAGTATACAGTATTTTAACTACATGAATTGAGAAAAAGCCAAAAAGGTACACAATGTGTGAGGTATCCCAATTAAAAAATTTAACGTAATGTTTTATGATATTCTTTTAGGTGGTTATTGGTCCGGACATGGATATAACAGACATTTTTACTATATAGCCAGGATCTACGCACGGTGCACGAATATTTAACAACAGGAGACTTAACATGAGGTTAGAAAGAAGAGAGTTGGAAGGAATTCTTCTTGAAGATAGAGGTTACCCATAGTTGTCATACTAACACACACCTCTGACCAAAAGCAGTAACCGCACCTGAAAGACGGTAAGATCGTGAATGGTTTATTCAAGAGAGAAATTTACATTAATCTTGTAAATAGTCTACAGATGCTGCAAACTTTCTACTATTTTCATTTACCATAGGTACAAGGCAGCACACATTATAACCAGATTCCTTGTGGAAAGGTGTTTTTGGTTATGGAAGAGGAGATATTCCTGCCTTTCTATGAAACTAAGGACCAAGCTGAAAACGACATTTATGGTTGTATTAGCTGGTGCTGTTCTATACAATGTTGCCAGGAGACCAATGGATGAAATTCTAGATATGGTGCCAGTCTTGGGCAACATTCATGTTGTGGTAGTGGTTGTCAATCAGCGAAATCAACCTGTTGAAAAAAGTTGATATTTCAAATAGGAGAGGTAAAATGAAAGATTACTGGAGATAGATAAACCACATCTGACACATAATTAATGGAATTGGCAGTAACTTGGAGGAATTCCTTCATAATAGAGTGACGAATTACTTAGTTTTTCACAGAAGATTTATTATGCCCTTAATTATCACTTATTAGTAAGAAGGTAATAAATCTTTAGTAAAAAAACTAACTAATTATTCATTTCACTGCTACCATTGTTATACACACAACTGGTTCAATTTTTCTTATTGAAACAGTAAGCATTCACTAACTTGGTACTTGAAATAATGATGATGTAGTAACAAACTATAATATCAATATATAGGCCTCATAGCATGTGAAAGGGTTTGAGTCTAAAACAAATACAGTTGCAGGAACCAATTACAATTCGCTGAGAGCTAATTATTTCTTTCATTAGCATTACCATGTAGCTGGTCCATTACTCTTGCCCAGAGTGCCTTTGAATGAAGGCGGCTTGCTCAGCAGCTCCACGTTGACTTCACTGATTGAGTACAGTTACAATATTGGGCAAGCACGCCACCATACCTGGAATGTCATCCCTTCGCTGCCTGGCTACACTGTGTAGAACAGGACAAGCTAATTTAACCATAAATGTTGTGTTTAGCTTGGTCCATAGTTTCATGGAAAGGCAGGAATATCTCTTCTCCCATAAGCAAAAACACCATTCCACAAGGAACCTGGTTATATTGTGTGCTATTATACCTATGGTAAATGAACATAGTTTATAGAAAGTTTAGCGGCATCTGTAGAATATTTACAAGATAAATGTTAATTTCTCTCTGGAATAAACTCGTCGCTATACTGACAGCTGTGCACTAATCTCAACATGCAAAATGGAACTGCAACGAAATGAAATAATGAAAAATACCGAAAATGAAAGCTTGGCGCACATATATCGTTCGCATTGCCAACAGACTTCGTGACTGTTGAAGGCCAATTTAGAGGTAATACCAGAGATCTAATAAGTTTTGCAGGATATGTTAGACACTACCGCTATCCTTTAAATATGAATTGTGTTTTAAAGCCCAGAGATGTACCTGTCATTCATTATGAGACGAATATAACGACGTATCGTAAACAGAGGGAGAAGCACTGTACAATTCCATCGATATTAGTAACACTTTGTTAAACTTTTACTGATCATTTATACCACAACCTTCAAAGTTTAAAGTACAGTTTTACGTAGAATAAAATGGCTTTTAAGTGGCATGGTGGTCTCAACATGTAAACTATTATTAATTGAGGGTGGATAGAGGTGGCTCGAAAACGGATTTGTTGACATAATATGTTACGCAAAATGTGGATTAGTTAGGCACAAAGTGGGTGATTACTGCATTCCTGTTAAGCTTTTACTAAAATAAATTGTATTTTGTAAGGGATGACAAGGCCCATATGTAAGCTAACAGCAATATAAAATTTGGAAGCCGAGGAGGCTTCAATACGGTTTTGATGACATTAGTTATTTTACGTTCGACACTACTTTGAGCATCTAAGGGGGTAATTAATACATTCCTGCTATATTTCGATTCAATTTAAAATGGTTATCATGAGAATGTAGCTCGCTTTACATTAATATTTATTGATTATAAATGTGGTATGTCCAGCAGACGAAATTTGGCGGTCATGGTTGCCGTAGTGGGCTGGTAGCGAGCGTTAGTAGCGGAGAAGGGTCGCTGTAGCATCTGATGACATATTCAGCGGAGATTCTGCTATAGCGAGGTTTCAGGATTCGGCCCTAAGAAGATACATTTCAGAATGTCTAACAATATTTTTCAAATACAGCGTTGCGCCCAAGTGCACTAACAGTACCGGCAATGCCTCGGATAAGTATTTTTTTTACAAATTCCCCGACATCTACATCTACATAATACCCCCCGAGCCGCCGCATGGGTGTGTGGCAGGGGGTGTTAGGTCACCAGTCGTGTAAAGGTGTAAGTTTTTTGGAGATGAAATCGTGACATGTATTATAGGAGTGTATTTAGTGCAGCTCAGTTTTTATTGTGGTCGCTTATTTTTCGCGGAAAGAACGAGTTTTTGTGCCTATCTGTTCGGCAATATATCTCTCTTATTTCATCGCTTCTGTCACACCTAGGGACGTAGCGTACATTGTTTTTCTTCGTTAGCACCAAATAGCCGTCACAGTGTGTTGTTGCCAAAAAAATTTACATTTCTAAATATCTTTCTCGGGCTTCGCACCGGGTAATGTTTTCAAAATCCGCCGACGTTTCGGAAAACGACTTGTTTTCCATTTTCAAGGCACGTGTTATTTCCGCCGTGACCACTATAACACTAAAATTAAACAAGCTAATGATGCCCCAACAATGAAGGTTGCGATCCCTATGATTGGCTGACGTGTTCCGCTGGCCGCTGAATCATTTTCTCGTCTTTTTAATACATTAGATTACTGGCCACCAGGTATTACTCAGTTGGAATCCGGTGTCTCTATTAAAACTATGCGGATACAATCGTATCTCGATGGCCTCTTTGATTAATGCGGTCCCAGTAACGGTGTGTAATGTTCTCTCTATGGATTAAAACACCTACAGTTTATTATCCGGAGGGGATATAAAGACATATGTGAGTCCCTGCTGTACACTTTCTCATTAAACGCAGTACTTCAGATTGCTATGGCACCTAACAGAGGAGATTCTATTCTTGATTTACTGGATACAAATCTACATCTACGGAATACCGTGCAAGCCACCACTAGGGTGTGTGGCACGGGGAGATTCCACACCAGGTTTGCAGCACTCATCCTAGTTTAAATGAGAACCGCGCACGTTCGCCCGGATGCCAGACATGCCAAAAGCAGTCAGGACAACAGTACGCAGTCAGACCAGTTGCTAGGAGAGTGATACGTAGAAGAACATGCTACCATGCAGTACACCACTCAAGATACAAATATTGGTCAGTATTATCAATATGACAGATAAATAGCACTACAAGGAACTAAAATACGCAAGTGTGTATCATGCCGGAAATTGCATGCGTGGTTAGTACAGTCGTGGAAGAAATTAACGCAAAATTTTTCGCGCGCCAGAATGCGGCATTCTTGGGAACATCTAGGAGCAGCACATACTTCGTAAGACTGGCAACACTGAGGCAGTCATCGTCTACCGTAAATATTTGAAATCCACAATGGAACTCACATTCTCCGGACCCCTAGAACTTAATCATTAATCGCCTCTTTGTCGAGCTTTCTTCTTATATTATTCGCGCATTCAGTCGTGGTATATCGATGTGTTTATTTCAGCATATTTGTTACATGAAAAAAATCATTTTTACAGAAAGACTGGTTATAAAAAATATTCAATATACCAACCAACTCGGAATAATGCTGAAGTCTTCATCTGCTACCACCAAAGGATATTTATTGCGCCTGACTTTCCGAGAACCTTTTTGAATCACGCGTCCTGTGTCTCTTTCACCGAAATAATATAAATCGAGATTTATTTGCACCAAATTTTGATACAAAACAGACATAATTAAAATAAGTATAGTCTACAAGATGCTATTTTTTATTATTTTCACTTTGTGGATTGACGACGTTCCGATCTCAAAACTGATATTTACTCACGAATCGTTCATGGCTCAATGTAAACGAGTCTTTAGTTCGTCAGAGTGGGATTATGAAAACTGTGAGAATGTAAATATACAACTGTGCTCGCATCGACGCCGGATAATCTAGTCATACTTTCCGACGTTTATTTTATCTAATCACGGGAAGCTTGCTGACGAGCTGTTCACTGTGAAGCATTATCTAGTAAATGTAGAGCATACGAGCAAACATTTAGAAAAAAAATAACCCAAGTTAGGTGTAGTTATGGATAAAAAACTCTCTGATGTCGGACTGCGTAATACGTTCTTTTTTGTATTGGCTATAAATTTTCCGCACATATAAAATTTTAAAAATGTATTTTAAAAGACTTCAGTTAGCAGGAAAATGCCATAAATGAAATAAATAAATAGGTAACGGTTAATTTTGAAGCTGTCAGACGTATTTGGCCAGCAAAACAGTAGTTCGTGTTCGACTCTCAATGAACGCAAATGAGTTTTTATATGAATTTTCTCATATTGGCGATATGAATGCATGTAATATATAGCTGCAATGACTGGCTCAGGTTATGAAATTTTATAAATGCTAAAGAAATGAAATTCGCTAAATAAAAATCATTATACTTGACCAAGATTCGAATTCAAATCTCAAAAATGTCTCGGCCAGGGGTGTGATCACGGTTCTTTCCTTCTCGTGGTCGTAAATGTCATCCTTAAGGGAAGCTTCATTGAAAGGGCAATTCTCAAAGTCCATACAACGCTCTCAATTGCCATGAAGCACCTGATATTTCTTGACGAAGATCACGTTTTAGGATCACGTGCGTACTTGAACAATAATTTTGAAGAGGCATGATCGCGATTCAGGTTTGTCTTCCATTTACAACTACCGAGCTATCTTATTTCTAGGCAAATTTCAGATGAAGATTCGTATCTTTTTGGTGTATTTATTCGCGTCCATATGCGTTACTGTGAACTGAGTTACTTTTACATTACGTGGTGATATCGACTGCGAACGTTTACTGGAACTACAAGGAATGGAAAAAGCACACTACTCACACTGGCATTCAAACAGAAAGCAGTAGTTCTCGGATTTCATCTCATCAGCCCATACCATTCCAACCAAACGCAAATAGTTCCCATCGTGCATGGGTTTTGAGACCAACTGATATAAGTCTAAGTGAAAGCAACGGGTAATCTTGTGAGACTCTTGAGGATCCCAAAAGGTTTCCCTGTGTCGATACAAAGCTCCGCCAATATTAATCCATTCGAACTTGGAATGTATGAAGGGCGCATGATATCGATTTCGACGTAGTATGCCTTTAATAACAGCTTATTTTCCCCTTATGTTGTGGGTGATACCTTATCTGCCAAAGATCATGTTTCGGACGCCAGTCGTTTAATCTACTCGAAAGATGTGGTATTTGACTCCTTTCACCCCCTCTGAAGTATTTGACGGTTACCTCCTCATTTTTTGAAGCGCGATGAGCCTTCTCTTTCTCGCGCAGGAAGTATTTGAAACCTTTGCGTCATTCGCAACAACAAACCACCCCGACCACCACCACCCGGAACTTTGCGAAGGTATACTGATGACTATTTCATTGAGACGAGCGTCCATAGACGGACCATCAGAGCAAACAGCGCAAGTAGATATTTTTTTCAAAGTATATTACAGCCTCTCCGTAAATTCTTGAAGGAAAAAAGATCCTTTTAGCCTTAAAGTATGCCTCATACTTCTCCCAGGAGAGGCAATAGATTAGTAGATTTGTTAAAGGCAAATATATCTGTAGAATAATTTCCCGAATAGGTGTTGCATCTTTGACTTTCACCCACTGAACTTTTATTTGGTGTTTAAATGTTAAAAAAATCCCATTTCTCATTACCTTTAAACGAAAGTCGTCAAATTGTCCGCTTTAATGAGATCCATGTAAATTCAAACGATTATCAATATTCATTTTTCGTCCGTAACTAGGAATATTTGCGAGTTCACAAACGTCTAATTTATAGGAAATGGTTCAAGACCAACGATGTTACACAGATGGAGAGGGCTGCACGGAGCCCAAATCTCAAATCCATAGGAAGTATTTGGGCGTTCATTATGAGAAAAATGCGAGAAACATGCAGTTTTCGACCCCCTCAAACGATGCGACTTCACATTTAGATGCAATGTGAAAATAGTGGAGGAAGGAAGGGAAATGGACCCAGTAAGATGATACCAAAATGTGGGCAACTTTATGTCTCAAAGACGTAGTCAGGAAATCAAGAATGAAGGGGGATGGATTGATTATTAGCCTAATAAACATCGTCATCCTTTATATAAATGCTAGCTTAATTCTCGATGATCAATTAATGTGGTCATGTGGACATATGACTCAGATTGAGAGAATTACGGATACAAATTAACCTTTTAGACTTTTTCTGAATAAAGCTTTGTAATGTCCATTTTTAAAATCCATGGAAATTCATAAGCACCAAGAGATGAAAGTAGGGGGTAGATACCGGTCCGAAAACACTTAATATGCAAAAAGTTATTATTCCAGTCACGCGACGCAACCCATCTGTGGGCGGTCGATAAAAAAGCCGGCCGGGCAGTGGCGATCGCGTGCATGTTAAAGAGATCGCGTGCATGTGGAGAGAATTTTAATTTTTTTTCCGACGTTGATGGCATCACAGTACAACTCGCTTGATATAACAAGTCGCTGCCGTGGAGATCCATTGCATAGTAACCAGTGGGATTGCTTTTCACGCGAGAGAAAGAAACTAAGGGGGTGGAGGGAGAGAAAAAATATTTATTTTTCACTTAATAATAATATAAATACATCAATCACACATGGAGGTGTTGGTTATATTGTTGACAAAATATTTCGTCTCATAGTTCAATTCACCATCTCCACTAATATTATATTGTTCTTGCAATAAACGCACTGCACTTCTGATCGCATATAATTGTACCTCCACACTCGCACTACTTTTGTTTAAGTAACTATTCTCGAGTAAATAACTCTCAATACAATTATATACATTTAATTGACCGGTATAATAAATGAACAAAGAAAACATGGTAATGTTACATAACAGAAAAAGACTACTTACAAAAAAATCTAATCCATCCATTGCAAAAAGATTTTTTAATGGTTAACAAATTTTACTTTGTTGGCACCAATTTGCCAACTTGTGACAGTTTTTTCTCGCACACTGCAAATTACCATCCATATGAGCTTCGATTAAACATCCCTCATTCGTAGTCAATTTTTTAAGCGAGGGACAACCATACAATTCTAGATTAGCCACGCAAATACCTATGGGAAGGAGACTGGTTAAGAAAGATGCCTTTTGTGCTCCCTTGGTGAATAGATATTTATATTGCTTTGTATAATTATAAAGTATGCTCTCCAAATCGGAATAATCTATATCCCCAAAATATTCAGTCAAACCGTGATAATTATTTCTCAGCCAACTCGCCTCTTTTGCATACAAAAATTTCTCCGGTGATTTAAAGAGCCACGTATTGCAGCATTTGTTTTGTACTGAGATAATAGCCAATTCCTTCACTATGTAACTATTATCGGCAGTGGTAAACCCTTGAAATTCGATAATGGCACTCATCGCGATGTGTGTCCAACTTACAAGGTTTTTACGCCCAATGCCAGGGGTTGAACACACATCAAAGACCTTTTGACTTACAGAATTTTACTTCGTGCCAGTGGTCAAAAAGCCTTTCACTCACACGCACTGGGAAAATCAGAGCATAACCAAGTTATACTTTTTGATTACCAGGCAAATCATACGTTATAAGTACCATCTCCAATTCAAGTCTTTCAAAATCGCAATCTGTGATACTTTTTGTCAATTTGGTGGCGAGAAAATGTCTCACTTTATCACGACTGCTCGAAAGTCTTCGAAGAAATAGATTAATCAACTTGGAGAGCTTCACCAATGCCACCCATTCGTCACCGTTCAAGTAAAACGGGCTTATGTTCTTAATAACCAAATGTCTCTTCCCAAAGTAATTTGCATAGGCTAAGCAGGATGAAGTTAATTGTTCTTTTTCACCTTTATAAAAAAACAAATTCACAGTCTTTTCCGAGTTTAGAATATTAGTCCAATCAGCTTGCGAAACAATTACACTCTTTTTTCCAACTTGATTAAATTGCACGACCGGCTCAAAGTCTCTACCAGGATCGTAACCAGCACACACACTCTTTGACTTTGCACTGTTCAAATGATACACTGATTGAAGTAGCAGATTGTTCGAGTTATGGAATGAAGAGTGACTGGGATGGTGTTCAGCCGGTCTCTTCCTCTTGATGGGTGGAGAATGTAGGACTGTTTCCTCCGACGGTAGCATAATGACTGATGTATGGCGAAAATTTATATAGCTTAAGAGGACGATGATGTTGGAAGAGGGGCGGGGGAACAATCATCATCCGGACATGGATCAACTTCGACCTTGAGACGGTTATAATTGAACCATTGTGCCAGTGAATGAGCGTCTCTCAATGCGCACGTGCTATTGCGTAATTTGTGACAGGGATTGAGGCAGGAAAATGAGATAAAGCTGCATTTTTCAGGAGGGGGGCAATTTAATTCCTTTTGAAGAGAGATGAAAGTACGCTGCGTGAGATTGGAGAGAAATTCGCACTCTTTTTCGCTAAATGCAAAGAGAGCGGTCGCTCCCTCAATGATGGTCTCCAAAGCGGGGGCAAGCTCGGCGTAAGAGATGAATCCACTGTTGAAGGAAGTCTCATCGCAGTGCAGAGGGTCTTGAAACCGAAGCTTCTTTCCCCCAGCAACGAGTTTCCCATGTTTCTTGAAAGTGCCCCAAAAAAGGCGGTTGGAATCAACGTCGACGGCTGCAAGCTCCGTCATTCCCTCCTTCGAAAAGCTCACTGATGCGACGATCTGCATTCTGCGGCTGATTCTTCTCTAATAATCACCCCCCCATCTCCGTGCACTGTATTTATTCTGGAACAGCAACGCTGGGCTCGGGGATGACACCTCGTATCACTCCTCAGCCCACCAAAGGTGACTCGAAACAGCTCCAGGGTGCGGCAGTCGTTGAGGTGTGGGTTAGTGTGATTGAATTGGGTAAGGAATTTGTGTAGCGAGTGACCTAAATATTTACTAACTGCATACAAGCAACAATATTCCCCACAAATGTCGGAATGAAAGCTTTGTATCTGAACGCGATTGTGAGTGCAGTTGAAAGGCCTTAAAAAATCTAAAATTTTAGGAACAAAGGGACCTAGACCGTACGAGTCGAAGTATTCTGCAAATTGATTATACATGTAAATAGCTACCCAATGAGAACCTGGAAAACCAGTCGGATCTAAATTTACTACGAATATGCCATTTTTCGGTGTGTGTGGTAACTTGTCGGAAGGATATACTCCACGAAATAATTCACCCAATCTATTACGTAATAGTCTATCGATTTGAACGCTATCCACGATTAAAAATTTGTGATAATCTTCCTGTTTTTATCAATTTCTAGTGTAGCATCATATTCAGCAAAGACCAAACACGTCACGGTTTTAGCCAATTCGTTTTCAAATCTCGCCTCTATTCTCACCACACCCGTATCCCTTAAACTTACATAGTCCTCGTTACCTGAATCGTCCGGGGTGAGATCGAATACTAACATAAAGTAGCCATGCCCAAACATATCGTAAGTGATTTGATTTCCCTTATCGTGATGCTTTATTCCACTGCCGGAGAAAATCGTATCATACGCTCGTGCCCAATAGTTTTTGCTGCTGAAATTACATTCCAGTCCCTCGGAAGGAATCTGAACTCCATTCACAAAGAGCGAAAAATTCTCGAGTGAGTAGTGAGAGAGTGCAAATGGATTCTTATTAAAATCACCAACGTACGAGTCATTGTCGACCATTGCAAATATTAGTGTGTTAGGTATTCGTCCATTGATTGCGTTGTCAATACTTAAAGTTCGACCGCCTGAGGGTACAGTGAACGTTTTCAATTCTGTTCGCTTGTAGTGATATTTAGCTTTGTCTCGTTCTAACATTTTACTATGCGCTACTAATATCGAAGGATTAATATCATGATGCAACACGTATAGCGTTGCGTCGAGTATTCGCAAAACCCCACTATCCTCTCCCATTAGATAGAAAGCGGGTTTAGAGAGCATTAATCTAATATTAATGTCTACGCCATTGAGTAGCAGCTGTGTTTGATTAAACACGTCCACGTGTAATTTACCATACAACTCCACTTCGGCACTATTCTGGAACCACGATTTTCGTTTCATGTATCCAGCATTGTTGCTATCTGTCTTATTAACATCATCTCCCGTGTCCAATTCCCAACCGACATTACGCAAGTGTGTTCTACTAGCGTCAGATCCATAGTTTAGAATGTTTTCCAAATAACTTCTGTAGTGATAATTATCTTCCGAAGGTGTGACAAGAGTCCCATTGAAATATACGTCACATTGCTCGAATAGTGAGTGTAGAATATTGTTCACTACACCCGGTTGATTCGTATTCGCATCGGTAAAATCACTAAAATTTTTCTTGCAAATCTTCACTTTGAGCTTGAGGTATATACTATTTAAATCTCTGTACGAGTCGCCAGAATCTTTGATTAAAAATTCAATGACCGATCGATTGTCCAACGAAGATATGGGTTTGTAAGGCACCAGGCGTTTAGATAGAATGTTGGTCTGTATGGGTGGATTAGGTTGGAATAAATCCAACGAACTCAGCATATGCTCAGACATTATGAAAAAATATCTCTCGGCGCGACCTTCTTCGCTCTTCGCCCTCTCGTTGAATGCCGCTTTTTCTTACCACTTGGTGGTTTTATTTCAATCAAGCGAGGACGTTTTGGAATCTTCAATCTCCCACCTTTCATGCCCTGTAACTTCTCTTCCGCTTTACGCTTCAAATTCTGTCCTGCTTCGTTTATTCTATTGCGTAATATCTCTTTTACCGGTTTTGTGCCAAGATCGTCGAGGGCAGCAGCCCCCGCAGTCGCGACCTCTTTCCCTACAGTCTTAAGTCCGCTAAATAATAACGGTTTCGTAAATCGCCATAGACCGGCTAGAAAACTCCCAATACCCCTGCCTTTTTGCACGCGATATGATGCTCGATATATTGGTCCCACCTCACCTCCCACCTGTCTTGCATAGTATGCATAATAACGATCCGCTACCGCAGCCATCTCGTTGCTTAATGACGAACTAATCTAAATTACTTCTTTTTTATAAAATGTAACACCACTATTGAAGATTGTATCCCACTATGAAATGGAATAGCCTCACCCAGTTTATCGGTCATTAAAATCTCAACGCTTTCAATGCTGTTCTTCTCGACGGGATAATAGAAAATCGGATTGAATACTTGATATCCCCCAACTCGAGTATTTAGTATGCGTAAACAGCGACTCAATGAATCACCCACAAACTGTGGCTTAATAATGTCGGTGTACACGTAAATGTTTTTAGGAGCCGGAGTTATACTTCTCCTCCCTCGTTTACCACTCGATTTTGAGAAAGTTTCTTTAACATTGCTGAATATATTTTGTACGTTTGCATCATCATCTTCATCCGTCATCCGAATCAGGAAAGACGATAATAATCCCCATTCCTCTTTTATCTTTTTTTGTCCTGCGCTAGAAAATCCCTCTAAAGATATTTTAATTAAGTCTCCGAATGAGTCATAGACTCCTGATGGTAGTGAATATGTGACATCCTTTGCTCTTATTATGACTGAGTCTGGTAAACTTCGTTCGTTTACACCTACCTGTCCATCTCGTATTGCTAATTCATCTACAGAACGCATGATATTGTTTACTATTTTATCCCTTATACGGCGGGGGGTAGCAGTAAATGGCGAAGCAAAAGCAAAACATACGCTTCCGTACATTCCTTGCGGAATCTCGTAGAAAAGACCTTTTTCTATCGCAATTTTGACTCGACCATCCCCGGGTCCACCTTCTTCTCCTCTAACTAACCCTTCCTCTGTTCGTGTTCTGTTATCTTTACGAGTTAAAGCTTCCTCTTCCCCTCCAATTAAATGGGTTGGAGGATTAGCAGGACCTATCTTTTCTACTACACTACCTTCATCTTTACGAGTTGAAGCTCCCTCTTCTAATTCAATCAAATCGGTTGGAGGATGAGTCGGAGCTATATCTTCTAAATCGATTGACGGTATCGAAATCTCCGCCAAACCTACAAGCCATTCATCATTTTCTAAATCGATACGATGACTCAGTTTTGCACGATAATGAGCTATTGTGTTTTGGGGAAAGAATTCGCGAGAGCTATCGCTTGGTAACGTCAGGTAAAACTCGTTCATAATTTACGCACGGAAGAAGCCGCAACCCAAGAGTTAAATGATTTCGGGTATCCTTCCCACTTTACAAAATATTCGAGATTGGGAGCACGTCCTCTACGCCTCAAAATCTTCTCGATCCTATATTCCGTCTCTGCGGAAACGCTCACCTCGACTAACTCTTGCGCGTAAAAACTTCCGCTTATATTCTCCCCATTCATATCCTGCAACTTATAAGTTGGTATTTCTCTTGTACTATCTATGCCTACTACTCTAAATATTTCTCTGGTGTAATTAGCAGTGTAACCTTTAGCGAACGGAAGCCGCTCTTTGCTAATCCTCACGTGATCGTCGATTTTAAATTTTGTATACTTTTTTTCCACAACATTTCTTCTCCGGCTGGCGACCGCAAACGCATTCTTTGCGTTCACCTTGGAGGGTGCGATTCCTATACTCGAATGAACGCTATTGTTATAACTACTCACGAGTTTTGGAAGCACATCGATGTAATTAAAAGTGTCGTATTTTGTAAAATACTTGTACATTTTAGTTTTTAGAGTGCGATTGAATCGTTCCACGAGGCTGGCTTTTATGTCCGGATTATTTGTAGTGTAAAATTTCACTCCACAACGTGAGAGAAAATCTTTAAATTTGGCGTTGACAAATTCACTTCCCTTATCGCTCTGAATTTTCAACGGCTTTCTCTCGCGAAATATATCCTTGAAAGCGTTGACTATTTCATCCGCTCGTTTACTTCGTATAGCTCTAGCCCAGGCGTACCTGGAAAACAAGTCTATCACAGTCAAAATGTAACAATACCCTCTGTTGAACTTCTTCAAACTTTGCAAATCATTCAAATCACATTGCCAGCACTCGTCAATGTAGGTCACGTCGTAGCGATTTCGGGGAAATCTTTTCCTCGCCTGTCTATGGAGAGTATACGCCTCCTGAGAATCTAGCCACTCGCGTAATGTGTTTCTCGGAATCCTAGTCGCTTTGTGTAATTTATCGAGTGTTGAAAAACTTGCCGGATGTGCAGGATCGTTGTACACTCTATCGATTACGTCGTCACCCACTCTGGTCCGAACGATTTCTTTTTTATTTTGCGCTTGCTTCTTCTTGGTAAATCTATGGGAGACGGCATCTTTGTTGACGTTTTTCCTGCCACCGACCGCTTTCTTTTTCGCATCTTTTTTAGGTTGGGTGTTTGTGACAGACTTTCCATCACTCCTAGTCTTTCGTTTATGCGTTCCCATGTCGAATCTAAATCGGCGTTTACTTTTTTAACTTCAGCTAAGGATTTCTTCAATGCATGAACTCTCTCATCCCGCTCCTCCTCCCCCGACCTTGTATGTGGTATGTTCTGAGTCAAAGGTTTTACTATCGGAACGTGTATGGGAGAATTGATGTCGGAAAGCGTGCTCATATATTTATCGAGTATTCTTTTGTATGAATGCCACTTGTCTACGTCCTTGATTCCTTTCTTGGCCAACACACCTTTCATTTCCTTATCTAATGCGCTCAACCTTGCCTTCATATGACCTCGCTCGAAAACTTCTGGACTCACTACGAGCATTTTACGCAAGCTCATTTTCCTAGCAGGCTACCGATGACGCCGCTTAAAATTGACCCCAATAATAATGGTAAAAAACCACCCTTTTGTATGAGAAGGGCTCGTTTTCTCTTCACACTCGTTCCCCGCGTTGCCAACTTTCTCAACGTGTTACGATGTTTGGCTAATTTTCGTTTTAACCTATGATCTATCTTATGGTTCCCGTTTATGGTGTTCAAACAGCAATCGCATATGGCTTTAATTAATTCGTTGTCTGAAGATTTCAATATCGCGGAGCGTAATTTAGGCCTTGCACACTTTAACGCATGGAGCAAATGTTTATTACTCTTCAACCTGTTCATTACGTACAGGCATGTAGACTACGGTTACGATGACTTCGTCGTCGTAGTCGTAGGGGAATATGCTCGTTCGAAAACGAAATCTATCGTCAGTGTCCTGCCTGAGGTCTAGGACCAAATAACCGAATGGATCTTCCGTCGATTCCTTATATACCCTTTCCAACTCCTGCGAATTTTTTGGATACACCTGTCGAGCCAAATGACCGAATTGTAATTGATCTCGCGGATTTTTGAACGATACTATGTACTTTGCATTCAGCGAAATGTTCCTCGATTGTGTGCTTTGATAGAAAATATTCTGCGTGATTAAAAACACTGAAATGTTAAAATGATGACTCCCTCTCGTGAACAGTTTGCACACGTCTTTACTGTATGCTCCCTCGCTCATTAAATCATCGATAACGCACAAGATTGGTGCACCTCCAAATTCCTCAAAAGACGGTATTTCGTAGTGTATGCTCAGTAGTTCGTGTTCTATATCTGGCTCGCTCCCTGGGCTGCAACACCATACTATTTCATCAATGTCGTGATCTATCATACAATGTAAATTTTCAATGAATTTCGTTACAAAGGTCGTCTTTCCACATCCTGATGGACCTGCGCAGATGCAGGTAAACGGATGTTTCCAGACTAACGTCATGGTTGAGACTGGAAGTGTGTTTTATCATATCATGTTTTTATTAATGTTCAAGTTTCCTCATCACTAAATGCCTCGTCGTGCGTTCGTTTTCGGGGAATTTTATAGTGACCCCAAGCAAGCGTGTTAATTCCATCCTCACAAATGTATCGTTTATCATCAGTGGAATTGAGCGTTACCTTATTCATTTCCATGGTGTAAATCTCATGTTTCTTACTTCGTATGACTCTCATTTTACGAAACTCTGCTGAATTTTCGCGAAGGCATCGCACGTAGTCGTCAAATTTTAAATCTTTTTCTATTACTGCTCTAGTAATCCCTTTCGCTTTCTTCTTTTCTTTGGAACCGAGAACCTTGTATGAATAGAGTTTACTTCGCAGTCCGATGAAATGAGTCATTACTCGTCCATCGCATTCGTCTTTGAATTTACCTATTACTTTTTTGTTCTTATCTGAATAACATGGATGGTCTTTTGGATAGTTTGAGGTATCGAATGCGTCTATATCATCTAGAATATCCCTGTATGCATCAGCGGTGGTAATTTCATATATTAGGGAATCTGTATCGGCGTACGCCAATTTCAATCGCTTTCCATATTTTGTTAACATTTTCTTGTAGTGAAAATCATACATTAACGTCTTACTTAGGTCCAGCACACAGAAACCTATATATATTGGCTTGTTCATTTTAATAGTAGCCTTCCGCATGTGAATGGCAACCAAAGACTCGTTAAAAATCGTTCTGTCCAAAAATGTAGATTTATTGATCAACTTTTGTATTTTTTTTTCTTCTGTCACTAATTGCATATTTATTCTTTTGCGCACATTCTCCATGGTCTTGCCAAATACGGCATTATTCATGAGCTTATAAAAGTCCTTCTCAAAGTCATTAACTGCTCTCATCCTTCGGTCAGTGTTCAAATCAATGTACGACTTTAACCAAGGTGATTGATTAAATTCTATTATTCTATGAACTTTTTTGAGATTCATGCCTAGTGAAAGAGCCTGCTTTAGGTTGACATAGTGAATGATATATTTAGCCCGGTCCTCGAGCGATGTAATCAACTTTTTATGTTTTCCACCGGGTGGAATTTTGTTCTCTGGACATAGCGGTAAATCGGAATGCGTATCGTGTAGGGGCTGTGGGTACTCGAGATCTACCTCTAGAATATATCCCTGTTCGTTTTCATCGGAAATTTCTGTCGCATCAAAATGTTCAATTTCGTCAACGGAGAGCCATCTAAAATTTGCATATGGTAATGGCCTTGATAAAGCCCAGCCATACAAGTTGTTTGCGTCTAGATATGTTATATAGGTGGTGTCTAAATCTGAATCGTAATTTTTCATGTATTTATTGTTTGCTTCACAGTAGCGCTTACAGCATTGTGAAATTCCACCTCGAATGCCCTTTTCTATCATTAACATCATATCGTAGTCTGTTAAGAGTTCAAGCTCGACTTTGGTATGTTTCAGCATAGCATCAAAAGTCAAACCTGGGGCAGTATAGTACCACGCCGGGTCAAGTTTATAGGCCTCATAGCATACATCGCGGAAGTTTTCGAAAACATCGGCTAATAGAGTCACATCGCTTTTCAAATAAACATCACTGTAATCACCTAGTGTTTGACATTTAAATGTATTCCATACCTTAGCCGCGTGTGAATAATCTTCGTTCGATACGTCTTCGTTTGTGAGTCTACTAAAAAACTTTTCTCTCGCTGGCAATTGTTTTTCTTCTAATCTATCCCACGAATCGGTGTAATCGTAAGGGTACACTCCCTTACGAGTGACTAAATTTGTCTTTTCACGAAATATCATATTAGTATATTTAAACTCAGTTAAATTTGCAACCAGTGAAGCCAGTGAAGCGGAAATGAAGCGGAACGTATCAATGAATTTAATGCTGAAATTGTTCTCGATAGACTTTGCAAATGATATGTACTTTTCTTCGGAATTGGGGATTACGAATATTTGTCTATCATCATAGTCTAGCTCACGTACGATGAAATGACTATCATATGAGGAAAGATTATGGATGAAAACGGGGAGGAAATTTGGCATTTTGTATTGCAAGTTGCAAAACGAATGCGCTGGACCTCTATATTTTCCTGTTAAATGATCATGGTCTCGTACTCGGTCCCCATTCAGTTCTCCCTCACAAATGTAGCATACAGTGGTCTCGTTAAATGCAGTTTCCTCCTCCACGGTGAGAGGATTCATCGGAACGTTATTCTTGTACAACGCGAGTATCTTATCAGCCTCATCTTTGATGCGTTGAATGAATACTCGTGCTGCGTTTGGTCCTCGATATAACTTAGGCTCTTCGCATCCGTCTGGTGTGATCATCATGTAGCAAAAGCTAAATGGAGTATGTTTTTGTAACTTGTGAGTAAAAGAGGTGTGAAGATTAGGCTCACAAGTGCTCACGTTCTCAAGGAGGCATTCAAAGTCTGCGTAGATGACGAATGGTACTCTAAAAGAATGGTTTAAGTGTTTAAATTTAAGAATTTTATCATTCTCGTTCGGCATTATGATTTTGCTAGGCTCACCAGTCCCTCTGCATAATTGTTTGTGTTCTTCGAGGCGTGACTCGTCATGGTAATGGGTGAGACAACGTTTACAAACGTGTATTCTATGCTCATATCTTGTGATTTGTGAGTTAACTAGTCTATTAAAATTTTTGATCCAACAATAATGGGCTGTTTCCTCGTTTGTCACGTACAACAAGTCGCGATGGTCTTCAAGTTCTTGATTAACTATCTTTAATGGATACACGTTGTTTTTATCATCTAATCCAAACACATTGATCGAAATATTATTAGCACGTTCGAATTTTGTAATGTCTTTTAAATCGACTGGATATTCGATGCATGTCCAATTATATCCTGCACGAAACGTGGGGGTATCGTATTTTGAAACTCGATGTGGGTTTTGTGCAATGCTTTTTGCCCAAATAGCATACTTGAAACAGTATGAGTCTTCGTTCTTCACATTGATAACAGCTTGTATACTTTTAATCTTAGCTGGAAGATCGATGTATGTCGATCCTCTAAGTGGCTTGTACTTGTTAATTCGTAATTCCAAGCCAACAACCTCGGACAAAGACCATCCGGATCCTTTAGCTTGAAATTCTTATTTTTCCTTTAAAAGTTTTGAAAACGCATCATCTACGATCTCGTTTGTTTGATCGGTCAGCAAGACTCTCCTATTCATAGTTTTAAACGATGTATCTAACTCATTATTTTCACCCTTCCGAAATTTGCATATCAAAACGAGATTGAATTTTATAGCGTTGATAGCTACTGTCTGTTCATTAATTTTATCTATAAGCTGGTCTCGAATTATATTTAAAAAAGAAACTACGTCCTGACCACCGTCTTCTTCAGGAGTAATCCAAAACGTCTTTAGTCTAGATCTGATAGCTGACTCGATTTCGTTGAATCCTTTACCTATCTGCTCGTTAATTTTCAACCGGTGCGCGTTCGTGTTTTCATGCGGGTTTGCCTCGTCTATATTATAATAGATTTCGCAATAGGAGCAAAATTTTCTACCCTTTGCCTTGTCTAACGCATCCTTTAAGTGGTTGTATGTTTGGATATCATATACCACTTCATCATTAAATATAACACGTTCATTGATATCCGTAAACGCCTGTTCTAGCTCCTGTGGGGTCACATAACACCCTGCATTAAAATTGTTAAGGATAGTGGATATGGAATATGACATTTTTGTAGATTCACAATCCTGCATGAAGAGGAGAGAAAAATTAAATTGATGAAATTATTCGGTGAACGTTATTAAAAATAGTGATTTCAATTGAATAGATGGAGAATACAAGTGTTCTCACTGAAAGTTCGTAATGAAATGAAATATATGCATACACTTTATTGGATTATAAACGTAACAAGTAGAAAAAATAATTAAAGTACATATCTAAAAGACATTTGTAAGGTTTGTGGATAACTTCTATCTCTTTCGGGTAGTTACACATATCGGAATCAAATTAATAGAATCATGCAAATGTAACTCGAGTGAGATTCCGGAAAGTGATTAAAAAAAAACATTTTTTTCAGTTGTTGGATTGCATTCAACTACCAACGTAGCTTTTTTGTAATTTACACCTAAACACTAAGTCTTAAATTAAGGGTAGATCAATACCCTGACCCTGAACCCTGACGTATCATCTTAAATAAGATCCTGCAGTCGATGTAAATTAAATAACTAAGAAACTTTGTAATTTAAACTATGTCCCTATCTATTCAAACAGTGGTGTTATTAAATAATTAATTTGAATAACGAGACTAAGAAATATTCTAAGTGTGGAAGTTATTTTTTTGAGGGGCTTGCGGAGTAAATTCTTAAAAACTAAACATTGATTCGAGTATAACGTCGAAAGGGCAACACTTTTTGTAATTTACACCAAAACGCTCACTCGTAAATTAAGGGTACATCAATACCCTGACCCTGAACCCTGAGGTATCATCTTAAATAAAATCCTGAATTCGATGCAAATTAAATAACTAAGCAACTTTGTAATTTACACTATGTCGCTATCTATTCAAACAGTGGAGTTATTAAAGATTTTCGTACAAGGAAACCTTCTCGTATCGTATGCATTCCTAATAGTATGGCTCAAGTTTCGGGTCCCCCTAGCCCAAACTATTTGATCTATCGAAATTTTGACAAAAGCACTAATATCCAACACTGTCCCCGGATCTTTTGGGGGTTCAGAGAACGTCGTGACCGTGGTCTATACCGTAACCCTAAAGTACCCTAGGATATTCAAAAAGGGTCTCTAGGTTTTTTAACGGGGGTTCGAAGGTGGGCACTGTATATGACCCAATCGTTAATTATTTCGGTATTAAGACTATTAGAAAAAATATAAAAATTCCGAAAACGGATCATATTTACCTTCCTCCCAAAGATTTCTTCCGGTGTCCTAGCCTCTGTGGGATTCTTCCAGAGTTGTGAGAAGTCTTTCACGTTGGTTCAGTTGGGTTATGGTCTATAAACAGTTCATAGACGACTGATGATTTCCTCGAGCTCTGTCGCGTCTTATATACTGCTCTGAGATGCCTGGGTGGGGGTAGTTACACGTAATTAAAATTCTCTCCACATGCACGCGATCTCTTTAACATGCACGCGATCGCCACTGCCCGGCCGGCTTTTTTATCGACCGCCCACAGATGGGTTGCGTCGCGTGACTGGAATAATAACTTTTTGCATATTAAGTGTTTTCGGACCGGTATCTACCCCCTACTGATGAAAATACGACCCTGTTTAAAGTCTGTTTATATCTTTATGTAGGGCACATACACCTTTAACCTTCGTAAAAGCTACAATATTATGCCATATTTGAAGAGGAATAGATTCTTTTGGGACGTAGCAATCGCATGATCTTTGTTGACGTACATTTCCAATGTATACTCAATTGACTGCTCAGCGAATTTATGAGGAAAACACGAATGAACATACGGAATATTTCTAATTACTGCTTATTCTCTACGTGGAACAGATAATTTTTAGTACCTTATCGCTTTTACTTTCACAGGGAAAGATACGCCATACATTGCTGTCGGAGTATTACTTACGCGCGAGTTTAAGAATGCTACTCATAAAATTTAACTGCGTGATTTAACGAAATACTTTCACTCCGGATATGTCAAAAAAAGAAACTTTCTCACTTCTTTGGGTCTCTCACTCAGACAGGTTATCCGATTTACAAATTCGGAAGATTGGACCAAACTATTTTTTTCATAAAAATAATTGTTCGCTTTACTAAGTCATTTCAAAGTAATTTAAAAGTTAATAATCTCAGATAAGTTCACTATCTCGAGTAATTGACGCAATCAGAGATCCGGTACATTCGCTCGTTCATGAATAGCGTTTCATTGATTGATTAATTAGTGAGTGAGTGGATATGAACATCAGACGACAGGCAGGACGTAGAAATCAAGTGCGGCCGAGTTCCTGAGAATGGGAAGTAAACATCTCCTTTGACAAGCAAGGAGACCGCTCTGATTCCTTTATAAAGCCTGAATTTGTGTAAAACTCACACATTTATGGTTGAAGTCGGTATCCATTTGCCGGGCCTTCCGCGATTCCTAAGAAGTTATGGTGACAATAAAGTGACATCGCATAGATTAATTATGAGGGCGTTAAAAGAGGCCTCGCCAAGATTTGAACCCCAGACTCTTGGCTGCAGACGAACGCTCTCCCTCTAGGCTACTGCATCAATCAAGATAAGTCTGAGTCCAGTGGTTCTTAGAATAGATGGAAAAAAGGAAATCCAAGCGTTTCCTTTGAAAGCTAGACCAAATAAGATGTCCTGGACTTTTGAAAGTAGTTTTCAGAAAGTAAATACTATAAAGATAGGAGGAAGTAAGCATGGAATCTTCCATGGAATTAAGAAATGTTTGAGACTTACTAAACGCACGGGGGCGGAAACATACATAGGGTATTTAGGTAACGGACACACTTGTAAAGAAAAATTTTCTCCTCATGGAAACCATTCTACACTACCAGATTTCCCATATTTCAACGAGAAATCCACAGGATAATAAACCAATACGTTAATTGTAATGTACGATATTTCTCGGGAGTGGTTTGAGTCCTTATTATGCAAAGTTCACCCACAGCTATTCCCTACACGCGGAAATCTTTTTATTGTAAGTGGATTTTATTTGGCGAGGAAAAGAATTTTTGTCCCAACTAATAATTCTTTCATTACAGCGTTTCTAAATTTTCGAGATAAATAGTTTTTAAAGGGTCCGAAGCTCTAAAAATATGGTGAGTATCTCTACATAATTGACTACAACTTCCAAACCTCGACCGGCTGGGGGGAAGATAACTCATCACGTTTATAACTCCAAGGCGATCTCGCGAACGTGGACATTAATAGTATTTCTGTCTGTTTATTCAGGCTTTTTAAAGGAATCAGAGCGGTCTCTTTGCTTGTCAAAGGAGATGTTTACTTCCCATTCTCAAGAACTCGGCCGCACTTGATTTCTACGTCCTGCCTGTCGTCTGATGTTCATATCCACTCACTCGCCAATTAATCAATCAATGAAACGCTATTCATGAACGAGCGAATGGACCGGATCTCCGGACGGAAGTCCACGTAGCCAGCGCGCAGTTCCGGACTGGGCCGCAATTTCGAAAAATCGATTTCATTTTCGGCGTCGCAAACGGTCTCTTCTGATTCAAACTTTTAAAGCTTTGATGTAATTGTGGTGGAAATATCTCAGTGTACATCGATGTCCATTTCTTTATATTACTACATAAAGACAAAAAGTTGAACGAAAACCAGGGTCCGCCATTTTGTAACGCATCTCTGGCAAATACAACAATTTGGCCCGGTAAGTAAATGATTATTAAAGAGGAAAAACTGTTTTATATCACTGCTAAGTTTTAATTATATAACTTTGCCATAAAAGGTTCAGCATTAGCTTGAATACGGCGATTTTTGGAAAAAAATTTAATTCGGGCGATTTTTGCAAAATTTGTTCAACTTTGAGGTCATTTATTTTGTTAGCACAATTTACTTATGAAGAATTGAATGCGTCATTATATGCACCAATCTACTGGCAAGTGCAAAGTTTCAACTTCCGGACTCAAAAAAAAATATTTATGAGGTTTTGGCCAGCTTATTTCGCTTTCGTCTCACTGTGCGGCCCCCGAAAGCCTCCCTGGTGGTCCATGCTAAGCATTGGGTTTGGTGCAGTGGTTTTATTTTTTGTTTTTTATAAGTACTTTCATCCAAGATAGAGGGCTGAATTTTTTTCGGATGGCAGAATAAATGATTTATCTAATTCTTTCAATCGATTTTCATTTACACTTCGTATTTGTCTGAAAATCATGTTTTTAGCTGAAAAATCTCACATTTTTCTCATTTTCAGCATATATATCAACAATATCATTTTCCTTGACAACCAGAGATTTGATTTTCAAAGGATATTCACGCCTCTAGCATTTAAATAAAACATATTCCTGCAGGCCCATGATAGCACTTAGAAAGAAAATCTGTATAAGAAGGGTTCAGAGTCCTAAGGTCCCCATGATAGATTGCTTCGGGGGGTAATCGATTAATTAAATGTATATTTACAACAAGTATACTCTTCAATGTCTTCAATGACCATTCTAACAGTTCACTTCAGGCTTGGTGGTTTCCTCATAAAATAAGTTCAATGTTTTTCACACCCGTTGAATTTCAACGGGTACCTTCCGCTAGTTTCCGATATTTTAGTTAACGGTTTGAGTTTAATTAAAAATTGGAGGAGGGGGAGACAACGAGGGTAGAACAAGATATCCAGCATAGCGAGCATTCTACGGAAAGGTTATTGGCATTAGAGGCGAGTGGCTGACAAAAGTGAAATCTTTGGCATGATTAAATATTCTTGCCGCATAAATAATCTCGTATTGTTCCAGAGACAAATTAACTTTATACGTCATCCCTCCCCCCCCCTAGCCTCCTCACCCAGCCCCACTCCCCGTCAGCCCCCGTCACTCATAAATATCAACGATCTTCGATCGGCTCCGTGACATTGTCCTTCAAAGTCGAGCCGAGAAAAGATGGTCGTGTCCGTGACCGAAGTGCTTCTGGCCCTCGTGCTCTTCGTCATCTCGTGGGTCCTGTTCGTTCCTCGCCTCCGCTCATGGCACTCGACAAACTCCCGCTTCAACAGCCTCATGGCCAAGATACCCGGCGGGAAATACATTCCGATTTTCGGCGACAGCTACGAATTCATCGTCAATCCCCAGAACAGTATGTATTTCTTTAATTGAAAAATTATTTCCGTATGTAAAGCATGTGCTTCGAATATGACCCCAATTGGTCACACTTCAGTAGAATTGCATAACGGTCACACTGGGTGAAATTCATCCCAGCACCGAAATAGTGATATCCTGTTTCAATAATAAGTTCTCAAAATCTTTAAAAAATATTTAGGTATTGTTTAAGGATCGCAGAAAAAGGTGTCACAGTTTTCCAACCAAACTTAATGGTTTTTATTAATTAATTTAATTATTTTTTAAATCAAAATTCATTTATTTATTGGAAAAATATTGTAAATATTGTAATCGCCAAAATTAAGGTAGTGAAAAATGGTGATTTTTTGCGGGAAAAGTTATGTTTTTTTACAAAATTGATTTTGAGCAAAAGACTATGAAAATCTATTCCTGGCATATTATATTTTAATAAAAAAATTTCAATACTCTTCGCTCAAAAAAGTATATTTATTTTGAAGATTGAAAATGTCAAAAAATGAAAGGCCTTTATTTTGCGCGAATAATTAAAATGAAAGTAGTATAATCATTTTCACGATTAAAGGAGACTAAGAGGAGTTTTAAAAATGGTTGGGGTTTATTTTACCCCATGTGACCAATTAGGGTTAAGCACCGACTTCTACTTTCAAAAGGAAAGGAAATAGACTCATGGAACGAATTTTAGACTAATATGTCGAAACTAGAATGGCTCGGTAAAGTGTGACGCCATGAAAAATTGGTTACCTGGAAAGCAATTCGACGTTTCGACTAACGACTCTACCAGCCAATATGCACCATGAAGCACTGTCCAGTTTAGTGAAAGAAGTCTTCAATGAGGTTTCTAGTGCGTAATTTATGCAACTACAAACTTAAGTTTCTCCATTATGTAAATGCTTTCAGATCCAATAAAAAAAATATTCGCTATAACCTTTGACTATACTATTTAGCCCACAAGAAAATTAAAGAATTTCCACAGGGGTGGGCCACATAATTTATAAATATATATGTTATATAATATTTTAATCCGCGATTTGCATTGTATTGAATTTGATTTTAGGAAACGCACTCCTTCCACACAATTTCGAAATATTCCTGCACTGAGGATTTCATTGAATGATATTTCAATAACAAATCTCAAACTAATGGCACCGATTTACTTTCAAAGTGAGCACAAAGGTCCAATAGTTGCGCATCCTTATTAGCTGTGAAATATTGCAAGAATTCATGCACACATCTAAAATATCATAAAAATATGTAAGGAAATAAATACGGCCGCCTAAGCATGAAAGTTGCTGCAAACTGATTCTCGCGGTGGAAGAGCAGCTAACAAAATCTATTTTGTAATTCCACGCACTTGGAGCTTGGTTAATAATTAGTGCACCAACAGGATATTCAGATGGAACGCTTACGTGAATATCAATCTCATAAAGTAGTTGTAACATTCAATATAATCTTACTTAACAAACTTAACTCTCTGCGTTCATAACCATTGAAATTTTTCGGCATTAAAGGAGAAAAAATTTTCCAATTTATGAAGAAATTCGAAGTTACATAAATTGTTTTTACTTCATTCCTATCATATCTATACCACATGCTATCATTTAACAATGAAAGGCAGCAAAAAATAACCAGTACATTGGATTAATAAATTAGACAGGTCAAATGGTTATGACTTAATTCATTCCATTCGAGGTAGGAAGGAGTTGGGATCGGCTTGGTGAGGTGGCTAGAGTACTGACTAACCATATGGGCGGCTAGGGTTCAAATCTCTGCAGGGCAGGATGTTTTCCATTGAAAACCCGAACCCTACTGATGGAGAGCACTTCAAGTACAGTACTCACTCTGTCGGATGAGACATTAAACCGTGGTCCCATTGGCGCCTTTCGCTAAGAGCAGGCTAATGCCGTCGCCGGGTTTCTTTCCACCCTTCCTTACCCTCCTCTATGGTGCAAATGACCTTAGTTGTCGGTCACCTCCCCAAATATCCAATCCAATCCCTGACAGGAATTTCATGAGAATTTCCTATGGGAAAAATTCGAAAATGTGCACTATTAGTTTTTCACCCTCATTAGTCGCTTCATGACGCATGGAAACTGTAAATGTTACAAAGAAAAAAATTGAAAAAATAAGCGCTGCTTACGGTTGGAAGGTGAAGTTTTCGATTAGAACTGATCATCAACATAGGTGGACAGCACGTCGTGGTGATACCAAAAGAGAATCGACAATCGCTCCTGCGTGATGCATAAATACACAGAAAGTCAAAGCACGTTTGCGACATCCTTCACTGGGTTATGCGCGTACTCCCTCTTCTAAGATGTTCAGGATTCCATACATGTCTTACATGGTAACTGCAGCGAACGCAATGCGGGCGTCAAATCTAGCGACTGGTGCAAAGACAGCGGCCCAAAACCCCCGTGACCTATCTTGGATAAACATCAGCTTTCTGGTAGCACTTTAAGTAGAAACCGAACACAGAAAAACGCCCATGAATTCTATTTTCCGTCGATAATCTAAATGCAGGTTTTTAATAGACCTCTACAAAACAAACGATCGGCCTATTTCCGAGTTCGAATGTGCCTGGGCTGATGTATTGCTACATCATTCATCATTGGTCGTTCAATCCTAAG
Organism: Ceriagrion tenellum; assembly: GCA_963169105.1. NCBI lineage: Eukaryota > Metazoa > Arthropoda > Insecta > Odonata > Coenagrionidae > Ceriagrion > Ceriagrion tenellum. The sequence goes on from OY720633.1 coordinate 137,992,166, forward strand.
ATTAGTTGACTGCAGCCCACCACGCTTCCTTATCTTTCCCTTACTTCCTAGTTTCTCTTCCTTTGTACTTTCCTCTTCATTTGGCCCATGAACTTATTCCTAGGTCTTCCTTAGGGGACTTTTCCTCTATTTTGCCTTCAATTATGTTATTCGCAAACCCATTATGCCTCAGGGTGTGTCCAATTCACATGGTTCTTCTTTTCTGTATGGTGTTCCTTATGGTCCTTTCCTCTTCTACTCTTCTTTACACTTCATCATTTCTTATTTTGTTCGTCCATTTATGTTCAGCATCCTCCTCTACCACCAGGCCTCCAGTCTATTACGGTATGCTTTTAAAGTAGTCCATGCTTCCGATCCATAAAGTGCTACGCTCCACACGAATATTTTCACATACTGTTTCCTGGTTTGTAGTCCTATCTTCATTGAGCACAGCAGCTGTATTCTTCCCATGAATGCCTTCTTAGCTTGGACTATTCTCCGCTTGGTGTCCGTTGTACTTCTTCCGTCCCACGTGACTGTACTATCTAGATAGGTGAAGGGATCCACTTGTTCTAATTTATATCCTATCAGCGCGACTACTACATTCAGTTCCTTTCCCCCGCATACTAGGATTTTAGCCTTCTTCTAATTTATTTTCATGCTGTATTCTTGGAGAACTTGGTCCATAACGTTAAGTGACCTTTAAAGATCATAGCCATCTCCAGTTATAACTGCGATATCATCTGCGATGCGGAGCATGATTATTTCTTCTCCATTTACCTTAATTCCGTTCTTTCCAATTTCTTATGCTTCAGCTTCTGTCTGATTTCCGTCTCTTTCAAGTTGCGACCATGGAAGAAGGAGATTTCCTCCTTCTTCCATGTTGTGACGACTTGCTTCCTGTAAGTGGTAGATTATTCTTCTGTCGTCTTAAATCATTTCGAGTTTTTCCAGCCGTCTGTACATTGTACTCCACTCATCATCGTCGAAGGCTTTTCTCCGTATCCATGTATACAATGGCTTGTTCACATGCATTGTTTTCTCTACCATTGCTCTCAGGCAGAGTGTGGCCTTCCTGGTACTCCTGTTCTTCCTGTCTTCAACTTTCCTATCCATTCAGCGGCTTATTATTATTTGTTTTATACATCAATAGTTCCCAATACGCGATTCCCGAGAGCATTTTAACACGGCCGGCCGTGTGAGCAATCGCAACCCTGTAGGATAGGTATTTATTATTTTAATCAGTCATTGGGCCGGGATTCACTGACTAAATTCAAACCATAAATTACACAAAAGATAAAATCTTTCAGCGGAGCAACTGGTCGTCATAAAAAATTTATTTGAAATTAGAATGCTTTCATATGTTTGTAATGATGGGATAACAGCAAGTTGGGCCTGACACTATCGCATTAATCTACGATTTTTTATCTCAGAGCCGTGCAGTGCGATCTAACACACAAATTTTTCATTTTTTTTTTCATTTCACGAGCACATTCAGATATGACTGTATTTCTATGTTCCTGTTAAGCTGATGGTTGTATGCTTTTTCTTCTATATTCAACTGTCTCTTTATTCTTTTTCGATTTCCCACAGGGCGCTGACATGCATCAAACCGGTGGAATACGAGAAAATTAAATGGGGAAGACTTTTTGTGTTGGATAAATATGGAAAGCCGAGGACGAAGAACTTGACATTCTGTCTTATCACTTCTCTCTTATTCCTGAAAAAATTAGAGCCTCTCAGTGAAAACAGATCGTAGACTTTGTCACATCTTTCCCGCTAGTCATGAGGGCTACGGTACCGTCACCGAGTACATTATTGCTAAGCCTGCTCGAATCGAGTTATCGCAGAGTCCGGGTGAGTGGACGGGCGAAGATAACAACACGCGGTTGACATTGCAATGGAGTGCATTGTGTCTTGATGTATCCGATAATGGAAGGGGTCAAAGTCAAAACCATTTTGAAGGCATTTTTATTAGGCAAGAAAATAAAACGATTTATGGGGGTAGTAATACATGATAATGGGAATCCATGAGTTTCCCAAAAGGTAACCTTTTCATACAGATAAAGGGAGAGAGAAAGTAGATAGGGAACACATAAACAGACGAACATAATGATGGTTTGAAGAAGGTGGAATGATGGCCGATTCCAAGGGGAAAAAATAAGTATATAGAGTAATGGAAAAGCAAAGATAAGCGCGCCGAAATATTAAGGAGCTTCCTGTAAATGTTTTTCTTTTTCGTGTTAATGTGTTTTTTGTCTGCCTTCCTGTGGCAATTTTTGTCCACCACGTTGATTTACATATACTTTTGTTAGTCCAGCGTTCAAAAATCTTCGGATCATTCAGCATTCAGAAATCTTCAAAGATTGGCATTTTTAAGTGTTATATAAACTTCGTTTGTTCACTGCATAGAAAAAATCAGGAAATAAGTTTTTATTTAACTTATCAGCATTTACTTGGGCTTCACATCACCAGATCGGCCAAGGCCTGAAATGAGAATCTGCATTAGCATAGGTATCAGATCAGGGCTTTCATAGTATATTACCAAAATTCTAGTTCACTAGACTAAAATATACTACTCCATGCTAAAAATGAGCGGGTTGCCCAGGTTCAGATCTTTACATAAGATCAGTATGAAAGACCAGCATGTATGAATAAATTGTCATCCAGCCTGGTCATTGTAGAATCCAAAAGAATTCTTATAGATCTACGCAATAGCCTTCATGTTTATACTCTGTCACAATTATACATATCCTTGTCTACTGTCCCAGCAGCCATGGGACCCACCTTCCATTCAGGGTACATGTGTTACATCTTATGACCTTGGGGTATAAAAGGACTTTATAGTCCTCATTTCTCTTATTATAGAGCCATATTAACAGTTTAGTAGTTCTGTTTGGGAAGTCCACCGGATGAGAGACTCCATGTGCCAATGTTTCAATGGTTGAGTTATCCATCGTCCATTGAAATGTCTGCACTCATAGTCTCTCACCCAATTGACTTCCTGAATAGAACTACTAAACATATCAGACTGAGAAAACCTCAAATCTTACTCCATATTAACAGTATTATTAAGACGGAGAAGTTTCAATTATCTTCAATCATTAATGGGACTATGTATCTTCATTGTAATAATCCCCCATTGCTTATTATTCATTAATTTTATTTGATTCTCATGGTTTCAGAATTCATGGATATACTTAGAAGGGATATCAAAGAGCATGGACCATTGTTCCGCATATGGTTGGGGCCTTTTATGGGTACGGTTCAGGTGTCTTCATGGAAATATGCTCAGGTCAGTATCGTCTAAAATTTCACAACTGAGTGATTGAAGAGATGTCAAAGTTCTTATTAGAGATGAGTAAATCATTGGGTCATAACAGAAGTCACTTCGCATCAACATGTCATGCCACTCAAAAAATTTTCCTAATATGCCCTAAGAAAATTTTGGGCTCACCAACTTAGGATTGAGGTTGCCTTCAACTCTCTTATGATAAAATTGATTAAATTATGAACAAAGACAGGTCAATCTTCATTTCAAGCATGCATCTAAGTACATTAAGGTATGTGAAAATGTGTTAATTGGCAAATACAAAATACCAATAAAAAATGCTAAAACACCCTATTTATGCAGCATTTAGGAAGGACATCAGTGACTACAAGATTAGGATTTTATCGCTAGAACTTCCTCCAATTGGTTTTTTTTTTATTTTAAGCTTCATTTGGTGTTTTTATCACAGCCAATGATAAAAGGGGTGAAGCTGAAAGAGATTGGTGCAATATAGTGTCAATGGAGAATAATGCCCATTCATGTATACCATTACACAACAGAAACTTTGACTAAACATAATCAAGATTTTTTTCTCATGAATGTTGAATTTGGTTGTTGAATTTTTTCCAGGCTATTTTTAGTAGTAACGTCCATATTGAAAAATGCTCAATGTACTCCTTTTTGCACTCATGGCTTGGAACAGGACTTCTTACAAGCACAGGTAAATTTATGGCTAAATTATACCCTCATTTTTTCACTTTACCTCAATTAGCTGAATTGTCTTACATATCATGAAATCATACCTCACTGAAACCCGACTGGTAGCATTGATGGGTATTATTTGAGGCTGAAATATATTTTCTGAAGAAAATATCCATTTTATCTTAACGTTAATGGTTGTTTACCATGGAGATGCCTTCAGCTATCAATTTAGCTTCTTCATTATTTTTCTTTCCTGACAGAGAAAACTTTTACTCTCTCTCTCCTGCATTCATACCAGTAAAGAGTATGGTAACTCTGAAAATAAATTCAATTTATAAATGCAGTGCATAACTATGTTAAAGAGTAACACATTTAATGAAACATTCTGATGTTACCAATTTTTCCAGGTGCCAAGTGGCATTCAAGAAGGAAGATGCTGACTCCTGCATTCCATCGATCAGTATTGGACAGCTTCCAGGAAGTATTTTCTGATAAGAGTGGAACTCTTTTGAAGATACTTGAAACCAAAAGCAGTGAGTCTCAGGTCTTTGACATTACTCCATATATTTGGCAGTGCAGCCTTGAAATTATTTGTGGTGAGTATTCCAGGATTTGTTGAAATGACATGACATTCAAAAATCTTCCGAAATTATTTTTAATATGGCCATCAGTTACATGAAAATGGTAATTCCTTAGATTCTTTTACACAAAGAGCTGAAAATCAAAATTTTATTTCAATTCTTAATCTGGAAATAATGGAATTTGTTGCCTATCGATAAATTTGAGGTTAACAGACTCATTGATGTACACTATTAAGATGACAATCATCATTTGTTGATGGGTGACCAATGTTATGAAATATACCCCCCAGTATGGCAGGACAAGAACATTTGAAAGTCAAGTGTCAGTTAGTACAAAAGAGAAGAATGCCAAAGTAGCATAAAAATTTACAAAATAGTAACTGAATATCTTAAAATGTCTCTATTATTTGGGTTAATCAAATAATATTTGATTGTATAATAATCCCCAGCAAAGCATTAGTTATAGACTTGCAATGCATTCCAGAGTGGCACTCACAAACTATTTTAATCAATAAGTGGAGCCACGATGTAAGGCATGTAGAAATATGTATATGCAAAAAAAGGAACATTCCCTTCTATATGATTTCAAATTTTGATTAGCAAAGCTTTGGTCATCTTCAAGAAATGAGTGGAACTGTAAGAAAGAGAGAGGTTAGAAAGAATGAAGAAAATGATGTAGGAAGGAGAGGGTGAGTGGGGGAGGAAAAGGGGAAAGTTTTTGGGGAAAAAGGGGAAGGAAGGGGAAAGAATGAGTTTCTGAGCATGATTGACATCTGGAAAGTTGAATGCTTGGTATAAACAGACCCATGCCTGATCAAGAGTCTTTAGTTCATGAGGAGAGACTGATGTGATTGAAGGATAGTAGCAAAGACACAACATTTGGAAACACTCTACCTCTTAAGGCTATGCAGTATCCGGAGTACTCCAAGGCTCTCATATAGGGCCCCTTCTGTTTATTTTATTTCTGAATGATGTCTCTTCTGCATTTAATAATGTAAACTTTATTTAATATGCTGATGATATGAAGACGATTAACTCGACTGCAGATGCAGTATTGTTACAGGAGAATTTGAACTCTCTTGACATCTGGTTGAGAAACAATGGCTTATCATTGAATCTAAGGAAATGCAGTGTTATCAGCTTCAATAGATCCAAAAAACTCTTCTTTACCTATATTCCTTATCCATGCAAGAACTAACCAGAACTTTCTTTGTCTGTGATTTAGGGGTACTGTTTGATGAAAAACTTACTTTCAAAGACTGTATTCAAAAAATCTCTTTTCTAGCTATGAGAACTTTAGGTTTTGTAATAAGCTCTATGCTCTCATTTAACAATTTGTTCTGTATTAAAATTTTATCTACTTCTTTTGTTCAGTCTCACCTCGAGTACTGTTCACCAGTCTGGTCACCCTTCCATGCAATTGACTCTAAATCTGTGGAAAGAGTACAACGAAAATTCATGAGACATATGGCAATTAATTGCAAATTATCTTATTTCACCCCCTACCAAGACCTTTTACTTATCTTTAATATCCCAACTCTTGCAGAAGGAAGAAAAATTAATGATCTAGTTTTGTTGTATCATTTATTAAATAATAATCTAAGTTCACCCGAACTTCTATCTTTAATTAACTTTAATGTACCTAGTCATAAATTTCAATCAGTAAATATGTTTCAAATAAGTTACCCCAAAACTAATCATGCATTTAATAACCCTGTCTCGAGATTACAGAGATTAGCAAATGAAGTAAAAGACATTGACTTCTGTCTATCTTTGACCCAATGTAAAAAAATTATTTATGAAGATATTGAGCATGCGTCCATGAATTTTATATCATTGTTACCAATTGTTCACCTTCCATTGTACTAGTTTATTTTATATCACTTTGTATTCATCTTTTAAACATGACATTGTAAATTTTTTGTATGTCTTAAGTGGGTCCAGTGCCCATAAATAATTACTTACTTACTGTGGGTGGAGACATGGAAGACGAAGAGGCATTTTGAGAGGAAGGATTTCATGAAGATATGACCGTTGATTCAGAGTCTGAGAGAACCCATGGTGAGCTCGATATAGAAGGTTTCACAAAGATTAAAAAGAAGAAAGTAAACCACATTTTTGGTGATTCATAAGACAGAAGAAATGAAGGATCGGTTAAATAGATCCAAAATTTATAGAGTGGAAGTTCATCATAATATGAAATAGCAATCACACTTTTACACAGATTTTAGTGATATCACTTTCCCAGTTTCGACTCACAGAGTCATCATCATTCTGGTTAATACTGATGACTCTGTGAGTTTAACTGAGTAGTAGACTGTAGTTAAAATCTGTGGAAAATTATAATAGGTAGTTGAATTAATTACAATGGCAGATTTAACGTGCAGAAATTTAGGGGGAGGGGTTTAGCAATGAGGATAGGACATGTTTTGCACCTGGGGCAATGGCATAGGTTGGGTGGAGTTTTAATCTTAGCAGTGGATTTGGATTTGAAAAGGAGGTTGACCAAAAGGAAGGGTTTGAGTGGCTCTTTCTGGGAGGTGATTTTGGGGAATAGGAATGTTTAAGAGTTTATTTGTTGAGGATAGCCTTGGTGTAGAAGGGATAGGGGAGAGTTTGATAGGAGGGAATTTGGGTTATTGGAAATATGAGTGGCCTCTGATGGTTAGAGAGTAGGGAACAGATGTTTTTGTATGAGAGGGTAGCAGCTATTTTTGTGGAAATATAACCGTTTGAAATAGGGTTTTAAGTGGTCAGAAGTAGTTCATTGGCAGCTGGATCGAGAGATGCTAATATCAAGAAAGGTTATAAGGAATGAGGAGATGTGGGAGGTAAAGGAGATCATGGAGAATTCATTCAGGGAAGAAATGAAAGAATTGAAGGAATCAACATTGTGAGGCCAAAGAAGGTAGATGTCATCAATACATCATGGAGGCTATGGAGGTTTCAGGAAGTATGCAGGCAACAGAAACTTTTGTAAAAGGCCCAGAAATTGGTTACCATGGGAGAGGCTAAATCTGCCTCCGATACCACAACCCTTGATGGTAAGGAAAAATACAACATATAAGAAGTGATATTTGAGTGAGTAGGTATGAGGTGAAATAGATCATAGAGGGCATCAGCACTGGGAAAAAGAAGAGGGTAGGCATCAGGATAGTGACGATGAGGATCGTTCTGGAATTTAGAATTTACCCGTAGAACAGCCACCATTAAGATGATACCGACTTTGATAAAGGGGGGGGGGTGAACTGAAGTCATTCAAGGAAGCTGAAGGTATCTTTGATATAAGACTTTTGGGTTCAAGTAATATTGCTGATGTTTTGAGCCTTTTTCCTGAAGGAAAGATATGATCTCTTCTTGGAATTTGATATTAGAGTCTGTAGAAATTCAGCACAGTAGGAGGGATCAGAAAGTTGTCTGAGATCTTCAGTAATGTAATTTGAGGAGTTGCCACCATCATGGAGCCTTTATCAGAAGGAGTGATAACTGTATTTTTGTGAGCTGAATTTTCAGCTGCTTGCAGCATTTTTCTGCTCTTCAAATTTGAAGGCCAAATAGCCATGTGAAGTGCACTTAACATCATTAAATATGACAAAGAGTAATGGATTCAACTTCACTAATATACAGTAGCTTCCCCAGAGGAGATAGGGAAATGCCATTTAAATTTGGCATCAGTATCTTATTAATAGATTAATTATTAACACTTTCGCTGCTAATCCCGTCATTTGACGTGTTTCCTTAGCTGCTGAGAAACATATTCCAACCAACTTACAATTAAAAAAGGTAGAAGAATCAAGCTTTAAAGCAATATAAACAGCATTTTCTAAGTAATACAGTTATTTTTCTGTGATAGCATGAATAAAGCTTAAAACACGCAGCACTCTACCTATCCGGCAGCGAGAAGTGCCCAGCAGCGAGAGTGTTAACATGTATTTTTTAAATTAATTTTTTATATGGTGAAAAGAAACTGTCATGGGAACAAATATGGATATACAGAAAACTGTATCAAAGGAAAATTCAGCATACCTGAAGGCCATTACATCGTAAGTTATATAAAACATTACAATTGAAAATGCAAAAAACCCTAAATTTATCAACATACATGAGACCTCCCCTTTAGCAGGTGTTATTTTTTTCCATATTGTTGCAATTCTGAACTTCATAATGCCAGCCATATGAGTTTTGAAATCACTCTAGTTGCTGAAAACTCTTGGGGAAGAATCTATGACTTTCTCCTCACAATGCTGTCATTACAAGTTCCATAATAAGCCTCAAGATGTGCCATCCCTGATCTGAGTCAGCATCCCTTAGGATTAGTTGCTAGAATGAGGGCCTCCAATCCATAGGACTTCTATCCATGGTGGGACATGTTCTAGGAACCATTGCTATACCATCTTCATTCATAAGTATTAAAATGATGACCCCTTGGCACCTTATGATTGAGTATCCTAATGATGAGATTAGTCTCGCCACCCATCCCCAAATATTCATATCAATACTAATCACCTATTCTTCTGGTTCACATGACCTCCATACTTGGTCACCAACCATTGTCACCAAATGATCTAAAAACTGCTCTACCCATATCTTTTTAAAGTCATTTTGTTATGCAAGCAGAAATCTTTCTCAAAATGAGATATTGAATATCTGAAAATTTTTTGCAATAACCAAGCAATTTAAACCTTTATGAGCCAACATCTTTATTATTGAGGAAGGATTTTTTTCTCCTTATCATTATGATTACAGCTTCAGATAGCTTTAAAATTTGTGTATAACTTTGGATTTAACTAATTTGGTCCTTTGGGCCTTGGAGAATATGCTGAGATGACCCTTGAGGCATGTGCAGAATTCAGTAAACCAGACATTTAAAGATTAATTTACAATGTTTGTTTAAAATAAAAAAATTGAAATCAATTTGCATGCATGGATTAACAAAATTAAGAATGCATTAAAAAACAAATCATCCTAATCTCTTTGAAATTTTTTCCATTGCAGTGTTGTTGAAACAACATTGTATAGATTTCTAAGACCCTGGCTACATCCAAAGTTCTTGTTTAATCTTACTTCAAGAGGGAGAGAATTCAATAAGTCAGTGAAAATTATGCAGGCATTCTCTGATAAGGTGAATATAAGCATGGATTTCCTGAAACTTGATCCTATGACTCTAAATTCTAAAGTAAATGTCTCCCTTTTAGGTGATCAAAGCAAGAAAGCAAGAATATTTCAACTCATATCAAAAGGCACGAAATGGTAAGTACCACTAATGAACAGATAAAATTACCCAAGAAAAATTGGATGGCCACATTATGGGCATTGAATTATTGAATGGCCATATTAATTCGTAGTGAGTGGCCAAGGATAGCTTAAAGTGGCCATATGTGGCCATAAATGGCCATGGCCATTTAGCCTTAGTGACCAGGAATGGCCACCATGGCCATTAAGTCTCAGAGGACATTTGTTATCACAATTTTTCCATTAGAGGCCACTTGCATCTGAACAACCTCAATAAAGTAAATAACAGAATTTGATTTCCCTTCACAGATTGCAAATGTAATACATATGCACCCAACCAAGTTAAACAACAGAAATTTCTGGAAGAGATTAAAATAAAACAAGTATTGAATTTTGTATATGGGTCTTACCACACTAACTAGTAAGGCATAGATATGAAGCTTATTATAAAAACAAGGGCATGTAATTGTATTTCATCATCTTCAAGAAATTTTTCGTTTCCAATAAATATTTATAAACCATATCTATTAAGTCATTACCAAGAGGTCAGAGGATTATGACAGAATTCAACTGTACCTCATGGACCAGTAAGCATGCAGAGAAGAGTCTAAGCATGGAACATTACCATATCAGTAGCAAACACAAGCTTGATTGTTAAGCCAATTTTACAATGCATAGTAATCATTTGGCTCATATTTATTTCATGAAATTCATTTCAGCATACTGAACCCTTTCACACTGAATCCTCTCGAAGGGAAATGCTTGCCCTGCTATAAGTAGCATGAGAATTTTCTGTACTCCTCTCTTCAGAGCTCTCACGGGTGACGAATCGCTCAGGTATGCCTTTCGCCCATTTTGGAACCCCACTCAGCGGGACACCGTGCCCTTCCCCCGGGCACTGGGCTCAACCCCCCAACCCTTAGTAGCCCCTCTCTCAGCAGGAGGCCACTGTAAATTTGTTGCATTAGCAGTGGTTTTTTTTTAAATAATCCTTTGCTGTATACTCCAAAAATGTATTCTTTTAAAGAATTCCTAATGTTTTTCTGAGTGCTTTACAGTTTTAAACAAAATGCTAGTGTTAATATTAACAAATTTAATGTTTATCTATTATACTAAACTATTTAGAGTTCAGCACAAGAACTCCATAAGTATCAACACTAGAATTTCGTTTGAAATTTGCTAAGACACAAAAAATAAATAACTCAATTCTTAGCTAAAAATTTTGTAGCGTGCAAAAGATGATTGCCTCAAAAAACCATTGCAAATACAATAAATTAACCATGGATTCATGCAGCAAGGAGGCTATTAATGAGGCAGAGGGTCAAGCTAATTTGCTGAGGATTGGGTATGGGCTGCCACTAAGCTGGGTCGCAAGGGTTTACTGCATACCTGGGATTATTGCTCCCGTGTCTGTCACTTCCCATCCCTCACATCAGCTATAGCTGACATTAGGTCTTTTACATTGGTTTTTCTCCATTGGTTTTAGGCGGCATTCATTCGTTTGCATATGAAAATTTACGTCGGCTATAGCCATCGCTAAGCACGAAATGTTTATTATTCATTTACTTTCTCACTTTTAATTTAAATTTAACTCTTATTAGACTGCAACAATTCAACTAGCCTACTTGCTATGATATGTGTGAGTTACCTAGATACCCAATTAAAATTACTGGTTTCTATAAAGTGTATGCAAGGAAAAGTAATCACAAATCTTTAAATCACAATAAAATTGCTCGGTTGAGAGTAAGTTGAGTAGCTGGTGCACCAAGGCCTGCGGAGAAATATCAGACAAAAGCATTGTTGGAGTACAAACACAGTTTGTGGGACATACCAAGAATCCCTTTTCTTCTAAATCCAACATTGTTTTCCTAGGATGAGTCACAAGTGCAATATAAGATTTGAATAATATAAGATGATACTAATTTGTTGCCTGGAAGTAGGAGAATCGTTGGAGATGGAAAAGCAGGAAAATTCTGACAAAAACAGTTTACACTTCACTGAAAATCTGGAGGAGATAAGAATTTTATGTTGCAGCCTTGATCAATTGGGTCTTGCTTACAGTGCCACTATATGTTGTTTCTCTGAGCACAATCCCAGCTGAGTCCAAGGTTGACTCATTAAATAAATATGGACATTTTGACATACTCTTGGGTAAGAGATGTATTATCATTAGGTTAAGTCTTCATTTTTTTCCATCATGTGAGATTTTTCTAATGATAAACATTTAAACAGGTAACTCCACTACTCATCTTCAGGGAACCAATTCCCTTAAATTAAAGTCATGTAGGCATCTGCTGACATCAGTAGCAGAATTGTTCATCTAGAGAATTTCAATCAATTTTAACAGGTGCTCCTGATCAAATTGAAGATCACAGTCTCGCAAAAAGAAGAAAGGCTTTCATTGACATTTTAATTGAAGCAGCCTTTGCTGAAGGCAATAAGAACATGCCAGTTATAAGTGATAAGGACATACGGGAAGAAGTAGATACTTTCATGTTTGAAGGTCATGACACCGTTGCGAGTGGAATTTCATGGACACTTTACCTTTTAGGACTTCATCCAGAAATTCAGGTAATGCATATAAGATATATGCTTGTGGGGTGTGGGGAATAAAATGAAGAGCATTGGCTCTTATCCAGTGGATTCAAAATCTAATAATTTTTACTACCCAGTTTTATTCCAAAATCAAAATCATTGCTGCTGACCAGATGATATGTACCTCAGAGTGTGCAGCAACACCATAACTTTCAAGTTATGTAGTAAGCAGTTATCCATCAAGAATACAATTTGCACCTTTTTTTCACTAATGATTAGTCTTTGAGTACTTTACATTACTTTTGTATCAAATCAAATGTCATTCCAGAATACAGCATTAACCTCCTCAGTTCAGAGACATATCAGCATTATTGTTGGAAAATTCTTCATACTTACGTCTTGTGTTGTAAGCCATGTTTGCAGAGTTAATATCTCTGCCACCCAAGCTTCTTAATGATACTGCCACTTATCAGCAAGTGGCATTGCCAATATTTTGTGTTGCTGAGTGGGAAAAAATTCAAACGTCTGAGTATTGTATACAATACACCAGGACCAAGGAGGTTAACTTCTGTGGTTGAGTCTGTGCATTTGTATTAATGCATAGGAAAGGTCAACATAATTAATTTCATATAGCAAACCCATTCAAAGAAGTTCCTCAGATTTATGTATCTAGCATTTCAAATCTTTCAGGATGAAGTAGCAGCTGAAATTAACCAAGTTTTTGGCCAAGACAAAATAAACTCTACTCAGAAATTGTCAGAACTGCATTTACTTGATAGGTGTGTTTGTGAATCTCTCCGCCTCTACCCCAGTGTTCCAATGATAGCCAGAAAGTTGAGAGAAGATATGCAATTAGGTAATGCAATATTTTATAATTTTTCTCCTATCAAACTAAAGCATAATCTGTTCATTATTATTCTGAAGAAAATTTTGTTGAATACGTTGATTACTCTGCATGAATTTTGAATACATATACATATGTAGTTTAGCACATTCACTGCTGCTGATGCCAGTTTATATTGGTTCAATTTGTCAGCTTAACTGACGAATACTGATTAGTGTCAAATTAAGCAATGCATATCATCATTTACATATCTACCAGACATTTATTCCATGTTAATTTTCGAGAGATCTGTAGGGTAGAGCTGTATTTGGTGTACTCTCTACACAATCAATTAAGAGATGATAAAGTTCTCAATAATAAATAAGTCCAGATAAGTACCTAGCATTATGATTATGACACACTCTGTGTGCATTTATATAAAATACCCAAATCAAAACTGGGCTTTTTACAGTCTCTCATCCATTATAAATATAAAATTTATATGTTTTTAACATTTCACTTTCAATGCAAAATGGCATATTTAATCGAGAACTTGCTTCATACCATTAAAATAGGCTCTCTTTGAAGACTACATTTACACTTTATTTTTCTCAGGAGAATATCTGATACCAGCTGAAGCAGAGTTAGTTATCCAAATTCATCATATGCATCGGGACGAGGAATTATTCCCTGAACCAGATAAATTTAATCCAGATAACTTTTTACCAGAAGCTTGTGAAAAGCGACCTCATTTTCGAAGCGAAATTTTCAGTAAGTCTTAAAAAAAAACACATGCACAGTGAATGGCAAATGTCAGAGTAGAAAGTTTGGCCTGCACAACTTGGACAGAGCTCAAACCACATTAAGTTGACATGAAAAATTTGCACAATTGCCAGTGCATTTAGAAAGAGACACTGTAGGAAGAGTAGGGTGTAGGATGGGAGAGAGTGGAAGATGAGAGGGAGTCAACAAAAGCATGCAGAGATGAGTATATGGTTTATGCACCATAAAGTGGGAGATAAATGGAAATTCGAACTTTCTATCTCTCGGAACCCTTTAACCTAAAGTGATGTTTCCTTGATGATTGATATTAGTGTAGAGCACAGTATCCACTGCATTTGAAGATCAGCTATTGCTCTCAAGTTTGGGTTAAGAAATAAACAGAGGAAATAGCAGTGTAGTTTTAACCCTTTTACTGCTGGCAGGTCGAAATATCGGCCCTTGTTGGATGTGCGAAAACTGCCATGGGCCGATTAATCGGCCCAACTTTTTTTACTTTTTTACTTTGTGATATGAGGCCTATTTAATGGCTCCCATTAAATAGGCCTCCATTCTTCCATGGTTTAAAGCCCCAAATATATCTTCAGCATTGGGAAAAAAATCTAGATGCATAAAAATAAAATTAAGTACTAGAAATAATTAAAAATGTGAATTCTTGCGAACTTCCTGAAAACAGCCTTGGCAGTCTCCGTGCATCCCACCCAAAATGGGCTGGCAGTAAAAGGGCTAATGCTGTCTAGTAATGTTATGGAGCATTATTATGAGTGAAAATCAGCTCTCAAATTTGATTGTGTCTCCTCCATCAAGAAATCTCTGAATAATTAATCCCATTATAATAGTAACATTAGACATACCGGAATATTGAGTAAATCTGGAGGGTAAAGTATAGCAGGGTATCTCAATGCAGTTTCTTACATCTTGTTAAATCAAATTTTCACTGAACAAATGATAATTACATCTTTGAAATTTCCAACATAGAGTTAGATTTAATTGTTACTGTCTGTTTTACAGGTAACATAAAGAATTGTTTAATTGATATTCAAATTATGTTTCATCATTTCAATGGGGTAGTATCGAAGACATTATAACACAGTCAGCTTTAATGGCATACCACCAAATTTCAAGCTTTTCTCCCTGTGCCTAACCCAAAAGGGAATGGAAAGAGAGGTATGAATGTAAAATATTAAAATTTTTTATGTGCGTCAAGTAAACAGATTGATGGGTACTATATTTAAGGACCATAACAGCAGAGGCTTTTTATATTTTCTATATTAAGTCGCAATTGCAAGATGTCTCTGAGATGAACAGGTGGCAATAAAGTACAAGGTTCAAATATCACCTTGGATATGAATGCTTTCTATCTTACAAATATCTTAAGTAAGGTTTTTTTCTTCCCTGAAATTTAAGATCTTAGATGTGATTTTTGTGTACATTTATATTGATTATATTTGATACTAACCATGGACTTAAACTTTACATGAAAGAAGAAAAGACACACAGCTGGGAAAATCTAATGGCCAGTCCTCAGGAGAAGTAGTACATTAATAAATGCTAGATAGAGAATATCCCTTTCCCCTAAAGCAAACTCCATACTTCATGTATATTATGTTGAATTTTCATGAGATAAAAGATACAAAGCCTTGGTCTCTAAATTGGGCAAAACAGCAACAGTCAGCTGCTCAACAGCAATACTGGCAGTATATTTAGGAGTTTATTTGATTGGTGTTCTCATCTGCATATGATGCATTGCAGAAGGTGGGTTGAAAACTTAAGTTGCAGAGAAATGTCTGGCTTTTTTGCATGCATCTCAATGAAGGCTATAGAATACTCAAATGGAACAGCCACTGAGGAGATAGATTGGTTACAGCTGTTTAGTGAGTGTACAATTGATGCCAACTGCAGGGTTTGGATGCTTCAAGGGGTTTATTTCCCACTACCATCCAGTCAGAAAACAATAATTTACCCTTTGAAATGGATTTCAAGAAACATTACTTTGAAATGCATCAAGAATTTTTGGGTCTGTATTTTTTTAGATGATGTTATTATTTTTCATTACAGTAATCTACCAGTTAAAGGTAGGTTTGAATGGAATTTAGTGAAAATCCTTCAGATTTTCACATGAGAAGGACTTTATCTCTGTTATTTTTTTATCTCTGGGCACTTCCTACCATCCCCACCCCCATCCCATCCATGATATCTATTCTCTTTCTTCTCCTTCCCTGTTTGTCCAACATCCTTCCCTTCAGTATGGCCAATAGCAACACATCACCCCTCACCACCCATTTGAATGAGTAACGTATTATGTACTCTAATACCAATGTTTCTGGGGAATGAGGCATCTTTTAAGTTTCTCATGATAAGCACAAGCAAAGCCTCACAGTCCAGTGAATAATATATCCAAATTTTGCCTGCTCAGGCATTTGTGATATCCAACCCTCAACTTTATCTTCTTGTTTCAACTGATTGTGGTGCCGTAGATATTTCAAAGCTGTGTGGAAACACTGATGACTTAAAATTGCAGTTTTTTTATATAAGCTAATTTTATATTTTTTCAGGGCAAAGGTTGGCAATGCAAGAAGCAAAGACTGTTGTGGCCTCCATTGTGCAAAATTTCAAAATAAAATCCATTGAATCACCTCAGGCATTAATACTTCTCCCAGAGCTCATCCTCCGCTCGGAAAAAGGAATCAAAGTTAATCTTCAATCTCGAAACTAACACAAAATTGTGGTCAAAAGGTCTAACCTTAGGTTCAGACAACCAAAGGTGCAAGGAAAAAAAGGCAATATTGAGACAAAATGCAATGATGGGTCAAAGAGATGAGTTGGCTTGCTGCTTTTTGCTCACCTGAATATGGGAGTGGACCTGCACCTAGGTACAAAGTGCATCAGCCAAAGGAGGTTTACCCAAAGAGAGGGGTTTAAAAATACCAAAACTCCTATATAGATAAATCTTTACATCCCCCCAGCACCACAAGTCTTTCAAGAATATAGCATACAAGGGATCCTCTTGCTGGAGAATGGACATCATCCAATAGAGAAAATAGTCTTTCCACAGCAGCTGAAAAGCACAAACGTGTATCATATTGAATGAATACCTGTTCTCAGGGCATGATAGAACTATAAACTGCTCATTGATTTTCTGGTGTCTCTCCAGAAGTTCATTGCCATCAACTGGGCTTTTAAAGAGGTATTTTTATTCTCTTTTCCTGCTATTTCAGGTGTAGGTATTATGAGTTGCATGATTTCTTTAGACAAGGATGGACGGTCACACCTTAATAATTCAAAGTAACTGTAATAACCTGTATAAATAAATATAAGATAACTGTAACCTTTATAATTTAGACATCTATTATGCATGCCCTTTTAAAGGGCTCTCTGAATTTCATATGTAAGCAGAAAAGATATAATGAGATTGCTCGCTCGCAAAAAGCCTCATCCAGTTCCACTACAGTATTCAGAAATGCTGGAAACTCTGAGTGCTAACTATCATAGAATAACTACTAACTTCCGCAATTTTATTGTAGATGAATGCTCACAGGGTTGATGCAATGACTATAATAATACATTTTTTTATATGCCAATTATAAAACTTTGTTTCTCAAATAAATATTTTTGGAGCATCACCCGAATATTCAAGAATAATATTTGATGATAGAGATGACAAAAATTTATGATAAGAGGGAATTAAACTAATTACCTGTTTAAATTCTTATCTTGGAGAGGTTTGCCTCAATTCTGGAGGTGGTTTACTCTTCCAGAGTTCTGCTACTGTTCCCTCATGTAAGTAAAAAATTTCTGTTTAGATTAAGACTACAATGGGGTTATTCCATAATTCAAAATTATGATAAATTTACTTTGGGCCCACTGTTCATCATATTCTTGACCTGGAACTCAGTCTCAAGCAAAAATGTTTTAATTATTTAAAAATACTGAAACATTGAATATTGAAAACACCTCAATATGTACTTAAAATGTAAAATATGTTTGTAGTGTGTATTTGAAATGCAAAATACATCTATTAGAAATCCTGCCCCACCTTCTCCAGGACAATGAGAATGTCAATTTAGTCTTCACCATCTTCTTTATTATTTTGTCAAGTTGTCTATTTATTGCATCAAATTTGGTGAAAAGATATTTATCAATAGACAAACTGTTACGGATTTACCATTAGTTTTTCTGATAATTGCAAAAATGCATTCCTGAAATAGAAAAAAATACTTTGGCTAATGTACCTATAAATATCTCGTAAATAATTATGAAGTGGCTATTAAAATGAGAAATATAGTTTGAAATACATAAATTCCTCACTTTTTGGAATCTTGGCATAAGAAGACTACAGCAAACTCATTTCGTACACTATTTGTTGGATTACTAAAATAGATTGGGTAGTGTTGCAGCCTATACACCTCAAAGGCTACAGACAATATCAAGTGTGTGCTTTGTGTACTGTGTGCATTGTGCATTTGGGGCTAGTGTGGTATTTGAATATAAGAGCAAAGAGAGGACTAATGTGAGGAAAGAGATTTATTTTTTCGATTCCTATTGACACATCCACACTGGTGATGCAGATCAAACCTATACTGGAAACCGTTCAACTCTTGGGGTAGTGGTGTACAATCTCGAGTGATGAAGTCATAGGGCAACCCGAGTCTTGCGGAAAACGGTATGCTTTAACCAAAAACCATCAAGAGCCACATAGACTGTTCAAGTGAGAAGATATTTGTGTGGCAATGTTGCATGAGCATAGCCTATGAGTGCAAAATCACTGCTGATTTTAAACAGTGTAATATTCTCATGCACTGAAAATTGATACAATGTAACCTCACGACTGACAATATTGGCATAAATAACATCTTTACATCAGCTTCATATCTGCCTAACCCTAAAATGACTTCTGACTAACTATTGTCCCATGGAGCACCTTTAGTTCTTTTTGCAATGCCTAAAATGCTTTGATTGACCGGTATTCACATTGGTATTTAAGGGGAGCCTGAATTTCATTACATCGACATATATATACATTACTCTAGAAGGGTGTGTGGCAGGGGGTAAGTTTTCACTAGTATGCACTACACTACAGGTATTACACTAAGCAATATTTAGTGGTTTTTCTCAACTTGTATTAACTATATATTTATTAAATACTATATTATGGGACAGTAAGCTTAATTCCCCATGTGGCTACAGTACTTCTCAGGATTATAAAGAAAAGGCTGGAGAAGAAGACAACTAAGCTAACCTAGGAGATGACCAGTTAGGGTTTAGGAGAGGGACAGATATGTGCAATGCAGTAGGAGTGATGAGGACAGTAGAGGGAAGAATCTTCCTTTCAGGAGCAGCTGGCGAGGATGAAGACGCTCGGAGGGAAACACGGAAAATTTTAACCAGCGGAAGGACTCTCTCGTAGAGGATGATAGGGACCCCATGCTTCTGACTCCTCAACGTGTGAGCGACAATGATCGGACAATGGATTTTTTCGGTCCCTTCGAGCTTTCTCGCTGACGACATGTCGTCTACTTCTAGAACGCACCGTTGCAACTTCTAGAACATGCGGAAGGTCCAATCTTTCTATTTATCCCCGCAGTTCGTTTCGTTTCGTTTTTTTGTAATATACTTCACATTCAAAATTTTAAACGTTAAAATTTTTTGAACCGTCGATATATTTTTGTTATCTGGATTACCTTATAGTTCCTAAATCCCTATAGTTAACTAAATTACA